>CM032773.1:12262002-12901307 GCA_019155195.1 Avicennia marina
GATTTGATAAGTTTTTGGTAAGAAGGTCTTGAATTTATTGACAAATTCCTTCAAATTTCTTGAAGTTAGTGGAGAGGATTTGAACTCCTTAAATGTTTCTTCACTTGAAATCTTCTTATTGCTTCTTCGTTTGGTGGTTGCTGTCGCCTGGTTGCTTGTTGTGCTTCCTTGTATTGATCTCCTTGGATTCTTGTGTTGTGTTTTCAAACCATCAAAGCTACCCGTGTTTATAAGGATAGGGGCTTAGTTGCCGCATTTGACAAGTGACAATGGGTGCTGAAGAGGGGAATTGTTCGAGCAAGAGAGAAAGGGACGCAAGAGAGGCGTCTATCTCCTCCTTTTTTATTTATATTTATATATTTTTTTTAAACCAAGGTCATGTTTTGTTGGGCCTAGGTCAGATCTAGCCCAGCCACCATTTACATTGTTTTTTTTCTTTTTTGAAGAATAAAACATTTGTATGCTCTCTTGAAATTTGAGCCTCGATATTTGGAAAACTTTGAATTTAGGCTTTTGAGCTTGTGGGTTCTTAATTTGTGACCTTGAGTTTGAACTCATACATTTTGAATTCATAGACTTGAGTTTTGATCAATTAAGATTTGAACTCAATATTTGAGTTTGAATCGGTGAACTTGAACTTAATTCATGAACTTTGACGGATCGCTTGGACTTAGACTTGGTTCCATGGATTTGGGTGGGTCGCTTGGATTTAGACTTGGTTCTATGGACTTGAGCTGGACCCTTGGATTTGAGCTTGATTCATGGACTTCGACTGGACTTTTAGACTTAGACTTTACCCATGGGTTTAGGCTGGACCCTTGAACTTGGACTTGACCCACGGACTTAGGCTTAATCTATAGATTTGGATTGATCCCTTAGACTTGAGCTTGACTTATAGATTTGGGCTGGTTCTTTGAACTTGGACTTGATCATGGACTTGGACTGGTCCCTTAGACTTAAACTTGACCCATGGACTTGAGCTGGTATCTTGGACTTGAGCTTGACCCAAGGACTCGAGTTTGATCTGTGGACTTGGGCTTGACCTATGGACTTGGGCTAGTCTCTTAGACTTGGGCTTGATCCATAGACTTGGGTTGGATCCATTTTAATCACTATGTATGGTTTTACCCCTGTTTCAACATAATTAAGTCTAACACTCTCTTCTTTTCTATATTGCAATTCAAACGATGACACATTTCAAGAGTCATATTGCACAATCTGGCGAAGAATGTTTGATCATGCTTGACAATAAGAACTAGCGGGTGGAGCAAGGCACTTCTTTGGTTGTACATGCCCTTATGATTGGTACGGTTTCTTGGCCTAGGTTGACTATTTTTAGGCATATCGATGAAGGTCGTAGCCAGCTTCTCTGGGCTAGTTCGGCAAGGCATGGACCCTGCAGCCTAGCCATTATCAACCCTCTGACAAAGCTGTCCCTTTACCTACACTCGGCTGTCGTCTCGTCAACCTGAGCTAAGAAACCGCAAAGCGACCAATCAAGGGGGACATGTACAACCGAAGAAGTGCCTCACTCCATCCGCTGGTTCTTATCGTTAAGTACGATCAAACATTTTTCTCCAGGTTGTGCAACATGACTCTTAAAATGTGACATCGTTTGAACTGCCATATAGAAAAGAAGAGAGTGTTAGACTCCATTAGGTTGAAATAGGGACAAAACCATACATAGTGATTAAAATAAATCTAGCCCAAGTCCAAGAGACTAACTTAAATCTATGGATTAAGCTCAAGTCTAAGTGACCAGCCCAAATTCATGAGTCAAGCTAAAGTCCATATCAACCCCAAGTCCATTGGTTAAGCCTAAATCTAAGGGATTAGCCCAAATCTATGGGTCAAGCCTAAATCCCAACTCAAATCCATGGATCAAACTCAAGTCTAAAGGATCAGCCCAAATCAATGGGTCAAATCCAAATCCAAATTCAATGGTCCAGCTCAAGTTCATGGGTCAAACTCAAATCCAAGGGCCCAGCCCAAATCCATGGAATCAAGTCTAAGTCTAAGCAATCCGTCTAAGTTTATGGATCAAATCCAAGTTCACAAGTCCAAATCCAAGTCTTTATTAAGTTCAAATCCCAATGGATTAGAACCTAAGTCTATAGTTCAAAATGCATGAGTTCAAACATAAGGTCACAAATTAAGAACCAACAAATTCAAAAGCCTAAACTCAAAGTTCTTCAAATATCGAGATACAAGTTTAAAGAGAGTATACAAATATTTTATTCTTCAAAAAAGAAAAAAAACAATGGAAATGAGGGCTGGGCCGGATCTGACCTAGGCCCAACCAAACATGACCTTAGTTTAAAAAATAATAATAATAAATAAATAAATATAAAAATAAAAATAAAAAGGGAGGAGACAGGCGCCTCTCTCGCGTCCCTCTCTCTCGCTCAGCTAATCGCCCTCCAGTGCCCATCGTGAGCAGCGCCGCCCAACGCCGTCGTCGTCGCCACCTCGCCAACATCGATGCAGACACCACAGCGCCCGTTGAGCCACGGCCAACACCCCACACGCAGCCTTTTTTTTTTCCTTTTTTTCTTCCACCCATGCACACCACCTGCGCGCGTACACACCACCTGCGCGCGTACAGCGCCCAGCTTTTCGCGGCCTGGCTCGCCACCTCTCCAACACCAACACAGGCACCCCTGCTCCCGTCGAGCCGCAGCCAGCACCCCATGCACAGCCTTGTTTTTTTCTTCCACCCAGGTGCACCACCTGCGCGCACACAACGCCCAGCTCGCCGCTGTAGCAGCCGCTCTGGCAGCGCCGCTTACCACAGGGGCGACAGTGCAAAGGCGACCCATGGGTTTAGGCTGGACCCTTAGATTTGAGCTGGACCCTTGGATTTGAGCTTGATCCATGGACTTCGACTGGACTTTTAGACTTGGACTTTACCCATGGGTTTAGGCTGGACCCTTGAACTTGGACTTGACTCACGGACTTGGGCTTAATCTATAGATTTGGATTGATCCCTTAGACTTGAGCTTGACTTATAGATTTGGGCTGGTTCCTTGAACTTGGACTTGATCATGGACTTGGACTGATCCCTTATACTTAAACTTGACCCATGGACTTGGGCTGGTATCTTGGACTTGAGCTTGACCCAAGGACTCGAGTTTGATCTGTGGACTTGGGCTTGTCTCTTAGACTTGGGCTTGATCCATAGACTTGGGTTGGATCCATTTTAATCACTATGTATGGTTTTACCCCTGTTTCAACATAATTAAGTCTAACACTCTCTTCTTTTCTATATTGCAATTCAAACGATGACACATTTCAAGAGTCATATTGCACAATCTGGCGAAGAATGTTTGATCATGCTTGGCAATAAGAACTAGCGGGTGGAGCAAGGCACTTCTTTGGTTGTACATGCCCTTATGATTGGTACGGTTTCTTGGCCTAGGTTGACTGTTTTTAGGCATATCGATGAAGGTCGTAGCCAGCTTCTCTGGGCTAGTTCGGCAAGGCATGGACCCTGCAGCCTAGCAACTATCAACCCTCTGACAAAGCTGTCCCTTTGCCCACACTCGGCCGTCGTCTCGTCAACCTGAGCTAAGAAACTGCAATGCGACCAATCAAGGGGGACATGTACAACCGAAGAGGTGCCTCACTCCATCCGCTAGTTCTTATCGTCAAGCACGATCAAACATTTTTCTCCAGATTGTGCAACATGACTCTTAAAATGTGATATCGTTTGAATTGCCATATAGAAAAGAAGAGAGTGTTAGACTCCATTAGGTTGAAATAGGGACAAAACCATACATAGTGATTAAAATAGATCTAGCCCAAGTCCAAGGGATTAGCCTAAATCTATGGATGAAGCCCAAGTCTAAGGGACCAGCCCAAATTCATGAGTTAAGCCCAAGTCCATATCAACCCCAAGTCCATTGGTTAAGCTTAAGTCTAAGGGATTAGCCCAAATCTATGGGTCAAGCCTAAATCCTAACTCAAGTCCATGGATCAGACTCAAGTCTAAAGGACCAGCCCAAGTCAATGGGTCAAGTCCAAATCCAAATTCAATGGTCCAGCCCAAGTTCATGGGTCAAACTCAAATCCAATGGTCCAGTCCAAATCCATGGAATCAAGTCTAAATCTAAGCAACCCGTCTAAGTTCATGAATCAAATCCAAGTTCACAGGTCCAAATCCAAGTCTTAATTGAGTTCAAATCCCAATGGATCAGAACTTAAGTCTATGGTTCAAAATGCATGAGTTCAAACATAAGGTCACAAATTAAGAACCTACAAGGTCAAAAGCCTAAACTTAAAGTTTTCCAAATATTGAGATACAAGTTTAAAGAGAGTATACAAATATTTTATTCTTCAAAAAAGAAAAAAAACAATGGAAATGGGGGCTGGGCCGGATCTGACCTAGGCCCAACCAAACATGACCTTAGTTTAAAAAATAATAATAAATAAATAAATAAATATAAAAATAAAAATAAGAAGGGAGGAAACAAGCGCCTCTCTCGCGTCCAGACAGGCGCCTCTCTCGCGTCCCTCTCTCTCGCTCAGCTAATCGCCCTCCAGTGCCCATCGTGAGCAGCGCCGCCCAACGCCGTCGTTGCCGCCACCTCGCCAACATCGATGCAGACACCACAGCGCCCGTTGAGCCACGGCCAACACCCCACATGCAGCTTTTTTTTTTCCTTTTTTCTTCCACCCATGCACACCACCTGCGCGCGTACAGCGCCCAGCTTTTCGCGGCCTGGCTCACCACCTCTCCAACACCGACACAGACACCATTGCTCCTGTCGAGCCGCAGCCAGCGCCCCACGCGCAGCCTTGTTTTTTTCTTCCACCCAGGTGCGCCACCTGCGCGCACACAGCGCCCAGCTCGCCGCCGTAGCAGCCGCTCTGGCAGCGCCGCTATCCATGGGGGCGACAGTGCAAAGGCGACCAAAAAAAAGGGAGAAGAAGTAGGGCTGCGATTTGTCATAAGAAAAAAAAAGGAAGAAGAAAAACAAAGAAAGAAACTGATTGATTTTGTTATTGGGATAGGGAGGTCGACTTTACGTTGTTGTGTGTTCCGTTACTGGTGGAGCTCTATTAAAAGGTTCACTGATCGGAGATGTAAGGGACACAATTTTATAGATAGAAATTAGGAATCGGGTGTATAGTGAACAAGGAAAGGAGGAAACAATCTGAGCAGCAAATCAAGGAACAGATCGTGAAAATGAAGATGATGGTTGCTATGGCTGAATTTGGATTTTTTTTAGCCATGGAGCGCGCCTGAGATCACACCAACGAAGGAAATAAGATCGACCAGTTGAAAAGGGAGAGGCGCGTTGAAGATTGCGAAGATTGACCAAAAAATTAAAAAAATAAAAAATTGGGCCGGCTCACTCGGGCCCAAAAGAAAAAAAAAAGAATAAAAAAGAAGAAGAATTGGGCTAGCTCACTCAGGCCCAATGAAAAAAAAACAAGAAAGAAAACTTACGAGTCTTATTCCCGTCAAAATTGAATTCTTCGTGAACAAGTTTTGACGAGACATTTGTAAGTAATAAAAATATTTATCCAATCTTTATTTTAAAAATTAAAAAAAACATAATAAATTAATAAATAAATTATACTTTTATTACAAATAGCATCGCCTATTTAAATCACAACAAGTGTGAGAAGGGTCAGTCATGTTATGCCACGTGTCATGTCCTGTAAGTTTGGAAATGAAATATTGTTGATTCGATAATCAATTTGTAATCATCCAATTAAAAAAAGTAATGTTAAATTAAATATTCCTGACCAATTAGGTTGCACCACGTCACTTGCCAATTGCGGCAGCTAGGCTTCCTCACCCCTAGAAATATGGGTACCTTTGATGGTTTGAAGACACAACACAAGAATCGAAGGAGATCGATAAAAAGAAGCACAACAAGCAAACAGGCAACGGCAACAGACAACTGAAGAAGTAGCAAGAAAATTTCAAGTGAAGAAAGATTCAAGGAGTTCAAATTCTCTCTAACAGCTTTACAAGTTCGAAGGAGTTTGTCAACAAATTCAAGGCGTTCTTCCTAAAAACTTATAAAATCTTGGAGTTTGATTTACCTTCAAAATGTTAAACCAGTGGATTAACGTTATTGAAGTTTCCGGTCAATATCAAGGAGGATAAAAGTTCAAAGATCCCCTAGTTTCGGCCAGATTCATCGAACAACATTTAAGTCTTGAAGTTGAAAGAAGAATCAGATGATTAAGTTAAAAATTATACCTACAAAATTTCATTCGATTCAAATTGTAATTAATTTGTACAAATTTCTTATTAATAGAAATTCAATTACAAGAATTTTGTTCTTCAATTGCATTCTTAAAAATATATCATGTTACATCGTCAATATTGTCAATTTGTACTCTACTTTAAAGTCTTTAGGGCCTTGCGGGTATGTGAGAATAAGTTGAAAATAGAATTAGCATTTATAACTTTATTTCAAATCACACAATTAGTATAATTTTTACATAAGAATAATCATTTTCGAATAAATGTTGATTCCCGATAATATGAAAATTGCCATTTCTTTTAGCACCGTGAGTTTACGTATTACCAATCTATCAAGAATAAATTTATACTTCTATTTGACAAAATTACCTTTTTACAATATATTATGGTTGTACAATATATAATTATTAAAATACTCTTAATTATTTATATATATATTCTTTTTTCGCCATACTCACACATTTTTTTGTGTTATTTATATATTCTTTTTCATTTTACTCACATAATTTTTATACATTTCATTTTCTTCTCTACATACCTTTTTTTTTTGTTATCTTATGAATTACATAAATGGTATAAAATTTGTATGTAAAAATTACTATTATTATGCACAGACATTGAGTATCTTTAAATTTTAATTTATTATATTTTTTAGTCAATATGCTCTTTAAAATTTAACTTATTCTAGTTTTTCCTACTCTAAATTTCATTCTTTGTCGTTTATTTTATAAGTAAATGTATAATAATATTTATACAATCAAGTATAAGTTATAGTCTCATTTACACTTTTTTCTTTTTATCTTCTTTTTTAACGACACCAATTTTTTGTTTTTATTTGGTATTCTATATCAACATCTTGGTAAAAAAATGAAACTCTATACCATGAGAAAAAATAATAATGCTTTTGAATTGGTAAATAAAAGACTTTTTGTGTGCAAGTCTTTTTAATTATTAGATTTTATTTTTTCAACCAATATAAGTGTTGAAATATATAAGTATCGATTAAATGTATAATATATAATTATATAAAAAATTATTATTTAAGAATAATTTTGTTATTATAAGTGAGTTCATAGTATTTATACATTCATTTCTATTTACAAATTATGTGAATGAAAATTTGAATAAGAATTCTATTTTTTTCTAATTTTTTATACATATCAATGATAGAATAACTCATACAATGCTTATTTCATTTGTTTATTTATAATTCCTATCTTATTTCCTTCATATGTGCCAACTCTGCCCTTAAGGATATAAGTACATCAAATATATTCTCATTTTCAATTTCCAAACAAGAAAACGTATTCCCTTTTACACACCTTTTTCCATGTATTCTTACAAAACAATTTTCACATTAGAACCAAAGGGAGCTCAAGAACCCATGATATTATTTTTCATCTTTTCTCCTTTCCATTTATTTCCTTTCTTTAATTCTTATCAATATACAACAGATAAAAGAAACAATGGCCATGTTTGAATATTTGTTTGGAGATTGAGTTGAGAGATGAAAATGATGTAAATTTATTAGTGATGAAAATTATGTTTATCTATAAATTTTTGATATGGTGAAAATTTTAATTTATTTGAATTTATGTGATTATATATGTAATATATAATAATTAAATAATATGATAATATATATAAAAAGAAACGTTTATTTTATAATATAAAAAATATACGTGAGTGTGTGTACATACAAGTATCGATTTGATAATGTAAGAGAATTAATTTAAACTTGAAATTTGAATGAAATTTTTAATACACACTCATGAATTTGAATTATAGAAAAATTAATGGTATATATAAAAAAAACCTTCCAAACAAGTCTAAAAGAACATCGTATGACTTCTCCAAACGATGTGAGGTAAGATGGAATAGAAAGAGGAGGAGATTTTAATGGATGAGAAAATTATGCTTGGTGATAAAATGTAAGAAGGAGATTTTTTTTTAAATAGTTTGAATTTGAATATCGTTATGTATATTTAGCATGTAATAATATATAAATTTATAAAGTATAAATATATATATAAATGTAAATACATGTATGTGTATATATATGTGTGTAAATTTAATTGTGAATGAATATAATATTTGAAAATGATTAATTAGATAGGAAGTGAAAATTTGAATTTAAATTTAAATAAAAATTAATAAAATAAAATATTTGATTGTAAAAATTTTAATGGATGTAAACAGTGAAAAGTTGAAAAACAAACATGGCCCATGGTTGGTAACTCTATTATATATACGTCAACTCAAACAATGACTTGGCCATGTGTGAACTTCGGGACGACGAGGACGAGGACGAAAATATGAAATAAATATCCAATCAGATTCCAGTCTTCCTGTGGGACCCACCCGCCATTTGCGGCACTGATTAAATTATTTATTTAAAAATTCTGAAAAAAAGACCAAATATATTATATGCATAAACCAACAGACTAATCATGATTTCAAACTCTGCAGTCTCCATGTCTCCCCACTCACAAAAAGAAACAGTATCGATGGAATACTTTAATTATTACATCCTTAGAAAAGTTCAAAAATCAGACACTGCTTTGTGTGGTCAAAAATGCTAATAAGATCACCCTTTTTTTGCAATTTTCAGTACCATCCCTTTTTGAACAGTTTGACCATTATCACTAATTGCCATTTAAAGATATTTATGGGGCTTTTACTTTAACCTGCACACTAAAACCCTATTTTCTTATTTTCGCGGAGACTTAAGATGGGGGTGGGCTGATTAAATTTATTTAATTTTTCTAATTTTATGAAATGTTTTTAAAGTTTATATAATATTATATCCATGTTTAGAAGTATTTTTTTTCAAGCTATAGAAAAATGATGATAGTTGTATGATACATGATTAAAAATAGAGAAAAGTTTTAAAATATTTTTAAAATAGGAAATTCTTTATTTTTAGTAGAAGCTTTTAACCATTTTAAAAGAAATAATTTAGGATGTTTAATTAATATTCAAATTTTTGAAAAGTGTAGTAACTCATTCAAACAAGAGCGGCTTTAGTTGTGTTTTGTCTGTGAATCTTGGATGGCATTAGGAACTTTGTTGTGACATGTTAAAAGAGGTGTAAAAGTAAGAAGTTATCGAGGCGTATTCGATTAGGTTTGAGAACGTTTTGGAGTTTTGAATTTTTTAAATTTAATCTCTCTATTTAACTTAAAATTAAGTGTGACTTTGAACTTTATATAATTCAATTAAAATGAATTTGAATAGATATCACTTTAAATTGTTATGAACACCATGAAAAAAATAATACCCATTTTTCTGCAATAAACATAAGAGCAACTACTACCAACAATTAGGAAAATTTCTTATTCAGAAGTTCCATTAGATACATATGTAGATAGCAAGCATATAAATATATTTGCGGATTAATTAAAGGCATGGGTTTTATTGGAAAATTAGATACTGGCTTCTATTGTTTTGGTTCCATAATGATCTCTTAATTAATAAATAAGTGAGAATATAAGTATGAATATGTTTTAGTTAAGAAAAAATTTGAATATTTAAATTTTTTCATTTAACCTTTATCTTCTAACTCATATGCATAGGATAATAAGAGGAATAATAAGAATTCACTTTGTGCCAAATAAAATGTGAAGTTTAAGGGTCCAACGTTTTATAAAGAGCATAGATGTGTACTCACCACAACTCCACAAGAGATAGGCTATGTTTGAGACAGGTCTTCGGTACAAAGGCATTGGTTAGAATTGCGTTGGAATAAGTAATATATAGGTTATGTTTGAGAGAGGCTTTCGGTACAAAAGTGTTGGTTAGAATTGTGATAATATAATAAAGAATATAATTTGTTTGAATATATATGTAAAATATATAATAATAATTAAATAATGTAATAATATATAAAAATAATAATTATATTTTAAGATATGAAATAAAAATAAATACGAGTGTGTCGGTGATATATATATAAGTATTAATTTGATCGCGACTAAGTATAATGATTAAAAAAATAATTAATTATACATATAAGTGAAAAAAATTAAATTTAAATTTGAATAAATTTTTTGTTAAGTTATGTCAGGTAAACTGAAGTCTTAAGAGGATGTTTTAAAATTGAAAAATTGAGTTCCAAACCCAATTGATTGTGTGTTATCCAATTGCAAAGAAAAATAATAAAAATACGAGTAAATAATAGGAAGGTGGTCCTTTTTTATTTTTCCCCTTGTTTCCGTGGCAAAATGGTGTATATTAAATAAAGAAAACAAATCACGGGTATAGTGGCGACCCACAAAACTGGGTAATGATTGAACAGAGTTAAGGAGACTAGTGGGATGTGCCCCCAAGGCCATTCTTGCTCCAAAAAGGGGGTGGAAACTCTTAACGTAAAAACGCTTCAAATTCTCTTACACATATCGCCCAACAACGTGCAGTGCTCAATGCCCGTCTTCCTCTTGTTCGGTTCTTCTTCCACTTTTCACAATATCCAACCAACAAATGGAAAAGAAGGGAGAGTAATGAACCGATAAATCTTGTCGTTTTGCAGTTTAGTTTAGTCAAAATCTTGGTACCAAACCACTATAGTGACTTTGATGCCTGTTGGGCCAATTTCGTGTTGTCTTTTCTGCCCTTCTTCAAAGCCACGCTCTATGATCAAAGTTGGATGGGAAAGTGATTGTGGGGTGGCGTTACTTTTGCTCTTTGGTAGTGTAAGAGGAGAGAAGGCAGCGTTTTCAGCACATTGCTGTTATCTTGCTTGTTTAATTGCCTGACAGACTGAAAAGGTTGTTCCGAAATTTGAAAGGGCGAGGTGAGTTCTTGATTCTTAGACCTAATTTGGGTTTCTTTTCTTTTCTTTTCCTTTTTTGGTGGTGGAGCTGATGAATCTGTGTTAGTTTAATTGAGATGGGGGAATATACTGTTATGAGGCAATTTAGGCCTAAATCTGGTTTTTTTGGTGATATTTTTGGCTGTGAATTGAGAGCCTTGTGGTAAAGATTGAGGCTTTTGGGTGATTTTTAAGGGATTGAATGTTGTTTTGAGAATTTTGTGGAGAAAAATGCTTTTGGTTCTGAACAATGAAGGGCAGTGTAATGGTCAAGTGTTGGGAAAAGACTGGCTTATTCCAGAACTCTAGTCCTTTAATATTATGGATTTTGTTAAGGGGAGTCATTCTTTTTTCCTTAATTTATTGTCTCTTTCCACTGCACACTCTGGTTTTGTCTTTGATTTTGTTTCTGCTTTTCAAGACTGGGATGGGATTCTGGCTGTCCATACACAGTTCACATATAAAGAGCCAAAGCATAAAAAGCATGAAATGGGATTCATAGTTGTTATCTTTTCCTTTTGATTCATCTGATGCCATCTCTCTCTTTCACTCTCTCGGCAGCAAATACACCAACACACACAAAAGTACAGACACTAATTTCATGGTTAAGCCATTTCTTGCAGTGGGGGCTTTATGTTTACAATTTATTGCTCATCTTTTTCCCCCAGAGTTTAAGGTTAGAAGAACAGTTGCATTATTTTGTCATATTGTTGGGAATGGTTGGTACAGGATAAGGACTTTGTAGCTGCTATTTTATTGCAATGACAGCAACTACCCCATTGCCCTTTCCCCATGAGCCAGCCAATTATGATGAGGTCTCTATGCAGCAGAGTATGCTCTTCTCTGATAGTCTGAAGGTACTTTGCAGTTGCTTGTGGTAGTCGAATTTTTATCTCTTTGGTGGTCCTTGTACAGTTTCATTGCCTTACTTACAAGCTCAAATAGTCAGAGATTATTATTTCCATACCCTGAAGTGGCCTCCTCGAGGATGAAATGGTGAAAAAGAAATTGTAATTATGGAAATCAACAAGGAATTATTGTAAAATTGCATGCCGGGACATTTCTTCCTGTTAGGTTTAGAGGATCGTGCATAATTTTGATTATAGTTGGAGACATTCACATGATACTACGTCAATATATTTCCTCAGGATTTGAAGAATCTTAGGAAACAATTGTATTCAGCTGCGGAGTACTTTGAGTTGTCTTACACTAATGATGATCAAAAGCATATGTGAGTTGTTTAAAGGTTATTAAAGAAGTCGATCTTACATGCTTCTTATCTATTCAAGTTAATAATCAGAGTGCCTAAAGGTATTTACTTGTGAAACATTTCCAAATGTGCAGGGTGGTGAATACATTGAAAGATTATGCCATTAAAGCTCTAGTCAATACTGTGGACCACTTGGGATCTGTGACCTATAAGGTCACTGATTTGTTGGATGAGAAGGTTGATGAAGTTTCAGGAACTGAGCTCCGTGTATCGTGCATTGAACAGGTACCTTTGGTCATTGTGATAAAGACTTAAAGGTAAATGATCAACAAACTTGGATACATAGATTAAAATGCTGAAGATTCCATGGATTCTTGATACTGCCTTTACTGCAGGCCATGGTTAAAGATGTCAAGACAACTTCTTCTTAACATAGAAATTCAGCTGTTTAGGACAGGATATCTAAATACAAATAGACGGATATTGACTAGCTTAATTTTGGTGGTTGTATTTTACTGCTCTATTTATGTTGATGCACTTTTCAATGACACGTAAACAAGGTATTTCTGGTCCTTTATAGAGAAGATATGATTTTCATTGCTTTTCTGTGGTTATTTAGAGACTGCGGACCTGCCAAGATTACATTGACCGTGAAGGTCTGTCTCAACAATCATTGGTGATAAACACTCCCAACTACCATAAACGATACATCTTGCCAGGTACTATTCAAGTATTAATTCTATGAACTTCTTTTGTGTTATTTTTTCTTTCAATTATAAAGATGAATATATGTTTTCAATAAAACAAATCCCGCCTTTCTATTCAGTGGGTGAGACGATGCATGGAGCCATTCGCACTAAATCAAAATACCAAGGATGCAATCTAGACGATGGAGATGAGTGGCATCAATTTAAGAATGGTAGTGCACCCATTGTCTATCTTGCGTCATTCAATGCGTGTCTGTGTGTGTACAAGATCTTATTGCAAGTGTTGTTCTTATGACCTAATCAAAATGCAGCTATTCGGGCAACTATTCGAGAGACTCCGCCATCATCTATAGTTGGGTGAGTTACACTAACAAATTAGCTGTCATCAAATTCATACACTGATGTTAGTATTCATGTAAGCCAAATGACTTACCCCAGTAAAGGGCGCTCTCCCTCTCCATCACCCACTCCAAAACTCGCCCAGCAACCAGGAAAATTTTCGTTCTCTGGCAACATCTCCAATAGAGATTCAGGTTTGTTCCTGCAAGCTTTAACAAGTAAAATCTTGTTTTCCTACCCATTGAAGTGGACTCAAATCATTATGATGGTTGTGTTAATGAATCAGAGAAAAGATCAGCATCGCCACACCGGTTTGCACTTCGACGTTCGGGTTCCCTCTCCAGCAAGCCCACTACCCCTAAAAGCTCACATCCAAGCACCCCAACCCGTAGCCGGCCAACCACCCCAAACCCTGGTGCTGGAAGACAACAGGTAACAAAGGACTCTTTTTCATCAACTAATTCATCAAGAACGTCTGTCACTGCTAGTTGAGATGGCTTTTCTGTTGGGTTGAATATGGCAGTACGTTTCTGAACCTCGAAAATCATCTTCCATGCGGATTCGGGTTGGAAGAGAAAGTCCCAAAGACATTGAACAATACCCCAGCAAGAGTAAGCGTCTGCTCAAGGCTTTGCTCAGTCGACGCAGATCAAAGAAAGATGATACGTTGTATACTTATTTGGATGAATATTAATGGAATCTTGGGAGAATATAGAGAGAACCTGCAGGAAGATCATCCTTTAGACAAAGCTTTGTCAATGCTCTGGACGCTCGTTGAAAGAGTTGTACCAGTGTTTTTCCCAATTTAGGCGTCAGTTTACATATCCCATCTTCCCCATATTTTATCAGAATTGTAATTTATCAGAAACATATTGATCAATATTAATGCAGAACAGTACAAGATGCTTGTTTCTCAGGTGCAATTACTGTCTCTATACTCAGTAGATAGTACATAAAAGGTCTGACTTTCAATTCCAACTAAATGTATCCCTTAAGGTGTGCAGACAGAATCTGTTCACACTATGATATTACAATTCCACTGGCAAATATATAGAATGTCTATAAGACAATATAGCTAATGACAAAGCTCATGAATCATAAGGTTCAACTAGTTAAGAGTTCCCAATAGCAACATCTGGAGGTGACAATGCCATCATCCCTTTACCAAATTCTTCAACTGTCTTGGTGGCGAGCGTAAGAACATCAATGAATGCGCTGTATGATGCACGGAGAAATCTTGCTTCAACAGCTTCAAAATACCTGTACATAGAGTAAAGAAACTAGGATTCGAGCTCTTAAGAGGACAAAAGAAATGCTCTCAACAAATGCCACATAGACAGTAAGATTTTCTTCCTGGGGGCAACTTCAGAAAGGTAAATCTTAATTCGGACTTCCTTGTACCAATTTTGTTGTTTATTGCAATACCAATAATTTTGAAGGTCTATTATGTTTCAGAACCAAATTAAAGGCCCAACAAACTTGGATATGCAGCAATGCTGCCACCTCTTCTAATTAAGATACGTAAATCTAAATGACGTTCCTTGCTCCATCCTTGTACTCTGTTATTCAGTTTTTGGAGGTGCAAATAGGGTGAACACAACAGCTACGTGTTCTAGTAATTTTATAACATGACTAGTGAGTACTAAGATGAAATAGGCACACTTCTCAAGCAGAAATAAAGGCCAGGGAACGAAAGGCTAACTATTTCACAAGGCGAACTACACAGAAAAATTACTCACACTGAAAGCTTCCCGTTGGAGACTGACATCTGCCTTTTCACCTTATCTGGCTGTAACTGTTGTTGCATGGAAAAAAGGTACAATCTCAGAGAGAATTTGAGAGAACGGAGACTGTGAAGTAGGAATAGCATCCATTGTTACCTCCTTATCAACAGCTAATGCAGCAATAACAATTTGGGCAATTTCCTGAGACTCATAATCTACTTCCAAGTTGCTGCAAACAACTTCGGATGTATAAACACTTCAATCAATAACATAAATTCATTGTAAGGTTTCACATACAGAGCAATCCAGGACACAACAAATATCTCAACCATTTGTGAATTCTGTACTGTATGCTCATGTATTGACTGACTAATCATAGTAAACTTTTACACGAAGCATCGTCGTCAGACTGCCAGAAAACAAAGACAAGTAACGAGATCAATGAGTATAAACCGGAACACAACCTGATTTCCATTAAACCCTGAATAATTGGTAAAGGCATGAAGGGTAGTTAGGCCAGTACTTTATTCATCCAGTATGGAAATCAAATCGAACTCCACTGGGAGCTTGCTTGTAATGTCAGGAAAACATACAGAAAGAGGCAAAAACTTTCATCCACGCAACTTGAATTTCATGCAGGTGAAAGCATTGGGGCAGTATGTAACTAACCGGTAGCAGAGAACAGTGAGGTATAATTTAAAACAAAGAAGGATGGAATGATGGAAGCATGGGGAAACAAGGCAAACAGGAATCATATCCTTCTAAGTCTCAACTTCATATTTTATTGTTATATATATCACTTATAAAATTACTCCTTAATCTCATCATTAAATTCCAGAATGCTATCGGCACATAAAGGAGCATTCTTTATAAATCCGATAGATTGAGCAATACCTGCAAATTTTTCATCAAAAACAAAAAAAATTCCCAAACCCTAACAGAAACAAGCCAGCGAAAATGCTCAGACAGTAATAAAGGTAGAGTGTTTGTCATATACGAACACAGAAGCAAAGCTATAAACCTCAGAATATATGAATATGATAAATATACACACAAATTACCAACTGAAATCCCATTTGCTTGGGGCTTCTCCTGTGGAAGTTTCCATCTTTCGGCGCTTCAATTTGAAAGTACACAGCAGAATTGACGGGCAGAGCAAAAGTAGAAAAATCTATGAACAACGCGTTAGGGCAAACTGTGAGGTTTGGTGCGGTCCGGTTCGAGTCTGTACAATTGAACCGGGTTTTTATTTTTATTAATTTCTTTTTTAGCGGCTCTTTGGGGCAAATTTGTTTTTTAATTTTCCTTTTATATACTGAGGCTATGTTTGGGAGAAGAGTTTTTGTTGGATATAATGTTAGGCAGAAATTGTGTTGATATAAGTAATATGTTTCGAAAGAATGTATTAATGAGATGATTAGTATAATTTATTTAAATATATATATAAAATATATAATAATAATTGAATGATGTGATAGTTTATAGGTATAAGGATTATGTTATAGGGTATAAATAAAAATATATGTAAGAATATATATGTGATATATATAGATATTGATTTTGTTGTGAAAATGTGTAATAATTGAAAAATAATTAGTTAATTATATGAATAAAAGAAAAAAATTTGAATTTAAATTTAGATAAAAATATTATTGAATGGTTTGTTTGATATGTGCAGTTTGAGAGATTGTTTTGATATTGAAAGTTAGATTCTAAACATAACATGAGGGAACTAGTAAGTCAACGTAGTTATAGAGATAAATAACTTTTTTAAAAAAAAATCTGCATTATCTAGATTTATATAATCAATACTCTGTTGAATTTATGTATGTTTAAAGAATTAATTAATTTTGTCTATCAATACAATTTACACACAGATTTAGCATGCTAAACTCAGATTAATATGCAAAGTAGGTTGTTTTGTGAGGATATACAATATAATGAGTGACAAACGCATATTCTATTTCTACTGCAAATTATCTGGCTATGTTTGGTTTATTTTTCTTGAAAGTAAAACATACAGATTAATCATTACATTTAAAAAAAATTTCTTTTATTTTTTTGAAATTGCAAATATATATATATACACACCTAAATTTGTAAACTTATCCAGCCAGTATTTCTTAATAAGAAAAATAATTCCCTTATCCTAACCCTCTCAGATTAAGTAATAAACTGGCATGTTTACGTTCACTTATCAGGGAACCCTTCTTTTGGGCAAAAAGCATAGGATATTCTTTATGGTATGCTACTTCACAGGCCCAAACACTATTCATATTTCCAATAGTTGCCCAAAAGAACAAAAGAAATTGGTCCTTATTGTTGTTGAATGCCAAGATGAGAACTGGCTTGTGGGCATAAGAGTGTTTCCTATAGGACAAGGGATACACTCATACAAGATACATGTAAGTGTATTCTGTTCTATTTGCTTCTTGTGGTAAATTAATTCTTTCTGCTTTGTTTGGCAACTGATACCTGGTGTAACTTGTGTCTGATGCTCATTGCAGTAGCATTGCTGGTTGCTTCGCATGTTCATTTATGAGGATTAGAACAGAACACGAACCATTCATCGTTCCTTTTGTTTTGCTTTTGGTCCTCAAGGACCACATAATTTACGTGCATGACATAACAATTCTCTCGTGATTATAATACACACACACACACACACACACATATATGTTCGTGTACCAATGATTCTTACCTTCTGATGAGAAAATTTGTCTAGATCCCCCAAGCCATAGGAGCTTAGAGAAAAGTGTCCAGGTACTTCACCAATTCTTCTCGATAAGAGTTTGTGCTAGATTAATGGCTCCGATGACGTCGCGCTCCTTTTGTTCAGATAACGTCAGCTTTCCCTCTTTCTTTCTATCGTTTGTTATCTTAATTTCTTGTCAACTTGGTGCATTCTATTGACAAGATACAGTGCAAGTTATTACGGCTAAGCAGATTACTGAAATCTTGGACAATCATACTCCTATACTCTATCTGGTACTTTTAACATCTGGACTTAATTCCCAAGAAATCAAATCGCATCTTTTCTTCTCTTACACAGGCTGAGAGTGAATCCAAATTCGGAATGCCGTAATTGATTATTTCAATTTTAAATTAATCAAAATCCGGAACTTCATCATTTTCTCTGCATGTTTTACAACGGTATAACAAAAAAAGACTATCTGATTGGAAAATATATTACGCCCAACAAGTTTCTCCCTCCCCTCTTTCCCCAAGTTCTTGGCTTTGCCAGAAGAGGCTGACTATCGTAATTGCTGCGCCCCTGCGCATTTGTTGCCTTCATCCCAACTTGTTTTCTAACTTTAGAATGGTTTCCATAATCAACATGTCCTTCGAACTGACCAACTTTGGCCTTGTCACTTGCAATAAGCTCGAGGATTGACAGCGGAGCAAAATCAAATTCCTGCCAACACATGAATGATGGGTGCTTACGAGAGTATATAGAGAGCAGGTAAGCTGTCGGATGGTAGAATTATCGAAATTGCAGCACTTAAAAGTAGATTACCAGTGGAAAGAATTTAGAGGATGTCAACTTACGTTAAGAGCTGGTCCTACTGTGACGGGATTGAGCCTCTTCGTAAGTGCTCACAAGTGCCAACATGAAGAGGCCAAAAAAGTATACTATGAAAAAATGTAGCTTCTCTACACCATCAACAATGGAAGATGAACAGGATGTCCTCCGTAATGATATCTGAGCAACTTTTGAACCTGAGAAAAGAACAACTGAAGGACAAAGTTTTTAAATAACAAGAAAATTTGGTATTTCATCGAATAATTTGGATTAGTTTTAATTTTGTAGGTTCTGCTCTCTAACTTTAATCATCTGATTCTTTCTCCAATAACGCTTGACTTGAAATTTGAACAATCTTCAAGGAAAATGTTGTGCTTGATTTTTTTTTAGGGTTGTTAAATTCTCAACAACACTGATCTTTGGGTTTAGCACCACGATTTTAGATCAATTCTTAATTTGGAGACTTTAACGAAGAACGTCTTAAATTTGGCGAAGAACACAGCGAACTTCTTTGAATTTGACGAAGAACATGGCGAATTTTTTTGAATTTAATGAAGACCATTTTGAATGTTCTTGGGAATTCTACAAAGAATTTAAGAAGTTTCAAGTCTTCAGCTGCTTTCCTCTTTTGGCTTCCGTCTCTTTTTTTCTATGGGGTTTGACCCCCTATTTATAGTTGTAGGAGAAATAGGGCGGCTGCCAGTCTGTTGACGTGGTACGATTCTATTGACCAACAGCGTGGTATGATTCTATTAACCGTCAGAGTTTGTACCATATCTGACAACTTAGTAGTGTCTTCATCGTTTTGACTTTTAACAGGACTCTACTACTTACAGTCTTCATCCCTCAGGATTCTAATGGGGTTCTGTCACTTATAGTTTTCATCTTTTAAACTTTTAATAGAACTCTATTGCTTGTTACCATTTGACTAGTTGATAAAAAAATTAATTAATTATTTATTTATTTTAAGAATAGTATTTATTTAAATTTTTAGAAATTGATTTAATTAATATTTTAATGTCATATTTTTCACTTGTCATTATTTAATTGGATATTAAATTTTAATGTATCTACCACAACATAGATGATTCTATGAGCATAATGTTAGGCTGTTAGGTTGCAGAAATAAATTGCACCCAACTTTTAGTAAGACAGGTCTCCACGGTTCTGTAGATCTGTATGGGTTGAGCTTTGTTGAGTTGCATTAGGAGTTGCTGACAGACAATAATTTTTCTTGTTCTTTTTTAAACACGAATTAAGAATGCTATGCATGGTTGAATAGAAAGATACTGTTAAAGAAAGCCCTTTGCATGAACTGCTCGTGTCAACAAAATATTGAGACATGTCATTTCGGACAGCCTTGTCAAATTAGACATTTCAGCAGTATATTTTGTGAATATGTCCCACAATGAAAGACTTCTTTTTCATGCATTAGATACCTTCAAATCTCACCAAAGATGACAGTGAAATACATGAGGTTTGATCGTGTAGTTTTGGTTGCCTCCTGAAAAACAAAACCAGTGACACACAGTTGAAGCAATTACAAGTAAGCAGCACTCAACACTCCTTTTATTGGAGAAATTTGTCCACTCATATGGACTCATCATGCTTTTAGATGCCTTGATCAGCTCAAGAAGAGCTTTATTGACCTGAAATTTAATGGATGATACAATGTAAGCAGCAATTTAGCAAGTAATTTAGCTCTTTCCAGTCGTATTATACTCCTTAAATTGATGAATCAAAATATTGCAGATATGATTTCAAATTAGATGGAAGTTCTAAAATTATTGTATTTTATGTAACAAATAAAATTGCTTTAAAATTAAATGTATAAAAAATATTTACAAAAAAAAAAAGGAACATTTAAAGAATTTGAAATGAGAGTAGAATTGAGAAAAGAATTAAAATGATTAATTAAAGGACAAGATGGTAAAAAAATAATAAAAGAAATAAAAGAGTTTAAAATAAGAATAATTATGTAATTTTGTATCATATAATCAAAAATCTTTTTGAACTTACAATATAGTATAGATAGACGATATAAAATGCAAATGTTGAAGTCCCTTTTTCTGACATGGCACTTTCATTTGTATTTAGTTTGTATTTAGTGGACTAATAAATAAATAATAAATGGTTAAAAATGGTGCAAATTGAATCTTGTAACGACTTGTTCTTGGATTCTTAAGTTAGAGCACGACTCACACCTCAACAAATTATTGGCTGCCATAGTCTTCGAATTATTAAAAATTTACAACGATTTTATAGTAATAATATAAATATTAAGCTCGGTTAAGGCTATGTTTGGGAGATGAGTTTTTGTTGAATATAATATCTAGTAGAAGCTGTGTTAGAATGAACAATATACTTGAAATAAAGATTTTAATGAGATAAATAGTATAACTTATTTGAAAAAATATATATATATATATATATTATATAATAATAATTAAATGATGCAATAATAACAGTGTTTTATAATATAAATAAAAATGAATGTGGATATATATATATGATATATATATTATATATATATATATGCATGTATTGATTTGATTGTGAATATGTGTAATTCTTGAAAAATAATTAGTTAGTTATATATATGAGAGATGAAAATTTTGAATTTGGATAAAATTATTGTTGAATAGTATATTTCATAGTGCGAAATTTGAAATGCTATTTTGGGATTGAAATTGAGTTCCAAACAAAACCTTAAGAACTAATATGTTGTCTAATTCTCAAATTCAAATAAAAATTTTGACTTAAAATATATATGTGACGAACAATGTTTTTAAAACCTGATCGATGTTCAAATTGAACTGGTTCGACGGGTTAAATCGTTGAAAAAATCAATTATTCTAAATTATATAATATTATATATATTTCTATAAAAATAATTTACAAATAAATGTAATTCAATTTAACTAAAAAATGATTTTTAAATATAATGTTAAAAATTAAATAATTCAACTAAAATAAAGATTTGTTATACAAATGAAAAAAATATTAAATTCAAAATAATTAAAAGTATAAAATTGAAAAATTAGTTTTGAAAAATAAACAGATTAATTAATATGACTAATTTTAATTTTAAGATACAACAATTAAATTTTCAAAAATTTGATTAGAAAAATAAAATGATAAAAATTATTAAAAACAAAAGTCATAATAAAAATTGTATATTAAATTAATATTGAGGAGTTGTAAATGTAAGAAATTTTGATAAAAAGAGTGAAAATTTATTTTGTAATTTTTTCAAAAAAATGTTCAAATTTCCTTTCTTTTTTCAAATTTTTTAGATAAAATCGATTTAACCGATTTTTTAAACTTGTTTTTTACCTGTTCTTACTGATTTCGCTAGTTCTCATCGATTTTGTGCATTTTCAATTTTTATACCTTAATCGAAGTAGAAAATCAGTTGGTTCTCGGTTGAACTGGCAGATGCAATTTGCATTTTAAAACAATGGTGACAAGGCTATGGAGTTACCTTTTAGTTTTTATTTGTAATAATAATAGTGACTAATTTTATTTTATCATATGAAACGTCGAAGTTATGTTTGGATGCGTGTTTTGAGATAAAGCAAAATTGGCGCAAAAATTTTAAATAGTATAAAATAAAATAGAAAATAAATAAAAACAATTATTTTAAGAAATGATATATTTAAAAATAAAAAACTTTGATTAGATAAAAATACAGTAAAGTTGAAAAAAGAATACTTATAAGATGAAAATTAATGACCTCATAATGATTTGACATTGACCAAGAAAATTGCTTTAGAAAATCATTTAAGCAAAATTCCTTGTCCCTGAAAATTTTTAAGCCCTCTTGGAATAGAAGGATTTGGCTTTCCAAACAAAATTTTGAACAAAAAAATTTCAAATAACTCTAAATAAAAAGGATTTGAAATTCACTATAATTACAAAAATATAATTTAAAATAACAATTCAAAGATTTAGAATATTTAATCTTTTAAACAAGTGTGGTAGATTTATTATTATAGATTTGAAATTCATCCTTTCAATTTCTTCCATCCAAATGCTTTATTCCGTTGTTGTCCTTTCTTCCCCTATCCCCGCTCCCACCTAATTCTAACTTCCATCCCTCCCTCATTCTCCACTCCAAACGGCCATCTCACCCCAATAGTCAACGCACCCAAAATACATGGTGATTGCATCCGTGTTTGGCCCTCGTTCGAGTCTCCCCAGTAAGGTCCATTGTTGGTGGCTTGTTATGTGTCAAAGGTAGTCACCGTGCTCAGGTTACGACAATCCATACCATCACCGTTTCCCTAATGTCTTCCCGCCAAGGATTTGTCCATTTTTCTCCGTCACTGGTGAGATTGGGTTAGCCACTGCCCTCTTCAAAGCCCAAATCTTTGTTGGTGGACATTCCTTGTGGGAAGGGGTTTTAGAACTGCAACCAATTTGACGAGGAACTAACCAGTTCTCTAGTCTAGTTACACTTTAAAATTGGATCATTGCTTGAACCAATAAGAACTGGTCGAATCCAGACACGAATCGATTTTTAGTGTTTTATTGATAAAATAATTCAAAATAAAAACTGACCTTCTAAATTTTAAAAATAAATCAATTTTTCTTTTTTTTATAATTTCTTACAATTTCATTTTTATCTCTTACTCAATTTATTAGTGTATGTAATTTTCGCTAGATATTTTTTAATTGTATTTGTTTTATTACTTTATTTATATATTTTTCTTGAATTATTGAACATTTAAATATTAAATCTTGAAATTAATCATTTTTCTATTAATCGTGTTGTTTCTATTTTTCAAAAATCATTTTCAATATTTATATTTTTCTTTGAATTTAATTTAGTTTTTAAATATTTTTGTAATATTTTTATTCTATTGCATTGATTAAATTTTTAGGTTATGTTTGGTTCCAAATTTGCATCCATCTAAATCATTTATTCCAAACATATTATACATTAAAATCTCACATTTTATCTTCTCTCTCCTTTATTTACAATGTTTCTAAGTTTTCATGCCAAGTTTTCTTTGGATCCAAACACAGCATTAATGTTACATCTAAAATTCATCACCTGACATATTGATTAATGAGCTTTAATTTATTTTATAAAATTATTTTAATATTATTATATATGTAATTGGGTCCCGTGGTGGGGCTGTTGGCGGTGGGGCAGATGACCAAAGGTGTACTTTAGCGGGGCAACCTACTTTCGATTTTGCGGCCATGGCGTTGTGGCTCAGTGGGCTTCTTCCACTCGCATGCCCGAAAATACTGACTTTTGACCTCGAGCTGTTAGATGATTGGGCGTAAATGGTGGTGTATGAAAGCCGATGGTATTTCATGGTCGATAGTGTTAAGCGAGATTGTTGTGTTGCAGCTTTTTTTTTAATTATTATTATTATTTGTGCCACTGTTGCGACCACCGCCGACGAATCCCTCATTGCCTCCGCCCAAGAAGGCTGTGGTCTGGCAGATTTTAATTTTATAATTCACCGTAACCAACTTTTGCAGTTTTTATCATGTTAAGTGTGCTTACAGCATTAGTACTAGGGTTTTTTTATCACCAAGGATATTTAATGGGGTAACATTAAATTATTTTATCTAATTTCGTTTTGATTAATTAAAGCATTGATTAGATAGAGGTTCTTATAAAATTATAAAATTATAAAATAAATATTTTTATGTGAAAATCGTGATTAAATAGTTCAAATATTAAGAATTCTATATTATTTAAATTACTATTTAACTTTATATTATTAATTGAATAATTTCTATACTAATATTATCGTGAAAATATAAATGTAATCATTTCAAATAGCCGACCTTACTAGAAAAATAAAATAATTTTTCGACATTAGTTAATTCATACAAATTATTTTATCAATTAAAATAATTATTCAATTATAATTATATTCAAACAAGTGAGCAAGCTCTAATAGTAAGATGAATATTGATAAAGATATTATAATAACAAAAATAATAGCAACATTAACAAAAAATAGTAATGAAATAAATAATAACAATGTTACTAATAATAGTAATTTTTTTATCACCACTAGAATATATATATATATATATATATATACAAACACTTAAATAACCATTTATCATATAAACTCTACTTTATAATTAATAATTATTTATCATATTATTATAATTATTATATTATCTTTCAAATACCATTAATTTATTTATGCGCGGTCCTTTCCTTTTCTTCAGAAAAAAATTTCTTAACCGAATTGCCTATCCATCCAATCGCGGCTTGAATTTTCCCTGATTGCCTGAACTAAATTAAGAGTTGATTCATGTATGTCTGTCTTGGGCCTTCGAACCCATGGGCCGTGTCCGCAATAATTAATTATCCTAAACGATGGAGCCCATTTTTCTTTCAGGTAGGCCCAATCTTCATGTTCCTTTTGAAGTGAACACCACCACAGAAATGAACCCGATAAGCTTGAGATCGCTGCAATGGCTGCCGTTTCTGCAGCGTTGAATGGCTCGTCATGTTTCCGTTTTCTGCCTGTGCGTATACCTTTTTTTCCTTAAATTCTAATACGCTTATATTTTTAGTTGGTTATATTCAAAATTAAAGCTTTCTCTGTTGGTGATCTTTTTGCAGAAAATCGAAGTGAAATCAGAGAAGAGATGGCGGTCATGTTGTGCTGTGAGGTTGCAGGTTAGATTTTTTTCTCCATTTTTTACTGTTGCGCACTTTTTTTCGTGTGTGTGTGTGTGGTGGTGGTGTTGGTTTTTTTTTAATCTTGTTTGCTTTTGCGCGTGGCTGTTTGAATGTCAGGATGGTTCAAACTCGCGACATTCAGGACGCAGCTATAGGCGAGTTTGGAGGCGAAGAAAATTGGTATAATTTTAAAGCCTAAAAGTTCATGTTTTTATGCGTTGCTCTTAAATCAAATTTGGAGTATTCTATTTTCGCTATTATTTATTTTGAACATTCCGAATGCTCTTCTTTGTTTACCCCTATCTGGATAAATAGCTTCAGAGATATTAGTGAGTTGAAGAAAAAGTTTATAACAAGTATTCTAGCGAAAATGTTAATGATTTGTTTGGAAACAGTAAAAAAAATGTGAAACAATACCATCTTTTATTATTGAATTTGGAAAAGATGATTGAGATATGTGGTTTCAACACATAGTGCTCCACTGATTTATTTGGATTTCAAAATCACTTTTCACTTTTCCTCGATGGAAGAAGATTTGCTATAGGATTGGAAATTGTTGGATTGCCATAACTGATTTTGAAACTAATGCTAATCGATGGGATTCCTGTTTCTGAGATTTTTGTATGGTTATTATGATTCATGTTTCTATCTCCGTGCTTGGATTTGATTATCATTAAGTCCAAGGAAGTCCAGATAATTTATGTAACAGACTAACAGTACTTTTTAAGTAATGTTAATGCTATTTTTCTACCCTGCGTAGTGTCACTAAACTTTGATATTCTTGTGGGCTTATACCGCCTCTTTGCATCCTTAAATCTGGTTTCAGACCCAAAAAGATGACATGTTGGGCTACAAGATGGAAAGAGTTCCATTTCTTGAGGAGCAGGTGAGGAAAATAAAGGATACGGGAGAGCTTCTGACAATGGACATTGAGAGGCTACTATTGTCAGAAGATAACAAATATGATTTCGTGAATGAAGTGGCTGCAGAAGCAAAGCAGTATGTCGAGAACAATCGTGATGAATATGGTGCAAAAAAAGCAATACTTCATGTCCTCAGTAATCGCATCAATGATGCTGGATTTTATCGCCCTGATGCATACATGGAAGATGATCCTTTCAAGCCAGGTCCTGGATACCTGAGGCAAGAACTTTATGATACCTGATCTAACCAAAAGGATGATTCTTCTAATGGTGTTGCATTCAGATTAATATCTGGGGTTTCTGCTACCGTCTTCGTCCATTGATTGTTCTTGCTCAGTCAAACTGGTTTCCATAAGTTTGCTATGAGCCGCTTTAGAGGTGTAGTAAGAGTGGTATTGCAAGGGTGATTGAAGAAGATCAATATGTCTTGTAATAGAACTCCTGTCTTGGGCTTTTTTAGTGGTATAGGGTGGAGACAGTGCTAATGAGTGTTGCCTAAGCATATTGTAGTGTAAAAAAACCTCTTTTCACTTGTTTTGATTCCACTATTTATAAAGATTCAAAATTTAATCATTGAGCCACATTCCTATTGAGTATTCTTTGTAAGAACCGGCTTTCAAAGCCATATCTACAGTGGAAACACCCTTTTCAGCCTTGGGCTGGAATTTTATTATATCTACACTACAGAGTGAATTGTTCACATCTAATCTCACTGCTCAGTACTCACATGTTCTTTCATGCTGCTGATTTGGTTAGTTTATTGTTTGAAGGTTCCATAACAGAGATGGGAAGTTACAAATATTGTTGACTTACTGTATCCCACAACAATATCCTGTAGCACAAGCGATGCATGTCAGCATTATCATTGTGGATCTGGGGTATGCACTTATCCTCCTCCATCATTCCACATGGATATTTTCTGTTGCCTATTGTAGATTGTCTAGGATGTTTCCCATTTGTACAACTGAGTGGCATGGAATTTGCTTTTGAGAAGCTTCAATATTGCTCCGCACATGCACCATTTATTTTCCTCTTAAGTCTTTGTTCTTTATATTGGTATAAGGTCATTCAAAAATTCTAACACCAAAACCTTTGTTTGGTGAAAAAGTCATCTCAAGTGAAAAGGAAAGGCAGAAAGCCTGTGACAAGGATGGTCAATGGCTCTCGCATATTCTGGTTTGATCATGATTATCATCTTCCATTAAATATCAAGTGGAATTGGCTGTGAATGGACTTGTTAGTTGTAAATACCCATTTCTACTCCCTGCCTAAATTAGAATGCTATTTTTTACTTTTACCATTTATTTGTTCTTGGATTTAAATATGACCGCAGGGGAACAAATAGCCTGAAATTTTGACTAATTTTTTGTGCAAATGAGGCCGGACATTAGCTGTTATCAATGTATCATAACTTAATTAGATTGTGGATGCCAAATTTGTTTCCATTGTGAGTATAGAGATTTGCTTTGAGAAAAATTGCATTGATTGGACACTGGAAGAGATTAGCTCTTTCTATACTTTTTCACAGAAAAGTAGTTAATTGCTTGTTGCTATGAAATTTAATAGTATAAAATCCTTATCAAATACCAACTTGGTTTCAGCTAGTGGTTGGGGTTGGGACTTCACTTCATGTGGAGTATGAAGTGCTGGGAGTTTTGGTCAAATGGTGGCATCATTTTTCAGTGACTAAAGCAAATGTGCCTTTTATCAACACATGGACGTACAAAAGTAACTTTTGGTGTGCTGAGATTTACACTATGCCAAAATCATGACCACTTACAGGAATTCCAAAAGCAAGATAAAAAAAAGAAGAAGAAGAAGAAGGTGGTATTGCTTTGGATCGACATGTCTAAAGGACATAAACAGTACTTAAGTAGTTTTAGACCAGACAAATTAGTGGACAAATTAATATGGCAGCAAGATAGCTTTAGGACCAATATGAAGTGGTGGGAAACATTTCATTCTATGCTCCACCACATGCAAAATATCTGGTCTACTTATGGCTACAGGATCTCATGGTGGGTGTGTTTCAATTCAGAAATCCTAGAAATACAGAAGGGAAAGAACCCAGATATGGCAAATTCAGTACTCATATTAGCAGTGCTAGATCTGAATATGGTCACAACTTTGACATGGGAAGGACAAGTTCTTGAAGTGGGATTGATAGAATGAATACTGACAGGTAAAAGATCAACAGCTGGAATCAAAGTGTGATTGGACTGATAGCATTAGCAGAAGTCACTATGGCTTAAGGGGTTAAAGCAAAATTTATTAGGCCGATGTTTTTGCAATCAGCACAGTGCTAAACACGTGCACGTATACCATCCATGCGAAAGCCATTTGTATGACTCCTCAATGCCTTGGTGGCTAATGACTGTTAACTATCTGACCTTTAAATGTACCAACAGTAAAGATTAATCACATCAGCCAACAGAAATAACAGATTTGTTTGCTTTGCTTCTTACTGCATCATTTGCGCAAAAGCCTTCTCTTTTACTAGATAGAAAATTTTATTAGCACACAATGTTTATGATAAGGTACACAAGTAGCAGAAGGCTAACATAAGAGCATCTGAAGGACCACGGCCTTGTGATACTACAGCAGTAGGTGGGATTTTATCTTATTTGTAGATAACTCATAGTAATTCTATAATAATGGTAGCATATGTGGTCCAGAAGCTTTATAAAGCTTATAGCCCGAAACAACGAGGCTAAATCAACAGAATCAGAGACTTCTGCCCCCTCGCCTTCCTCTTGGATCATGCTTTTGACTGGCACCTGCAAAGTCGTAATCTATCACTTTGTCAATTCCCAGGAGCTTTCTTGAATTTGCTTGGACTTCATCCTGCCAAAATTCATGCATGGAATGTTAGCAGAAGTGCACAGTCTGTTGTGATGCTACTGCAGAAAAATTATCATCAGAGAGCTGGGCTGTGACCAGGTAAAGTTTAGCATCCATGTGATTTTACATTTTGCTTCAGAGTTATTATAAAAGAATATGATGCAGAAACACAACCACAGTATTTCTGCTTTATCTCAGCATGTTGCAATGCAGCTCTTATCTATTCCTTTTTTCAAACTGATGATAAACTAATACATATGTCTGTATTCGAAAGGAAAATAACTAATGGATACTTTACCTTGTGAAGCAAATGGAAAGAGTTTGTTCCAGTGCCAGTGCCAGTGTCTGTGCCCTTAATCATGCCTGCCAAAAGAAGAATGAGCATATGCTTAAAAGTCAATATAGATTTGAAAACAACAGCTTTAGGATGGGATTGAGCTTAATCACCTGCAGTTAGGAAGATCAATAGCAAGGGGAAAATGACAAGAAAACTCCTTTTGCTTGGATTCATAGCTGTTTGTAGTGGCTTTAAGGAACTCGAACTATGGTTTTCCGGATTTAGGAGGGAAGCAGGGGGGATGAAGCTGGTTTTTATAGGCAGAAGTGGCCATGAAAGTTGTTTGCTTGTGCATGCACCCACCACTCACCCAATAGCCAATACAATGATGATGAATTGAATTACCAAAATGTAAGTCAACTTCACAAAAAGCATGTTACATTAAACTGGAAGTCACAGTACCTATGTGATTTATCTGTGCAACTGTATGTTCATGTGCATGTGGTCACAATCTTAGTTCAGAACCCCCTTTGCATGGCTCAGATCACGCTAATGCTTTCTTATCTTGACTCTTTGCCTTCCACTTTTCAGACCTCACCTTTTTATGAGTCAATCTGCTTTGCCGCTTATATTTTTTTCAGCTATCAAACTTGTAATGGTACTGTGCCCTACTTTTTGTTCATTTCATTGGTTACGTTTACAGAAATGAATGCCATCTCAACTCTGTTACATGCTGATTCAACTATCCACTATTCTTAATTGCAATTTACATTCCTAAAGCTTGGTCCTGCAAGATGAGTGGTTATTATGGATTATTTCCATGCTAGGCCTGATACTTTTCTTGTTTGATGACTAACCTCACAAATAGCATGAACAACATGACAATTTAAACTGCGGTGAACATAAAAATAAGAACTTAGGTATAAATAACACTAATGGAGCCTCTTAATTTAAACACTAAATGAGCCTAAGATTTTTCTGGCCATTGACAAACTGTTGCTGAAATTGACTTCTGCATTGTACCAAACCCCGACTTAGGCCTAGTGGTGCCATCTGATCCTCATGTACTAGATTTAAATTCATCATTTTTGAAATATCAATTTTGCAGGAGACAAAAATGGACAATTGCCTGCCCAATGAATCAATGTGAATGAATTATTTAGAGGGTTGAAATTTTTGGGAGCCATTATTGGGAGCATTACCAAACGGCGGAAGATAATTACACAGAGAACAACTAGGGGAAGTCATTCTGCTGCATAATTTCATCAAGGTAGTAGATTACTTAATAGCCTTGTTTTGCTGGGAGACCAAAGGTATGGCAAAGTGGTTTATTTTCTTGATGTTTTACAAAACTAAGCCCTCTGATTTGCATTGGGTGTTAACGAGTTGAGTTCCGATATTTGCTTATTTTTTACATAGGATTTGCATCTCAATCCCTGTGATTTTTGAGATCATGTGGCAAAACTATGCAGGATTATGCTGTGGTTGGAATTACCGTAAGTGCTTGTCATTATAGAACTTCTGATAAGAGGTATATGTGGACATCTTTGTTTGGACCTTTGTGCAAATACACGTCGAAATTAATTTTAAAAAATGAAAAAAATGTAAAAATAAAAATAAAAATAAAAATTGGTTGTCATGCAATGTGAGTAGGATGGATGCTGCAATGATAGAAATAGTGGAAGTAAGATGGATGCAACAAAGACAATGTTTTCAATGGTGAAAAAGAAATTGGCAAGTGCACTACATTGCAATTGAGGTCACTAAACTACTGTTCAAATGTGGTATAATCTGTTGGTTTGGAATGCTGAGCAGGTATATCACATTTTTTGGAGAGATATATATATATATATATAGATATATTCCCCTTTAAGTTCAATATATTTGTTTTCTTAATGAAGATAAAAGATAAATTCTGCAGAACTTAGCTACATCAGCTGTGCACTCATGCTTGAAATCCTAATTAGTTGACAGAATTATTGATTTTATAAGTGAGATAATAAAAAATATTCAAATGCGTTGGATGTGTGCTTTGTCTTAGAAGAAAAATGAGCATAAAATATGAGTAATTGTTTTTACATGAAATGAAGATGGCTGGGAAAATAATTTAGAAAAGTGAGATCAACTACATACAGATAATGTGAGTAAACTAGCAAGCTGTTTAATTTGACATCAGAGTAGTAATAAAAGATTTTGTCTATGTTTGGTTGGTAATTTGCATAGAAAATAAAAATAAAAACTATGTTTGCTGGTAAATTTTTTATTTGTTTAAATTTTTATATATATATATATATATATATATAATAATGATTTAATAATATGTAAAAATAATAATAAATTTTTAAGTTATATATATGAATATGTATAAGAATTAATTTATTTATAAATAAGTGAAGTGACCATTTGGCCTGATAGGAGGGAGGGCAAAGGCCTTGTCAAATCATATTGTTGACAAACTTGATATGTCAACTTTAGTATGAGAATGTTTAGGTCACTAATATAGTGACTGGTCTAGTGGTCTATCTTTTAGCTAAGATCTAAGTCCCTAAAAAAAAAAAAAAAAAAGATTGAGAAGACATCTTCTGTGTCCTTTTTTAGATATTAATTTTATTATAAATAAATATAATAACTAAATTTTAAATATTTAAGTATATAAACAAGAAAAAATAATTTAAATTTAAAATTAAAATTAAATTTTTATTGAATATTATATTTAAATAGTGTAAATTATGATAGGACAAGAGGGGTTGAAAAATTGAAACAAACAAAAAAATAGTATTGCAAAATAAACTACTTTTATTCAATGAGGGTTTTGCCTCGTAAATCCAAGATTTGAAGCTCGAATCCCTTAGAAAGAAGGCTTAAACACAAGGGTTATGTTTGGAAACCAAGTTGCAACTCTAAATTTTATACTACCAAATATATTGCTTGATAACATTTTTAATCAAGTTAAAATTTAAATTTTTAATTTTTTATATATATAACTAACTAATTATTTTTTAATCATTATATTTATTCATAATTAAATCAATACCTATATATATATATATTATACATATACTCATATTTATTTTTATTTATATTCTAAAATATAATTATTATTTTTATAAACTATCACATCATTCAATTATTATTATATATTTTATACACAAATTTAAATAAATTACACTGTTTATCCTATTAAAACATTTTTCCAAGCATCTTACTCTTCCTAACACAATTCTTATCAAATATCAAATCTAACAAAAACCCCTCCCCCCAACCATAGCCCAGGATAATAACCACTTCATTTATGTATTCAAGAGCTTTAAAATGCATATGCTCAATGCAAATTTGGCTAAATTTTCTACTCATCCAAAAAACACTTGGTTTTAAACATACCACTAGTCAAAACAATTCTATCCTTTTCTCTCCTTAATTTTACACTATTTATAGATTTTCATGGCAACTTTTTCTTTCTAACAAAATGAACATCAAAACAAAACTAGACGCAAGGTTTAGATACATACCTACCTAAAAGTCTAAAACTTTGGAAGTACAAGAGTTCTATGTTGTGGTATTATGCACATCATATCTGAAATCTTCTGTTGACAGCAAAACGGAGATCAATGTCACATTATACTCTCATTGCTCCTCAATGTCATAATATTACACATGCCAATGAAAATACTGCATGGAAATACCAGTTAAAAATTGAAAAAGAAGCCATAAATGATGCAAGCACCAGAGGAAATAACCACAATATATAAACAGACTTTTACATAGGAAAGTAGGCAAGTGTCTAGCATGATACAAGATGGAAGAAATCATATACATCCATTGAGAGATGGACACACCACAAGGCCACAAATACAATGCCTCTGGACCGAACAACAACTACTCAATCTTCAATCCTATTCCCATTCTTACCAGTGTCATCAAAATTTCATGACATCCCATATCACAACCTTGAAGGGTTTACGCAAAATATAGATTACACGTTCAAAAGCAAGATTGAAGGAAAAAAAATGTATTACCAGGCAGAAAGGAGAACACACACGTGCATGTTTCTCATACATGAATGGTAATTTGACTCGACATGATTTGTGAAACACCTGCTGACTACTAAGGAACTATAAATGCAAATGAAAAGCTCTAGCTAAAATTGGATGAGACCAACGCATGTAATTTTACTAGTTAAAAGAAATGAATGAGATGGTATGCAACCCATCTATGACAATGGACGTTATGTAACGATGCTAGACACAGACTGACAGGAAAATCTGGAAAAATATGATGCATGGCAAGAAAGAAATTATAAATATGGCAGAAAAAAGGTGGCAGGTCAGCTGACTACAAGTGTTATGAAAACAAATATTGGTTCACCAGTACAGTCAGCTTTATACCACCTGGTGAGTAGGCAACACCAGGATGCAGGCAACACCCGCACAGGCCAAACGTGTAGTCAAGAATGCAGCATGATTTGTCCACTCACCACATTAATGGCCCTCCACACCCAAACACCAGGAATGACCAGGAATGGCACTCATTTTTATGTCCTCCAGAACAGCTCCAAGAAGCCATCATCGCCGACTGACTCCCTCCCCTCCCCAACCCCAACCCCAACCCCCACATCAAAAGAAAGGAATCTGACCCCAAAATGCTGATGCATGAGTTAGTGACAAACAAGAAGAAAATATACTTCTGTTGTCAGAAAATGGCAATGACCCAACATGACACTACTACTGTCCAACCTGGACCCCTGACTCGACATGTTCATATGCATGCAGGTAAAGTAATATGCACCCAATGGACATCGCCTCAGGCAGATATGGCACGACTAATTGCCATCCTTGCCCACTCAGCAGATTCTTTAATCAAATGATCCTCCGAAGACAAGCATTCATTTAAAAAGTCTTTGCTTGACAGAGACTGCTGGATCAGAGCACCGGCATTACTTCCCAAAGTATCTGCTAGATCTCCAAGGACGCCAATAGCAGTTTTCATCACAACATCATCCCTAAGATCGAATAGATGACACAATCAGATGACTCGAAAGAAATGATAAAGTCTAGACTGAAAATGATCTAAAAAGATACAAGTTTACTTACATATCCTTCTCCATGTAAATGCTATCCAGGAATTGCAAGATGTGAGGTGCGTATGGAATTAGGAGTTGGGTTTTAGGAGAGTTCTTGAAGCCCTGAAATATTCCAGAATATGCCTCTAAAATTCCGTTCCTTAGAAGATTAGTATATTCTATCATTTCATCATCAGCAACTGATGTGTGGGCAGACAACTCTGCAGCACTCTGTAACATGGGCATGGCATACATTATATACTTCTCAAAATTCTCACCGATTGCTAGCGCAATGTCTCCGAAGCATGAAAAGATTGGAGGCTTCACAGACCGGTGCAACTGATTACTCGACAAGTCTTTCAGAAGCTGTGTCATTATCCCATCACAATAAGGAAGAATCTTGTCCTCCAATGCCCTGCAAATATCCCCCACAACGCCTACAGTAACAGCACAAACTTGGTATTCCTCAAAATTCTGAAGACCCATCTCCAAATACTGGTAAAAATCCGGCATGTATTTTGCGAAGTTCGGACCAGTTCCATAGGCAAGTGCACCAATGGCAAGCATTGCTTCCTCGTGGACAGTAGCACTTCTACAAGCAAAAACTCGCAGAAAAAGATTCATTATTTGATCTGCATACTGCATCAAGGCAAACTTAGTGGGTTCAGATGCACTTAATTTCTGAATGATGACCTGTAAGCAACCGCAGAGAAGGCCTTGCAATTCATTTTGCTTCTCCCTATCATCAGATGAAAGTTTATGAGCCTCAAGAGTCTTGTGAAGCTCTGTCATGATGACCTGAACAAGTTCCAGCACCAAACGAGCAGTTTCTTCGGTTGAGCACCTCACTACTTCATTTAGTGTCTCATAGGCAGCAGTCCTAAGTCGTGATTCCCCAGCATCTTCCCTGTGAGTAACATTAAGAAGGGATTGAACAATTTCTTGAAAATAAGGTGTCACGGGTGATGCTAAGCCCACATCCTGGTAACCTTGGGCAAGAAAATAGAGAGCACCACAAGCTTTCTCAGCAACATTTGGGGCATCTTTCATGCTCTGGAGGAGAACTGTGATAATTTGTTGACAGTTTGCTGGGGTAATAATTGGAGTCTCCATCACTGAATCATGAAGAAATTCGAATATTCTCCCCAGGGTCCAAGCAGTCGTATCCTTCACATGGCTACTGGGATCGTTAGTCAAAGCAGTGAGCATAAAATTCAAAGCAACATCTACAAGAGGGGTTAATTTGTCAGGTGAAGGACCTTCCAATATGGAACCAAATGCATAAGTGGCAGCCTCCCTCTGCCTCCAATCAGCTTTTGTTATATTTTCTTCAATAAATGGCATGACAAGTGGCACAATGTCATCCCCCACTGTCCGTGCTACCAAACCAAGGCAGGTACCACCAGCCATTGCAAGATTCCAAGCACCTTCATCCTGATCCTGATCTTCTTCTTGCTTAAGAAGTGTCTCCAATAACATAGGGACAAGTGCAGGGAGTGCCTGCTTAATAAAATAATAGCATGGAACATCAGAATCTGCAGTGAAATCACCTCCATATTCTTCCAAAATACTGATTTCCTCATCACAAATCGAGCTCCAAAATTCAATTGCCTGAAGAGCAACCTGTTCCTCATCTTCACGGACAGCCTTGGATGCAATGTTGAATATGTCCTGAATGTATGGAGCTAATTTCTCATAGTACGTGGACCCAATGGAGACCAAACACTCAAAGGCAGCCTGTCGAATTTTCATCTCCGGCGAAAGTGTAGCCTCACAAACAACTCTCATTATATAATCCCTTTCCATATCATTCGAAAAGTTAGCCTGGGCAAACCCAAGAGCATTGAACAAAGCCCTGGTGGCAGCAAGCCGAACCTCAATATTGCCTTCACTAGCATTCATACCTTGAACAACAGCTGTAAGTATTTTATTCACTTGATCCTGATCAACAACCTCTGGAACAACCTCTTCACACATGTAACCCAAAGTTTCAAGTGTAGCTTGCTTAACATGAGGCGGGACCTGGTGAATATTTGACAAAAGGGTCGCTATGAGCTCAGGCCACTGCTTCTGTGGCAGTTCGATGCCTGCAACCTTTGCAATGACTTGTGATGCAGTTGACCTAGCATCAGATGCAGTAGAAGAGAGGGTCTGTAACAAGCATGCTTTGATCTGGCTCTTCACAGGCACATCCAATGATATCCACCTTTGCATGAGCTCATACTTTCTGTGCTGCTCCTTCGCATCCAAAGCATTTTTAAGAATCAAGCCAGCTAGTTTACGGCTGTCAATTGGCTTCTCCTCACTAGAAAGTTCTGCAGACAGGGATAGCAAGAAACCAGGAAGATTTTGCTCCTGAAACTGTTTCAGCGTTTCTTCAGCATGCTTTCTAACTGTTGAATCAACTGATTGAGCACTTAGAAGGAATTGAGTGATTTCCATGGCGATACTCTTCCTGAACATTTGACACAAGAAGATCAATTAACATAGCAACTAAGCACAAGAGACAAATTCTATTACTACAACTCTGTTCAAATGCTAAAGAATGAAATAGTGGTCTCTGCAAGGTAAAATATGTTATGATGCTTTATAAACAATCCCCACAAAAGTAGAATAAAGCTATTATTTTTTATATCTGGAAATAGCTGCCAGTATTAGTAAATACCACAGTAGCGGTTATATAGGTTAACAAGACATTTTTCCAGTCCTACTGCTGGACACAACCAAAGTCAATTAATGAGCCAAATGAAAAGTGATTAAGTCAATCCTACTTAATCCAAGGACCTATCAAATTAAACGCCTAACTCTGCAAGGCAGTCTTCTCCACTGCGCATAATACAAGCATCACAGTGCCGCCATCAATGATCAATCCACAAAATCGCGTTCAAAATCACTCGACAAGCAGCAAATGAACCATATTAAATCAGCTCAATAAACAAGGAGGCATCCACAGGAAACACATCAATCAACAGCAGAATTGCATAAACTCACAGCAAAAGAAACTTCACAAACCAATCCGATCCATCATCATGTACCCAGAAACTCACAATTCCAGATGTTCACATTAGCTGGGCAGTATAATATATCATCAATTTCCAGCTTAAAAACAATAGATCAATTCCCATTAGGCCTCCAACTACCAATAACTAAATTCGAATTAAGCTGAATTCCAACAAAAAAAAAATAAAAATAGTACCGTTGGTTACTCTGACACACACAAGTATATAAAAATTTGATGAAAAAACATAACCGATTGGACAAAATTACCCGGGGAAAATATTTTCGAAAGTTCAGAGAGAGTTACCGACGAGTTCACTTTCCGATCGGATAAATTAAAAAGCGGCGCCTCTGAAAACCCTAATCGGAGAGTTCTTACAGAGAAGAGTGTATTTTCGTGTTCAAGAGATTGCCGAAAAGATCAGAAAGTGGACTCGAAATTTTGCAAATCAATAAAAATAATATTTATTTTCTCCTCGATTTTATATTAGTTTATTTATAGTCGGCAATTATCTTGTGCGGTACCGACCAAGTAGTTTCCACAACATAGAACGTCTCCAACCAATGAATTTTCGCCACGCTATTTTTACCGCTTTCATTTTCTTTTTAATTTTGATTTTCATGTCTATGCAATTAGTTTTCCTTTTTTTACTTCTTAGTAAACTAAAAAATGTTGCCTAATGAGATTTTAAAATGCAACAAGAAAAGACAGAGAGAAAATTGTGTGCTGACAGTCAAAATAGGTCTTCGGTAGCTACTTTTTTGGGTGCAGCGTCACTAATTAACCAAATTGTAGTAATAAAATATATAAATGATGAATGTACATAATTATATAAATTAATTATTATTATTTTATCTAATCAATAGAATTGAGATATAAAAAATTAAAAATATAAATTCAAACTAATATGGAATACTGGAATAAGTAAATATTTATAGATATATATATATATATAATACATTAAACTAGAAAGATGTTCAATGTTTGGGTATGAAAATAAAATAATAATATTTTTATTATGAAATTTATATCATTTATAAATAATAGAACAATAAATACAACGTAATAAAATTGAAAAGAGTAGACGAAATAAACTAAAAACGAGGGAGTTCAATGATCATATATTGTACAATTAAATTAAATTATATTCTTAATATATCATTCTTGACATGTGATATAGAATAGATAAATAACATTCTCAAATCTTGGTATTATAAATAAAGTTAATTGCAGAATATTGAAAGTTATAAGTGGATGTCATGCGAAGTATTTTTGAATAATGTTTACCTAATAAAATAGAAAAATCAATTGTTGTGAGTGATATATTAGCGTTGACTGCGACGGTATGACGCCTAAGCGATCCCATTTGTTGATGTAGGTCTTTAGTTTCATGATTAATAAATCCAAATGATTTTCTGACGAGTAGAAATGCTTGCACACAATTTCTATATTTAATATATAAAAATTTGTGTGGAAGAGTTGAAGAGTGTATTAAGAAAAATTATTTAATATATTTAAATATACAAATTTAATCTTCTAATAACCAACAAAATATAAATTCAAGAAAGAGTATAGATATGTACATGTACATGTATATTATTTTTTGTTTCGTTATAATTAATTCCAAATTATTGCATTTTTTTTTCTCTTTTATTCGTTTCCCGCAAACTCACTTATTGTAATAAATTATGGCTATCTATTTTATTTTATTTTATTGAGAATTTTCTTTTCTCTCTTATTCTTAATAATCTAACTTTTATATTTAAAAATATTATAGATTTGTATCATTATACATGAGCATTGAGTTTCTCTTTTACCACAGGTAAATGAAAAAAAGGAAGAATGAGCTAGAACAAAAAATAATCAATTTCAATAGTTAACCCAATTTTGCTTAAATACTTCACACTCTTCGAGAACTCTTCTGACATTCGAATTTTATATTTGTTTTTAAATTCTACACTATTCATCACTGTTTAAAAATTTTACAAGTTAAGTATCTTGCAATATAAATTTTATTTAAATTCAAATTTAAATTTAAAATTTTCTCTTTTTTTATCTTACATAACTAATTAATAATTTTTTTAATCAATATATCTACTTATAATCAAATCAACGTATATCTTTATAATTATTTTATTCATATTTATTTTTATTACTATATGTATTTATATACTATCATATCACTCAACTGTTATTACACATTATATATATATAAAAATAATTTCTCTACTCGTTACAATCTTACAAATCAAATGTAATTTTCATCTCTATTCAGATTATTCAAAAGTTTTCCCCCCAGTACTAATTAGGAAACAGACATAGCACAAGTATTCCACCACATTTTATTCACTCTACAGAGGTATTGTATAATAAAATATAGGGTACAATTATTCTGAGTGTGGGAAATACAACAATATTTTTTATTGACATAATGTTCAAATATAATATAATGGTTCAAGTTCTCAAAATTGCTTATGTTAGCCTTCTTATGCGTTTTCATACAAAAAAACTTATATTATAATCATTATATATTTTAAAATTTATTATATTTTTTAAAATTTTTATACAATTCTCTATAAAAATACATATAAATACGCATATCTAAAATTTAAAACAAAAATACCCATATGTATTGCTGAGTTTGTGAAGGGTAGAAGACTAGAAGCAACTTTGATGAGTTCGCTTGTGACTACGAAAATTTGTGGATAACCCTATGTATATTTGCAAGTTATCTGTCTATTTATATACAACTCATTTTTTACTTTTTGTATAATGTAGGATTGCCTTTCTTTTATTTTATTTTTCTCTAAAATATGAATTTTTCATACGAGACTCTTTTATAAAAGCATGAATTTCTTTCACACTAATTTTACCCCTTTTCAATTACAATTCACTTTACAAGTACTACTTCATATTGAACTCAATTGTAACTATACTCTCTGTTGAGTCTTGATTATCATATGAGCCCGTCGATGCAAACATTTAGACCTTGCTATTTCTTATATTTGTTAAATATACTTGTTTTATTGAACATTTTTTCATATTTATCTTAATTGAATCATTGATTCGAGTGCGAATAAGTCAATTGAATCGTATTAAAATCGAAATTTCAATTCGATATTCGATATAATAATTTTTAAAATTTTAGTTTTTAATTTAATTTTGATATTTAGATTTGGTATACCATACCAAATCTAATACTGAATTTTATTTTTATTTTTCCATTAATAATGTATATTTTTAATATTATTATTTTGGTTAATATGATTTGCATTTTTATTAATATTTCAACTTTAATTTTTAACTTTTTCTTTTAATTTTGTCACTCTTACTTTTATTCATTCTTTTTATTTTATATTTTTGTTTTTTGATTTTTGATTTTTTTTAAAAAAATTCAGCAACCAAAATATTTGACCAAATTGATCGAATTAATTTCAATTTTACCAACCGGACAACCTGTTCATTGATCCATTTTCTTAGATCTGTGAAGGTCCAAAACTAAGAAAATCTTCCACACAAAGCCATGCATAGACTTGACATCATCCAAAACCTTGAAGTTATATATGTTATGAATCATTTTTTTGTACCCTTAAAAGATACAAGTTACGAGTCATTTTTTTTTACTTGTATAAATTATTTTATCCATTAGTTTGTAATTCAAAACTTTCCTGTGAAAAAATTAAATATGCTACCATAATAGGATCGATATATAAACAAGTATACAAGTGTAATAAATCATTAACAGCCTAATAAACACATAAAATAATAATTGTAGTATGTATAGGAAATAAAATTAAATTAGAATGACAGTTACATTTGCAGTTCATTTATATAATTATTAATTCAAATGAAGAATAATTTTATTGATATATTTTTAAATGCATTACCATCGTTAGCCTAATTTAATAAGATGATGCCAATATAATTTAAAACTTCAGAAAAATTCTATTGAGAAGTAAGCCTGTGTTTGGATGTTCATTAGACTCTATTTTTATATAATTAAAATGTACACTGCCAAATATATTATTAATGGAGTAATTTTTCTATTTTTCCCTTAGATTTACCATATTTTTAAGTTTTCACATCAAAATTTTCATTTCATAAAATTTTCAAAATATTGTAAATTAAAATGGAGTTAACTTAGGCCCCTGCTCATTTTCTTGAAAGAACATGAACTTTTTAGAGAAAAGTTAATTTCCCAATTAAATTAATTAAAGAAAATTGAAATGTAGCCAACCTTTCACGTTAGTCCGATCGGCAAACCAACGGCCCAGATCACTCCAAGTCTTGAAATAGCCTCATTGGTCTGCAAGTTTTTTATCGTGTTTTGATTGGTCCACGTCATTGCAAGTGACACGATGATCGGCTGTTGTTGACCCACGCAAGCACCTGTGACACGATTTTTCGAGGCCTAACGTAACACAAATAAAACTGATTCAGAAGCTAGATTTGATTGGTCCACGTCAACATGGATGACGGGTGAACCCTGCACCCCCGAGTCGCTATATATCGCTACTCTCTGCAACCGTCTTGCAGATTCAGGACTTAACGCGGAGAAGGAAAGAACAGAGCACCGAAATAGGGGAAAGGAGAACAATATAATCGACGGTTGAGCTTTGGAGCAATGGCTGGTGGGTGGAAGAGACCCGCATCTTCGATAGTCTTCGGGATCGTACTAATCGGTGAGCATTTCTTCGAATTATTAGCGAAAAATATTTTGTTTTGGTTGAATTAATAGCATCAGAACGAAGTGTTTGATTCATTGTAGCTCTGCTTTCCGTGGACATTTTTTGCGTCTCTTGGTTATTTTGTTGACAATTAACAATCCACCCAGGAAGGATTTTAGCTGAAATTTAGCAATCTGGACATAAGCACGATGCCTTTTTTTTTTATTGTCTATAATCTATTTTTTTTTATGTTGATAAATGCAGATCCGAGTTTCTATATCGTATTAGCTCTCTTCATACATGCATTTCTTTTCTCTATTGGTGTTTGCCAACAATTAGTTCTGTTTTGTTCGCTGGATCGCTTTGACCGGTGAACGGTGTAATAAAAGGGCAAATATGTTTTTTTATTAGTTTGGAAACTATGTTTTCTGTATCCCTGATCCCCATGTTTCCTTAAATTAAATTCAGGAGTTTTGAATTTGAAGTGGTTATTGCGAAATCATTTACGGTTATAGTTATTGATTGCGGTTTTTTGCAAAAGATGAAATGAAAATAATTAAACTTAAAGGCAGGATTATTTGAGTGACTAGTGTATTTTGATTATTTGAACGTTTAAAATGTTTGTGACTCTTTATGGCATAGCAAGACCTTTTGGCAATTTTTGGAATAAATTGAATTGACATGGTGATTGATTCTTTGAAACAGGAAGCTTATTTGCATTCTCCATAGCTAAAGAGGAGGCTGCCAAAATTGGAACTGTTATTGGCATAGATCTTGGGACAACTTATTCTTGTGTTGGTGTTTACAAAAACGGACACGTCGAAATTATAGCGAATGATCAAGGTAACCGCATCACCCCTTCATGGGTTGCTTTCACCGACAGCGAGAGGTTGATGGGTGAGGCTGCGAAGAATCAGGCAGCTGTTAATGCTGAGAGAACCATCTTTGACGTCAAGAGACTGATTGGAAGAAAGTAATTTCTCATTCTTTTCTATCTAGTGTAGCTTGTACAATGAGGCAGATACCAATATCATGACTCTCTTGCTACGGCACAGGTTTGAGGATAAAGAAGTACAAAGGGACATGAAGCTTGTTCCTTACAAGATTATTAATAAGGACGGCAAACCTTACATACAGATCAACATTAAAGACGGTGAGACCAAGGTCTTCAGTCCTGAGGAGATCAGTGCCATGGTCTTGACAAAGATGAAGGAGACAGCTGAGGCTTACCTTGGAAAGAAAATTAAGGATGCTGTTGTCACCGTTCCTGGTAAATCTTTGCTCCAAATTTTTATTATTATTATTTGGTGAGTACGAGATCGTTGTTCCTTTATCAATTGCTTTCCATCTTCTGCAGCTTACTTCAATGATGCTCAGAGGCAGGCTACTAAAGATGCTGGCACGATTGCTGGACTGAATGTTGTCAGAATTATTAATGAACCAACTGCAGCAGCAATTGCATATGGTTTGGATAAGAAGGGTGGTGAAAAGAACATCCTTGTCTTTGACCTTGGTGGTGGAACATTTGATGTCAGTATCTTGACTATTGATAATGGTGTGTTTGAGGTTCTTGCAACAAACGGAGACACGCACTTGGGAGGTATGAATTATTCTCTATGCAATTCTTCTGCCGCTTTCTTTGTATCTTTGAAGTTTGTGCTTTATGTTTGAATTGTTGCTGCTTAATTATATCTGATCCTGCTCATCTAGCGTATGACACATAATATGCTAAATGGCATCTTGAGTATTATTTGAATTACTTATCTGTTTAAAGGTTCACTCTTGATCGGTACATTAAGAGGTTATTATCACCTTCCTGGGCTCACATTGCATTGGTATAACTTTTTGTTAGAGAAACAAATCCATAGTGTTGTGATGTGGGCAAGTTCATGTTGAATGCAAATATTGCATATTAAATGGTTCTATTAGGTCAGCGTAAAGTCAGGCGCATTACAGAGGGTCTTGCCTGAGTGTCATCATGTTTGGTTGTTTCTGCAGGTGAAGATTTTGACCAGAGGGTCATGGAATACTTCATTAAATTGATCAAGAAAAAACACGGGAAGGACATCAGTAAGGATAACAGGGCCCTTGGCAAGTTGAGGAGAGAGGCTGAGCGTGCTAAAAGAGCTTTGAGCAGTCAGCACCAGGTCCGAGTAGAGATTGAGTCGCTCTTTGATGGCATGGATTTCTCTGAGCCTCTCACGAGAGCTCGGTTTGAAGAATTGAACAATGATTTGTTCAGAAAGACCATGGGTCCTGTGAAGAAAGCCATGGAAGATGCTGGTTTGGAGAAGCGCCAAATTGATGAGATTGTCCTTGTAGGTGGAAGCACAAGAATTCCAAAGATTCAACAGCTTCTCAAGGATTATTTTGATGGGAAGGAGCCCAACAAAGGTGTTAACCCAGATGAGGCAGTTGCTTATGGTGCTGCTGTCCAAGGAGGAATCCTGAGTGGAGAGGGAGGTGATGAAACCAAAGGTAATTGCTCTCGTCTTCTATTGATTTTTGTTCTCATGGCTGATCTGTTTTGCCAGTCTATGAATTCACCACTAAATCAAAACATCATCCCCAAACAGATATTCTTCTGTTGGATGTGGCTCCATTGACCCTTGGCATTGAAACTGTTGGAGGAGTAATGACCAAATTGATTCCAAGAAACACTGTTGTTCCAACAAAAAAATCCCAAGTTTTCACCACCTACCAGGATCAACAAACTACCGTTACCATACAGGTATTGGAATCTCTGAGTTTGAAACTTTGGTAACTTCCAGGAAAGAGGAATGCCCCACCTTTCTGCCTTCCGGGCCAATGATAACACTAAATTGGTGCGCACTGACAGGTCTTTGAGGGTGAAAGAAGTCTCACAAAGGACTGTAGGTTGCTTGGGAAATTTGATCTGACAGGAATTGCCCCAGCCCCTAGGTCAGTCTCCTTCCCCTACAGCCCAGTCAGATTTCAGTTACTTTCTGTAACATTATTTCTGAGTGCTTGTCTTCGTTTGTGTTTGAACAGAGGAACCCCTCAGATTGAAGTCACGTTCGAGGTGGACGCCAACGGCATTCTGAATGTCAAGGCGGAAGACAAGGGCTCCGGGAAATCTGAGAAGATCACAATTACCAACGACAAAGGTCGTCTGAGTCAAGAAGAGATCGAGCGTATGGTGAAGGAAGCCGAGGAATTTGCCGAAGAGGACAAAAAGGTGAAAGAGAGAATCGACGCCAGGAACAGCCTGGAGACCTACGTCTACAACATGAGGAGCCAGATCAACGACAAGGACAAGCTGGCAGACAAATTGGAATCCGACGAGAAGGAGAAGATCGAGTCGGCAACCAAGGAGGCACTGGAATGGATGGACGACAACCCGAACGCCGAGAAGGAGGATTACGAGGAGAAGCTGAAGGAAGTGGAGGCAGTGTGCAACCCAATTATCACTGCTGTTTACCAGAGGTCCGGTGGTGCCCCTGGCGGCAAGTCGGCGGAGGACGAGGACGACGGCCACGATGAGCTGTAAAAGAAGAAGATTGTTTCATAGGTTTCTTAGGATTATGTCCTACGGCGAGAGGTATCTGTAGTGACAGGACAGTATGCCTGAATTCTCGTTTTCATTATTGTTTTTCTTCATATGTTCTGAGGAAGTTTTGATGATGTGGACTACTATCAAATATACAGGTGAAAGTTGTTTTGGAACTAGTTAAGTGATTTGGTAGAGCATTTTCACAAGTCTGTTTTGCATGTATGCCTCGGTGAAATTGGTTCAGAATGTTCCCAATAGCAAGGTATTTTCCCGTCTGGGGGTTTTCGAATGTTTGGGTACCAGAGGGAGAAGCAATTGCTGATATTCAGCTGTAATTGCAACGTCATGTTTTGCTTGGAAAAGGAGCTATGTTTTAAAAACATATATTATAATTATTATATTTTTTAATTTTTATTTTTATTTTTTATATAATTTTCAATAAAATTATACCTAAAAAAACTAAAACAAACACCTCGTGGCTAGAATTCTGCGTCGTATGACAGATGTTTAACTATTCATTTACTGTCAACATCCATTTATTTTCACCTGGAAAATCGAGATCGATTATTGGGTCAAAACTCGTACTGAACAAAGTGACTCAGCTAAATTGATTTCGGCCCCAATGTGACTCGTGAATCCCTATTGTTAGACTTGAAAAAGAAACTACCATTGTTTAGCCAGACACGAGAAACCCCTGAATTGAAAAATTACAAATCCTGACCGTTAAGTGCACAGAGGCTATGTTTGGGAGAGGGATTTTTGTTTGACGCCATATTTGATAGAAATTATGTTAAAATGAGTGATATGTTTTAAAAAAATATTTTAATAATATAAATAGTATAATTTATTTGAATATATATATATATAATAATTATAATAATAATAATTAGATAATGTGATAATTTATAAAGACAATGATTATATTATAAAGTATAAATAAAAATAAACGTGAGTAGAGATGTGATATATAAGTATTGATTTTATTATAAATAAGTGTAATAATTGAAAAATAATTACTTAGTTATATACGCGAGAGGAGAAAAATTTAAATTTATATTGTATTAAAATATTATTGAATGATATATTTAACAGGAAAAAGTTTGAAACGTTGCTTTGTGTTCATAAGTTGAGTGGGATCATCATCCCTACGACACGTGAGTAGATGAGATTAATGAGTAGTTAACCGCATTCACGGGAAGCTTCAACTCCGGCCATCCTTCCATAAAATACGCACATGAGATATATATATATTTTTTTTCTTTGCCCATTTACACACACCCCTCAGAATTTGAACCCACAAGAAGTCATAGTTGAAATAATGGATATTAAACTATTTAAGTGTCACAGACATTTGACAAAAATATTGTGAAGCACCTCCTTCCAAGTACCTTCCCTTGCTTCTTCTCTCTTCTAATCTGACGTTCCTAAGCAATATTTACAATTCTTTCTTCATTTTCTAGAAGTGATGCAAACAGAATCGTTTAAACATCTCTTTCCACATTAAACAAACAGGGATAGCCTAGTTTGGTTTGGGTTGAGCTGCCATTTTAAGTATCATTCAACCGGATGATTGAGAAGGAGCCACCACAATTCTGTCTACCTTAGCGCCGACAGAAGCAATGCTGTAACATTCATATGACCTCGGCCTACAGCCCAGTGCAGTGCAGCGCAGCGCAGGAGAGTACGGCCCCGCTATCTGCAACGTTTTGAGAAAATTGTATCAAAATCCAAATAAATGGAAATTATCAAAAGTCCTATAAAAAGTCTGTCAGCTGGCAAAGAAAGGAAGACTGGCATCTTAAAATGACATACGAGCTTTGGTATGGTTAAGTTATTTTTTCCCCTATCCAGAAGATAGTATGGAAGATATCCCAAGAAAACTCAGCTTTTGACACCAAATTAAAGTCAGTGTTTCTCTTTTTGACAAGTGAAATGCCATTCAAACAATTGCTGCTTCATCAAAAAGATTACACACTGAAGCAAAAATAGCAGAGGAGTGCACTTGGGCAGCTTCTCTTCATCTCCTTCTCGGCGAATTTATATAAAAAGAAAAAAGTGACTCATCGGCCGGCGACTGCGGCGGCGGACGACAAGGAGCGAGCTCGCCTCCAGCGAGCGACAACCTTCTGCCGTTACGAACATTTATCGTCTAGAGCTCTGCTGGGCGGTGCTGCCTGCGGCTGTGTACCGAAAGGAGAGAAGTGGGCTGAGTTGGGCTTAGTTCAACATGCTGGGCCCAAAAGAGAAAACAACACTAACAGATATGCGCATCCGGGGAATCGAACCCCGGTCAGTACCGTGGGAGGGTACTATGATACCACTACACCAGATGCGCTGCTGTTCCGCGGACGTGGAATATACATTACTATGTAAGAGTCTTCCCAAACCTTGCTGCTCTTCTCGACTCATCTCAGAAAGGATTTAAAGTTTATTCATATTCATCTCCAACCTGCCTTGGGAAATTTTAGTCTCGTTAAATGACTTTGTAACAAATATCCATATTTTGATGGGAGAAAAAAAATAGTGAGAAAATTTAGGTTGGAATGTTAACAAGTCAAGATTGTGGATTACTCAAATTTGATTAAACTCAATTTTATGAAGGTCGAACTCAAAATTGAATTTGAGTTAACAGTGAAATCGAGTTTAATTTTTTTTTAAAAAAAAATTAGTTTGAGCTCAATAAGAAGGAAAAATATTTTAGAACCTAAATGAATTTGGGCTGAGTAGCTTAAGTTGTTAACACAGCTAAGCTAAATTTTAAGATGAGTATAAAAGTGAATACAATGGATAAAAGTTTTGATGGAAAGTTTGTATTGCATTAAGAGGATGTTTGACTAAGTTTATTTTAAATAGTCTATTATTACAAGATGTTTTTGGAGTTTACAAGTTTATGTATCTTATTTTTTAAAATAAGTTTATAAAGTATTTGGACAAAACATCTTCTACAATTTTGTTAAAATTTATAATTATAGTGAATTATAAATTTTTAATGTACTAATAATAAAAATAAATTAAATATTATCAATATAATATAAGATATTTATGTTATTTTTAATATATATAATAAAATAATTTATAATATATTTGAAAATAAGTTGAGTAAAACTAAATTATTTTTAAGAAACTTATAAGTTCTAAACATTTCATTCTAAAAGTTTAAAAAATTTTTTACTAAAAAATTTATAAAATACTTTTAAATAACTTATAAACTCTCAAATATTTTATAAAACATTTTTGAAAGCTTATAAACTCAGTCAAACACCCCTAAATTGTAAATGCGGATAATCACTAGTAACCAAACATAGTATTGATTCTTGGATGTACATACTGCTCAAGTTTTTTTTTTTAAATTTTTTGTCTATTGTAGTATGTATTTACGTGACATGATTTTCTATACATATAGAAAAATAAATTCAATCTTGCAAACATATATTATAATTATAATTAATAATGTATTATAATACAACATAATTTAACACAATAAGGAAAAAAATGTGTATTGTAGTATTGCATTTTAGTGGCAATTTATAAACCATTCATCCCCTAATTAATTGAATTAATTAATTAGAGCCCCAAATAATGGCGAAAAATAATAATCAGAGAAAATGTAGACAACGCTTTCTTCCCCAAATCTTCCCCCCCTCTCATCCTCTTAAGGATCCATCCATCGGGACTGTCGAAACGAGAGCCCAGCGATGGAGAATTCGGACGGAGCTTCATACGGCGTGGTGCGGTGGTTCGGCATGAGCGTCGCGGCAGCGTTTTTCGCCTCCATCGAGCGGTGCTCCTGCGTCAACCTTACCACCTCCGACTCCGACGACGAGGACGAGGAGGAGGCGAAGGATCGTCCGCTCATGCTCACTTCTTTACCGTCCGTCAATTCCACCGCGTCTTCCTCCTTCGCCGTCAATCAAAATGTGGACGCGGATGCGAAGACTACTCCCGCGGCTGTTGAAGATCTCCCCGTGTGATCGCGAGTGCGGTAAATTGTTACTCAAATATTCGGTAACAATAAAATTTATTATTTTATATGAGTCGTTGGATAGGATATTTCTTTTGATAATGTGTGTTTTTATGGTGTATTTGGATATTTTGCTTTATCTAGTTGATGAAATTTGGGATTCCTTTTGAAAATTAGGGAATTTTTTGTGCGATCGAGGAATGTAAGTATGTTATGGGCATTTAATCCCCAAGTTGTGGAAATTTTGGCTTTTCAGATGAAAAGCACAGTTGTGTGATTTAAGCTTTTGTGATTATGCTTGAGTCTTTTCACACTATCAAAGCCAAAGAACCGTGGATGCTTGTCTTTCATCTGATTGGCGATCATTCCCAAATTCATTTTATAAGTTTTTGGATTGATGATTATCATATACGTTAATGTCCAACTGTTATTGGTTCTGTATTTATTGTTGAATGTTGAGCAATTTTCTGCGACTGAGATTGGGGACTTTCTCAATTTCTTTGAGGGGTTTAATCTGAAGTGTTGGAGTTGGTTTGTAATATGTAGTGTAGTGCTAGCGAAGCTCTTTTGTTTGTTTTGTTGTTCAATTTCGTTTTCCTTTTAATTTCTTTGTGTGAAGGGGCAGTGAATGCAGGTTGGAATGAACGATAAGAGAGAATGAAACTTGTTTTACAGTACAATACGAAGGATGATGAGGAAATACATAGGAGGATGACGATGATGATGAAGAATTATGTCTGTAGTTGGCTTCTCTTCTACTGATAGGGGGATTTTATACAGAAAGAATTAAAGGACCTACACCATATATATTCACCTTCCCATAAGGTCTAGAGATTCAATATTTTCATTGAAGTTTAATAATTATTTTATCTAGTGTTTAATCATCTTTTAAAATATGAATTAATTATGGGGATTGGTCATTTCTAGGCATGTATTAGAAATGAAAAATTACGACTAGCAAATTTTTTGGTCAGCCAATTGTAACGGCTGATAAAATATGCAATTTGAATGCTCGTTATGATTGAATTGAGAGTTGCTGACATTTAGCGGAAACTTGATGGCTATGTTTGTTTCTAAATTAGGATAGGAAAGAAATTTGGGGTGATTTGAGTGAAGATGAGAATTATGTTTGGATTATGAGATTTGAGTGAGTAGGAAAATATTTTTTTATACAATTAATATGTAATAATAATTAAATAATGTGTTAGTAAATAATGTTTATAAAGTAATAAAAAAATGAATATGAGTAGAAAAACTATGGAAATAGTTATTGATTTAATTGTTAGTAAGTATAATAATTAAAAAATTATTAGTTAGTTAAAAAAGATAAGAGAATGAAAATTTTAAATTTAAATTTAAATAAATTTATATGATAAAATATTTGATATATAAAATTTGTAACTGGTGAAGAATTGAATAGAATTTGAAAACAAACATAGGAGATGGGATTGGGGACTGACATAATTATTCATCCTGTATGTCATCTAAGCCTGGATTTTAATGGCTTTATTTATTTTGTAATCATGTATTTTTAAAATTACACATTTTTTTATCTCTCTCTCTTTTATTTATTTTCATACCATTCTCAAAATAAATATGCTTAAAAACGTATTAAATTTAAAAACAAACAAGCCAATGTAACTTGGATTGTTTTGTTATCGTGCCCGCCGAATTATAGACATTATACAATTAAGCAACTTTTTAAAAATTATCTTCAGTTATACTTGAGTGATATGGGTTAGCCAATCATGTTTGAGAATTTGGAGTTCCTTATGCAGATTAAAGTGATAGACTTGATTGATACCTTTGTTGTGGACTCGTTTGGAGAATCTGATGCAGGAGTCAACCTCGATTTTTATTCGCAGGAATTTGCTTATGCCGTATATTTGTGGAGCCTTGAGTCTGGCACGTGTATGCCAAGTGCAGCCGGCGTTTATTATCATCATTTTTCTGTTGGATTTTGTGCCCTTTTACTTAACAAATAATGAAGAAATAATAATTACTACATCATAGGTTGAATGTTGACTTCGTTTGTTTTGGAAAGGACGGAGTCGCGCCCGTGTCATCCCGCAGTTGTTTATAAGTGATCGAGTCAACCTATGCTTTATTAGCACTGTCAATCCTTCCCATTATTTACCTTGTTAAGGAAAATCCTACAATAAAGAGAATTAGAGAAAATTTATAATTTTAAAAAATATATTTTTTCTTAAAAAAATGATGAAAAATTTTTTAAAAAATTATTTTAATTTTTATTCTTTCTCTAAAAATTTCACTACTTTTATTTCTTTTACTTATTTCATTAATTTTAATAAGAAATTTAATTTTATTTTTTTTTTAATTTGATTTCCTTTTTCTTAAATTTTTCTTTCATTATTAATATCTTTTCAACCAAACACTATACAAGAATTTTGAATTTTTTTCACTTTTCTTTTTCTTTACCATTTTTCTTTCTACGTTAAATACCTAAAACCAAATACAACTCTTACTGTCTTCCAATTATCTCCCATGCTACCAATTGAAACTATTAGACGATGACTGACGCACATAGGATTTAAATTGTCCATGGAGAAGGAAATCACTGCGAGAGATTTAAAGAAAGATGATCGTGGATTACAGGTAAGCCATTCGAGAAATGTCTGCAGCTCCCATGCATCGGTACCTGTAAAGCATGAAAGGAAAAACCTATGCTGTTGGGCTGAAAAATTATGGACCTGTCCTAACACAACAAATACAACCCGTGATAAAGTTTGTCTATCAAATCTTACTTGTATGTTGCGGAAATGGAAAGTGCCAGGGTAGGATAATAAATCAATTTCTAAAATCACTGCCATCTGCATCCTCTCCTGATGAAGGGAAAAAGCTCCATATGGAGACACAATTTTCGTTACCTGGATAAGACAAACAAAAATGATGTTAGTTCAACTCAACAGTGAACAAAGAAATAAAACCTTTACTAGATTGTTAGGTGAACTTCTGATGAACTTGAGGTCAATTTGTTACCACTCAAACTGTCAGTCTCCTCAGTGTCATCAAGACCTCCATATCGCCTGTGTCCTGATGAAGTTGCCGCCATTGGAAGGAAGGGGTGGAACGCTATACCATTTATGGTGTCTGGAAGACAAATCAATTTAGAAGAGATTGAAGGTATTTGCATGTATGAAATATCACTAGTAAAAACAAGCCAGGAGAGGAGGAGAAGAAACAAACCTAATGCAGCTTGAAAACTTGATACCCAGTTCCCTGTCTGAAGATCATAAATATGCACCAGACCATCCTATACGAAAGAAGTTAACAAAATTTGTAAAGTAGATGAAGTTAATTTGGTTGCTCGAAGACAATATATCAAAAGCTGAATTAGTACCTGACCACCAGTTCCAAGATATCGACCAAAAGGCTCAATATCAAATTGTATCCTCTGATTGGTGCTTTCAGATGATCGATAGAGTCTAAACAGATGTGGAAGAAAAGTGAGTGGGAACCATGAAATCATATTCTTCAACATGGTCAGCAAAACAAGAATTCAATAAGCAGTCAATTAACTGAATTCTTTAAAGTATCGGTAGTTCCCAGTTTCTGGTTTTGTTTACTTCTCTAGGTTGTGGGGGGGGGGGGGGGGGGGAATAGATTTTAAAGAGCTTCCAGAATTTCCCACTTTCAAAAAAATATCCAATCATGAATTACTATCAAATTCCATGGGGATTAAAAGAAAACTTACTTGTAAACAATATCAGCAGCTTTACGAACATCCCAGCATAGAATGTAAGGATCCTGCAAGAAATTTGATAAAACATTCAACAAAAACTAGCATATATTTGGCATAACAATAGCATCTGCGCAAAAAAAGGAGTGGCAGTACTCCACCTTACGCCCTCCAGTGTACAAATAATTTCCATCTTTAGAAAACTGAACCTGCAAGATGCATGCTTTGAACGATTACTCATTTTTTGAAAACTCAAAAAATTCTAAACCCACAAAATGTGAATTCCACCGACTTACTTGTGTGACCCCACCTTCTTGGCCATGCAACACATACAGCATTTCCATATTATCTTCTCGGTATATGGCCGTCGTTTGGCTGTAAGAGCCTGCAGCGAGCATCCCAGAATGCATGGGAGAAAAATCAATTGAAGATATGATACCTGACCACAAGAAAATGTAAAATGAAACCTTATTTAGGGGAAAGGAACATTAAAAGGCTGGTACTTTGCATTTGAAAATTTAACTAAATCTAGAAATCTCAAAGGTATACCCGATTGCCCTTCTTTGTTTGCTAGAAGTGTCGAATATTGTTCAAAAACCCTCCCTGGGCGGTGGACCTCAAATGCCCTAATAGTTTTGTTATACCCAGCAAATATCCTGAAATTTTGATAAAATTAGCCATGAAAGTAGCATAATTGACCATATTAACTTCCAAGATATTGAAGACTTCTAAGAGTGAAATAACCAATAATATTTCTTCAAGAAGACTCAATAGAAGCCAACAGAAAAGAAGAAAAAGAATGAAAAAATGCTTAGAAACAGCTACAAGAGATTAAATGCTGGAAAGCGCTCTTGATTATGACAAAGTTATTTAAATCAGAGGTCCCAGCAAAACGCAACACCATGGCCTGGCCCCATCAACTGGACTTAGGATCAGAAAATCAGTCATGATGCAACAGGATAACAACGTCATTAGGAAATCTAAGTCCAGGCTGCTCCCAGTGACAATGTGTTATTGGAAAAAAATATGATGAAATCTTCCCAATGTTTATTGCAAGCAACATTAAACACAGAACAAACACAGAAGACAAGCTTGCACCAGTTATACTTTTTCTTTTCAACTGCAGAAAAGGTTAATCCTCACATGACAAATATCAACATCCCAATTGGCCGTCCATCCTTCTAAGAAATGAAAGTCATGAATATAACAACATAACAACGCACTAGATCCTGAGAACACGGCTTGCACCCAACATAATATTCAAAATGAGAAAGACCTCATCACTTCACACTTTAGCATAATATAAACTGAGAATCAAATCTTAATGCAAATTTGCAAAATAAAAGGTCATTTTGTTGATATTGTTGCCATTCCTTAAATTGATGCTTACTTGTTTCCATTAGGGTTGAAGCCAATTGAAAAGGCAGCAGTAATCTCATCCATGGCGTCATAGGCACGATACGTGCAGCGTAGCTGAAAATTTCCATTTAAAGAGTACTTGTTACTGACATTAAACAATATGCAAAAGTATAGAGACACCCCAGGTTCACAAATAGCCACATAAGAATCCAAACAAATATGTAAAAGTGAATAACCACCAGACGCAACACCTGTCCAGAATTAGAATCCCAAAGATGAATAGGATGGTCCCTTGTAGATGTCGCAAACACACATAGATCTGGATCTGAGGTATCAACCGAGGAACATAAGAAATTCTACTATCAAAAAATTCACCATAATTGGAACCAATATAATCATGTCATGAAGATGTACTTGACATAGACATGTATGGATACCAGCAATAGTCGTATACAGATTCTCCCTCGCTCACAACAAAGTTTGCCACATATGAATCTGCAAGCAAACTGAATGAATAAACAAGGCGTGGCTAAAAAGAACAAAATATTGCCCAAAATGAGGCTGAATGATAGAATGAGACAGAGTTCAATCCTCTTAAACCTACTTAATAGAAGTTAATGATAAATGATAAGTTTGTCTAAACCATTTGCCATCCCCAGTGAGTGGCCAACCTCCATAAAACGTTTTCTCAAATGTCTCAAAAATCAGCTATTCTAGAATCCAGATTTTGTTTTCACTTTTGGAGTTAAGAAACGCTATCAATATATATCGAATTTATCAAAAAAAAAAAAAAAAAGCGTAAAATCTTGAGTTCAAGAAAAGTAATCTACCAGAGTCCGCCATGGAAGGGGGAGCATCTAAAGAACTGCCATTCTCATCATAAGGCCTAACAGAAAAAACAAAGCTTATAAAAAATCAGAACGCGGCAAACCAAACAACATTAACACAATCATTAAAAGCAAAAAGACATCCGAGAATTTTACAGTAAAGATAACTAAACTTACAAATTAAAAACTCGGAGCGTATTATCATCAGAACAAGTTAAGAAGCATGAAGCATCTGGCGACCTATTCACGGCAAACCAAAAGGGAGACAACAGTGTAGTAAAATGAGTATCTGAGACGAGAAATAATTACCGAGACATGCGACGATGTTTAGATAAATTCAAGACGAGATACGAAAAATTACCATTTGACGCCCTTGAGAAAGTTGTTAGGGTTCGAGGAAGTGGTTCTGAACTGCTGGAAGAAATTGTAGGTTCTGTACGGAGCGAGCGAGTAATTAACCGCCGGCCAAGAGTAGATGCCGTCGGAAGTTGCTTCCACAAGTTCGGACTCCGGCCGCTGCTCCGCTGCTTCCCCTCCCATAACTCAATCCCTCCGTGGTCCTTCCGTCTGGAGAAAGAAGTAGATTGCCGCCAAAAATGCAATAATATTGGGCCTCAGGAGGGAATTTATAGCTCTTGTGGTTCAGCTTTGGGCCCAAGACTTTCAAATATTTCTTCTTAATCAATAAAGTCATGAATAAACTATTGCTTCGCACTATATTTATTTTTTACTATTATGAATTATTTATAAACTCAGTGTGTGTGTACACACATTAATGAGTTCTTAACCAAAGTTAAAAAGTAAGTGAACCTAAATCCACCTATGTTTTTGAATGTTAAAAGTTTGTTAATAACAATTTGAACTCAGTAATTATTTAAATTTAATTTTATAAAATTCAAAACGATACAATGCTAAAAATATTTAAAATTTTACACACCCTAATATGTGCCCAACATCTAATTTCTTCTTATTGAGTAGCTTTTCAAAGTAAAAGATGATCATTCAAAGTAGAAGTTCAAGCAAAACCAGTTAAATCTATATTTTATTTTTGGATGCATTATGCTGGATTGTGGGTTTGTCCCATGGCTTTTTCTAATTATTTATTCCATATGCAATTTCAAGAATAAAAAACATGCGAACTTACATATTTCACATGGGGACGATAAAACATACATGAATGACTGATAAAATAAACTTTATTTTGCCGTGAATGATTGTATGCTTTATTAGAATATTCTGATTCCACCAAAGGTATGGCAGAATTTCTGGTAACTTTTACATATAAATAGATGTCATCTGGGAATTTTATACCCAAATCCAATAAGATTCGTTGATGCCACGGTCAATGTGATTCACAATTCAGGGGAAACTAAGGGTTAACTAGCATGTCCGCTGCAGAGCGGTCGCCAAATACGGATCATCCCTGTATTTGACATACTGTGGAAGTTCAAGAGCTGTCTCTGCAATATTTCTGTCCTCATGGATCTTTGCTACTAAGCTTTCTAGGGATGGAAAATTGGCCTGTAAAAGATACACCACAAATTTTTGTTCTAACACTGTTATGTCGTGTAAAATAATGGACAAGTCATGTAATATACCTCTGGCCGTATATAGCCAACTATAGCAAGACGTAAATCCTCGCCATAGAAGTCTTCGTTAAAATCATGAAGCAACCATGGCTCCTGTAATAATTATGTGGACGAGAATGTGGTGTTAAACTAGAGAAAAGGGAGAACGGCAAAGGCAAAAGGGTACTGTAGAAACGAGAACGGAGCTAAATGAGCAGATGGTCACTTACAATTGTCTTCTCAGTGTTGTTGAAGTAGGGATTCCTGCCTAGGCTCATTACCATTTTGTAAACACCTCGGTTTGCTAATCCAGCCCACCCAAAATAAACTCCTGAAGGATGTTCTGAAAGGAGATCAGAATAGGCCTCAGTCGACAAGTTAGCTGCAAAAGGAGCACAAGAAAAAACATTGTCAGACCAAGCTGCTCTCTAAAAGAAAGTGCAAGAGTCAATCTTCGATGATGATCTGCAGAATCATATGAAAAATAAAGGGCTTCCATGTAAGAGAATTCAGAAGTCAAAAAACCTGTAGGGATTCCAAGCACCTTTGAGCCACGGCCAAAACCTTTGATGACAGGACCACCAATGTACCAAGGATCTATTGGTAAGGTGCCCTCAATCCCTGCAGCAATGGTTTAATCAATGGATAGGATGTAGGCAATGTTACAAAAACACCAGATACTGGAAGAGGCTCACAGTCTTCAAATGCAGGTAGGCCCCACTTTTCTAGTTGCAAATCTAGTAGGGAGTTGATCACCTCATCTGCTGAGGTGAAAAGGTGACATTGTTCAGGAAGGGACGGAACAACCACCACCTCCATTCCAGCGGTCTTACCAGCAGTAACACCTGGCCTAGCACACGACAACCAATTCACATATTAAAATTTTAAATTGCAACAATGAGTAATTGGCTATGGACATCCAGTGTTCATTACATATTTTTAAAGAGAATAGGACACATAATATAACTGCACAAAAAAAAAAAAAGAATAACCACCAAAGGGATTTTGAATGAGACTATTACAATGAGACCATCAAATCATAGCCAACCCCCTTGATTTTGAAATTTTACAAGCAGAAAACCTATAAGAAATTGTCGATCAAATTATTGTTTGCAGAAAGAGTAAGATGCATCCTCCAACAAGCAATTAGTAAAAGAATGACCAAAATAACAGAAATATTGTCAAGACCAAATATCAATACTCACACTGAATCTTCAATGACAAGACACCTGGAAGGATTCATCTTAAGCCTCCTAGAAGCTTCGAGATATCTTCAATGATGAAACAACATATAAGCATTGATTCAAAACTTAGAGGAGTTAAAGCATTCGAAATTCAAATTGCACTCGTTCCAACTTACATTTCAGGAGACGGCTTTGTACAGGTGACTTCATCACCACCTATAATAACAGAGAATGATTCTTTCCAACCTAAAAGTTGCAAAAACTGGTCAATGAGATCCATATAGGGTATGCAATAAATGTTTGTACACTTGTATTACAGAGTCATGGAAAAATAACTTTTCACAAGAAACTATTTGTTAATTTAGCAGAGATTTCACATATAAGTACCCTGATGATAAGATATCTTGGTTTCAATATTTGCCTTTGAAGAATTCGAAGCCAAGGCCACTGGCACGCCATGGGCCTTTAAATGGCTAATCAACCTGTTCGCTCCAGGTTGAGCTTTGATATTGCACCATCTATTACAATCGGTGAAACAATGAGAAAAGCAATTTTCAAAAAACAGAATAGCTTACTCTTTTTCAATTCCTCACCAACAAAGAAGGCATATATCTTTTTAAACGATAAAACTTGAAACATAGCTTATTGAAGGATTACTTTTTCAACTGATGTAATCATAGTACACACAAAATTCCAAAAATTTCCGTTTTGGAAAAAATGAAATCAAGAAAAATAAATTCATACCAATGCTAATGCAAACTCAGCATAAATTACTAAATTATGCAGTCATGGCTCTCACCAGTAAATATTCAAGAAACAACCATCCAAAATATTTAGAATAGCAAGAACGCTGTTTTTCTCAACTCATGGGCTAGCAGAATTCAACACAAAGGAAACAGCAAGCATTCATGTCCCAAACACAGTAAAACCAATCAGTATGATATATCACACAAAAAGTTTCAGAATGCAAAAGAACCTTTGTAATTACTAGCCTCGGGTAATCTGATGTATGTAAGCAAGATCCAAGGATAAGTAAGAAGATTTCCCCATAAATGGTAAAATTGTAAGGACATACAAACCTAATGAATATAATAAAGCAAAAAGAAACTGGTGTACAAGTGGCATTACCTTGTGGAGAATAATGGAGTAATTTCTGATAGAAGTTCATCGGTAGTTATGGGAAGTCCATAACCTTCCACGATAGCAGCTGCAGCCTCATAGGGTGTCGTTCCTACAATTCTATTAACTCCTCTCCCATCCCACTGCTTTCCATGCTCAACCAAGTAACCCCTTAGAACATCATTCACTATGCCATCTGAGATGATTAAATTAAATTAAAGATTGTTTGAAGACAAATGGCACGCCAGCATAAGTCAGAAACAAAAAGAAAAAATAATAACTATTGATGTGTTAACGGTGAGCAACCCTAAGGTCAAAAAGTGTCGCACACATGAGGAGATTTTATCACAAGAGTTTGACATAAATCATAACCTATCTCTTCTATAGCTTACCAATTGTGAAGTAAAAGCAACATCTACAAAAGAAGCAGATACCAAGCTGATAAAAATGATTCAGATATCATCAAGATGATCAGCAGCACATTCAACAATTTAGATATGGTAAGAGAATAAATGAAAAGGCAATTGTTCAAAGTCCATACATTAATTTTGAAACTCGTCAACTGTCTCATGGCAAAAACCCTCCTAAATTATGCAAAATTATTGAGTAGAAATACTGCCTTTGCCATTTAGATAAGACAGTAACAAAATGATTGTTTCAGAAAACTACAGTTATAAACCATGCACAGATCATTGAAGTAAATTTAAGAGAGCAAGACAGACAGACAGAACCAACCTGTGTTGAGAAGTGTTCCATCCAAATCAAGGATAACACATGACACAAGCTTTCTAAACGATTTTGCAATTGACATGTCTTGAGAAGTTTATAATTCCATAAATCATAAGCAGTACATCTGTTGAAACTGTACGTCAGAAAGCATTGGGACCAATCCATCCAAAAATGATAGCAAACTAATTCACAGATTATTTAAAAAAAGGCCTGAATAACTCAGATATAATAATTTATTTCACATTGTACAACGGATTTTTGTATTGTGAAATAACAAGAAACAATAGAATTCTGATCACATGTTGGAATCACATTTATTTTCCAAAGGCCAAAGAACCAAGCAGTCAAACCAAACAGAAACTTTGTTGGGCTTGATCAGAAAAAGGGTAAAGTGTAAAACAGATAGATAGAGAGGCTATTACTTTGTAACCACTCACACTGTTATCGCATCTACGAGAGCAAAAATGATGCGCGACTGAGGCGAGACCTTTGGGTTTGGGACTCGGGAGGCCGCAGCGAGGATTGTTGAGAGAGGACAAATAGGGATGAATTGATAATTATAATAACAGTCCCTCGATTGTAGTTATATTATAAAAATGGTCTATGGCTTTGCATAATTATACTTGTTTCCCAGAAGTTGTGTTTTATCATGTTTCTACCCCCTGTTATATTATTCTGGATACAAGCAATGCTGATAAAAGAATTTGCACAAATTAATTAATCCTCGAGAATTATTTTTACGAAACCTAGTTGTTTGGGGTAGTCATATTTATTTTTCCATCTAAAAATAATTCAATTAATAATATTCAGTTAAAATCGTTTGTAAGTATAATCTTTAATACCTCAATTATTTTATTATGACTTTTATGTTGATTATTTGTCGTATAATTTCACAAATTTATATTGATCCATTATTTAATCGAGAATTTTAGTTAATAAAATACATTTTATTAATCTAAATACAATAATGTACAAAATAAACGTGACCAACCTATACTTAATTGTCAATCTCCAGTTTGTAACACGTTTTTCTCAGACCGCAAATCACCCAAAGAGCGTCGGCATTGTCACAAAATGTTACCATTTCTATTGACTTTTGTCCCTTTTTACTTCTTAATTATAATGGCAATCAATGTCGGAGAAAGATTATGACATCAAGGCGGAAACCCATATATTACTGAAACTACAAACACATAGTTCGCGCTTTATGATTGATATCATACCATAATAAAAACGAACATTACAAAAACTGCAGGTTTGGGCATACTAAAAAACAAAAACTAAGGGGACACCCGTGGCATTAATTACTTGTCCGAAACCTAAACCATCGCGGAAAGGTGCATAGCCATACACCAGATAAAAACTAGCCTATCCCATACAGACCTTAACATCTAGTTTGCGTACATATCCACCATAAGTCACCAAAAAGAACAAAACTTCCCTTGATTTCTCAAAGCCTTTATGGTGGCATAGGGTGGCAGCAAACCCAGTCATGCCCAGAAATGAATAAAAGCCACCCTCAAGAGAATTGCCACGGCGCTCCTCAAGGCAAAATGCAGTTAGTTTGCAGAATTCTTCTTTTACTCAACAGTTTTCCGAATCCAAGGACGTGACGGGCTGCCTCGCCGAGTTCCTTCATGGTTAACTCATCCAGACCAGCCTCCGTCATTCCCCACTATTTTTTTCTAAAACAAATGGCGATCAACAGCCATTCTCCACCGAGTCCCACCTCAGATGGGATAAATGGAAGAGACTAAACCCGGCCCAAAAACTACCATCATCATGCACGTTAATATCAACCTCGAAAAAACCCTCCGTTATAGGCAACAGTCTGTTTTTTTTCTGGGCCAGCAGCTAAAAATACCTTTTCAGAGAGAATGAGTGAAAGAATCATCATATATGGTTAAGATGAAGAGTGACAGGATAGCATGAAAGGCAAACCTCAGCCTTACAATTTGCACAGTGACTCCTGCCAGCTGTTTTGGGCCATCCAGACATGAATAATGTACAGCTTCTGAAGGGTCCCAAGGAATGGCGCAATCCTCAAATACCCACAAATAAACAGCAATCCAATTAATTATGGTCCAGCCTGCAGCTTAAATACCGCCAAAATTAGCTTTTATGTGCCAGCCTGTGATGCAATGAATCTCCAGCACACCCCCAAGGTCGGATCACTTGCGAAAGCTACGTCTGAATAGTGATCACATCCGGTATTTATTACTTCTGATCACCTTGTATTAAAGAGGCACTGGTAACCCAAAATTTTGAAACGATCTAATTCGCCCATCCCACCCAGCAGTGACTATAACTAGGCCCCAGGCATGAGTAATAGAGGAACTCTGGTAGCAGGTCCTGAAAAGCTTGTACTGAGATTTGCTCAACGAAGATAAAACGGATTGGGGGCTTGACATGGGGAGCTTTTCCTCCGGCCAAGTTGCCGATCCTTTTGAGCCGGAGTCTAAGAGAAATTCTTGAGTCAGCGAGAAACAAGTGGATGGTGAGAATGGCAATGAATTAATAGAACTCTTGTCAAGGGTGCTAGACTTCAAGCCAGACCACGGTAGGGCTACAGAGGCATCCGAGGTGAAGCACTCGAAGGACCTAATGACTTTAGGCTGTGATAAAGATGACTCTCCCTCACCAATGTAGTTCCAAATATAAATATTTGAATCCTCAGATGCTGAGATAATATGCTTCCCATCTGAAGTCAATGTCGCAGACATCTGGTTCCCTGCATTTCGAAGGCCTGGCCACAGAAAATTAGCAAGTTATAGCATTTTGGATAAGTAATATACGAACAACAAAATTGAATCATAGCATTTTCAATCCCAATCACAACAGCTCATGAATTAGTGACAGAAAGTAGCTAAAACGCTGGACATTTGTAGCATACACAATTTCAGAACAAAGCAAAAGAGGAAATTCTTTGAGTCGTCCAGAAAGTTATCAAAAATCAAAATAATGAATAGGGTGTTTACCCTTGTACTTCCCAATCACGTTCAACCCATCTATAATTCTCACTTGTGAATCAGCAGAAGTAACTAAAACTTTGCTTGGGTCTTGAGGTAAAAACTGCATCGACATAACAACAAACTTAGGAAAATTTTGCAAGTGGTGGCAGCCCAGAGAGGAAACAATAGGCAAAGCAAACTAGCCATGCCATACAGTCAGTTGGCAGCAACCTGAAAGCCAGTTATCCTTTTGCACGTTGACTTCTTATTAGTCAAGCACATCTCAGTCTCCAATTGCAAGCGATCATCTGATACAAGCAACATAAAGCATCAATGGGTAAATATGTCACTTTTGTAAATAAATCATCAGGCGACATTAATTTTTCACTCCATATGGAGTGCATCAAACTTCAGAGTGATTTCTTGCGCCCATATGATAATTTGTCTTGAATATCCAGTGAATACACCCAAAAACATTGATCACGAATGACACAACATGGACTGGAACAGAAATAGTTTCCAGTAGTGCGACAAGGTATGTGGAGGCTTTTATGACCATTTCCATCAAGAAAAACAAAGATGGGCAGCTCCAACAGAATAGAAATTATATTAAGCCTACGAGACCTCAAAATTTTATTGGAAAAAAAAATGGCTAAAAATGACCACACACATATATATTATATTAGAGGCTCAAAAGTCATAACTGATCACCAACAGTTCCACTATTGAAACCGAAGAACATCTCAACATGGTGCATGGGCATTATTTTTCATGTGAGATAACAAAAGTTTCTACATAGGAACAACATAAAATGTTCCACCTAAATACTGAGAGTTTGAACAGGACAAATATTCTGCAGATTAGAATGACATTGTGATCTTATGGAAAGAGATTTTGAATCAAAGGACAACCCGAAAACAGAAACAGAAATTTCGTTAAAAAGTTACCCAATATGTTAAAAAAGTGGCATGTGCCTAAAATGGAGCCGATAATCCCACCCTGTATGGCAAAAAAATTAAGACAAAATTAATATGCCTCAAAAAATTTAAAGCTATACGTATTAACATGTGAAGGAAGGTATCACAGACCTGCCCATCAGGGCGATAGGAAACAGCAGTGATTATGTCCCTTGTTTCAATCCAGTGAATAACTTGACGGCCACCGATTGTCCAAATACGTACCTTCCCATCTATTGAACCACTGATGAAGTAATCATTGTTTATAGGGTGAAACTGAATGCAGGTCACTGCAGAGGGATTCGATTTGTTTTTAGCCCAAAAGATTCATCAACACCAAACCAAATTTAGATTCTATTTACTTTCACCCCAATTAACTATCATCACTAGTTTAATAACGTGAAGGCATTTTGTTAGGTGCATACCATAATCAGCATGGTAGAAGACCTTGAGGCACTGATCAACTCCGACCTCCCACAAACGTACAGTTTTATCAACTGATGAAGAAAGCAGATACTGCAAGGAAATAATTATGAAATTATATAGTTCAATTTAACCAATTCAAAAGATATTAAAACAGAATTGCGCATCCTAAACATACGTTATTCCTTGACCATGAAAGATCCAAAACATCCGCACCGTGTCCTTGAAAAACATGCAATGGATTCTCTAAAATTCGGAAAACCTTTGGAGGGAAGAGAATACAAGCTGAATCTGGTGTTTTTCTCAGATTCCTGGATTTATCAACTGCTTCTTTCTCCACCATGAGAGGTACCAATTCAGATAGATCACTCACTGAGAAGTATACACAAGACGGATCGGCATCTGGAATGTCCACTTTACCTGATCTCTCATCTTCCACCACTTTCCACACTCTCACAATTTTATCTACACCAGCACTAGCCAGGTACTGGCCATCAAGACTAAATTTCATTGCCAATATGGACCCATCATGGGCTTGGATGTCTTGTCCTGTGAAGAGTGCAGAAAGTTCCTTCAACTTTCTCCGACATTGGTGAACCCTAACTCTGCGGATCCTCGTTGCCTGAGCTTGGCTGAATGCATCCAACCCCTCAGTATCAGCTTTTGCTTTCCCACCAACGACACAAGTCAATGAGCGCCATTTACTCAACCAACTATCCTTCCGTTTCTCCATTGTTCTAGGTGCATTATCATTAAACTCAATTGCCCTCTGTTCAAATTGCTGGACTGAGGGAGAAAATCGAGAAACATTGTCAAATTTCCAATATGACTCCAAGTGGTCCGACCCCATGACTCGAATTTTTCCAAGCCACTCATTTTCCATCGTCCTGCAATTGCTTCGACAATTAGTATTCCCATTGACATTTCTACATTCACTTAAACCGACTCCCCGGCACAAACCCAAATCGTCAATGTCCCAACTTGACACAGAAGAGCCACCAGAAGAGAACTCGTCTTTGATACTCGAACTTCTTGGCACAGCCCCATAATCATTCACAATTCTGTCGGTATCTCCTATGAAAACACCACTATCATGTGTATCCACAGGATTTTCTCCTTCTAACCAATGTGGTCCCAATCCCATCCATCTAATGAATTTCCTCCGGCGCTCTCTAACACTCTGCGGTGCACGAATCCACGCGTCATATTCCCAACTTTTAACGAACAGAACATCAGAAACCAGATCATTTTCCGGCGAAATGTGCTCTGGAGCATCAAAAAACTGAGATTCTTCGTCATCATCGCCGAAGATATCCATAATTCCTAGAGCTCAAGCCATCAAAACACAGAAACCCCTCTGCCAGGAACCACCCCTTTCAGCTGTGTGCCCTAGGCAATGTGCTTATTTCCTTCCAAGATAAAACCTTTAAACAAGAAAAAGCGCAAAATCACTGAACAAGAAACGAGCATCACAACTAAAGCCTCAGCAAAAACTATAAACAAACAAATAGCAAACCAGACCAGAGAGCACATAAAAGCAAATACTACTATTGATTCAAACCATTGAAGCAATAAACAATAGATCCAACATGAATACCAATCCACACCCATTGAACGTGGTCTCCCTCACCGTTAACAATAATAAATATAACAAAGATATTATCGGCAAAAATCTACATCATTAACAATGGAGCAAAAGGGGGGGAAACTTTTTAGAGAAGAGAATATTTGCTCACGTGGGTTTGATTCGGCTTATGGGATAGAATTCTAGCAGAGAAATAGAGGGGTTTGGCTCTATAGAGAGGTAGCCACGAAGAGGACTGACCAATAAAAGAATGGGGAAGCTTTCGAAATGATAGTCAATGGAAATTTGAGGGTTCAAACCCAGGAAAGACAATTACACGGAAAGGGATAAATACTGAAAATTGAAAACGAAGAAGAGCAGAAATTCCTTGATGGTCGCGAAAGGATGGCCCAGGAAACGATGGCTCGACCCCCGTTTGTCTAACGACGCGCATACCAAACAGTACTCTTGTGTAATTATGCCACAATTTTCGCTCCCCAATTTTTCTCTCTACACGGGGAATATCACAAAGGTCATCTTTGTTTTTATTTGTTTATTTATCGGTGTAGTTTTTTTGGAGATTAAATGTTAAAAAGAGATTTAAAAAAATTAAAAATATATAATAATTATAATGTATATTTTATAGTAGAAAAAATGAAAACAAACATAGCAAAAATAAATTCTCTCTTAAATTTTTTATATCGTTATCAATTGTTAACGATGACTAAGTTATGATTTTATTTTCTCCCCATCCAATTGTTAAGTATATTATATTTTGTGACGCGACAATTACATGCCCACTGTATGGTGGTGATATATGTCTGGATTCAAATTGTGGCCAATGATATAAGAATAGTAGAGAAATAGGATAACAATAGAGATAAATAATATTTTAATATGTGATATATTTTAAAAATATTATTTAAATAAATAAACGTCTAAATCCAAACATAAAGAACATAAGATTCAATATGCTACTTTGCTGGTTCTAAACCTATTTTTGTGGTGGGGAGATATTTAAAGTTGTAGTATTGTGTGAAATTTTCAAATGTCAAAGTTTGCATATATATGCGCGTGCGCATGTGTGTATCAAATTTAAAATATAAATTATATGCATTTACGTGTTAAAGTGTATTTTTTATAATTACGTAACAGTAAGAGTGAGTATAAGAAAACAAAAAATTGTGATGATTCAGTTTATGCTTTTATTCTACAAAAAATAAAATAAACAAACAAAGCTATATTGCTTACTCCTTAATATTAATTGTAATGGCATTTTTATATAAAAACAAATAAATAAATAGTTAATTATGTAGTTTCAAGTTATACCTATAGACAATAGTATATAACATGTTTCATGACTACACCTCTATGATAAGTGACTTAGTCATTTTATTAAATTTCATGAAACAACCCCCTTAACAATACTATTTATACTATTTAATGAATACTTTTGCTGTTAATATATATACATGGCTCTGTCACGGATAATAAGTCACTTTTTCCACTTTCATCAAAGCTCTGAAGTGTCATTCTTAATAAATCTATTTATATTATTTAATAACTATTTTTAATTTTAGATATAAATGAATTAATATTCATCTGTTATTTTCTTTTCCTCTTCATTCCTACTCTTCTCTCTCTCTCTCTCTCTCTCTCTCTCTCTCTCTCTGGTGTCAATATTTAGGTTCTTCTTTCTCAATCTTTTTTATTACCTCTATTTTTTCTTTTTATTTTTAAAATATATATATATAATTAAGCAATTTTATTCAATTATTGAACTACTAAATATATGATTATTTTATATAGTATAATTAATAAAATTATATATATTTTTTTATAAGGGGAAGATTTAACAGTAGTTTTACTATTCGCGTGCGTGTGGTATATGTGAAATATAAATATGTCAATTTTGCGGTTGATAGGTGGCTACAATGCGATGCTTCAGTCTTCCACTTTTGTAGTCAAAGCGTTTACTTGAATAGTCGTGTTTGAATGAAATAGCGGTTTTAATTTAATCAGCACAGCCGTTTCAGCTGAAAAGTCGCAACTAATAATGGAATTTGCATGTTTATTTGACCTTTGACTCGTGTCATGAGTCTATGTCTCTCACAACATATTTACGTGTTAATAATTATACAGTACTCGTGCCGTCGTTTTGACACTAATTTCGAGATCATGAAGAGGTTAACGAATTAAATTTCTAAAATTAATGAAGCTCCATGAAAAGAGAGTGACATGCTGATCGTATTTTTGAAAATTGAAGTGATTCCTTTCAAAGGTCTGTCTCTCTTGGTCCAAAGTGATGGGCTGCCAAAAGATTAGTACGACGTTGAGACTTTGCAAGAAAAAGCACCGTGCATAAAACTATAAGCAAATTGATGAAATAGTGAGAAATTGATTTGGAAAATAAACATAATAAAATTGCTTATCATGGAATCCAGCAAGAGAACCAAAATTCTTGATGAAAATATATTATTAAATTAATTTGATTTTAATAGAAGACCAACTTTGACAAGGCAACCTTTCAACTTTATATTATTATTATTATTATTATTATATACACAATTTTTTTGTGGTAATTTGCTTGACAGAGGGAATGAAGATTTTTTTTATGCAAATTCCAAATATGCCCTCACACTGTTAGACGGAGGTGAAAACTGTTCTGACATATATTCTTCTGCACAAAGGGCATGGGGTTGTCGTGGCCTCCCATCCACCTTCAATTATGTAATAATTAACACCATTTATAAATTATAAAATTATTATATTTTAATTAATAAAAAATTTATTTAAATATTAAAATACATTAAAAAAATATTTAAAGTAATAAAAATAAAGAAATGTAAAAATCGAGAAAACATGGATTAAAAATTTTAATAAAAAAATACATAATTTGACATTGAAAAAATATATTTTAAATAAAAAATAAAGAAAGGTCAAAAGAATTTAAAAATAATTAAACTTAAAAGAACGTAAAAATGTAAACTGTAAGTTAGATGAAAAGAGATAAAAGAATAATAAAAATAGTAAAAATATTTTAGTATAAAGATAATTATATAAATCTATTTTTTACAATCATAAATTTTTATTAAAACAATAATATAACTTAAAATAGATATACACACACACACACACTCCAAATTTCGTATTCAAACACAAGCCATTAAGTCCCCATTTGTTAAACGTCGCACATGATTTTGTGTTTGAATAATTAAACGTAATTGGAGTCATAAATATAAGCTTTCGTTTAATATGGTGTTAACACGTGTTGCTTTATTTTATTTTATTTCGTCTGTTAATTAACGGTGAGAGGGCTGAATAAGTCATACAAAGTGATTATTACCATTGTTCCCAACAAATCAAACATCTTTGTTTGAATGCTTTTGTCGTAATCATACTTAACACAAATACTTTTCCTCGATGGCCGACCACAGCGTAGGAGCTTCAGAGTGTTAAGTACAGACAAAGCCTCAACATTACATATAGTTGGTAGTAAAAGTCGTGTCACACCGCTTTATTGTTAATTATATTCTTAATATTATACTCGATAGGAGAATATTTCAAACATAGGGATCCAACAAAATTCGAAGATAGATTCTTTATAATTTTTTAATTAATAAATAAATATAAACATACACACATATTTATGTATAAATCTTTTTGAAAAATCATGAAGGGTGAGCATGCCCCTCATCCAATTACCATTTTATGTACCAGAAGCTTAATTTCAAGATACTAAAATGATTTTGATACATGAATAAGTGTAATTGTTTAATTTTAAAAATAATGTCAAGTGTCTTTAAATTTAATCAATTGTATATTTGCATTAAATGTATAATCTGTTAAACTGATAATGCTTGGAAAAACGGGCATCAATGACATGTCAAATATGGATAAAAATTATATGTGTGTATATATATATATATAATTAATCACCTGTGTAAAGTATAGTTAACTATAGTATGATTAATTTTCCTGACTTTTTAGTGGGGTAAAGCAGTAAGCGTTGGGCCAAACACATAAAAATGTTGTCCCAAATTAATCACGGGATTAACAAACAGACCAAATGCCGTACAAGGTTCGTGCCCACTTAGTTGTGGTGTGTCCCCACCATTTCTTATGTATAATAATAGTTTATAATCATTGTACATTAATAGGTGTTGAAGATTGTCTCCACCTCTAATATTATTAAGAGTTTTGAACCTATTTATTCTATAAAATTAAATTACATATTTAATCACTTTTTATACACAAATTAAAATTATACATTTATCTTTATTTTAAATTTTTTGTTTCTTTTCTATCCTTTACATGTCCCTTTTCTTTTAATTAATCTTTACTTTCTTGATATATATTTTACTTTCAAAATTTTCATCTTTTTTATTTATTATTTTGAATATTTTTATATTATTAATTTTAAGTAATATTCTTTTTTTACTGTTTAAAATATAATAAATTTATAATTTATCAATAGTTTTACACGCATAAAGTGTACAAAATTTAATAGCATATATCCATGCATTTAAAGTATAGTCGTAACGCCCGTCCAAAAAAAAAACTTTAATTATTTGATATGTAAATGGAATATAATAATAATAATAATAATAATAATAGTGATAATAATAATTAATGCACTGGAATAATATATTAATGTATTATTGATGATGGGATTGCTTGCTTCTTAAGCCAACAATCACTTATTATCGTGTGCATAATTTTTCTCTATTATTTAATTTTTCTAGTATTAAATAATTTCAATTTGCATGGTCATTGATTTCGTATTTGGAAGTGTATCTGTCTGTCAACTGCTTTAGATTTTTCAATTTACATGTTCAAGAAAAGGAATAACTCTAATTTATTTATCTTTTTACCCTTTATAATATGCATTCACCTCATCAGGACAATATTCTCATGACTGTAGTTTAAATTAGAATTACATGAAAAAGATTGTTAAAATAATAGTATTCTTATTTTATTTTTTTAATAAGTTAAAAATACATTCTATATAGTGTTTTATTTTACTTTTTCTCCGTAAATATTTTTTTTATATGGTTTGAAATAACTTTAAAGTAATTGTTTGTAATTTACATATTTGTCTTTGTTATTAATTACCAATATTAATATTCACATACCATTTGAAAATTACAAGATAATAGTATATTCGGTTTCGATATTTAGATTTGATGTACTGTATTAAATCAAATATCAAAATTTTTTTATTTTTTAATATTTATCATATTTTTATTTATTTTCTTCTTAAAATTCTTTTATTTGTGATTTAATATTTCTAATTTTTATATTTAATTTTTAAAAATTTTATATTATTATCGTTTAATTTTCAAATAAAATATATTTTATTATAATTGATATTTTTTTAATTCAAAAAATCTAAACTAAAATAATAAAATGTTAAAAGAAAAATACCTAATATTATATTTATAAGCTATATAATTAAAATTTATAATTTTAAATATAAAATCATTTATTTTTTAAAAATTTTAAATTAAAATCCAATATACCGAAATATAGAATCAAATATACTACAAAACTTCTGTAAATTACTGAACTAAACTAAAAATTTTAATTCGATATTTTCTATAGAATTTTAACGTATTGAAATTTTTGGTAGTAACATATCGAAATTTCAGTATGTTACCAAAAATTCTTTGAATAAAACCGAATGCACACCTTAGGCTTAAGTACAAATTTGTTTTGGACTGCCTATTTTGCCCCCAAATAAACTTTTCAAACATTGAATTGAATGAAATCCATTTTGCCGTTATCACATTTTTTTTCTTTTATTTTTTAACATTTTCAATAACAAACACGCATTTAATTTTATTTCTAAGACCATTCAAAGAAAGCCTTCTCCACTCTATATTTTTGTCAAAATACATTATTTATTCTAATTACATTAACATTTTTTTTTTACGAATAAGAAATAAAATTACAAAATTATCCGATAAAATAAGAAAAATTACAAAATTAAAATAAAATGAAATAAAAGGTCTTTGGATGTGGGATTAGCTTTTGTCACTATCATAGAGAGTGTTTAATAATTCCCAAATTTGAGAATGTGAAAATTCACCTGATATGTTCCTTTTTCTCCTCACAAGAAAATAAATCTATGGGACAAGAGTTAAATGTGCTTTCGTCATGTGGCCCAAACCCTTTAGCCCTAAACGAGGGGTCATAAATGGATTACACTAAAATTTCCAACAATTATTGGAAAGGAAAAACAACAAGAAATAAGTTAAATAGTATGTGTTTGTTTGTTTTTTTTTAATAATTATTTACACGATAGCCAGTCTTTAAGTTTAGCCACAAGAAAATTGTGGGACAACGAGTTGTCGTCTCAGACAAATCAATTTGAAATTTTCTTTTATTTTCATGGTGTTTCTTGATATAACATCAATTTTTATATTTTATTTCTCAAAATTTTTAAAAAAAGTATTATGCCAGTGTTAATTAGTTAAACATAAGACTAATTTTTTATCAATTCGGCCATAAACATTTAGTGTAAAGATAGTATTTCTTACATGGAATTGGAATGCAATGTCTCCAGTTTTAGGCGAAACTGTTGATTAAAAAAATGGTAATAAATTACAGCTAGAAGAAAGTTTTGATTTTGGCGACGGAGAGAAAAGGTATGGCTGGCCCTACTGTACATACATATATATTATATTTGGATGCAATTTAGGGGAATTTTTATCTCCCAAAAATATAAATTTTTAGATACGTTACCAGTCAAAATAATATCTTTTTATCTCCATTAACTTTCATTCCCAACAAAAAAAAAAAAAAAAAGTCCATACAAATAATTTTCTTGCCCCAAAAATTTGAAATAACTGAACTACATTTTTAGCACATTTTTTCTTTCTTTTCACCTTTTTCTTTCTTTCATTAAGACACGCTAGCAAAGAACATTGAATGTGTGGTCAGAAAATGGGGCCAATAATTAAAGTTGATTTGTTCTAAGTTTCAGACACAAGGAAAGGGAGTCCAATGATCTATTAGTGTCCAATTTGAAAAAAGAAAGCAAAATAATAAGGAAAGAAAACAGAGTACCCATTGTTTGATCCACAAGCCTACAAGTCACGGGCAAAATTTCAATGCTTTGGTGTCTAATTACTATTGCCTATATTTGTTTTGCAAATTTTTATTTATTTCAATTCTATCAAAATTTATACTGTTTAAACACACTACTCAATAATATTTTATTTAAATTTTTTGATTGAAATTATAATTTATCTCATAAATATATATGAATATTTAAATATATAATTATTATATCTATTCACAATCAAATTATTATTGATAAATACAAATTTAGATTTTCATTTACACATATATATATTTATACTATGAACTAATTAATTTCCTCCACGTGCTATGATATTATATATAATATTATCCAATCACTATTATTATTGTTTTCTATACAAAGATGCAAATTCTAATTAATTTACTCCTTTTCATCTCCCAACAAAATTGTCAACCAAACATAACGCTCATGTGATAAGTGGAATTTTATACCTGTGCCTGAATTTATACATATAATATTTTTCTCAATCTACTTTGCAGAAAGCAATCTATTGTACAAAGTTTGGCTTGCCTATAATTATCTCCCATAAAGGGCAAAAAAAAAAACAGCAGATATTGAAAATAATTAGTTGTTCGATAACACAAGTAAATAAAAATAGGATAAGACTCCAAGAAAAGGATATAAGTGACATGCATTATTGTGGTTGGGACAAATTAAGTGTCACACATTAGTAGATAAACAAATGAAGACAAAATTGATATTTTATTGTTTATTCTAATGTGGATGGAGAGCAAGAATTTGGGCAACATTGTGTAGCACGAGTGGATGGGTATTTTCTTTCACTATAGATTTATTGATAAGAAAATGAAAAAGAAATATGAAAAGGTGATGACATAATAAGGACGGTGAGCAGCAAAAGGAGGTGGGGCTTTTGATGGCTGCATATCTCTGAAATGAGATTTAATTAGGATTGGTACCCTCTACCCACTCTGTCTTGAGGCATATAGCCAGGCCCCTACTCAACCTCTTATGCCTTTTTGCTTTTGTTTTTAAAGAAAAAATTCTTCTTGTGTGTGTCTGTGAGTGTGTGAAAGTTGCATATTTTTGTACATTTATTAATTATAAAAGTATTGTATTTTAAATAATAAAATTAAAATTATAATGAATATTTAAAATAACAAAATAAATAATGATAAAAGATTGAAAATAAGAGAAAATACAGAAACAAATTGATAAGTTGAAAGAGAGAGAGAGAGTATATAGTAAAAAAAAGAATTTAAAACAAAAGTCACTATGTAATTTTATGTTGTGTGAACTTATTTAAAATAAGAAAATAAAGAAAGATTAAAAACCCTGAAAAGAAGGGATTTGATTCAAAAAAAAAAAAGCCTAAACAAAAATGATACATTAAAAGAAATGGGGGTAAGAAAATATAATAGAAAAAATAAAATAAGGATAATGGTGTAATTTCATAACGCGCAATTAAGAAGACTTATCTTCATAATGATGTAACACAAATATATGTGCGTGTGGTTATTGCTTCTCAAAACTTTAAGGCAAAAATCCCCTTTTTGGGAGATTTTATTTTTGAGTTGTTGGATTACAATTTGGGTGGTTTTGTGGTTGGAATCCATCTATTATTGCTGTTGTTAGCATGTGAATAGGAGCTCATGTGTTGGGATCTATGTGAATTTAAAATTCAATCTACAAAATAAATATCATATTAAAGGCATATATTGCAGTAAGTTGTAGGATAGAGGTTACCACATTTGGCCCTCTAAAGGTACTAATTCTGTTTCTCACTGAACTGCAAATTTTTAGGACTAGGCGTCTTCTCACAATTTGTACCACATTTGGCCCTCTAAAGGTACTAATTCTGTCCACTCCAATGTTTGATATTTTTGAAATTATTTTCTTAAATGAAAAGGTAATAAATAAACTAATGACCCTCACTTCTAACACTAAACAGGAGATGATTGAATTGTGTGTATTATTTTATTGAAAATAAAATCAAACATAGCCAATAAAATTACAAAAAACAAATCTACATGAATCATTCCCCTTCCCCACCCCCACCCCCCCCCCCACCAAAAAAAAAATAAAAAATTAACACCCACAAGATGACAAGAAAAAGGAAAATTTAAAATGGAGAAAATAATGGCAATAAATGGACTGCAGGGTTGGTGACAGTAGCACTAAAGCAAATGGTTGAGGCCCAAAAAGACATAAGGAGGTTGTATTATGGGACTTTATTGGGATCCGAGTTCTGATCCAAAATATGTGCTCACTGAGCTTTCCTGCTGGCAATTTGGGATCACTCCTCTCGTTGTAATCTCCCAATACAAGTACACAGCCAGACAGGACCACATTTTTGTTACATATATCCCATGAATTTTGTTAGACGACTAAAAGAAAAAAAAATACCAGTTATCAATAATCAAGGGAAATATTTTAATGATCTGGTAGGAAGTGTTGTAACATATGAAGTTCATTGGTAGGAAACAATACAATTTAGAAATTAGATTAAAAAAATGGCGAGTGAAAAATAAGTTGGAACATGATCACGCATGGTGAGTGAAATGCAGAGAGTAAAATATTCCTTTATGTATGCCCTTTTTTGAGAATCATACAAAGATGGGACAGGTTTGCTTGTGGGGATACATCTGATCCAGAACCCTTGTGTGTGTGTGTGTGTGGTTGGGTGACTTCCAGCTAGGGTTGGGGGTTATGACAATAAGGGCTGAATTGGACCACTGTAAGGACTTGAAGATTTTGCAGGAGGGGCTAAAATAGAGTGGTCCTGTTATTGGGTCGCAATCATGAGTGTTCTTTTTTTTTTTTTTCCCCTGGCCTGTGTAGGTTTTATCAGAAAATGATCGGGGATCTTGTTGAAATTTGAAATTTATTGTGTGAGGATTTTTGAAAGTGGTGGTGTAAGGGTGAGGGGTGGGTGTGAGTGGATTTTGTTCTTGGGCTAACATTGGTAGTGAAAATTGGACTTTTGTTCTTGAAAATTTCTCCTCGCCTTTCTTTCATCTTTACCAAAATCTAAAAAAGTGATGTTTAAAGCTTAGATTCCTACATAATTTTCAAAACAGTAGAAGCCCACAAGCAGCCCACCATCTGGAAAGGGTTACTCCCGTACGCTCAAGCTTGACCCAAAGTTCCAAATAAAGGCAGAAAATCGAAAAAAAAGAAAAGGAAAAGACAAAGTTATTTATGGTCTTTTCTTTTGAAGTTGAGCCATAACATTATGAGAACAGTAACATTACAAAAATCCTGAAGTTTTTAGATTGTTAGGTTCATGTTGTTGGTATAGTAACGTGATCAATCACACAACGGAAATGAAAAACAGATAATAACGGTATAGTCGAACCTAAAATCAAATCTAGAGACCCGAATCGAGCAAAATTGCCCGACCCAACGTGGTGGATATCAAATTGAACCCAACGCAAACGATCACAATTTACACATCGGGAGATGATTGTACGTCATGACTCACACGAATTACTCCAAAATGACTCGATTTGGGATAGACAAAAATTCAAAAGGAATTGACAAACCCTCAAAAAATAATTTTTTATTCAAAATGCCAAAAGTTGTTATAAATGAAGGGAAATATCCTATTTATAGCAACACAATGGGCCATGGGTCCATTCACCTAACAAACCTAATGGACCTTATAACATGAGGCCCAGAAACAATTATCTTATTAAGGCAACAAAAAAAATAACTTTTATTCTTCACTCGTCGATCCAATGCAATACATGCACCCAACATTCTTCTTTGGGCTCTTTAAATTTATACTCTTGCATTATGCCTTTTTGAATATCTCGTACAAACATGTTGAATGATTCTTTACACGGGCCCTAATTGTCAGACCAACAGGGACCTCCAAGGAATCCTCCGGTTACTGTTGCACCCACGTCCACATCCACATCCATGTCATCTCCCCCCTTTTGAAAAGGAATTGTTCTCAATTCAGCATCCTATTCATCCCATGCATAAAACAAGCTTAAGTTAAAGATGTTAAAAGTGGCACTAATGCTATGTTCACCTGGGAGCTCTAATTTGTAGATATTGTCGTTGATTTTCTCCAGTACTCTGAATGGCCCATCTCCTCGAGACATTAACTTGGACTTCCTCTGTTCAGGGAACCTTTCCTTCCTCATGTGCACCCATACCTAATCTTTGAGTTCAAACACTACCCTCTTTCTGCCCTTATTTGCCTATTGTGCGTATTATTGATTCCACTTCTTAATGTTCTGCTTAACCCACTCATGTATTTACTTCACATATTCGGCTTGCTTCCTACCCTCGAAACTAAAATGCTCATTGCTAGGTAATGGCAACAAATCTAGTGGGATTAGTGGATTAAAACCATATACATCTTCAAATGGGGACATGCTAGTAGCTGAATGAACAATCATGTTATAAGTAAATTCTATATATGGCAAATTTTCTTTCCAACTCTTAATATTTTTCCTAATAACAGTACATAACAATGTGGTTAAAGTTCGATTAAAAGCTTCAGTTTGTCCATCAGTTTAAGGATGACACATTGTGAAAAATAAGAGTTTAGTACCTAATTTAGCCCATAACGTCTTCCAAAAATAGCTCAAAAATTTAACATCACGGTCAAATACTATGGTCCGAAGTACACCATGCAATCGAACCATTTCTCTAAAAAATAAATCTGCTATATGTGAAGCATCACTAATCTTATGACATGCGATAAAATGAGCCATTTTAAAGAATCTGTCCACAACAACAAATATAGTGTCTCGCTCACTCCTAGATCTAGAAAATCTCAAGACAAAATCTATAGAAATATCAGTCCACAAGACACTAGAGATCAGTAAAGGGTGATGCATACCATGAGGTTGGCTGTGGGATTTTGCCTCCTTACACCGGATGTATTTCTCCATGACTTTCTCCACATCTCCTTTTAGTCCTGGCCAATGAAAGTGTTCCTACAAAATCATAACGGTTTTGGCGACACCGAAGTGTCTCATTAATCCTCCACAGTGAGCTTCTCGAATGAGCAGCTCTCGTAATGAGCACTGAGGAATACAGAGTTTATTTATATAAAATAGGTATCCATCATGTCTAAAGTATTTGTCACGAGGAAAACGTGCAGTTAGTGCATAAGCTTCGCCAACATCGGGATCCTCCCTATAAAGTTCTTTAATATGCTCAAACCCAAATAATCTCGTGTCCATCGTGCTCAACAAGGTGTGTCTACAAGATAGGGCGTTAGCAACCACATTTTCCTTATTGTTCTTGTACTGAATGACATAAGGGAACATGTCAATAAATGAGACCCACTTAGCATGCCGTTTGCTGAGCTTATTCTGACTTTTCAAGTGCTTTAGTGATTTATGGTCAATATGAATCACAAACTACTTTGACCTCAAGTAATGTTGCCATGTTTCTAGGGCGCACACCAAGGAGTACAATTTTTTATCATAGGTGGGGTAATTTAGTATCGCACCATTGAGCTTTTTGCTGAAATAGTCGATGGGCTTTTTCTCTTGTATCAAAACGGCTCCAATACCTACACCGGAAGTGTCATACTCAATTTTAAATGCTTTGTTAAAATTTGGTAAAGATAATAAAAGAACATGTGTAAGCTTATACTTCAAGGTGTAGAATGTGCATTGTTGAACTCCTTCCCAACTTAAACTTTTCATCCTTCTTGATTATAGCGGTAAGGGGTGTAGCAATTGTGCTAAAATCTTGTACAAAACGCCGATAGAAACTAGTCAACCCATGAAAACTTCTCACTTCGATTATGGATGTAAAAACAAGTCATTTTTGTATAGTCTTCACTTTGTTCTTGTCTACCTATATTCTCTGCATACTAACAATAAATCATAAGAAGATATAATGGTCAGTACAGAAAGAGCATTTCTTCATGTTGGCATATAACTTTTCACGTCGCAATACGTGAAGCACATCACGTACATACACAATATGCTTAACCAATGTTTGACTATATACTAGTATATCATTGAAGTAGACCACAACAAACTTGTTAATAAATGCTCTCAAGATGTGATTCATCAACCGTATGAATGTACTCGGGGTATTGGTAAACCCAAAAGGCATCACAAGCCATTCATATAACCTAAATTTTGTCTTAAATGCTATTTTCCATGCTTCACATTCGGGCATGCGAATCTAATTATACCCACTCTTAAAATCTATTTTAGAGAATATGGAAACACCATGCAGTTCATCAAGCAAATCATGTAAGAGTGGTATGGGATGGTGATATTTTACTGTAATGGCGTTGACAACCCTGCAGTCTACACCAGCTCATGCGCCATTGTCCGTCCTTCTTTAGCACAAGGAGAACTGGAACGGCACACGGGCTCATGCTGTCCCAGCCCTAGCCTTTGCTCATCAACTCCTCCACCTGTCTCTGGATTTCACAGCTCTCTACTAAATTAGTTCGGTAGGCTAGCTTGTTTTGGTATGGATACTCCTGGAATAAAATCCACCTGGTACTCTATTTCTCGACTAATTGCTTTTTACACCATTTCGTCTATCTCCACGTAGTGCTGCAGCTTTACCATATCGACTATGTTTCGGTGGAGCTCATTAAAGAAGAAGGCCATAGTAGTTTCCCTATCTTCCACAACATCTGCTCATATCATGGTTATCTCAAGCTCCTTGAAGTACTCCTCCACACTTTAGTTGCCTTGGGTCAATGTCTACAAGCTCTGATAAAGGTTGCGGTAGTAATAGTTAGGTACAAATCTCTTCCTTATAGTGGCCTTTAACTTTGTCCATGTACGAATCGGCTCTTTTCTAGCTCTCCTTTGACTAATGCATAACTGATCCCATCAGATAATAGTATAATCAGTGAACTCCACTACAACTAACTTAACCTTCTGGCGCTCCAAGTAGTAGTGGTAATCAAACATTAATTCGATCCTCCTTTCTCACTCGAGATAGGCGTTAGGGTCAGAACACCTCGGGAAAGAAGTTAGCTGCAACTTCATTCCTCTGGATGGCTCATCATCTCCATCATCTCTTCATTGATGCCTTCTGAGTGTGTTGTTATATTCATACCATTCATCTTCTTCATTCGACACGTACTCCTTATCATAGATATGTTGAGTTTGCCTAACAGGTTTGAAAGGACAACCATGCCTAGCCTGGGGGCCGCCTCGACCTGGTACTAGGCTGCCCTTATACTCCATTAGCCTCGACACTGAGCTGTCTCTTTCCTATGATGCGACTTAAGACACTTCTATGAGGTCCAATTGATCCTATATACCTACTATGCTTCTGGAGATCTTCTTCAGTTCCCCAATAAGGGATTCAAACATGAATTTAGTCTCGCTAAAGTTGGTGTCCTGATCCGAGTGATGACTATCCATCCCAACAGGACGGTTAAAAGAAAAAAAAAACAAACAAGAATAACAACTAACAAGTAAAAGTAAGATAAGTTAGGGGGTGAGTGATCTCACCAAGAATCTCTCCAGCTCATTAGTCTCACACCTTTTAATCACTCTCCTTTTTTTTTTTTTTTTACACTCGTGTTTTACCTTCTCTTGTGTATCACTCTACACTCAAAAAGTTGTCTCACAAAACTAAATCCCTTGTATCCTCCTCGCATAACTCAGAAGTAACTCTAATAACTCGAGTAACGTACAATCAAAAGTAAGACATACATGATGTGAGTCTACGAGTAAACATAAATTAAACAAAGATCAGCATTCAAGTTATTGAATTCAAAGACAAGTATTACATAAGATAATTCAATTCTCAATCCTTCTCCTTGTTTTTTTGGTTTTTTTTTTTAATTTTTTTAACAGAAAAATGTATCGAATTAGGATTTGCTATAACCCTACTCTGATACTAAACTGATGCGATCAATCACACAACAAAAACAAAAAATGGATAATAATGATATAATCGAACCCAAACTCAAATCCAAAGACGCGAACCGAGCAAAATTGCCCGACCCAACATGATAAATATCGAATTAAACCCAATACAGATGACCACAATCAATACACTAAAGAATGATTGATACGTCACGACTCACATGAATTACTCCACAATGTCTCAATTTAGAATAAACAATAATTCACAAAAAATTGACAAATTCTCAAGAAACAATTTTTTATTCAAAATGCCAAAAATTGTTACAAATTAAGGGAAAAATCCTATTTAGAGCAACACAATAAGCTACAGGGCCATTCACCTAAGAAACCTAATGGACCTCTTATAACATGAGGTTCAAAAAATAATTATCTTATTAAAGCAACAAAAAAAATAATTTTTATTCTTCACCCTTCGATCCAATGCAACACATTCACCTAGCATTTCTTTTTGAGCTCTTCAAATCTATACTCTCGAATTATGCCTTCTTAAATATTTCATATAAACATGTTGAATAATTCTTTGATTTTCTTCACACGAGCCCTAATCATCAGACTAACGGAGAACTCTAAGGAATCCTTCCAATTACATGTTGCACCCACGTCCACATCACATAGCCTTATACAAGAGACATCCATTCAAATGAAGAAGCAGTTTTGAACCATTTTGGCTCCTATATGTCAAAAATATGATTTGAGCGAGGTTGGAGAGTACACTGCAAGCAATGGAGTCACAAAATATTCCTACTCGATTTGATGTTGAGCTCCTATGAGGTTAGATGAAGTGCTCGGTGGGATATTCATTTTCACACCCGTTGTAATCATAGTACAGTCTCTCTCCCTTTCTTATGTCTCTACTTGCAATCAAAAGAACTCGACATTCACCATTGACATCAAACCTTACACATTTGACATTTTGCTTCCTCTTCCCACCCCTGCATCAGAAGCCAGCATAAATCAACTTTTTTATTTCCACAACCTATAACAAGTATGTGTTCAGCCACTCACGTGTTCACCAAATTCATCAGCACACAAGAGGCAGTTAATGGGAAGAACGGAAATTCAGGCTCACGGCGAGATGAAATGTAATGACATGCTAAGTAGGATTGATTGGGAGGATTAACATACGGTATGTGGTTGTTGATGCCATTGATGAACCTAGCAATGTTGCTGCGCTTATCTGGACAGATGACAAGGCTTTTAGAAGAGTCAGCGGCAGTCAGAAGTGTCATCATGCTATCTCCATCATCGTGCTCACGGTTTATTAAGTGGTCAACATCTCCAACATACTCGGTGATTATTGTCAAATCTCGTATGGGTCTATCTGCTTCCACAGTGAATCTGATTCATTTGGAAATGGAGACAATTATGAGTTTGCTGCATTGACATATTTAAAATAATATGGCAATAGAGTGACAGTGGGTGCTGGAATGCTCACCCTTCCCGTGGATCAAAAACAACCATAAGTGGCGGCCATTCTCCTCGTTCCATCATATTCTTGCATAGATTCAATGTTTCAGCATTGTCTTTTGACAAAACCTAAATTGTCCACAAAATGGTTAGCAACTAAACAAACCGCTAAGGAAATTAAAACTACAACATTCGGAATCCAGCAGCATAATAAATAGCACGAGACCTATGACAAAATTTAGTATATGGCATAGCGGGGAAATCAGAGAGAATCCCTTTATACAAGCTAATATGCAACTACTGTCCTTTAAGGCCTTTTTTTTCTTCTTCCTCGCATATGTTTCTTACTAAAAAACCAAATGATACAGAACAGAAACTTTGGGATGTAATGTCTTCTATGATGCCAAGTTGATTGATATTCAATTCTGAATTCAGAGAAATGAAAATACCTGCATCCCATCTCTTTCAAGAGCAGCATTGTTTGCTGATCTTGGAGCCATGCCTGCAATATAAGTTAGCTCATTACTGAATTCAGTCTTGGTTGCTGTTAATGCTGTGGCTAAAGAAGCCATTTGTTCCAGTCTCCTAACAGGATCTTCAGTCGGATTGAAGGGCAACAACTTCCTACTCTTCTTCGACATCACCAGGCTACCAGTTCGCCTTCGTCTCTTTCTACTCTCTAAGGAGGAGAACAAATAGCAAACACATCATTAAGAGCCTGCATTGACGGTGTTAATACAAAAATTTATCCAATTTTAGCAAAAACAAGCAGATGCTTTCTACCTGGACTCAGCTTTTCAGAAGACTCTGAATACTTTTGAATGCAGAAAAAGTCCACAATTTTGGTTTGGACAAGAGGGAAATCTGCCAGTCAATTCACTAGGCTTAGCATGGTAGATCACGTGAAATATTATATGTATGCATGTATGTAAGTATGTATGCATGCGTATTTAATACATGATGCTCAAGTATCTAAAATGCCCACCCGATTGATATATCTTATAGCTATAAAATTAACATGGGATGTGAAGCAATTATGAAAAACTAAACTCAAGAAAGCAGAATTTTAACAATGATGGACAAACACACGATTCCTGGCAGATACAAAAACCCCTATAAAACGCATAGATAAAATAAAGTGATACACGAAAGCCAGAACGCTAATTTAAGTTGGAGCAAGAACGGATAATAATATTGAACATAAGAAGAGCATCATAGATTAAAAAAAATCCCTAGATTACGAAGAAAAGGTAGCGGCGACAACCCACGATTCTATGAACATTGATCCAATAAATCTTGATAAAATAAAACCCCAGAGTTTAAAGGATCTTAAACATGGTCACATTCACAGAAACGCCTAGAGAATCCAAAAATATAAATCTGAAAAAAGAAACCATAACCCGTTGAGGAGGTACCTGTAAGATTTTTGCCCTTACAGCAAGACGGGCAGAACCAGCGGCCTTCGGGAACGGCGACGAGAATCGGGCGGAGGCAGAAGAGGTGAAACCCCCGGTCGCATTTGTCGCACAGCAGAAGCTCCGACGGGTGCCGCCCCGACCCGCATTGCTCACAGCACACGTCGCCGTAGCCGCTCTCTTCTCCTTCCTTTGATTTGGACCTCTTCCGAGAATGCGGAACCGGCTTCGGAGCTTGGGTCCTCTTCCTAATTGACGCCATTTTAGGCGGGAGGAATCCAGACAGGAAGAAGGAGAGCCGGGGAAGAGCGATGTGGAGCGTCCGTCCTTCCCATCGGTAATAAAAGAAATGAAAAAAAACCCGCGAATGGAAAAGATTTCCCGCGGGACAAAGTTTCGCGGGGTTTTAGCGCCGCGCCACGTGTCAAGATCGGGTTGATCCAAAGAGGATGCGTTGGGAGTATTTTGTACTCACTATTAAGCACCTAAATCACTACTGTGTGAGATTATTGTTGTTATTTGTTTATTTTTTTCCCAAAAAAAATACGACGGAATTCCTTTTCTGAAATTTAAAATCGATTAGTCAAAGGAATTTCATCTTATTTTTTTGGTTCAAATAACGTTAATATGAAACCTAATTTTTAACTTTAATTGCCGACTAAAATTAATATTAGAAATGAATAGAATTTTTTCATAAGCAATTACAATGTTTGTTTTTGTTTTTAACTCTTAAAAAACACACACTATAATTATTTCAATTTTTAAATTTTATTTTTAACTTTCTTTCACTTTTATACCATTTTTAACTTTTATACTGTTTTTAAGAAAAATATGTCTAAAGACACGTATTTAAAAATAAAAACAAACATAACCTATGTGTTTTACAATTAAATTTTTAAAAGTTGCAGTAAATGTTCCTAGTAAGTAGTACAAGAATTAACATATTTTGGTGAATATATCCATGTTTTGAATATTTTAGTAAATCTATTAAGAATATGATTGAAATATCTTGTAAGAAATTTATAGACAATCAATTGAAGCTATAAGATTAGTATGAATAGCTTGATACATTTGCTCATTTGTCACAAAGAAAGACAATTTAATAGTTCTCTCCAATCCGCATAATTAATCATTATCGTTGTCTGGTTGTAAACAGAAATACAATAAACCTTTTCCCTTTTCCTTTCTTTCATGTTCGTGCTCTTTCTTATATTCTTGCTTTATTCAAATCTTAGTTAAATTCATAAACTGCACAGAAGAACTAACAGAGATCAAGGCTTTTGTTTGGATACAAATTTTAAAGATAAGAAAATTTTGATACAAAAACTTAAAAGGGTAAAAATAAAAGAGAGGAAAAGACAAAAATTATTATTTTGATACGAAAAAATTGATTTTGATGGATGCGTCCAAACGAAGTATAAGAGATCGTGGAATCTTTAAATTGTAATGTTAGGATCTAAAATTTATTTAATTTGAACTACCATATTTTTTAGTCAAGAAAAGCACAAGGTGTGAATTTCATAAAATATTAGATAAATTTATTCTGTTTTAGAATTTGGACAAAACCTCTCGCTGACACGTAAGATTCATGACCACTTAATTTTTATATTTTTCATAAATTACATCTACTTTGTTGCTAAATGCCTTTTATAAAAAAAAAAATGACTCACCAACTTGTGAGCTCATGACCCCTTAATTTTTGTATTTATTTCCCCACAAAATACATCTATGACCACTTAATATTTATGTTTATATATAAATTACATCTGCTAACAAATTTTCTTCTTTGAATGAAAAAGAAAAACGCCCTCAAACTATAACTCAATAGAGTTGCAAGTGCCATAAACAAGGCCATGGCAAAGAATTTTAAATTGGCCTTTGACAAGAGAATATTGGAATTAGAAGTCAGATCGAAACATGTGATTGTCGTTTGATTTACTATTATTTGAGTCGAAATTTGCAAATTATATCTAAAAATTTAAGAGTTATCGAATCTTTAATAAGATGGGAGGTTTTGAGAAAATCCAAACTTGATTCGTATATATTTAATTTAAAATATATAAATTATATTAATTTAATAAATATATAATACATAAATTATACATAATTAAATGTAATGCTTATGCTTTACTTAATTAAATGTAAAATTACTAAATTAACCTTTTTTTAAAATATTTTTTTTCTCCTTTTTTTAAATGTGTATATATATATATATGCATATATATTTTCCTCTATCTTTCATTTGACTTGTTAAATTACTCTTATTTTTATTTTTTAATTTTTTTTATTTCTCTTCAATCACCTAATATACTTTATTATTTTTTGCCTATCATTTGTTTGGCAATGTTTGTTTTGGTTTTTGAGTGTGTATTTTTAAGTGTATTGTTTTTAGAATTACAGAAAAGTAAAAGAGAAAAGAGATAAATTTTAAAATATTTAATAATTATAATATGTGTTTTTTTGGTATGAAAAATGAAAACAAACGCTGCCTTTGTTTTTGTCTCTGTTATTGAATTTTTTAAAGATTTTTCGTTCAAACTATTTATATATTATTAAATTATCCTATAACTAATTATTTTTTTCTTTTTTCTTATTTATCTATCAACGTGTAACATTTATCTTTCTTTGACATCCTCTTTTGTTTTAAATTTTATATTTATTTTTTATATCATAATATTATTTAATTTTGAAATTTTAATTTATTTTTAATTAAAATGTAATTATTTTATAATATGTAATAATTAATAAAAATATTAAATTTTTAAATAATTTACATATTTTTTAACTTATATAAATCAATATCAAAATTAAAAATTCTTTATATCTCAAAAGAGTACATTCTTAACCTCCAGCCAAACCAGTCTACTGGTTAACCGGACAACCATCGGCTGATATTCCTTTAGCCGTGCGGCGAGAAGCCAAAGGGCACCCATCCAAATTGTTCCCCCGCCACCCCAACGATGTTCCCTTAGACTGCAGAGCAAAAAACATCAACACCTTGATAAAGTTGGTGCCGGCGTCCATCCCACCGGACAGGATGTAGTTATGGCGCTCCCACCACCCGAGTCTGTACCTGAACAGCACAGGGTTGAAGAGGAACGCCACGAGCTGCCAGCTGGTTTAGTTGACGGCGGACGCCGGCGGCATCATCTCCGTGGCGCCCAACAGCACCGGCATGTGGATCAGCCCTATCTCATTTGCGCTTTGGGAATGGCCTTGCCGCCAGCCAGACCAGCAGAGGCGCAAGGGCTCCGCCGAGGAAGAATCAGTTGACGGCGGGGTACACGCCGAGGTTGCCGAATATCCTCTGCGGCCCGACCAGCCCCCGATGACCGACCGCGGGTCACCTGGCATCAAGGACACGCCACAGAGGTTAGGGATGGCGCCCATGAGCCACCACGCGGTTGCGGTGTATATGATCGCTGAAATGACGGTCCCCACCAACTGAAAGTTGATCCATTCAGCAGCATTAGTATATACTAATAATTTTGGAGCACAAATTGATATAATATAAAAATAAAAGTAATTGTTTAATTTATTTGACTTATAATATAGATTAGTTTACGTAGACAGATTTCATCATTATTAAGTTGAATGACTTACTTTATGTATTTACGTCAAAACTAGTATAAATATAAATATAATACAAAATAAGTTAAAAAGAGTGTATATACAATTTTTACTTTATACAACCAAAAGAAGTGTAAAATTCTAAAACTATGTTCGATTAAATTTGATAAATTATTTTGTCGAGTCCAATCACTTTTTTTATTTTATGATAAATTAATCATAGGACACAGATGATCACGGAGTGCTGTCGTAGGGTACGCCTACCCGCTGGCGCCCCGTGGCCAACATGTGCTTCAAGGTGTAAACTGGGATGCCGGGATCATCTGTTTTTGGGACTGTTACATCAACCTGTTTGATGGGGCATTCATCGGAGTCTTCCTCCGAGACTTCCATGGCCAGATTTTCTTTAATATCAGCCACGAGTTCAGACTTCTTCTTCTTCTTCTTCTTCTTTTTGTTCTTCGTTTTCATCCGTTAGATTGTATCTTATCAGGCATTATGGAGCACAGAATCCTACTTAGAATAGATTTCTTGAAGTTGAGGCTTCATATATTCAGATCTTCAATTCATGCTGGATTTGGTTATGCAAATCTTAGTTATTAATCCGCAGTACAGTGATATGCTATCATATATGACTTGAGACAAGATATTGTGTCAAGTTCTTCTTTACTTTTTTTTTTTTTTTTTTGTTTAATGTGATATTTAGAGCAGTATTGAAATTCATAATTTTTGTTAGAATTTCCCTATTAAACTCAATAAAGATTTATGATGTACATAAACGGGCAAGTTTGGAATTTTTGACGGTATCATAATTAATTAACATGTATTTTTGTATACACATTACATAATATATTGTGTGTACTTATTATATATGATAAGATTTTATATATTTTTGTATACATTAGTAAATTATTTATTTTATAGAAAAATAAACGCATCACAACAAAATAAATATATTGTATGTTTTAATCTTTTTATATTAGATTTTTATGTTGTGTCATGATTATTTTTACGGAAAATATAGGTTTAGAATTTTATTTTAAAGTATTATAATATTAAATATTTTTATTGAAAGCTAGCTTTAACCATAAAGATGAATTTTTAGTATTTTTTGTTTCGTAACAATCATTTGTACTAGAATCCTCAACTATAAATAGTTGTCTATTATAGACTTAAATAATAATCTTGATAAGACTCTAATAATCACTAGTTGTGAAAGTGATAAAATCCTTGATTGACATTCTTATATTTGTGAGTCTTCAATGGTGTAGACAATCCAGTTGTAGCACAAATTATCACTAGTTGTGAAAGTGATAAAATCTTTGATTGACATTCTTATATTTGTGAGTCTTCAATGGTGTAGACAATCCAGTTGTAGCACAAATTAGCTATGTAAGCGTGAGTTAAGCTTATGAGTAATTAGGTTAAATACAAGATTGGGATGTTTTGGTGCAATTAACTAATTAGTTACATTGGAAAAAGATGTTGGGTTTGTGTGAGAGGTGTGAGCCTCATTCACCTTATTTTTAATTATTCTCTGATTATAATAGTAAAGTTATCATAATTTGGTATCATCATACGTGTATGAGCAAATTTTCAAATCGCGTTGACAAGTATTGGTATTCTATTTATCATCATTATTGTTAGCGTGTGTAATTATTTCTGCAAAATCATTTAAATCAAGTTGTTCTATTTTAACATTACTAACAACACCACCGCTGCAAAACTTACAAAGGGAATCTGGCTAGACTCATTTTTTAAAAATTTATAAGATTGTATAGTTTATAAGATGCGTTTAAAAGTTATAAGCTCGCAATATTATTTTAAAAATTAAGTTAAAGGGAGTCTGGATCTAATAATAAGATTATCTCATTTGCTTTTGTTGAAAATTACGATTCGAGCTCCAGGCTGGACCAGCTCAGACCTGGACCTCCCTCTAAGCTATGGTTCGAGCTCGAGGCTGGTTCGGGGCCCATTTGGACGGGCCTAAAGTCCACGATTTGCCCCGGAGTACCAGCACAGACCAGAACAATCCCAGGTGGAGACATGTACTAATCTGGACCAGATCAGGCCCATCTTATCACTTGATCAATCCATTTTTTGAGGCAAACACTGGCCCAAAATGGTCCTCGCTTTGCCCAAATTCGAGAGCCCAAGTCAGGCCCATGAATGGGCCACACTGGACTTCGGATCGGCTTCTAGACCACTCCTAATCCAATAATTTGTAACTCAATTTTATATTAATTTAATTTAGACTAAAATTAAGTAAGAGGAAAGTGATTCTAAAATGTCCTTTCATTCATTATATTGTCATAAGATTGTTTATTTTATTATTTTTTTCTATTTAGGATTTTCTCTTCAAACTTATCTCTGTAATTATATATGCATATATATATATATATATATTGATAAATCCAATATTTATAAATGATTTTGGATTTATTATTAACATTATAAAAAATGAAATTTAATACTTCGTTACAAATTAATTAAAAAATTGCATATATTTTCTTAACGGTGTACACAAAGAGAGTATGTCACTTTCACTAGAGTTTAGCAATGCACCATCCTTAATTCTGTTTGGTTGTCATGTGTTTATTCATCAACAGGCACTTATTATAATTTTTCACACTCATTCTTAAATTCTAACTTAAAATTTCATTTATTTTTATCTAATTTTCTCTATTTTCATTACCGAAGTTTTATTCTTTTAACATGTTTAACTTTTCTTATATATCTCATATTGTGATCAAATCATTTTTATTGCGATACAGATAATATTGTTATATTTTGTTACAATTCATGATACTATATCGTATATAAAAATAATTTTATACTTGTATAAAGTGTAAAGCACTTGTAGTTCCCCAAAAAAATTTAAATTGAAAAATTTCAAAGTATTTAAGCTTTCATGGCTGTAATTTAAATCCAAGCAATCGAATATTTACGTGTTTATATAAAGGAAAAATTAATTTGAATTTGTGATTGAAAAGTTATGTTGAATTGAATATTTAATTTTGATAAATGTTTTAATACGATTAAAAGTGAACATACGTGAAAAAAAAAAATTACATCGAAAGGAGACCGACGTCAGATGTCTCAAGCAAAACAAAAGGGCTTTGCTCACGTGCATCGCACCGTCAAGACACGCATCTCCGTACAGCCGTCAATCGTCTCCTGCCGATCCCCTCTCTGATTTGACGGTCTGGATTTGTTGTCCTTGCATCATCCTCGCTGTCCGTCTTCTGAATGGCCAAAAAAGGGGCCCTCTCTGCCCACCCCCGTCGTTGACCGCCACGTGGATTCTAGGTAACAAGCAAGGCAGCTGAAAAGAATTTACTGATGAAAATTTGCATTTGCTTGAGGGATTTTTCTCCATCCTTTAGTAATATATTTATATTTATGCAGAGAATTTGAAAAATAATTATATAGACGTACGTACAGTTTTTACAATTACAGAAAGATTTCTTTCAAGTTTGATCATAGAGCTAGCCCTCTGAATTTTCACAGCACGAAAAGACTATTAATCTTATTACAGATAACATGCGATGTGGGTACGAACGAAGATCTTTTGTTACCCTAAGACTGGTATAAGCCAATTCCTCGCGATCTGTCATAAAAAAATCACACACACACATATTCCAACATGATATAAAAAATTAAATAATAATTATGGTTTATGTATACATAATTCATGGATAGGAAGCTATTGTTTACAAGACACCAAAGCTAAGCACATTTTCAACCCAAACAAATCTTTACCTACGAGCAAACATAGCCGTGGGATATATATAGAGAGAGAGAGAGAGAGAGAGTATGCTTGGTTATTTATTTTGTTGGAGGGTGAAAAAGAGTAAAACTTTTGAGAGAGTGTGAAAATATTAATTTATTTGATTAATATCTATATAATTATATATAATATATAACAATAGTTAGGCAATGTGATGATATATAAATATAATAATTAGATAATATAAATACATATAAATATGAGTGTGTGTATATATAAATATTAATTTATCTAGAAGTAAACATAATGATTAAATTTCAAACATATGTGTATATATAAAATAAGGAATAATTCGAATTTAAAAATTAAATAAAAATTTTGTTAGATAAAATATTTAATTTGTGTAAATTTTAATAGGACAAAAATTGGCTATGCTTGTTTGTATTTTATGGTATGTGTTTTTAAGTGTATTTTTTAAAAAAATATATAAAAAGTAAAAAAAAAAAGAAATAAAATTTAAAATATATAATAATTATTATATAATTTTTAAGTGAAAAAAGAAAACAAACGTAGCCAAATAAACATAGCCACAAATATTAGCCTAAAGAAAGGTAATGTATAAACTGGCTCTTCAACCATGATCCTTAGATGCTGAAAACACAAATAATATAGAAGAATTGACAAGTGGCGCCCCCCAGTGGTGAGCATAAGCCAACACATACAACTGCCAAAGCCAGCACTCTTTGAAATAGCTTTCTTCGCTGTAGGACCAGCAGCTCAAGAGTGGGTGTTTTTCCTCTGTTTCAAGACCTTCCCAAACCTCTTTTTTCTCCTCTCCCCTCATTGTTCTATGGACACTCCTCAGTGGCCACAGGTAAAGCAAGCGAACATGTTTTCCAGTCTACAGTATGAAGACTACTTCTTTCTGGGGTTTGGGATTTTCTGGGGCTAATTTGGCATGTTTTTCTTCTTTGTTTCTTGGTCACCATTTAAAGCTCACTTGTCTGGCAGATGGGATGATCAGAAGTTCAAAACAAAACCCCACATCTTTTTTACTTTCAGTTTTATGGTTGAAAGTGTTTTCATTTGTATGGAAGTAAAGATTCAATCTCTCTCTCTTTCTTCTATGTATTCTTTCTTTTTCACTATCTGGAAAAAGGTTACTAATCAACAGAAGGGTAGTCTAATTTGTTTCTATTTGCGTTCTTCTGAGTTAGCCACATCATCAAGATGTTAAAAAATGCCGACAATTCATCACCTGTCTGCGTTTTTTCTTGTCTTTTTGCCTTTGCCTTGTTCCCTTGCTCTTTACTTTCATGCGTGCTAAAGTTTCAGCGATCATTTGTTGCTTGATATGTATACCTTTTTCCCTTTATGTGACATAAATTTATATATATTAGGGCATTGGAGTTGTTGAGCCAGTGGAAAACTCAAGGCTTGGAGGTACAGAAAAGAAGCCAAGGCCACGAAAGGAACCAGCTTTGAACTGCCCAAGGTGCAGTTCTACCAACACAAAGTTCTGTTACTACAACAATTACAGCCTTTCTCAGCCTAGATACTTTTGCAAGACCTGTAGAAGGTATTGGACTGAAGGGGGCTCTTTGAGGAATGTTCCAGCGGGTGGAGGTTCAAGGAGAAACAAGAGGTCTTCCTCTTCGGCAGCTTCTGTAAGTCCTTCTGCATCATCCAAGAAAGTGATCCAGCATCTCGGCCCCCCTGGTTTTCTACCTGAAAACCCTAAGATCCTCGAAGGGCAGGACCTGAATTTGGGTTATAACAATCCATCACATTACAATGGGGTGTCTGAATTAGTTGCTTTTCCATTTGGCCTTGATGCAAGAAATCTCAACCCTAACAACCCTAATAACCCTTCTTCCAATGCTTATCAGCACCATGATTATTATCTGCCAGTCATGGAGGTTATCAAGACGGGGAATATACCAGTTCCTAATTCCAACACGCTGTTTAATCTGTCTGGTTTTGCTGCGCATGATTTCAAGCCAAGCTTGGATTTTTCTCTGGATGGGCTTGAAAATGGGTATGGGAACACACAAAGGACTATTGAAGATCATCATGCAAATCCATCAAGAATCCTTCCCCCTTTTGAGGAATTGAAGCCAGTTTTAGTCAGTGAATTTGAGCAGGATAGAGGGCAAGGTGGGAAAAATGGGTGCTGGAGTCGACTGCTGGCTGGAGGGTCATGGTGAAAATTACATATTAATCAAATCTCAAGAAAAAGTTGTGGAGAATTAAGACTAAAGTTAGGAAGCCTGGCTGCTCATTTGGGTCTCTTTATTTTGTGAAGTTTTTCTTTATTATTTTGGGTTTTGTTTGATTCCCTCCTCAAGATGGTGATTGGTGGCTTGTGAGTGATTTGTTACTTACCAATTTCTTTTTGAAGTATGATATCAGAACTAACAAATAGGTTTTGCACGTATTGATTCCTTTGTTTCCCTCTGAATATGATCTCTCCCTCTTTCCTATTGCTTCTCGGTGTCTGATTTCTTCTTGTGTTCGTCAGATAAGCCTGTAAGTTAATTTCTTGCATGTTGCAACTTTTTCCATAAGCTAGAAAAGAAATTCAAGCATCATTCACACCTATAATTATGCATGGGCTATGCTTGGATGCCATTGTTGCTGGAATTATCCCATAAATATTCACACTCTTAAATATACTAATTATTAAAATAATGGCTGTTTTATTTTGTTCCTGTTATTATTACACTATTTCTATTTCTTGGCAATTATGCTTATCCGGTAGTCTTCAAAGCTGCCTACATGCAATGGTTTGGAACCCACTTTCAATTGTAAAACATTTTTTTAAACTTACACTGTAGAATATATAATTTAATAATATTTTTAATTAAATTTAAATTTTAAATTTTTTCTTTAATGTATATAATTAATTATTTTTTATCATCAAATATAATATTTATATATATCACATTTATTTTTAGTTTTATTTTATAACATAATTATTTTTTTATAAATTATTATCACACAATTAAATTATTATTATATATTTTATATATATTTAAATAAATTATAATATTTATCTTATTAAAATATTTTTTTCAAAATATATTATTTATCATAATTTCTATCAAACACCACGTTTAACAAAAATTCTCCTCCCAAACATAGCCAATATATTCTTAGTTAATCTGTCATCAGCCCGAGCTCCTTCAAATTCTCGCGGTCACACCCTAGTTTACTCATAAAGAATGTCAATTTCTTAGTTGTCCCAGAAAAATATTTTATTGTACTTGCATGTTTTCTTTTCCAAAGAACAAGCTTATCAGAAGGCTATATTCTGTCCAATATATGAAGTGAGGTAGGTGATTTAGTGGAATTGATGATGGACTGCAGTCACTGCACCCAGATTCTTGCATTAAGTTATGTGATGTTCCCAAAGTAAGAGTTTTTTTTTCTTCTGTTCCCGAAGTAGAGTTGCTATAATGACCTTTCAATCCTCTAGATAGGCCCCCTTTGTGCGTACATTACTCGGGTATTGGCCCATTAGTCAAACACCTTTGCAGCTTCACACATGGTGAGCACTTGTAACCATGGCAGCTTAAACCAATGGAAGGATAAGCCTAATCAATTAGGGCAACTTAAAACCAATGTTTTATTACATAGTTCTTATTAAGTGGGATTTTGGTAACATCAACATATTAATGCAGATAGCAGTCACTGTGATCCAATTTCTTAAGAAAGAAGTTCAGTGTTATGGCAATTAATAGCTAAGGTAACTCACATAAACACGCGCGCGCGGATGTGTGTGTGAACAGATAGGATAGAAGTAGAAGTAGAGATAAATATATTATCATTAGTTTATCCTGAATAATCTGTTCAAGATGAATTCCATTTTATTCATGGTGTGTATGAATGAATGAATATCTGACATACCAATTTTCATTTTTATTCATCTTTGAACTTTTAATATATTTTGGGTTCAAATGGCCTTAGGATTACGAGTTAGTAGGTTTTATTATAAGTATTTATTTTATTCAGTAGAGTTGTGGAGTTTTGAATTTTGCCAAAAATCAGATTTACATTTTGTGTTCTTTGAATTTGTTGAATAATTTTAAATTTATGTAAATTAAATCCGAATTAATTTAATGAAAGTGAACGTCTCCACCTATCCATTCAACTTTATAATGGATTTGATTTCAATTCAATAAGAGTGAATTAAATACGACGTGATTCGCATTATATTGAGCTTAATTTTGTAACTATGACATTGGATTGAGCAATTAAGCACACAATTCATGTTTTCAGAATTCGAGATCGCTTTCATTGTCTTTCAATTCGCTTTTTCGCTTAGGTTGTATCTTTGAGTACGTCAATCTGTTTGTTAGTTTACCTGTGCTTGGAATGCAATGATAGTTAATAATCTTGTCTGGAAATCGTTCGAACTAACTCAACTTGTTTTAGTAGTTTTGATCATTGAAGGAAAAAAAACGATCTCACATTGTATTGGGGCATTAAATTTGACATGAACAAATTTGGATCAACTAAATTATTTAACATTTATTACACCTTAGAACGAAAATTTAAGTCTACACCATCAATAAAGTCATGCATAAATGACAAGATTAACCGTGATTAATGATCGCAAAGCCACCTTCGAGGATATAATGATCAAAAATCCAATCAATTAAAGGAAATATCAGTTAAGGTCACTGTATGGACGCAGCAGTGTTCCATTCCTCCTCTCATACGAAGGAAATAAATCTAAAACTGGAGTTCCCCAATGTGCTTTTCAACAACAGATAAGCTGGCAGACTTAAAGAAACAGACAACTACAGGAGCTATAATGTGCTCGCAAACTTGTACGCTTCTACAGGTAAATGTTAAGAAATTCAAAAAATAAGACCACAGAGGAAGGGCCAACAGATGCATCAAAAATTCAGGTGCAGTGGGATTGAGGACAAAGATGAAACTCATATCATTACGGAATGAAAGATCTCACAAGAAAACAAAAGAGAATTATGACATTGGATGATTCAAAAGATTGAATGAGATCGGAACAGGTTTAGTATAAGTTTTACTGCTTCAAATCTTCTGTACAGTAGAACAAACACACGAGACAAATGCAACCACTAAGCGCTGGTGAGAAATGCTGTGATGCCAACAGCTCCATTCTTTGAGTGTGCTGTCAGTAAAGATCAACCGACTCAAGCACCCTTCGGGCTTGAATATGCAAATCAGTCAATCTTTGGTCTGGATCCAGCGTTGATCCAAGCTGACTTGCTGCCCATATCAGGGAGGCAGATTTTTCCCCCAGAAATTGCTTTACATCCTCTTGTATTGTCATCATTGGAGGTGATTCTCTTCCATTTACATGCCCAATAAGAAGCAACAAAAATTCCCCACATTTTAACCTGATTACATGACTATATGCTGTCACACAATTGGAAGTTATGGAGGACAGTGCGTTCGAATTTGAATGAGAAGTTAGAGATAGAAAGCAAGAATACCTCAGGTTTTCATCTAATTGTTTATTTCTTATAAGCAGAGCAACTTCCTCTATGCCATTGCATGTCTCAAAATCCTGAGATGTAATTAAACAGATATCAATGGTCAAGTTGTTTTAAGTGTAGAAGCACAAATAATATTTTAACACAATTCATTGCTGGCAGTACAACCCCTATTCATCATTTTGAAATTAGCAGAGCCTGGAAGATGTCATAGTTTGCAGGAACCACCAGAATGCAAATGAGAAACAATTCTTATCCGCAGAAAAGGTATCTTACAGGGCCAATATGGAAAAACATGAGATCTTTAACATTGACAAGCACTGGAACAAATAAATAGGCTTAGGTTGACTTTAGAAAAGCTAAGCAAAGTCAAACAAAGCTCAAATACACAAGCAAGAATCATATACAGTTCAGATTTTCTCAACCAATTGCTGAGACATGGTAAGAGTTGTAAGACATACCATTTGATTGGAAGAGGAATCCAGCATAATTGCAATTAGAGCATCGAGGCATGCACCTTGCTCAAGCACTCCACGAGTTGACAAGATATTCATCAAAACCTGTCATACTTCAACGTAAGTAAAATCTTATATTGGCAACAACATCCTGAATTTTTAATAGAGGGTCAAAATCACTAAGTTGACCATAGAGCTTGGAGAATGCTATCCAAGAAACTGTTAAAGAGTAAAGCTAATGTATACTTTTCAAAAGGTAAGACTCAAGAGGTACATGCGACAACAATTAGGAACAAAAATCCATGAATTTATAACCTGTAATTATTTCTAAAGTGTATTGCTACGAAACAAATGGAATGAAACAAACAAAAGAAAGTTTCCATATGCATACTGTGACTGCCTTGTGTTGATGAGCCAAAATTGTACTCTCACAATGAAGAAGACAGCATCCTTCAAGAACTCGCAGTGCAAGAGCTACTTCAGCATCTGTTGAAGGGCTAGTTATCTTCATCGGTTCCACGGTTAATATGTGATCCAAATTAGTCACAGTCTGGTCCTCCACTTCTTTAAGAGAATGTTGAAATAGAACTGGCACGACTGTTTCATAAAAGCAAACAATCAACAGCAATATTTTGTTTACAATTATAAAAAGAGAAAAACTAAATGAGTACAGATACTTAATAAATGTGGTTGTCACTATCTTAAGCAATACAGCGTTTAACAGCACCAGTTACATTGTGTCATCTGACACAAAGATTACAAATGACAGGGGGAAACAACACTGAATGTCAAGGAAGAAGGCCTGTGCTCCTTCTGCATCCATAATTTATTGAATAAACTTGGAAAAGAAAACTACAATCAACCAACACAACTTATCCTTGGCCATCTTTCCATCAGAATGAGCACTACTCCTAAGAAATTTGATAATCATAACTGATTTTCAAGATATTAAATATTTATATTTCAAATATATGACAGTCAAGAGCCCATTTAAGAGCTCCCTTGAGTTTGATTCGTCCGACAAGCCAAGCTTCAATACCTTTAACAGATGCGTATGAACCCGACCTCATACAGATAGGTGTAAAAAGCTGAGAGGTTAAAAAATCAAGATTCTTTTTTATTGGCTTGAACCTTGAAGTTCAGTTTGCTGAATTTCACCCGTGCTTGAACATTGTTTACAGTTTGTTGAATTTTATCCAAGCTTGAACATCATTTACAGCAATTTACGCCCATAATTACGTGCGTAAATGAATGGATATTAATCCAGCATTGAACTCCAAAACTCTGAAGCATCTATATGATACAACCACCCCCTTTTCCAGCAAAATAATCTACATTGAATAATTACCAAATTATTTCCAAAAGAAAAAAAGAAAAAACAAAAAAGCGAAATATAAAAACTGAAATCATTTCGAAAGTACATTTCTATACTCCCAGAAGATTAAAGAACTAGCGAAATTACGGAAAATACCTTGGAGCTCCGGAATGGATTGCGAGTGGCAAAAGAGATTAATGGTCTCATCCGATTCGGCAACGGATCCGAGGAACTTGAGTATGCTACGCAGTCCGCGAATCCGTATGAACGAGAACTCGGCGCGAGCTTCTCGGAGCCCGGTTCGGAGTGCCAGCGTCACCTCGCGATACAGTCTCTGCTTATCAAGCGATTTCACCAAATCGATGACCGGCGACTGCGGCCCGGCCTCCGACTCCGCGTTCAAGGCGTCGCTCCAAAACGGCTTCCTCAGATACATTACTTCTATTATATTAGGTTTCCGGTGGATTTCGAATGGAATCGGAGCCGGAATCGTCCAGCCGGTGAGCGGAGAACCGGCATTTATTTGACCTGGACACACGACTTAAATTATAGGGAGTTGATAGCGCTGGAGTGCACATCCGATTTTAAAATTTTCTTTTACTTTGCGGCCCATATGTGGGGATAGGATTGAGGGGTTGAAATAGCGACTTTATGCACTTATTTTGGTTTGAAACTTTGGCTATGTTTGGCTATATTTTGTGTATTTTGATCCCTAAAATGCAAACAAACTTCAAACTTATAACATATTAAAATAATTTTTTCTTTCTCTCTTATTTATATACATCTTTTCCAGAACGCAATCCCTAGTCACTATCTCAATTTGCAAGTAAAAATTACATAAAATTTTATACATATACTCATCTGTGTATATTTATATATATTTTAAATCATATCTATTTGCTTTCAAAAAATAAATTATTACTCTCACAATTATTGTATTTTTCAATTATTATATATACACAAAGGCCACAAGAACAATTGAGTCAAACATATACAGTTATTACTTTAATTGTCCATAGAATTTTATGCAAAAAATACATGCCACTTGTTAACACTATACAAACCAACCAAACATTATCTTATTGTTGCCAGTGATGGTTTGAACTAAAACATTATAAACCATCAACACAATATTTCAATCTAAGATTGGCAAAAATCTTGTTGAGTTCTATTGCAATTTTTGCCCATGCAATCCAAGAAACGACTTGTGCATGGAACAAAGGCATGGAATCCTTTGTCTGGCTATGTTTGTTTCGGCTCTGTTTATTTTAAAATTCAATATCTCAAAAATACACATTTAAATTTTCAAATCTTCTTTATTTATCTTCCTTATTTTACATAATTTCGAAACAAAACATTTAAAAACACACACCAAAATTTAAAAGCACACAAGACCTTCCTTTTATTCCACTATTCATGACCATTTAAAAATTTAACAAATTAAACATTTTACCATACAAATTTTGTTTAAATACAAATTCAAAAATTTTCCAACCTTATATTTTATAACTAATTAATAATTTTTTAATCATTATACTTACTCATAATTAAATAAACACCTGTCCTTGTAATTTTTTAACTCACATTTATATTTTTAATACCTTATAAAACTATAAACTATCGCAGTATTATTCAATTGACATGACAAATGTGCATTGCATTGATGAGATATACATATAGTAATCGCTTATTGATAGGGATTTGAATCTGAAATGAAGGCAGGCACGAGATAGTTGACGGGTATTTTTGATCACAAATCAAAGAAAACAGTAAGAAAATTGTTGATGTAAGAACCAGCTTAGGCAGTATCTGATAAGAATTCACTCATAAAGGGCCTTCGTCAATACAAGTGAAAAGGAGTGGCTTGAGATAAACTGCATATTTCACTGTTCAGTGACCATTGCTATGTTTGGATACAAATTTAAGAGGATGAAAATTTAGCACAAAAACTTAAGAATAATATAAAAACAACAGCCAGAAAATAGATAAAAGTAATATTTTGATATATTATATGTATACATTTGGAATAAATAATTTAAATGAATGGAAAATTGAATCCAAACATGTTGGGCGTCTTCAAGAACCAGCATTTCAATCAACCACAATAAAGACATAAGACTCGAGCGTTGTGCTGTTCTCTTGTAACCATGTCGACAATCTGAGTCCAAGCTTCATCTCAGAAAGGTTTAAAGCGATTATGTAGACAAGTTCTTCGTCAGAAGATCCAAATTCTAGTAACAAATTATGCAAGCTGACCGTGGTTATGTGAATTACAAGGAAACGTGTAAAAACTCATTGGGTGGAGAAGCAATTCAATCAAAAGATTGTATAACTGTGCAAGGCGTCGCCGTACAAGAAGTGGGCATATGTTTACCCGAGGGACAACTTTATTAATAAACACAAGAACACATAAGACATCAAGACAACGCCAAACTTTTTGATCCAACTTGTTACTAAAATTTTAGACAATGAATGTACAGAATGGACATTAGGACAAATAAACTCCCATACACGGAGTGGATCATGATTACTTACATCAATTTATGACAGAGAGCTACCAGTTCTCCTTAGCAATTTTTGACTTCTCGAATATGAATTTGCCCTCCTTGTATTTTTGAGAAGTCTGGTAAGCACGTTCATATTTCCACCCCAGCACCTCGTTGCAATCTCCACAAGTGATATCAGCAACTGTGTGGAGACCACTCATAAGATGCCGGTCCTCTTTGGCCCCTACAACAATGTTCATGGCATGGGAGAACAAAAAGCCCCTGCCATGTCTTCCCTGGGAGATATCATATAAGATCAGACATAATATTATTGTGATGGTGCAGGTAAAACTATGCAAAATTGTCTCAAATGCATGTGGTGATGAGAAGCCCTTCATTTGCCCGAGAAAGAATGTAAGAATTTATCCAATCCAAACAATGGTGATAAACCTCTAACGCATAAAAGCAAACAACTGGAATTCACAAGGCCTCAGACACTGAATTCAAGAATTATCTATTCAGATTCGGATAGACCTAATACTGATCTTTGATCTGGGGCCTCCATTGCGTCCAAACACTGTGAGAGGGACTGATTGATTAAATTCTGCCGATAACAGCTTTGTTCTAAAAAAACCCATGACCAAAATCTTCTACACCATTGGCAAGGAGTGTTAATAAACCAAGCTATGTGGATCAAGTTCAATTAGGCTTGAAAATATTTATGCATCTCATTGAACACAATTTCTTGTTTTGAAATTTTTTTCAAGCTCAATCTAGTTACTTAACTCGAGACTAAGCTTAAATTTGAAGTGTATAAAATTTGTAGAGTTCCCGACTGTTCACACTTCAAAGTGACTAGACTGAATCAAGGGCTCCACTAATCAAAGTTTGTCTTAAAATTCATCAGGGGCAACAGTGATCAAAGTTGTTTGTCTTAAAATTCCTTAGCCAACACCTACACACGAAAATCACCTGAATGCCACCAGCAAATATAAAAAACAATAAGGGTTAACATTTATAAGGGAACATGTTCACAGCAGATCAAATGCTTCACCTGAAAGGCCTTGGAGATTATGTCATCATGAAGGCAAACACGATTCCGGCATTTGCAGCAGCAGTACAAACGAGGGCCGACTAATTCAGCCATTGTGTGGTTTTGAAGCCCGAACACCTCACTGATCCCAATATCAGAATCCATCAACACAACATGGTTGAAATTGGTTAAGGGCAAAATATGATGTTTCAACAAAAAGAAACATGAGAGCAAGAAATAAATAAAAAGCAACAAGAGGAAGAGCGACAAACATTCATCATCTTCACACCAAACCTGATGATTGCCCAAACATCTGCATCACACATGAATTTCACAGGTGGAATCTACAAAAAATATGCTAACTGGAATCCACAACACCTCTCCAGATCAAAGGTGGAAACTTTTACTTCCAAGTACAGTCTTTTTTAACAGGAAAATTAAAACACACGCACACACAAGTATAACCAAGACGAGAATTACACGGAGAAATTCTTCACCTTCAAGACAATCAATGACAGCCCTCAAATCAGCTTGTGTTAGGTAGAAATATCATGCCAAATTGGAACGTAAAATTTGGTAGAAAAAAGGGACACTCAATAAAACAGAATTTGGAGAGGAAAATCAAGTGGCTCTGAAACGGACAGGATTGTTTCTAAACTAAACAATCAAATAAGAAAAAAAGAAAGAAAAGGAAAGAATTGTGTGTCGGCAATATTAATATATTATATCAATTAACAAAGATAAAAACATAATGATGCACAATGATTAAAGAATACCCTCACTGCAGATGCAGTATCATTCTTTGCTTGGAATTAAGCACAACTGATTCACTGGAAAGGGAATCTGCTAAAATTTACAGATATTGGTTGTAAATACTAACCTTCCCACTTTACCCTAGAGTTGATAGCAGCCATTTTCAAGCTCCCCTGGGATAAATAATGGTGGGCGTCAGGATTTTCAGCCTGGTTTTGAGTTTGATGGTTTTGGTTGGTTCTGTGACAGGTGAGAAAGTTGACTTCACGGGCTCTCTCGGCCTGTTGTAAGGATTAAGATGGTGGTCCGATGCTTAACTTCTGCTTTCTCTTGCTTTGTTTGGAACAAATTTTTTGTTCCGTTGGTTTTAGATGTTTATTTTTTAGATGGGCGCTTTTTTTCTTTTTTCTTTTATAATTCTGTAGATGTAAGAGGGAATGAGAAAATGTTTAAAAATTTTAATAATTAAGTTTGTATTTTATTACTAAAAATTTAAAAACAAAAAATGCCCGTGAGTTTGCTACCCGCCAACATTTTATCAAAAACATATATGTAACAATACAAAATTTTACATAAATTTAAATTTTTTATTCCATCACATGTACATATAAATATTTAAAATTTAATTATTATATATATTTACAATCAAATCAATAAATATATCCACATATATCACATGTATAAATATTTATACTCTAAAAAGTTTATATTTTATCATGTCATCTTATCATTATTATATATTTATATATTCTCAAATTCTAACAAAATTAAAACTTCACCAAGAAATGCAATTTTCATAATCAACAAACTTTCATTATTTTTATTCGTTATCAACCTAACCAAATAGACATTATTCTTATATTCCACTACATAATTCCACATCATGAGTCCAATTTAATACAATGTTCAATTCTAAACAAGAGTTTAAATCAATTTTATTTTTACCAGTTATCAAGATATGATTTTCTTTATTTTGAGCAGTTGATTATTACAAAAATCAGTTAGATCCTCGTAAGTTTATATTTGACAAAAAAATGCCGGAGTAAATAAATAATATATTCAAAATTTTGCTCAACACATTGAAAGTATATTGAAAGAAAAAGGAAATTAATCAAACAACTCTACTTTTGAAAAAACAAAAAATGAACACATGGTAAGCACAATCAATCATGCATGATCTATAAATCTGTTTGTGTATACATATTTTGTTTTTATCTAAATTTTTATGTTTTGAATTAACAATGCAGCTATGCAATTACATTATATTATAAAAAAGAATAAACTTGTTATATGTGCTAAAAACAATACACGCACACGCTAAATTGCACACTCTGTGTGCATTTTAATACATAAATATAATGAAACACGTTACGTGTATATATTTATATATTTTATTGTGTAATTTGTTATTTAGCAAAAATTATTTATCTTACACGTGTACATAACTTTTTATGAATGAAAATAAAGTATAAATTTAATCATATTATAAAAATTTTAATAGTATGAGTAAATCATTAAAATTAAAAACTATGATAATAAAATTAAATATAGTATATTTTATAAAAATAGAATAAAAATAAGTTATCAAAAAGATAAATATTATATTGAACAATTTCTATAAAATGAAGGAGAAAAAAATGAAAAGATTGTGAAATAATAAATAAAAAAACAAACAGAGAAAATATAACAATTGAAAAGAAAAATAAGTTAAGAAATGACATTTTAGTAAATTATCTGCGAAGACAAACGTGGATATGATTCACTATTCACATATTCTATATAGTATAAATATATGTTGATATAAAAAAATACATAATAAAAGATAACTGAATATTGACAAATTGTAGAATACAAAAAAACCATACTTATTACATTTACTTCTAGACGATTGAGCTTAGAGTAGGAGTGAGATTGAGTCGAGTCGAGCTCGAGTAGTGGTATACTTGAGTTCGACTCGATGACGTAACGGTGAAGCTCAAGCTCGAGCTCAAGATTGGATCGAGTAGCTCGAGCTCGAGCTCGAGCTCAAGTTCGAACTTGAGTAGGTGAAATTAATTAATCGGAAATACATTTGTAAAATAACAAATGTCAAAAATGTCATGGAATGAAGACTTATTTACACAACTGCCATCGAATTGAGTTACTCGAAACTCGTTGAGTCGATACAGAGTTAACTCGAACTCGACTTGATAAGTCACTCGAGTAGAGCTCGAGCTTGATAATGCTCGAACTCGAATCGACCTTTGAGTCAAACTACTCGACTAACTCCCAACCCTAGTTTAGAGAAAAAAATAAAGACAGCATGGATTAATTAAATGATTATCTTAGAAAACACGAATGGATCGAACATCAACAAATTGCCATGAATTTATTCAAAAATAATAGAAAAACATTGAAATAATTTATGCTATGTTCGGCTCTTGGAATTCACATAAGAAAAGAAAAGAAAATGTTAAAGAATATATTTTTGTTTGTTTGATTAATAAAAAAAATCTTATAAAAAAAAAATTAGAATGTTGTTTAAGAAGGAAAAATTTATTTTTCTTATAAAAAGGTGAGTAAAATACATGGAAAATTATTGTTACTGTTGTTTCTCTTTCAAAATTTTATCAACTATATTTTTTTAAATTAATTTCTTCATTATTTTTTCTTAAATTACAAAAAAAATTCAATTCTAAATTTTTATTGATTTTATTTCTTTTTTTTTTCTAATTTTTTTTTTAAATTCTTTCCAACTAAAAGATATATGAAACATTAAATTTTTTTTTTTCCTTTCTTTATCATTGTCCTATTTTCCTTAAATCAAACATATTGTTAAACCCCTGGCAAAGAAATTAAAGAACCAAAAACATGAAATTGGGATTGGAAAAAGGATGAATACGTACACATGTTTGTATACATATGATTTATTTAATAATGTCATTTGGGATTGGGATTGGGATTGGGATTGGGATTGGGCTTCTTACTCATCATTGGGTCCCTTCTGCTCGCGGATAAAGAAGGTAAACGAACGTTATTGTAGCTTTGTTCAAGTCGAAATTCTCAGTCCCAAACCCCAATCTGTGTTATTTGATTGACATCCACCTGCTTTTTCTATCCAAATTCACAGGATTTCTTCTATCGAGGGCAAGAATGGCGGATGCTTACTGGAGATTCGGGGACGGCAGGCAGCCACCGGTGGCCGTTACTCCTAACGTGGCGAAACGACCACGTTCCGACTCTGGTAACCCTCTCACTCTCTCTCTCTGTCTCTAGTTATTCATCATTTCGTGGGCATGTATGTGATGCGAGTCCTTTCGTGATTTTTTGTTTTTGCGAGTTACGGTTTGCCTTTTGCTTTCTTGGTGTACGGTGTCTGTAAAATTGTTTTTGTTTTAGGTAAGCATGTTTTGTGAGAATGATGCATTGGCGAGTGTGTGGCGGAGTTGTGATCTCTGATCTTCGTGGTTGAATGTGTTTTAATTAGCGGTTGGAGTATGCAACCCTAACTCAGTCATTATAAATGCAGGAATTGAAGTTTTAATTTTTAAATTTCGTCACTTCCGCTACTTTTGTCGCGACTTCAAAATTATGTATGAGTTTTGTTAATGAAATTTCCTCGCACTTTGTGGAAATCTGCATAATGATGGGGAACAAGTGGAACTGGCATGTAAGGATACATTGGTTAGGTTACGTGTAAGGATTCTGATGTCATGGCGTTGAGTTCACTCTGTTTTTGCTTAACGATTCTGATTGATTCTTTTTGGATGCTTATTTAATGCTGGGGACAAGTGGGATTAGCATATAGGGACAAATTGGTTAGATTACATGTAAGGATTCTGATGCTTCCGCGTCTGTGTTCACGCGCTTTTGCTTAAGGATTTTGTTGATAAGTTTGGATGCTTATTTAATGTTAACTCAATTTTCTTTTTTGGTTGACTTTCATGCTATTTCATTAATCTTGTAGAAATTCCAAGCGGCCCTGACATGTCCAACTACTATGGTTGCGAGGACAATAGGGTAGGACAACGTGTTATTCGAGATACCGACTCCGTCAATGCATCATATGAACAATACTTGCGCTCTAGGGTATTCATTTAACTTTTTTGTTTTGAAAATTGGGTCCCCAATCTTTTCTTTTCCCAATCTATATGCGTATTATATGAATTTAAAAAATTGTGGTGCAATGTACCAGCAAATTTCATCATTTGGTGGTGAAGCCGGAAGATCTATTGCTGTGGGGCCTGTAGGACATCATCTTATAGAGGATCCCCGTGTCATTGCAATTGGAGGATCTGATCAATCAATGGTTGCTAAAAGTCAGCCTATGGGAATGGGGGGGCGAGCTGAAATTGCGCTCCCTCCTGATGCTAGCTGCACGCTGTTTGTGGAGGGTTTACCCGCAAATTGCACGCGTAGAGAGGTGTCTCGTATCCTTTGCTTTGTACTATAAGTTATCCAATTATTTCAACATTGTTTTGTTCCTTTACTTTAGCTTGCAGATATATTTCGCCCTTTCGTAGGGTACAAAGAAGTAAGACTTGTGACCAAGGAATCAAGACATGTAAGAATTTGTTTGGTTGTATGCTTTTTATGAGTTTCTAATTGTATTTGTTTTACTGAGACTTTTGGAAACTAATCCATGCAGCCTGGGGGTGATCCGCTAGTGCTTTGCTTTGTTGATTTTCAGAGCCCAGCTCATGCTGCCACGGCAATGGATGCTTTACAAGGTGACTCCTGCGTTCTTTGATCCTATTTTCTTTATGAAAGCATTTTCAACTTACTGAGGCCTGGGTTATGTTGAGAATGGTCTGTCGATGTTGAAGTCATTAACAATATAATGCTGGAGAGGAATTGCATAATGCCACTGTACATTAACTCAAAAGTCTCTTTTACCTTTTTTTTTTGGGGGGGGGGGGGTTGTGAATTGTTTTTCCTTTTAACTCAGCACTGCACCTTGCAAGTTTGCACAATTTTTAATAGCTGGTCCCCCTTTCTATGCACTTTCTAGTACTGAAGGAATCTACAGGATTCAGTCTTTTCTGTCAAGAGATAACTCTCTTTCTGGTAAACACACTTATAGATGAAATTCAATTAAATGTGATGTGTCCTAGAAAAGGACAACCCCGTGACCTTCAAAGATTAGTTTTCTTCCAAATAAACCGTACTTGAAGGCAAACTTTGTTCAAATATGGTAGTATAAGACCTTCACCTTACTGGCTATTGGCATACACCTTTGATGGAGTCAAACACAGAGTCCTTGTTATGATTATTATTTCTTTGTTTGTTTGTCTTATTGACCAATTTCTTTGTCAAAATTTTTTATATTTAGAAATTCCCTAACCTTGCTGATAGTCTTGAATTTTGGGGAGTGCTGTTCATGCCTCCAGCTTTATGTATCTGGCCATGACTTTTCTCTATTTCTGCTGGGAAATGGGGTACTTGTAATGTTAGCTAGCCAGAGTTGAAGATGCATCTTTCTTTTTGGATTGCAGTGAGTAATGGTGACCATGGGTAATGACTGGAAGGAGATTTACTTTTCATGTTTTTTGGACGGAAGAAGTTTGGGAGAAATATGTTTGTCCTTTTTGTTGGATCACGGTTCTCTACTACACATATTTTCTGATTGTCTTAAAGTTGATGCCATTTTCACCATGAAATGTTGAGGTAATCTTGCAGGTTATCAATTTGATGAGCAAGACCGCGATTCAGCCCACTTGAGGATCCAGTTTGCTCGCTTTCCTGGTGCAAGGTCTGGGGGCGGGCATCGTGGGAAGCATTGAGATTAATTAGCAGGTGACAAATGCTATTCCCTTTACCTTTTTTGATAATGGAACTTTAGGTTTCACGAAAACCAACGTTGGTCCATCAATTGCTCTGAACATGGGACGGCGCTTCTGTGTAGGACCCCTGAGTAAGGAGATTTACGGTTTGTGAGTGTCGCAGCTTTGGAGTTATGTGAAATACTTGCAGATGCTTTCTCTAGGATCAGTGGGTTTATATCATTTGGATCAACGACTGTTTTCCTGTAAAGCTGTTGGGTCCCTGACCCTTCTCCTTACTCAAATCTCCCTACCTGGCATATTTAAAAGACTATTGTGATGTCACCATATATCAAACTTAGTACTTAATTTGTAATAACAGCTGTCAAATTGGAGGATATCTCCTGGAACTGCTGGTTTATGGGCTCCTGCTGTAAGATTTTTATCTGTTTGTGCCATACCTTGGTTTTTAATGATGGTTGTACTTGCCTCCCTTGTGGGCCAGCTCTCTTGCTCTCTTTTTATGTAGTTTAAAAATTTCCTTGAACAATTTGGATGTGCTTTTGGTGTTCTTTTCAACAATGATTTACCTTGGGAGTTCTTATATCAAAACATAATTGTCCATGGCATGCGCTATGGTAAGCCATGGCTCATGGCGATTTAAGGTGCTAGCTTAGTGTAATTCTTACACTATGGCTTTGGATTTTGCTAAGGCGTGAGCTTTGGGTTCCTTTGTCCTAGATGCAAGGCATGTGCCATGAATGCCTTACAATTCTTGTACTGTGATTTTTTTTAAGAAAACAAAAGATTGAAAATTCACTCTAACTTCACATTCTCTTTTAAATTCCTGGACAGTATCTGTCTTTTCTTTTTTTCTTTGGTAAGTTATTAATCTTTGTTGTTCTTTATTCTCTTCCTTAATTCTGGGTTAGAATTCTTCTTTGTTTCTTTCTTTTTTCTTTTTTCACTAAGTTTCCTTTTGTTGTATCCCCCAACACTCTCACTGAGATTCTTAAAATTTTTTCCCAACTATTAAATATGTTTTTTAAAATTTTCTTTTTCTTTATTTAATGTATCTACAGTCAAAATACATAGATCTTTATGGTAAAAAATTTGCTTAATAGTGATTTTTTCCCCTAATTCTTAGGGCTGCCTTTTTCTTGAAAACCAATATTATCAAATTACATGGGATTTTTTCTTTTGTGTTGTATTTTTTTTAAATATGTTTTATAAGTGGGTTTTTTATTTATTAAGTTTTTTAATTTTTATAAATAGAAACTAATGTGTTTGCTCTTTTATATAAAATAAGAAGTTAAAAAATATTTGTATTTGTTGTTTATTATTTAATTTTTGCTTGTGAAATAATTTTTTGGAAATTAATAATAAAACTAATATATTTTTTATTTAAATAATTTTGCATTGTGTTTCAATAAGATATGCACTACACCGTGTGCCTTGTAGTGCCTTGCGCCATGGCCCTAAAAAGGTTTTATTCCATGATTCACCACATGCCATTAACAACTATGTCTTGCAAAAAACATGCTATTTTACTTCTACTTCTACGTGGGCTTGGGTAGTTAATTTTACGAAACAGGAAATGTTTGAGAATCCTTCTTAATCAGATTACCTACATAATTAATTTGATTGAAGAAGTCAAAAATTCTGATTGATATTCTTTATGCTGTTTGGGCATCTATCCTATTGAAATATGGTGTTTGGTGGTGGGGTGGGTTGTTAAGATTCTAAGAAGCACAATTGAAAAAGTTCTCTTGGAATTCTGGCACCTATGTTTGGTTTAACTTCAATTTTAGTTGTCATCTTTAATGAAATAATCCTAATTGCTACCACTTCCTGATAAATCTAAAGGAATTATAAATAAAGTACTTTTAAATTCTTCAGGGTTAGAAAATGCTCTTTGTGTATATTATGTTTTCAAATGTTCTGGTGGTATTCTCTGTTGCTGGTCTCTATTCTTTTAAATAACAACTCCATATCAATAATTTATTTTATATACTTTCTGCCTTCGGAATATGCTGTTATAATTAAATACTACACTTCAGGATGGCTTTATATCCACGACTGTACTTTTAGATTGTGAACTTGATAACTGCCCAATAACCGCCCATCTATATTGACTTCTGAAAATTTTCTCCTCAAACCCATGCTTTGGGAAATATAAAAAAAATTCATCTAATTGAATGTCTTCATTGTCTATTGGGATAATCCAAAAATACGCTTGCAGTTTTCATATTTTTAAGGTGCTCATTTTCGTTCTTAATCCATACTCGGAAGTTGAATAAAAAGAAAAAAAAATTGTCCCGTATGTCATTTTTTACCTCCAATCAGTCGGCAACTTAGCTGGTTTTTGGTTAAATTTTGAAGCTATATGGAGTTGAGGCAAATATTTTGGAGATGGGAAATTTGTTAGATAGGCAAATGCAGTTGCTCTGATTATGTCGTTATCTTGGGATAGTCTGTTGTCCCCAGACCTCCCCCTGCCTTTACTTTCCAAAACATGAGATGATGCACCATTCCTGAAGTGTTCCTTTCCATAGCTTAAGACTATTCCTCGTTATTGTCTCTCTAAGGCTCCTAATTGCCTGTTCTTTTTGTTCTGACAGTAATTAATGTGCTGTTGCTGTTTCTGTCTAAAAATTTGTCAGATTAGGCTCGTGGATTATTCTAATTTTTTAAATGTGTCCTGTATTTTAAGAATTCATTGAAAAAGTGATTTTATAGGACATTTTGCTAATATTGAAAAAGAAAGAATTGGGAATCTGAAATTTCAGTTGCCAATGATAGAATGACCAATCTGACCTGTAGAGTTCGACAATGAAATTCTTCCCTGTAACTATCACCTGAGGATATCTGTTACATTAATGTACTTCCATAATAAGCTATCAATTGGATCTCATATCAATACATGCCTAAAGCTTTGCCATGCCAGATTAAAAACGTAGAAGATGATTTCCAGTGCTCCATGTTACTTGACCATATATAAAAAATTTAACATAGTTTTTAGGAGCCAATTATCACTTGGGTTCTGAATGTGGTAAGATGTTTATCACATCGAATGAAGATTTATTTTGATTTGACTACTTGAACAAACTGGAAATCATCTGTGACAGCTATACCAAAAATTGTGCATATCTGTATGTCAATGTGCAGGATGCTTAGATTGTTTCAAGTGCCTTTTTGTTATTAGATCGAGATCCTGTGGTGGCAAAATCACTCTTCTGCTCAGGGGAAGGTGGTAAAACATATTATTGCTAGAATATGTAATCTGATTTACTCATACTTGACATAATAATATGGCTTTGGACCTTCCAGATTGTGTTTGCTTTATTGCACATTTATTATCTCCATCTGTAATTTGGTTTTATCTGGTTGTACATCGTGAGCAAAGTTGGACCTAGTTAAATTCTGGGTGGTCTTTATGACTTGTGTATTGCTTGTCGTTGTGTCTTCATTATTTGGAAAATACTCCCTTTTCAATTAAAATAGTTTTGCTATGTTGCTTTTCTTTTATTTTTGCTGTGGGAGCGCAAATTGATTGACTTGACTTCTTTTGTGAAGGGCTCTATTGGGAGTTACGTTGCTTGTAGTGCAGTGTCACAGAATCCATGTATGTGGAGCTGCCACCTGGTTGGACAAAATGGTTTCATGTTTAACCCTGGCAAAATGATGTATCCCTTTCCAATCATTCTACAAGAGCCCTGAATGTTGTTCCTGAATCATAGAAGAGAAAACACTCATCAACAGAAGATGAAATTTCATATTGAATGTCAGGAGTGTGTTTCCCTGAAGATAGGTGAAGAAAGCGCGAGGAGACCATGTGGAAGTATGTACTGGTTGAATTACACAACAGAGCTTAACCTATCTGTACAGAAGAAATCTGAAAAATGATCGAGGGGCTTTGGGAGGAGGACAAACAAGAAATTGTAGTTTCCTTTTGAAGGATGAAATCAAATGCTATTAACTAAAGCTTCTGCTCAGGGCTGGTGTACGTTTTCATGCGCTTTGGTGCAAGTGAATCTCTGTTGTAAAGCCAAGACTAATGGGGCGTTACTGGTTTCTTTTGTGTACCAGAAGCCATTACATTAATTTTTCTAACTGGCCTTGTTTTTATTTTCTGAACTGTGGAAACATGTGATGGCATCGCCAGTTTATGCTATAGACATGGTATGTGAAGCTATGCATCTAAAAATTATGACAGTTTGTACTGTGTAACGTGTAACCTTTGTCACGTATGAATGTGAAAGAGATGGACAATCGAATTGGTTTCTTGGTGCTTTAAAGTAGACTGTTTACGTGAAGTGATTGATTTCCTAGCAAAAGAATCTCTCTGTCTCCTGTTTGTTTAAGTTTTTAAGCATGTGTTTTTAGGTGTATATTTGTTGAGGATTGTGTATAATCCAAAGAAAATTTAGGATTGCAGTGTGTATTTTTGGTGTCAAAATATGTAAACAAAATGAGGTTTTTATATTGCAATGTTTTCATAATAATGTGTTGTGTTATTCTAGTGATGATTATTACCATGATCTTTGTCAGCCAATCATACAATGTGAGAGATTCCACCACAAAATGAGGTTCACAAAAGAAGATTCTAATTATGATATTACATTTGTGGTCAATACACAAGTAAGCATTAATTGGAAACTCCTTTGACACCCTAAATTGAAAAGGTGAAGGTTCATATTTTAAATAAAGGTCAATAAATAAGTAAGCGTTAAATTTGTGACTAAGCATTTGACTATTTATTTCATTATTTTAGCAAAGACTTCACGCGGCTTTAATTGTGCAATACCCGCAAATTCAGCGTTAATGGCAAATCAAAATTAGGTTTATTTTGAGGAATAATTAAATTATTAGATGTTATATATTTTTCGGGAATTTTTGTGTAGAAATTAAGATAGATAAGATAAACAAGCATGGAATGAGACATGCACACATTATGGTCACGAAATATTACCAAATAATTTAGATATTAAGGGAAGAGTTTGCCATGTTTAGAAGACCTAAAAATAGGAAAATGAAACCAAAAAATTCATGCTAAAATTTGTGAAATTAGTTGAAGTTGTACATAGGAATTTTGAAGCTCTCAGAACTAGAATTAGACCCCTCTAAGATTTTTTAAACAAAAACTCCAAGTATAAATAAGGTTAAGAGATGGAGAAAATTAAAATTCACCCTTAAAGAGTAGGTGCCTACTCAAAAAGTCATAGATGAAAAGTAGAGAATTTCGTGCGCACCAAACGTGTTAATTTGAGATAATTCCTAGTCTTGGTGTTATATTCTTCATGCATACAATTAGAAAATCATTACATATATGTTATAGGCACATGAAACATCGATTTGGGTAGACTACACGTAAATTAGTAATGTATGGGGTGTTAAATTCGTGACTTGTTCGTAGAATTGATAAGGAGCATTTATTGATAAGGTGTGTAAATTTCTGAAACTCATTATAAACTTGTCAAGAATTTGATTAATATGATTAGTTGGATTTATCATGGTTAGGATTCTGTTATTGTACCTAAAGACGCTTGGAATTATTGTGATAATGAATTTTAATGATTGAGATTCTGTAAAATAAGAAAAGGGGACCAAACAGCACCTTGTGCACACTCAATGCCGCATTGGGATCATAGTCGCTATTGTAGAGTGTAGCGGTGCGAGTGTGAACAAATGCTTCACACTTGCGAAGCGGAATCATAGGTAGGTGAAATGACCCACGATGGCCTGCCACAATTGTGAGGCTATCTCTTGTGAGCGCGACACAAGACTTTGCGATTGTGAAACTCTAATTGTGGTGCGAGGCAGAATGTCTTGCAGTCATTCTTGTAGTCACGAACAAAGCCATTGCAACTGCAAATTAATTCTTCATGATTGCGAGGATCAAGTGCGATTCCAAACAGAATGCCCTATTCATTTCGTGGGCATAGAACTACTTTTCGCAATTACAACTCACAAGTCTCTTTTCCACAAGTGCAAAATCTGGAAAATGACATAATACTATTTTACATAATTAAGGTCTAATCTTCCAATTTTGAGATTAAAATAGGATTAAAAACACTATTCAAGACTTAACAAGATATAGGGGATAATGATTGAATAAATCACGGATAGAAAAGCTTACTCAATAAGTAACTAAGAATTGAAAAATACAATAATGTGGAATATGTAGAACACACACGAAAACATATGAAAAAACAGGATTCCAGTGGAATTGAGTATTAATTGAAAGATTGTTTGATTGAATAAGAAACCAAGAATTAGTACTCAATGAATCTACTACACACCAACCTACTCCACACCAGAATTGACGCAAGGTAAATGATTATTCCTTGCCAGCTTTACAAAAGTTCCAACTACTTTCATGATACAACTGCAAATTTTACATGTTTAAGATTATTTCCAACCATTATCCTTGCTTTATGAAAGTAAGTATGATTGTTGGCAATGTTGATTTTTGTGAAATTTGAAATATTTTATTTTTTTGAAAAACCTGTATGTGGTTATTTGTCAACGAATTGTTTTGAATTACATATTTTGATATTGAAATGTGTACAATACATGTGGAAAGCTTCACATGTAATGATGATAGTATGGAACGAGTTTCACCCCAGCAATTGAATAATAGATTGTGATTTATCTAATTGGAGTAGAAGTATTGAGGCCGGTAGTAAATGAAACTTATATGCAATCCTACTAATTTGGAGTATAAACTAGGATACACTTAGTCAAGGTTGAAATACTTGGGCTCGTGGTAGACACAACTAATTATTCACGTGACCCTTTAATTAAGAGTGTAGACTAAGGCCCTAATCAGTGAAAATAATACACAAAGTACGTATCACCTCGAATAGGCTAAGGAATAAGAATATATAAACTATATGAATGATGAAATGTGTTGGAATTGTTGGGAAATGCTATGATTATTATGAACTGTTTAAATATGATTTGTATTAGCTGTTTTTAAAATGCGTTTTTATTTTGTTTACATCCATTAAAAGATCAAAAAGGTAGGGAGCACCATTTGCTGGATGACTTGTCTTTCACAAATTTCAAATACCATTTTTTGCAGAGGAAACTAAAAGGGGTGAATTTGCGTAGGGGTGGTAGAGTTAGGAGAGCTTGATGTTATTTTATTTTATTTCCATTCATTTGCTCTAGTAGATAAAATTTGACTGATGCAAATGTTACTTTTTGAATATTATATTGATAATTAATAGATTAGTTGCTTGATATTTGTTAGCTTTGCTATATGCTTTGATTATTTGCGGGTATTACCATTGTTATGTCTCGGATTCGGGCATGACAAATTGGATTGAGTTTTCGTTTTTCAATTTAAAAATTACATGAACTAATACCTTTTTGGTTTAACAAATATGCTTTCGTTTTTTTTTTTTTTTCTATTTATAAGATATATTTGTTTGATTTTCATAATCTCTATAACATTCAACGTTACCAAGGATGTATGAACAGGCAACCGTGTGCATCTGTGCAAGAATAGAATAAAATGTGGGTTGAAATATTTTCAGAAATAAAATAAAAATAGAAAATGAATGGAATATTGTAAGGTCTTTTATACTTAAAATGTATAAGAAGAACGAAAAAGGAGCGAATTTGTTAATTTTTTAATTTATTTAGTGTTGATGGCTATTAGATAAAAAAATGAAATAAGAATATTAGGAAATCATTGTATGGTTAAAACTAACCTTCAATAAAATGTTTTATTGTATTGCACTTTAAAAAATAACTTTAAAACTATTTTTTCTCTAAAAATAATCACAATAACATAAAAACTAGATATTCAAAATATAAAAAAGTGTAACATATGTATTTTATTAAATATGTGCAAATATATAACATATTATCATATATAATAAGTACATACAATATATTATACAATGTTCATATAAAATATATGAGACTTTATTATGATACTGTCAAAATGTTCAAACTTAACCATTTACGCATGCCATAACTTTTTATTATATTTCAAACTGCCCTAAATATCACGAGAAAAAATGGTAAAGAAGAACCTGACTTAATATTTTGTCTCAAGTAATAAATGGTAATATATCAATCATCAATGTGTCATACGATTCTCAAATCCGGATACGAATAACAGAATCGAAAATGGATTCATGTTATGATTCCTTAAATTCAGTAAGTCTAATCTGAGCAGGATTTTATGTTCCATATCTCTCCCCAGGTATCTATCGATATCTCAAACAACCAATAGAGCTCATCACGCTCATCACATATTAATGCACGACGAGATATCATTAATTTAACAGACGAGCAACTGAGAACAAGGATTAGAAGAAGAAGAAAAAAAGTCTGAACTCATGGCCGATATTAAAGAAAATCTGGCCATGGAAGTTTCAGAGGAAGACTCTGATGAATGCCCCATCAAACAGGTTGATGTAACAGTCCCAAAAACGGATGATCCCACCATCCCAGTTTACACATTCAGGATGTGGCTTTTGGGGATCACTGCCTGCGTTCTTCTGTCCTTTGTGAACCAGTTTTTCTGGTACAGGACGGAGCCCCTCTCCATCAGTTCGATCTCTGCACAGATTGCCGTGGTGCCATTAGGCCATCTGATGGCCAGGACGATGACCAAGCGCGTTTTCTTGGGGGGGACGCGGTTCCAGTTTACGTTGAATCCGGGGCCATTCAATATCAAGGAGCACGTTTTGATCACCATGCTTGCCAATGCCGGTGCTGGAACTGTTTATGCTACACATATTTTGAGTGCTGTCAAGCTTTATTACAAGAAGAGCCTTGGCTTTATCCCTGCCTTCATTCTCATGATGACTACTCAGGTTCTTGTGTTAGGTTTTATTTTATTTTGTCTTTGGCTAATTTAGTTTGCTGTATCATAAAGGTTGGTTAAGTTAACAAAATGGTTGGAACTTTTCTAATGCCTAATATAGATCACTTTTGCTGTCAGCTTAGTTTTTCTGGAGTTATTATTTTCATTTTCTTCTTTTCTAATATTTTGTATGCTATGAAAAACACAGCTGTTAGGCTATGGCTGGGCGGGAGTGTTCCGTAAATATTTGGTTGAACCAGGTGAGATGTGGTGGCCAAGTAACTTGGTTCAGGTCTCGCTATTCAGGTACTCTTGAGTATCCAAATTTTTGTACAAATTCCTGTTTTGGTGCAATCCTAATGCAAAAATTGAGTGAGTTCCATGTGATGGTGTTCTTGCAGGGCTTTACATGAAAAGGAGAAGAGACCAAAAAGCGGCACAACGCGAACACAGTTCTTCCTCATAGCCTTAGTTTGCAGCTTCTGTTACTACATCTTTCCTGGCTATTTCTTCCTAATGTTGACCTCGTTTTCATGGGTTTGTTGGCTCGCTCCCAAGTCTGTCCTAATCCACCAACTGGGCTCCGGCTTAAGTGGCCTCGGGATAGGGGCCTTGGGATTTGATTGGTCCACTATTTCATCCTACCTTGGGAGCCCCCTTGCAAGTCCATGGTTTGCCTCAGCCAACGTAGCCCTAGGTTTCGTCCTTGTGATGTATGTGATGATACCAGTGGGCTATTGGTTCAGCCTCTATCATGCCAAGAACTTCCCTATTTACTCCTCCAACCTTTTCCAGCTTGATGGCTCAATATACAACACAACAGCTATCATTAATTCCAACTTCAATCTTGATAAGGCTGCTTATACTAAATCTGGACCGTTGTACCTTAGCACCATGTTTGCCATGACTTATGGCCTTGGATTTGCCACACTCTCTGCTACTTTGGTTCATGTGTTGCTTTTCAATGGAAGGTACTGTTCTGGTTGCCACATTATGCTTTTGGTGCATTAACAGCATATATGTGTGCATATGCTTGCACTGCAGTTCATGTTAATCAAACTTTGTGTATTTACTTTGGAAGCTAATTGTCCATGTTTGTGGGGGCTTTTCTCGTTCCAGTGATTTATGGAAGCAAACCAAGATGGCATTTAGAACAAACAAGAAAATGGATGTGCACACAAGGCTTATGAAGGCATACAAGCAGGTTCCTATGTGGTGGTTCTTGGTTATCCTTGCGGTTAACATTGGCGTCATCCTTTTTGCCTGTTCACACTACGAAAGAACGCTTCAGTTGCCGTGGTGGGGTGTTTTGCTTGCCTGTGCTGTTGCCTTTGTTTACACCCTTCCCATTGGCATCATCACTGCCACCACAAACCAGGTGCCCTTTCTGATCATCTTAGTCTTTCTCGAACTCCAATTTGCTTTGATATCCCTGATCTTCAATTTTTTTGATCCATTCTGCTGTTGTGGCAAACAGCAACCAGGTCTAAATGTGATCACAGAGTATATCATAGGGTATGCCTACCCTGGGCGGCCGGTGGCCAACATGTGCTTCAAGGTGTATGGATACATAAGCATGACTCAAGCTCTAACTTTTATAGCAGATTTTAAGCTTGGCCACTACATGAAAATCCCTCCAAGAGCAATGTTCAACGTACAGGTCAGTTTTGAGTTTCCATCAACCATTTTTGCTCCCTTCAAAAAATTTCGATCTTCTGTGTATACATACTAATGCTGCAGAAGGGATCAAATTTCAGTTGGTGGGGACTGTTATTTCAGTAATCATATACACGATAACCGCCTGGTGGTTAATGGGAGCCATCCCCAACCTCTGCGACACATCCTTGCTACCAGCTGACAGCCCCTGGACTTGTCCAATGGACCATGTCTTCTACGACGCCTCCGTCATCTGGGGGCTGGTTGGGCCACAGAGGATATTCGGCAACCTTGGTGTGTACCCCGCCATCAACTGGTTCTTTCTTGGTGGAGTCCTTGCACCTCTGCTGGTCTGGCTGGCAGCAAAGGCATTCCCAAAGCACAAATGGATAGAGCTGATCCACATGCCGGTATTGTTAGGCGCCACGGCCATGATGCCTCCGGCGTCTGCTGTCAACTACACCAGCTGGCTGCTTGTTGCATTCCTCTTTGGCTTTGTCTTGTTTAGGTACAGGCCTAAGTGGTGGGAGCGCTACAACTATATCCTGTCTGGTGGAATGGATGCTGGAACTGCCTTTGTCACGATATTGCTATTCTTTGCTCTGCAGTCTAAGAACATATCTGTGGATTGGTGGGGAAACAACTTGGATGGATGTCCTTTGGCTTCCTGTCCTACTGCTAAAGGGATATCAACTGATGGCTGTCCTGTTAATTGACTAATACACTAGTGTGCTTAGGACTTTTGACTTAGAAGAAGAAGTATTTTTTTCAGTAAATATCAGCTTATGTTTCCTTAGATGCACCTAGTGAGCATTTAGGCTCACTTCATATGCTCATACTGTCATGAAATTTTTTCATGTTTATGCTCTTGATCTGATTTGTGAACTCATTATTTTGTTACCTTTGCTCCACTCACTGTTTTAGGAGTGTTCAAACATTCTAAACTTGGGAAAATTACGGAGAGCTCAAGGTCTGTAAGATCAGTCTCTCAAGGACGGAAAATTACGTAAATATTTTTTATATAATTTTTTGAGGAGTTGGTCCGTGTAAAATCCATTCACAAAATGGATTTAAATGTTAGTTGAGAATGTAAGTGAGTATATGTAATTTTTCATATTTGGAGACTGATTTGTCACGGCGTCACGGGAGGCCGCTATAATTCTTCTTTTGAATTATTCATAGAGACTAACAATCGAGGGAACGGCGTTTACTGGCCGGCTAATTGTCGATTTAGTATTCTTTGCATGACGTTATTCATCGCCCTAGCGACGTTAGTGAGTTGGAGTTGGGGGGCTTCTTCTTCTTTTTTTTTTTTATTCAAAGAGGAAAAACCGTGATTTGACTATTAGTATGGATTAGGGAAGTTATTTAACAACAAAGATGTAATTTATGAAAAAAATATAAAATTAAAAGGTCACGAGTGTCACAAGTCAGTGAGATTCTTAAAGCAGTATGAAATCCTTTCTTGCAAGGCCACTGTTTGAGCTCAAAAAATAAATCTAGGGCTTCAATAATAAAATTTAAGCACCCCATGATTTCTTAATCTCTATCACCCTTTTTAATTAGATTCCTTCTTTGCAGATTCTGGATATAACGATTTAACTGAGATTTGAATAAAGCAAGAATCCAAAAAAGAGCAGCAACCAAAATATTCTTGATAAACGTTATGGAAAACAATATTATCTTCTCAAACATGAAAGAAAGGAAAAAGCTTACTGCCTGTCTTTTTGCAGCCAAGAAGCATAATGATAGATTATTAGGTGGATTTAGACCATTTCAACCGACAACCAAACAAACAAGTCATAAGTCATTTTGAAATGTGCTTGCAGCCCTAAGAAGATGAAAGAGAGAGAGAAAATTGCAATACGTGCATCAGACAGAGGGATGCCCATCAATGCTTTCAACTCAGACATTGGAATCTTTTCCAGTATATTTTTGGTATTATTTTATGCTACATAGTTTTTGCCATTTCTGATGGTAGAGCAACACTATACCGGATGTCCCTTGAACAGATATACAAGTTTTTATTACACAATGGTGACTGATTAATTACCACCAACATGTGTTGTGATTCTATCCTGTACCTGTGGAATTTTTGTGCATTATGCTTCCAAAAGTCTCCATCACAAAAGGGCAGAAACTGGGCAGGTGGATGTCAATGCTATTGCTTGACCGGAATTAAAAATATAAAAAAAAAATTGTGGGCACGCTTATCATATCTGGATTTGTTGAGATACGCATGAATATACAATAACTGCAACAGAAAAAATGACATATCCCATGAAGCATGAAGCACATGTAATAGGATTGTAGTAGCTGTGTTTTTTTTTTTTTTTTGTTAGATCCGTATAGGAACTGAGACTAATTTTCTTTGATTCTAACTATTGTTGTTGCTGAGTTCGCATTCGAATGTTAAAAACAATTCAAGCTCAATAACTATTTGACTTAAACTTGAGTTTCAGCTCAACCTTTACAAAGTTGAGTAGGGCTGAAATTGAATTCGAATTACTTCTTGAATTTGATTTATCAATATATCTACTTGTGTTTTCTTGTTTGAATGCATAAAGTTTTCTTCAAGGTTCCATCTGACTAAAGCACCCACCAAAAGTTATAGCCTACTTGAACTTTGAGCAAAAATGGGATTTGCTGTAGAATTTTTATATGTTGGTATGATGAGTTCATTTTACACAAAAATCAATCAGAACAGGAAAAGTTTGTTGATTCTCAGATTGAATGAAAATTGTTAGGATATTGGAGAATATTTGGAAAATTTTGGTTTCATGTCATTATTATTTAGTTATCTATTATAGTAATAGTAGTAATATTTGGTTTTCTAATTCATAGCATCCTCTTTATTGTAAGTGGTTTTATAATTTTGGTATGATTGTATTTGTTCCAATTATAAATTGAGACTTTTCTAGCAATGAAAATCATCAACTTTTCTTCTATTTTTATTCTAAACATGGTATCAAAGCGAGTTCCTTCCTAAATCCGACTTTGGTTGCACTTTAATATCAATCCATTATTAGTGCTGCCGCATGTGGTGGCGCTTACCGGCAGCCTCTCACTCTTGAAGGATAAAAAAATGTTCATTTTTGTTTCTGCCTTCTATCAAAGTGTTAGTTTTCTTTTATGTCAAAAAAGAAAAAAAAAAATTCCCATAGAGTTCCCAAACATGCCCTAATTCCAAAACCAAACCGAGGATTGCTTTCATCAACCAAACAAGCCCTAATTTTGTTTGCTGAAATCTGTTGTCTGGATATTACACATATCATCAATAAGTGCATGGAATCCAGTCTCATCACTTCTGAATATGCATTCAAATCAGGAATAGATTGATAGCTAATAACATGACTTCAGCTAACAACAAAAACCAGTAAGTTAGGAGAAAATCAAGGAACCACAAACAACCCTCTTTCCATTTCACAAGCTGCAAGATGGACTTCTTGATGTCTTGAAAGAACAAAGCTGAACAAGTGATAGACAGCACATGAAAATTGAACTTGTTACTAACCTCAGAACAGGATGGTTTTGTTATGGATCTCAGCTTCAAGGAAACACGAACCGAGAGATTTCTCCCAATACGCCTAAAGAAACCTTTTTGGACACGCTGAGGATACATACATACGGATGAAGCAAGAAGCAAACTCTGTAGCAGAAAAGCATACAAGAGTGATATTGATTCGGCTCATACCCAAACCAATCTACACGAATGGCGAGTGAGCCAAAGCAATACCACACCATGTCTACTTCTCAGAACCACCACTCCCTAAATCACTCATACACCTTATAATTTAATGGAGAAGTTCTTCTCTCATGGATTGTGAAAATGGTGCAAAGCCTGAGCTCATTATATAGTGAGAGGGGTAAGATTTTTAAATGATAAACTGACTTTGTCTGGTTCCTGCAAACAAGGATCATAGTCCGATGCTAGTAAAGGGTCACCAATTTTTAATTGGGAACCACTTATTGAACAGATAATGTCATCAGGATCACGATTCAAGAATCAAGAATCCACAATCTATGCTTTTGAATTGTGAACCAAATGGATGATATATAATTAATAAATTGCACGTGAATTCTGTACAACATTGTGATCTAATAATTAATGCCGTATAATGTTTCAGCACATTTTGTGGCTACAACGACGTGAAGCCTAACACAAATGACATATATGATAGCTTAATTCCACTGTTTTCTCATGTGAAGATAATAAAGAAATGTATATTGACATTGAAAGCATCAGCTCTGAGCTTTACAGAGGAAATACATTCAGTAATTGATAATTTTTAAATATTCATGGATTTAAGAGGGAGCAAGAATATTACTGTAGTGTATAACTTTAGTAATACAGTTGTTGTTTATGGTAACAAGAAGAGAAAAATATTGTTATCAGAAGCTAAGAGAGAGACCAGAAAACATGCATGCTGTCTGAGCTTGTTGCATATCAAATGATTTTCAAGAGAGAGGTGGTCCTTCCACTGATTAAACTACTTATAGAAATGGCACCCCAAAGTATAAATCTGTGGGTGGAATATTTGCAAGTTGCTTAATATTTGCTTTGCATCTAATTCATATAAGATGTCGAAGGGTTGCTTTAATCCAGTCAACAACTACATAATAAGTTAAATGGAAAATCGAGACACCCTTTTCTGAAAGATAACCATATCATCTTTTTCCTTGATTTAATAGTAGGGTTTTGACTTTCAACTATGTCCATTTTGTTTATTTCCTGTTCACCGCCCCAAAACAAAGGTAAATGAATCACTTAAATATTTGCTTATAATAAGGCACATAAATCTAATCATGGATTGGGATTGTTGTGAAGCAAAGGAGGTTGGAAATGTAGTTGAAATTATTGTCGATTTTGTTGCACACTACCTGCTACTTAGGTAAGTTGATCTGTAACGCAAAATTTTCAATGTTCCTTGGATTCTTTAGGTGGGGAGGGAAAGGTGACAGTACAGATTCTTAGGCATGTCTCCTGCACTAAATGGTGCTTAGACCTATATAATTGAGTTAAGAAGAGAGAAGGTCGGTAGACATCACACATTTGGGTAGGGTAAGAAATAGATGAAAAGTCAGCCGTCGCTTCACTGTAGATATTGTTATTGTTATTTATCATACATTTTTTTTGTTACTAATGGTGAAGGTAAATCTAATATGTAAACCAAATAGAGTTCAAAAAACCCATTTTAAGAAATTTGTTTATTTCAAACACTTCTTTATATATATACACACAAGACACACATAATTATGACGTATTATTGAGGTCGAATTGTTATTCAGATTCGACTTGTCAATATCTTAAACTTTTCAAGATGCCACTAATAACTAATTAATGGTAAGTTTTTTTTTTTCTTGTATAAATCCTATTACAATGAGAACTTGATGTATTGATCTACCTATACCATACCTCTAGCTTTTATTAATATATAGGGAGTTGCTCCATATATTTATAATTAATGGGTGCTGTTTTGCTCTATCCTTAATAGTCGAAGCTTCTAGTGCATTGAAAAGCAGACAACTTGGCACAAATTTAATAAAGCAGCCGAACTTGTATTAAGGTAAGAAGAATATTCAAGTTGTCTCTTGCAATCAAAATTGGGAAGGTTCTGCATTTTGTGAACTCCGATAAGATAATTTGAGTAAAAACATGAACTTCAATCTTTGACAATCAGAATGGCTTCTGAAAGCTGTGGAGAAAGCATAAATCAAAACAACCTATTAATTGAATTTTTAATTTGGACCCACCCATTCATTAATATTGACTGAGATTAGGTTTATAAGCTCAGCATTTCTAATACAAAGACTCATTTCGGAATCAATTTTGAAGTTATCAGCTTGCTTTAGAAAATTAATAACTGAAAAAAGTGGAGCCCAATTGGGCTCGAAATTGAATATGGCCTCCACAGCTTAGAATGAAGGCCCAATTTCAAACAATTTTAATTGGGCCGTTGTCTGTGGCCAGCCCATTGTTGAATGGCTGATCCCATTGTTTATAAACTTACAAAACTCATTTTTGGGTGTTTAGTAACAATGCAAATCCTTTGGCAACGTTTGGAATGTTGTGGTTTTTTTTTATATATGTTTATAAACACTTAAATATAATTTGTTTGTTTTAGTTATTCTTACACACACACACACACACATATTGAATAAGATGATATATCTATATTTATACCATATAGAATGAAAGAGATTATTAGAGAAACTTAAAAGTAGTATTACAAAATTGATCTTATTTATTAATATGAAAAAATAGATAAGGGGATTAAAAATACAACTTTCTAATATTTAAAACAAATGAATATGAAAAGAATAAATTTTAAATAAAAAATTGTAAATTATATGTGTAGTTATGTGTGTGTGTATGTGTCTATGTGTGTGTGTATATATATATACACACGTGTTATAATTGTTATGTATACATGTATAAAGTGTTAATCTATAATAGATGATGAATGAGTTTTTGATTATGCTTGTTTTCTTAATTTCCACCTCAAGAAATACATTATAATATTACATGTTTTAATAAAAACACAGCTTAAAAATAATAATATAATATTGTCTAAAATTTTCGCATGTGCACATATGTGGGCTGTGTATATATTTTAAAAATATTGTATTTTTTAAATATTTTTGTTTATGCGTTTTCTAAAATAGGAAAGCTTGTAAGGAAGCTCGCTGCGCGACACGTGTCAGCTAGAAAGGGTCGAAAAGAGATGAAGTGTAGAGGGCCAGCCTGCGCAGATTAATTCATACATTCGAAACAGCGATCGATTTGAAGAAATTCAATCACGCACACAATTCTTGCTGCTCATTCTTTGCCTCGCGAATTTTGGCGTTATTCCACAGCTGGTTGAGATTTGAGATATGGAGGGATTGCCGACGGATCTTTGCCTTAAAGTGTTCTGTTGGTTGGATCATCAAAATCTTGCAGCTGCTCAACTTGGTCAGTTCTAGAATTTCTCTTCCGCTCCAATTTTGTTCTCTTGTTCTTGATTTCGAAATTCCTCGAATTGAATTCTTATAACTTTATTTTTCTTGGTAGATTTGTGTTTCGTGTGGTGAATTCTTGTTGAGCTCTGATTTGGAGGATTATGCTTCAATTGTACTTTTTTTTAAAAAATCTGGGAACGGGCATTGTTTTTATTGGCTTGGCTTGTTCTTTTATTCACGCAGATTGAACCGTGTATGAGAATATGGAATTACGCTGCTTATTGTTAAATGAAGTTGTCTGAATCTTGTAATTTAAATGTATTGAGAGCTCAATTAGATTTCTCTTATTAATCAGATAGATGTCATTTTTGTTGTTTCAACAGGGAAAGAGATCCATTCAATCTTGATGTCTGAATTCTCTTTGCTGGCATCAAATTGCTGCCTCTGTTGATTCATTTTTTGAATAGCTGTACATCAAATTAAGCGACATGAATCCAAATTAAATTGACAAAGTATTGCTATTTTTGTTGCCATTATGTTTTAACAATATGCACAAAAATTGCATCCAATTGATTGCATTGAGCTAGTGCCAGGTTCAATTAGATGTTGTAACATTAATTAGTAGTTGCTAAATGTTGCAACTCCGTGGTGTGATGGGTGACTTGATGATGTGACACTGTCCACTCACACGAAAGCAATAAATAACTATAAATTCAATCCCACATTATGCTTGTGCAGTTCAGATCCACCATCTCAATGTTTGAAGGGTTTTTGCCTAGGAAATGAGTTTCATTTACTCATTCAAGCAAGATTACCATACACTTGCCACTCAAACTATCCATACTCCTTCTTGATCTCTATCCATTGGCGTTGTTACACCAAGCTACCTGTCGATTAGTGCATTATCTGAAGTCCCTTTAGATTTCAACTTCACATGACCATGTTTATCTTCCACAAGGCCTTGCTCATAAAAACCTAACTAATAACATAGTGTGTGTCAGTGTTTGACACTCTTTTCAAGACTCTTAATTCATGTGGAAGACACCATGCCTTATGCAGCACTTTTATATTTATAGAGGTCTTCCCTCAACAGCTTCTTTGAAAATAACTTACAAATCTTCACCAAATCTTTGCACTGAACTGGCTAGAAATTCTGTTTGTGTAGTTCGCGTTGTTGTTGCAACATTGGGCTAGCCTTTCCTTTATCTGCGGGATTTACTACTAGAGTTAGACTTATACAATCCTTACATTTTAGGAATGGATATTTCATTTGATTTAGCATGATCTCTGAATAACTAAAAGATCAACTTTAGTTGGTGCATGTCCTTTTATGATAATTATAGACTCTAATATTTTAGGAGACAAAACCGAGTTTATTCATACAGACTAGGAAATAAATCCCAACTCATGGAAATCAAATATTACTTGATGACATAGGCTTTTACATGATTTAACTTAGCTGTGCCACATATTCCCTACTAACCACCCAAAAAGCCAACAAGAAGTGTATCGCTAGATGGTGTAGATGTATAGTTCTATATCAGCACAATGATGTGAAAAGATGCCCACTTTGTGGTCCAAGTTTGCAGGAAATGGAGAGACTTAGCATCAGATGACATGCTATGGTCTAATCTTTTTAAAGAAAGATGGGGAATTGACCGTGCCGCATTTTATGCCCCTGTATATTCCGAATCTTGGAAAGATGTCTACATTGTTCAAGACCGCTGTGATCGGGTCGGACTGTAAGCTAATCTATATTCCTTATTGATTTACTTGGTTTGTACTTGCATTAAATTATGGTATTTGGTCTGTGTCAGCCTTTTCTTATTTGCTGCTCACAATGAACTACTATCATTCCCATTTTTGAAACGACATTCCATTATTCTCAACTTAAAAGATATGGACATTGCTTCCTGTATTTTGCAGGTATTAATTTGCAAAGAGAGTAGGAAGTTAGGACAGATAACTGTGTCTTGCTTAATATTTAAGTTACTGGTTCACTTGTCAGATTTATGCATGCTTCTGGCATATACTATCTTGACCTAGAGTATGCTGTCGAAGAAGCTGTTTCATTGAACCAGACTCTTAAGACATTCCCATGTGTTGGTGATTCTCTGGAAAATATGGATAGCTTCTAATGGCTTTTCTTAGATTAGAAATGTAAAAACCAAATACAGCTACCTTACATGGGAGCCCAAATTTCGTCCTATTACCATAAACCAGTTTGTGTTATGCTTCATGCCATAATCTCTCCATTATGTACAAATGATGTTGTGCATATATATGACATTCAAGTTTATTGTGTGCATCCATTTGAATTTCTGCTCGTGAACAATCTTATTCACTATGTTTGTTTTCATTTTTTCATCCCAAAAACGCCCATTGCAATAATTGCACTTTATTTTATCCATATCTATCTTTTACTTTTACACGCTGTCTAAGAAAAATATTCTTAAAAACACACTCCAAAAAATCAAAACAAACATAACCATTGTTCTTATCCATTTCTTATGCTTATTTTGCCTTAACGCTGAAATTTCTTTACAGGGGCTTGAAGATAATAAGAGAAGGGGATGACTATTTATTAGTTCATCAAGGTCAAATTCAACAGCATTTGGGTTCAAGACGACCAGAATCGCAACCAATTGACTCAAGTGGCAATGGAGGAGCGGAATCAATTGAAGAAGAGAAATCGCATTCAAGTATTTTGGACAAAATTCTTTTCTTCATTGGGGATATGGAAGCTGCTTCAATAAATGCAAAACGAAGCCGAGTTCTTTAGGCATCTCCAACTTATGATGAATTGTAGTATTGCTTCTGTCAATATGTATTGATTTGTCTTCCAAAATAATGCTAGTGACATTGTTTGTGAGAATTATGTGTTAGGGTGATAATGTATAAACCATGTAAGCACAATGTGGCAATCTGTATGTTACAAGTTGGTATGTTAACCTTCAAAGATGGGATAATATTATCTAATTACATTTAATGTGTAAGATTATTTTTTTTTCATTTTAATCGTTTCATATTAAATTTAACATTAATAAAAGACTTTTATTTGTTATAAATTATTTTTTGTTTTAATTATTTTATACTTAATTTGATATTAATCAAGAATTTTCATGCATTATAAAGAATATGTAATTAAATTTTGATAAAATACTGTATGCAACTTAATCATTCCGAATAAATATGGCTGCGAAATTCTGTCATCATACTAACCTCCACCCATTTCAATTTTATCTTTTCTTTGAATGAATTAATGAATACCTTTTGACCTCATTAAACAATAATTTTAACTAATTGGGATGTAAAATTTTCCATACTCCAAAATGTATTTAATTACAGCAACAAATGTTAGGCTTCGTTAAAAAATGTGAGGTTGTACTAATAAGTACAAATAAAACGTGAAAAAATAAAGAAAAGATGTAAAAGAAAAGGCCAATACTATACCGTTTGATACTACAGTATGTTTTTATAAATTTGCACATATCCATAAGAAAATAAATCCTCCGGCAGCTCTTTTCCATAACCATCTCCCCTTCTTTGTTGTGTGGCCAAACTTCTGTGACAATTGCAGTAATTGTATGCTCTATTACACATATATGCTTTCGGCGGATTATGGCAAAGGAATAGATGATCTAGCTGGGGGTAATCGATCAAGCCACATCCGAAGGCTCGGCCTCGGCATCTCTCTCCTTCAACATGGTCCATTCTGGTCCCTCTGAAAGCAGAAAAGAAAGTAAGGGAGAAAATCAATAGAAGAAGGCGGGCATCATTAGTTAAGGATGTCTCTAGTAACTGCTACAGTTCAACGTTCATCGAAAATATTTTAAGCCATGACAATTAGAAAGCAGAAGAATACGTGCTACACATCACTCACTTGACTTGTCCCTAATTGCTGCAAGGCGTCTCTGTAGAATGGAGGCCACAAATAGGAAGATGGAGCACATACCGAACATGACTGTGATGGGGAATGCATTAACCTGCGAACATCCAGAAAACTGTTAACGTCTCGCAACCAGCCAGCAGCCAACAACTAATATCTTTCAATTGGGTATTATGTGGGCTGTGTTTTGGCAAAAAAGTCAGGAAAAAAAGCTATTTATGATGGTAAAAAATTGCTTAATAGCAAAAACAAGTTGTAATTCTAATTTTTCAGGAATATGCATTCAAATTAAAATGCAGTTATATGTAAGCCATACTGCTCTCACTACAGCTGTTTATGCAAAAACCAGAGTATATAATATGGTGAAGATCGCGAAGACATACATTGTATAGCACAATGCAAACAAATATGTTTAGTGGGATGCGGAAGAAGTTCATGATGGTGCTCCGAGCCTCCTCAGGAATGTATTGGGATCTCATCTTCATTATGGATGGCCAGAAAATCCCCACACATGCTTCAAAAGTACAAAAGCCAAGAAGTTGGAGGCAGCCTGAAAACGAGATGCCACCCCCTTTTGCCGTTGGAGGAGGTACCAGGAACTGTCACATGGCAGTAGAAACTAGATATATTACACTCCACCAAGATAAAAACCAGCAAAAAGAAAATTAGACACTTTGACATACATTTGTCAATAGGGGAAGCAAAAGTGAGGCAGAAGAAATCACAAATACAATCTGCATGTAGCTCTCCACTTTCACTGAGTTGCGTGATAATAAGCGGGCTGCAATTGAGCTTCCCAACATTGAAGCCAACATGAAAGTTGCAAAAATAAACCCGTGGGGAATATCTTCGTCATTTGGACTAAGAGCAGGTGTCCATAGGAACACAAATGTATACATTGAACCTTCAAACAGAGACTGGATAGCACCAAGCAATGCAATCTTCTCATCTGACCATGAAAATCATTGCATCAAGTTAAGTTTCACTCAAAGGAAATAAAGTTTGCAATAACTTGTGCTTGATCAGCAATGGCCATAAAGAAGAATATAAGTCAAGGTCAACCCATCACGTTAAAGTATCTAGAATGAATTGCATCAGTTTACTTGTACTTATAGGTGATTAAGCATACAGGTGGGAAGCTAGAACAGCAGAACTTGACTTTTCTTTAAAAGGAAAGTCATTTATTTCATTGAGTATATTTCAATTAAGAGAAATAAGAATACCTGAAGCAATAGCTACAGCTGCACCCTTGAATTGAGTAAGCAAGTCTTTGCTCTCCGAAGGGTCACCATAGTTCTCAGTCCAAGATGATAATATTATAGCCATTCCAATAGCTAGAAATATGGAAGCAGCATCAAAGGGAGATACTGGCCCAAGATTCAAGGTATCAACCAGCAGATTTCCAAATAACCCAGATAGAATGGCAACAAGACCATTGCCAAGAAATATTGCTTTGGAGAAAGTTAATGACAGCCATTGCTGATCAAAACCCCTCTGCAAATAAGCATAAAATCGAGATTCCATCAATAAATATGCTACAGGTAATCATCCGTGGTCTCAAACTAATATTGACTAGTAATCATTGCATAAAACAAAGACTATTCTAAGTGAGCAGACTATTAATACAATGAAGAAAATAACACCTTTCTTTGCACAATACAAGCAAATGCAAGTATAACAAGAGTATAGAAATCCACTACAGATTCCTTGGATTTCTGTGTTTTTCTAAATTGAATAAGTGAACTTGTGTAAATTCTATGCCCCCACACACCATAAACCCCAGAGAACATAAGATCAGATTAGACAATGTTACCATTATATATAGCAATACATATACCACACCAATTTGTTATGTATCGATGATAAGTGTCCGTTGATACAGAGCCAATTCTGTTAGACTTATTGATGGGTCCCATTGGCGCGCATCCAGTAGGAATTGAAAATGTCTACAGAATAAGGTCATGTAGAGGCAGTTGTATGCTATTTCAAATGTGTATGAAACGGCAATTCAGTAGACTAACAAAGATAGCAACTGCAGTTGTGCAAAAGGAAACCCCACCTTGAAGTGTTCTGCCACCAGCCATGATTCAAATGCAGAAAACAAGAGAGATGTGGCAATACCACCCAAAACACGTCCAATCATCAGAACTTTGTACAGCGGAGAATGTTTAGTAATACAGCTCAGCATATACGTAATGCAATAAGTAACACAAGCTCTCTTCCGTCCCCTGCAATTTTATTACATAATTCAAAATGTAGAGAACACTTCAGAATAAAATTAAAATTAGATTATTTCAGGAGGTGAGCTCACTGTTTATCTGCCAGTGATCCAACAATGGTTCCAAACAACATGGAAGACCCAAATCCCGCAATAAAGAGTTGTCCAATTTCACCTTTCCCAAATCCATATGTACTGTACAGATAGTAAACATATGGACCCTGCAACCAGTCACCAGCTATTTGCCACATGGAAGTCAAAGCATAAGCAAAAGCAAGAGAAAACATTGTTATTTACATGTGTTACCAGGATATAAAAAACAAATCATGAAAGCTTTGCTCTGGAACAATTGTAGATGAAAGAAAGAGCGACATGATAATGGATTATATGGTCATTGGAAGAACAAAAAAGCAAAGTGAAGCACCCTAATGAAGACATTTGGATATCAAATTCGATAAATACCGTAGGAAATCAAGGATAACGGAAGCAGATAATGTAATGTCTAATGGACAAGATAAGATTCATGCATTCGTTATAAGGGCAGAAAGAATAAAAATAGCAGAAGAAAACAGCTCTGTAGTTCCAAATGCACAAGAAACGAAAGTTTTAAACCTCAATCACAGCTTCTGAAGTGGAACAAAGAGATTGTGCAACAGTTATGATATATACTTGAATGGAGACAGGATCATATAGTTTTCTCACTTTAAAGCTTCTAACCACCTTTATTTAATTTCACTTTTGAGTACATCATCATATCATCCTTAGCCACGTAAAGTTATTATGATTACTCTCACTCTTGTAAAATCACAATTTAAAAGTTAATCTCAGCAGCACAAATTGAACCTTAGCAAATATGGAGATGTAGATCCACCGTAAACAATGGCCCTAACCCTTCACCGAGGCATTAATGAAACCTCACTCACAAAATTCAGATAAAAAAACAGAGCACTTCCGATCACATAAATTCAGGAATCCGACACATCAGATCACACACAAATGAACAAATCGATAGCATAACGCAGCATCTAACGTTTCCAAAACCATCTAACTCCAAAGGCTGAGCCAGAACAAGGATCTACCATATTCAACCAAACACGTTACGATAAAGAGCAAAGGAAATCAATTAAACGCACAATACAAATACTTCTCGTAATCACAATGACAAAAACCTTTTCCGTCGTGTTTTGCATACCAAACAACACCATTTCCATTAGCATCTTCGCCCACTCAGACTGAACTAAGATCAAATCAAATTGTTCACCAAAATGCGAAATAAATAAAAAAAACCCAGATCTAGGGTCAAATTACAGATTCACCTACCCATCATGAGCGAGTAAACTAGCAAGTAATTGTTCTTGAAGGAATTGAAAGCCGAAGAAGTATTAATCCGATCCTTGTTACTCTTACTCAGCTCCAACGCAGCCACCACCGCCGCCAACGCACCGAACACCGTGTAGTAAAAGATCTCCATTTTTCTCAGCAACGACCACTCAACTGTTGGTTTTCCTTGCTGCTATATGTGGGGGCTTGTGTGTATATATATGTAGGCAATCCAGAGTATGTATCTGTATGTGAAATTAGCTAACGCAAACCGCGGCTTTCGTTTCGCGCTGCAAGGGAGAGTGGCGTGTGATTGATTTATAATTTTATTTCTTTCTCCTCGTGACAAGTGGCAACCTATGATTTGTAAATTCGTCTCCGTTGTTGGACTTTGCGGATGGGAAATATTTTATCGAATTAGTATTTTGAATTTTTTCGAATTCAGTCGCTATGTTTGTGTTCTTGTCACACACTACTCGTCACCGCTCAAAAAAATATTAAATTAAATATTTTAATATACAAAATTTATTTAAATTTAAATTTAAAAAAATTTATTGTACTTTACAACTTATTAATAATTTTTTTTATCATTATACATATTTGTAATTAAATTAACTTTTTTACTTTTATTTATTTTTTAAATTACCCTATATATATATATATAACATCAAATCATATTATCATTATTACATATTAAATATATATAAAAAATAATTTTTCTATTCATCCAAATCTTACAAATTAAATATAATTTTTGTCTTTGCTCAAATCATCCAAATTATCCTCTCCAATTCTAATTTGAAAACAAAAATAGATAGTTTCTCTCACTTTAATTAAAGCTTGATCTTAATCTTTATAAAATTGAGTTAAATATCATTTAAATAAGTATCAAGTAATATCATTTAAATAAGTATCAAGTAATATCTCTAAATAATTGAAGAATTTTAAGACGTGAATAATTTTTCACTGTCTGATTTGATTTGAATTGCGAGTAGAGTATTTTGGTCTTATATGTTGGGTTAATGCACGGTTGAGAGAGAGAGCGTGCGCTATAATAAGTATGTTTACAAATTTTAACATATGTTTTAGGTAAATTTTTTAAAATATTAAAAATTTGAAAAAGACATATTATTACCAACCATTTATTGTACAAATTAATGAGAAAGCTAGGGATGAGGATGAATTAATGAAGGAAACAAATACTAATGTAGAAATGCGAGAAAAATGTTACTTCGTTCTTGCAAGTGTTTTTTTTTCCCCCGTTTCGATGAACACTAATAAAGTCGATTCAATGGGAACCAATAAATGTCACATGGGATTGACATGAAAGTTCGCACAACAACAAATTTTGAGACCAAAGACCTACGATCTTCCTCGTCGTCGGAGGCTTCGACTTGTCACATGATTGCAGTGCGTTAGATTCATTCTAAACTCTCCAATTGGTCACTTAAAACAATGTGCAAATTTGATTGTATGTTTGTATCAAATTTTCACAACGTTCAAATTTTTTCTTCCAAACCTGGTACATATTAAAAAATTACTCTTTATCTGTATTTTTCTTTTATTTATATACTATTTTTAAATTTTTATGTTAAATTTTTATCCTCCCTATATTGGATCCAAACATAGCCCTACTTGACCAACTCAAAACAATTTGTTTAACAAAGCATTACGCGTGAAGTTGACATGAGCTGTCACATGTTCTTAATGGTAGTAACAACGTAGAATAGATTACTTTATTCGATCTAATTAAATATTTATTTTAATTAATTAAATAAAAATATATTATAAAATTATAAGATAAATAATCTAATATAAAAATCATGATTAAATAATTAAAGAGTTAAAAATTACATATATATCAGTCAAATTACTATTTTAATTTTAATATTATTGATTACATAATATTTATATAAGATTATAATGAAAAAATAAATATAATCATCTTAATAAATATGATTGTTAAAAATTAATTAATTTATATTATTTAAAATAATCTTTTAAATTATAATCTTGTTCAACTATAAAAAGACATAAAATAAATCTTATATATCTTCAATAATCTATTCTCGAGGTGTTGGTAGTGCAGTACATCTTCCATGTGTTCAATAATCAATTCCGGAGGCGTTGGTGCACTCCGAACGACGGGAGCGGGTGATAATTGAAACAGTGCTGCTTGTGTGAACACCAACCGACAGAGGAGCAATTTTTCACATCCTAAGAACCGATTTTGTTTATTTTTAAATTTTAACATGTATTTTTAAATATTTTTATCTCAAAAATTGTGTAAAAAAATAAATAATAATTAAATATGTATTTTTAAATAGTGTATAATTGTAAAACAAGTATATGCATAACAATTAAAATAAATTAAATATAATTAATATAATACCATCTAAAATATGTCATTTTTTATATCTAAAATAAAATCACTAACGAGACGTTTCAAAACAAATTGAAGAAACTTTCGAATTTCAGAAAACCTTAACAAGAAGCTCAGCCAAACACCACCCCTTCATATGTTTGCATTAGTACGTCAGTTGGCAGCTTGAATTATAACCAAAAGAATCACGTATTATGTGAATCACTAAAATCCAACAGGCAACAAGTTGTATGCATGTTAAGAGATTAGAAGAGTAGCCCAGTTCAGCCTAATACCCATGTCCACTTTTGACAGGAACCAGAGACTGTACAGCAACAACCCAAAATTTAAAATCTACATAGGAGAAAGCACAAACATAAAAATCTTAGATACAAAATTCATGCAGCACTCAATCACAGCCCACAGAGGAGTCAAAAGGGCTTCCAATCAGAGCTCAACAATAAGCAGCCAGAATACAGAAGAATCAATCCTAACTGTCAGTGTCAAGATTACTGTGTAGTTTAATCCAGCTTCCAGTAAAGTATCCAAAATCCAGCCAAATATATTTGCAAGAGATCCCTAGGCACCCCTTGCACATAATTCTTCGTCTGCACAATTGTCTGTAATTGCATCAAAGACGGCTATAATGGAAGAGAGCGTTAAAACAAAGTTGTTCTTGTCCTTTGGGTGAAAAATCTCAAACTCACAAGACAAAGCCTAGATGTTGGGACTTAGCAACCTCCCGGAGGCAGTAAATCTTGGATACTTTTGCAAGAAAAATCATGATGTTTCTCCTAACCGGTACATTGTAATCTCCTGTTGCTTGAAATATCGACGATCCTCCTCATCAACAAGTACAAGATTTAAGTAGTACTTCACGCTAAATTTGTTGTTGATGTTTCGATATGTTGGAGTCAGGTCATATGGACTTAGGAACAATCTAATTGGAATTGATTCACCTGTCAGATAAAGAGTTCATAAAGTAAATCATTACGTTGATTAAATAACAAAACAATTTGCAGTTAGCGGTAACATTCAAAAGCTTAACCAAATCTGAGCCCCCAGGGACACAGTTAAAAGAAACTTTTTCCTAACGTTTGTACAAAGAACCCAGCTCAAACAAATGGCAAAAGAAGAAACAGGAGTAGAATCTGATGTACCCAAGAGGAACCAAAGAAAGAAACGCGTGCATCGAGTTTGTACCAAGAGGAGCCAAAGAAAGAAGGCACACGCATTGAATTTACCAAAGCGGTGTATTCAAGCGTAACACAAAATAAAGAATAGTTTTAGTGTACCTCTGACTGGAGCACCATCCATCAGTTCAAACTTTGCAAGTGTCTCTGTCTCAACATGGGTGCTAGACCCTGATCCAGTTGATTCTCTGCGCCTAATCTCTAGATCCATATTTTTTATCTTGATTCTGACAAGAAGAAAGTATATTTTGCCTAAAATAACGTCTTTCAGATGATACCTGAACATTCAAATTTCCAATCAGCCAGTTGCCATGTCCACTACTAGCAGACTTTAAAATAAGAGGAAAATATTACTAGTTGAAGAAAAACAAGAAACATTTCATTAAGGATGGCTTACTGATCCTAAAACAGTATGCGATATTACCAACCCTACTTCAGCTAATTAAGGTAAAGAAAAACGGGAGGTAGAACACTATATCAGAGTCATAAAAATATGTGGGCAGCACAAACCTGAAAAATGGCATCAAAATTAAACAACCAAAAGAACTGGAATGGAAGTAAACTTAAAAATTGTAGTGCCATACTTGCTTTTATTGTACTCAAACTCGATATGAAGGCAGTCCTCAATTCCAACTTCCATCTACAAGTCAAAAATCAAATACTTAATGGCATATTCCCTCCAAGTAGAGAATCAATGAAGGCAAGGGGGTGTATGCTCTACTCAATAAATGCATAATAAATCCGACCTCAGAAATCATCGTTTCAAACATCCTACTCACCATTTCCTTGCACAGAGTTGCACACTACAACATAGCACAACAATCATATACAACAAACAATGAAGAAAATACCTTGATACTGTTATTTATTGATGGAGGAGGACTATAATTCCAAACCTAGACCAAGAGAGAGAAAAAAAAAGACATAATCAGTGAAAATAAATTAAACGGAGAAAAAGCTCAGGAATAATGAATAACAAGACAAAGTTTTGAACAGAAACAAAAATCAGCACAACCAACTCCACTGCCTCCAGTGACCACTAAAAGCATATGCAGAAAAGGAAAATGGTTCTCCTTGAACTAAAAATGGACCAAATTACTACTAAAGTTCAGGTGCATTACAGGATCGATTCAAAAGGCATTGCATATCCAAGAATTAACAGTTGGCTGTGGGGAATTTAAAAGATCCATCAATAATGATGTAGCCCAACCGAGTAAGAGATTATTTTGTAAACAATAAAGGGTGAATTGTAACATCACATGATTAATGGCAACAACTATAAACTATGTAAACTTGACTTCTAACGAAAATAATAGTGCACAGGTCCTTTGGTTTTCTTTTTTTTTTTCCTCGTGGTGATTCACCAAATAGGTGAAACAAATTCTCAAAATATAAATAACAATGTTCAAAATATATTTTGAAGGTGGTATAAGATTTCTAAATTGGGAAAACATTTCATTTGCATATTTTATTGTGAAGAGAGAGTTAACTTTACCACAAAGTCTTGATATTCTGTAATGCTACCACCATAACCCCGACTTATTGTCACTTTTAGGACATACCTGAACAAGCACAAAATGTCAATGAAGCCACAGCTGATATTAACATCTACATTAGAAAAAGCAGACATTAAAAATTTTCCATGTAACACATGAAAAGGCAAACAGGACATCACCTTGCTAAACATGTCAAATATATCCAAGTCATACATGCAACCAGAACTGTTAGCTATGACCAACCGATGCTTCAAATAACTTTTTATACAGACCGACACACAAACAAATTGAAACTAAAATAACTCAGCATCTAGAAAGAATTGACACAATCTCATAGCGGTAATATGATGCATCAATAAGATCTCACTCAATGCAGAAAATTCAAAGGATGCATAATTATTCATTCCTATATCCCACCACCACAGATCAGAGCCATCATAGGGAAATAAAATTATATCATGTTTCTCCAACTCACAACAAAGGAGTCCATTAAGTGAATAATGACAGCTTAAGATAGGAGACCAACAAACTAAAATCCTAGTAGGACAGGAGACGGCTGTCTGAACCAAACGTATAGAAACAGATTCTCTTCTTCCAGGTCATGTTTGAATTCCCCAAAAGTGAAGCATCTAAAGGTCCAAAATTGATTTCAAAAGTACATAAGCATCAAGAAAAAAGCAAACTGGAGGGATACATTCAATATAAACAACTAGTAACTCACCTAAGCCGCACATTCACCCCATTATATGTCTCGTGAGGCATTTCCACAGTTGAGAATTCAAATGGAAAAGTTTTTCTCTCATATATTTCTCCAGGAACATCCAGTTCACGAACTATAAGAAAAGAACATCATTATAAGATGTGCCAAAAGAGGAAAAATTCCTGCTTGCAAGCATCAGAATCATGGCATGTAACAGTGTGCAAAATAGAAATTAATCAGGGGGAAGCTTTAATAATGATCTTCACTACAGCTGGAGACATAGTACACATCAAGGCATTACATAGTGCCCATGACATACAAAATCACATGGTTGGTACTTACCCAGAGAAGTGAAGTCATAGAAGTTGCCTTTGTCAAAATACATTTCTGCACACAGAATATCATGGCGATAAAAAGCAAAATCAAACATCAAGCGTCGAGTGATAATATCATTTTTCAATTTTAGACTACTCTATAAATTTTGATGACGGAAAACAAAGAGCAATCATAATGGTGATTCACAGTTTAAGTACAGACACGTTGCATTGCACCACTCCTGGCACAATGCATAAGTAAATCTGATAAGTTAGCTCTGAATTGCATAAAAGGACACCAAGACAAAAACAGACCTATCTGACCAAGAAGCTCAACCTTGATTCCATTGTGTTCAACCTTCTTCCCTGAAACTGGTTCAATAGAAATCTGAAAACGAAGATACACAAATGCTCATCTCATGGTAAATAGTCGATTCTGATCTTAACATAAACATGGGTTCTCTAGTTTTAAAAATGATATCAGTATTGCTACTAAAACATACCTTGCCAGTTATGTTTTCTTGACTTTGGAAGAGTGGAACCATTACTGTTTGACCACTCTCTTTTTTCAGTGGGACCTAGAGTAATGGTAAGATGAATAAGAAAATAAAAGATAGTAAGCACTACAACAATTCAAATTCAAATTCAATAATCAAATATGTATATTTCACTGATCCAAAGTCCCATTAGTTACTGACACAATTATCACCAGATGGAACAAAATGTAAAGAAGAAAAAAAAAATAGCAATACATACAAAACAGACATGATGCACAAATAAATATCGAAGAAGATAATATTGCTCAACAAACCCCTCCTCGACTCCATTACAAACTTAAAGTATAATATTCCATCAATGCAGGCTTCTAGTTTCCAAATTATACCCCCTGAGATGATAAATCAAGTACAGAAATAAGCAACAGCAAAAACTTATTCATAGTTGCGTGTAACAAAAGAACAAGATGCTCCCCAATGGAATCAAAGGCAAGCCACTCCCAACAATTTAGTGAATAACTGTGATTGCAATGAATTCTAAAGCTCAAACTAAATAATGATACCTGCTTCCGAGATTTTTCATCTGAAAATGCAATTGAAATGCTGCATGCTGGCTTGAAAGCTCCAATTATAAAATTCTGATAACAGAATTTGGAAATTACAACCCCGCTATAAATCATTAAGGCATATTACACAAATAAGACCAAAAGTTTCTAAAAAAAATTAATAAATAACGTTAAGACAGGCATTAAGACATTACCATGATCGAAGCCCTCGGTCGATCCAAATCCCTAACAAGAAAAACTGCAAAAAAAAATGTTATTCACAGTTCAAGCTCCAATTACAACTGCATGTGAATAATTACAAGCGATCCAACCAAAGAACATAAGAAAAAAATACTTCATAAGCTGAAATGTGATACATACTGTCACAAAACTGATACAAATGTGAAATTCCCCGCACTTAAAACCCTAAAGTGTCAGCTCGGCTCTAAAATCAGATGTGAAAAAAAAAAACAAAAGAAAAGAAAAACAGTGAAGAAATAATTTTATCAGAAATTACAAATTAACAATAACTTACTCAAAACAATTTTCGCATGAGGGCGAGGGTTTGAGATGCACAGAATTGCGATCACCACAAAATTCAAAGCGGGGAAGGCTAAGGCCAGCGAAGCGACTTTCTCTTAGGGTGTGTTTGGTTGATGGGAAATATTTGAATTCAAGTTGCCCAACGATTTTTGTGAGAGCCCAGTATTATTGGGCCAGAATCATATACAATGGGCTAAGTCCAAGTATCAGAGCCCAACAGTATGTATTCTGTAGGGAGAGGCCCATGGATTGTTTCAATAAGAACACAACACTACTCTACACTAGAGAAAAATTTATTGCACAAGAACATGTTAACAGAGTTGCGGTTAGATCACAATTCCATGTTGTATATTAGATTTTTAAATTTATGATGAGGAAAAATTTTAAAGTGAATAGTGAAGTTTTTGTGAGGAAGAACATAAGGCCATGTTTTTGTATGAGAACAATTATTGTTGTATGAGTTAAGTGTTCTTACTTGTAATTTCGTATCAATGTAATATATTATTTGAAAAATATTAATAATAGATGCATAAGTAATTCAATAAAAAATAGATTTTTTTTTAAATAAAAAGGATGTAAACACATGAGATGAGATAAAATTTTAGACCTTTTTTTCATATTTGTCTCAATATAAGGGTGGGTATGACTTTTTTTTTTTTTTTTTTTTTGAAAGAGTAGTAATGCCGCCTTAAAATCAAGGGATGTAAATAAATTTTCAAAATTATATTTTATAAGCAATAAAATTTCCTTAATATATCAGTAACAAGCAATATGTCAAACAAACTTTTGCTTTGAGGTTATTGTCAATATAGTTTTAAATTTACAACAATATCTCAAATATAATTGAATGGGTAACACGAGTTTGTAGCAATGGTTTAAAATATTGTAACCACAGTGCATGCAACAGTATACAACACAATACAAAAACTGTAACAAAAATAAAAACAAAGATAATCATGTGTTCATACAATTTATAGCAGCTCTCTTACATTCGAGGTTCAATCAAACCAAAATAATTATACTATTATAGAAGTGTTTAAATATTCAAAAACAGTCATCGTTTACTATTGCACACACTCTATTCTTACCATTAGTAGATGTTATTGCAAAAAGACTCCCTTGTTAACGTTTATTAAACTTCAATATGATTAATACAAACTAAATATATATAAATACTCAAGAATAAATGAATGGTAACATTATAAGTTCATTATTTGTTCTTTGATGAAAGCTTGCCACTTGCATGTAAGCTCATCCTAAGGCTTATCTACACAATTATATGGCAAATTCTCTTTAACAAATCTCTTTGGCTAATCAATTCTTCATGACATTGCTTTCCAAGTAAATATAAAAGCCCTCAAATAGATTTTTAATAATACCTCGAATCCCACAAGTCATAAAAAATACCATACCACAATATTGTCAACCAATCGCATCTCAAGCCAACTAATCAAATGCCAAGACTAATAACACCATATAACACACGTGATATGGAAGCTATGCAAAAAAATTTATAAAAAATATAAATATTTTAATTATTATATTTCTTAATTTTTTTATTTTTATATAATTTTTAAAAAATATATTTAAAAACATACGCTTAAAAAACAAAACAAACATACTTATCAAATACAGTGTTTCACATGCACCCTCGTATAAATTAAAAAATCAAATAAATCAAATACATTCACCTTAAGTGATTAAATTAAATAAATTATTTAATCAAATATATTTACATATTCTAATCTTTAATAAAAATTAAATTCAATATAAAATAATTAATTTTACATTAAATAAATTAATTCTACAAATAAATAGATTTTAATCCTATACTTAAATTTCAACATGGCCAAAAGGTATTTGATCTATCGACTCATAAAATCCAACTCAATCTTGCTGAATCGATTACTAATTCTCCCTCTTATTCATATCAACATCCAATTTTTCTGCTGAAGATTTACTACTTCTTGGTCTCAATAGTCCATGAAAATTTTTGATCTCTTTGATTGGATGCATTCCATTTTGCCCAGGCAAGCCCAGCTCGGCCGTCTCCTCTGCGGCCCTACCCGGCCCGAACCCGTTCAACCTCCTCCCAGCCCGATCGGCGAACTCACTTTGCAACGCCGTGATGACGGCTTTCAAGGCCCGACTAGGCGAGCCCCGGTTCGATGCCATAAGCTCACAGATCTCGGCTTGGCTCAAAGCCGAGCCGCTTTGGAAAATTTCTTCCACTTGGGGGAACAATTTGTGATCCTTCAACCCTAAGTGGCTACTGGCCAAAGCTTTGAAAGCTGTGAAATCGCACAAGGGGAAGTTAATGTGGACGTCGATTCTTCCAGGGCGGAGAACGTTCGCGTCGATGTTATCTTTGCTGTTCACGGTAAAAACCATCACTCGTTCTTCGCCGCAGCTGGAGAATAATCCGTCCATGAAGTTGAGGATTCCGGATAAGCTAACTGCGGTTGATTTTTCGCGCAAGTAACGGTCCAGATCCTCTATCACGAGCGCGGATTTGCGCGTTGTTTGCAGCAAAAGGTAATTGAGATCCGAAGTGTTCGCGATGTCGTGCAGATTGATTTCGTATATGTCGTATCGAAGAAATTTGGCCATTGCAGCGACGAATGTGGATTTGCCTGTGCCAGATGGTCCGTATAACAGATAGCTTCTCTTCCAAACGCGGCCTATTCGGTGGTAGTACTTCCTGGACTTCACAAAATTCTCCAAGTCGGATTTGATTCTCGATTTGAGATCCGAGTCCATCACGATCGTCTCCATGGTTGCTGGATGCGCGAACGCTATCGACCTCCACCGCGCGTTCTCTACGTTGACGAACAATCTCACCTCTTTCGTTTTCTGCTCAATCTCATCAAACACTTGATGAATATGCTGGAAATAAGGAACCAGAATCCTGCGCTTGTCGATTTTTCTGATCTTCAAAACGAGTGATTTTTCGCCATTCTTTTCGCAGTTTCCGATCCTCCAATGAACTCTGGCGCCTAGAAAATTGTCGACGATGCTTTGGTTCTCATCAAGCATCTGAATTATTTCCGTGGATTCACAGCTCGAAAATAGGCTGACAAAAGCGAAATCTTCAACACAAGGGAGAGAATTCAGGTACACGCAAACCTTCCGATACAGTAGATTTTCCTGTATGTTTTCATTGAATTTAGGCACCTTGTAGAACTGGTAGACGTGGCATTTGTCTTCCAAGAAATGCCGCCCTTTCTTCAGGGAACAAACTAGGCTTGTTTTGGACAAGAATCTGAGAACCACACATAGAAAAATGGCTGAAAAAATCAGTAGGGTGAGATTTAAGAGAAACATGGTATCATTTGCAGTGATAATTAAAGAAGGGAGGGGGGGGGGGGGGCTGAGGTTAATTGAAGAAACTATGAGGCCAAATTAGGGGAACAAAGGGTTGAATTGGGGAATATGGACAACGACGACAATGATGACAAGTGGGTTTTGGATATGAATTTATGTGGAAATTTTTGAGTGCCGGCAGAGGGCAACTGCTGTATTCTGCTTCATAAGTCAAATGCTTGGGGGGTGGCTGGTGTGTCTTCTGTTTGTGAATTTTCTGCTTTTGTTGTATGAATACGATTGTTGTGTCCTTTGACATCAGGAAAGGGGTGATAAGATTTTGTGGAACTATTGTTGACTATTGTAGACATGAACTAGGTTATTGTCAGATTGTGTTATGTACTTCTGTTTTATTGTGAGAAGTTGGGAATTGAATCCTTTGCGTGCCAATAGACGTCTCTACGACTCCGCCGAATTCGTCAATGCACAGTAGACTCAACAATTGTATATTGGTAGAGATATAAGGGATGAGAGCATTTTCAATATAGAACAATTCAACCCCAAAAATTGTACCTCGTTATAGTTTGGTCAGGATGATGGCTAAAAATAATTTTTGTCATGGCGTGAGTATATTTTGAGTAAAGGGTTATTGAAACGAGAAATATTATACTAGGAAACGAAGTGTGTTCTAATAAAATCTCAATGAAGCAATATGTGGAATATTCTTTAAAATCAATATCTGATTTTAATGATAGAATTCTCTTGACTTTATTATAATTTCTCAAATCTTATACTATCATAAATTGCTTCATTGAAAATTAGTTATTTCCTTATGCTACTAAAAAATCAGAACTTATTACATTGTGTTAATCCATTAAATAATATTGATTGAGATTATAGCGACATGTTTTTAACAGCGGATTCTATTAATTTATTTGATGTTCATTATACATTTACTTGATGCAGTGTATCCTGTTCATTATCATTAGATTATAAGTTAACATGACCACAATAATTAGACAAAATTTCAATTCGAGAAACCAAGGATCTATATAATTAGCTGTGAAATTGGAAGTAGAATTGCAAAGTGTATCCCCTCCACCATTTTTTTTGTATTGGTCACTCCCTCATTTATTGCGAGATAATGTAGTTAGTTTCAATAAAGACTGGAAAACATTTTGTGTTTTTATGCAACTATAATAGCATGATTGGTATACTAGCATGAAAATGGGATAGAAAAAATCTAATGCTTTGCATTCACAATAAGTGAGAAATGAATGGAGTGATAACTTTTACTTGATTTTATATGTAATCAAAAATAAATATTACAAATATTACGGAAATTTGTTTACAGTCAAAATTAATATTCATTTCAAAATTTCAGAGAATTGTAGTTTTAGAAAGATTAAACTTAAAACATAATTTTTCTCCAATTATAATAATATATTTAAGCATTAAAATGTATACCAAAAATATATATAATATACAAAAGAAATATGTAATATATTTTATTTTTGTAATATATATATTTATTACTATAAAACCAAATTTTAATAATATAGTCAAATATATAATATTTGACTATTTATCATGAGATCAAACATTATTATTTGTATAATGTATGTAAACTCACATTTTGAAAGGAATCACTAATTTCAAAACTTTAAAAATGGTAATTTATTATTCTAACCTGTACCAATCTTAATGATATCTATTCTATTCCTTTTATTCAATGGCACTAATCATATTGTGTGTGATAAAGTGTATTTACGTGCATTAATGATCTAAAGTAACCATTATTCAAACATGCATTGTAGAGTTGCCATATTTTATTTCATACGTAATTCTGAAAACCTTAGTATGATAATAAGACCCTTTGTTCCCTCTTGATGGAGTTTTTCAGTCATTTCAGCCTCCCCCTACTTTTCTGGAATATCTTCCTCTTAGTCGGTCATTTTGCGAGGGAAATTATGAATAAGACTTGACAAAAGATCACTCTGTGCTTTCTTGTAATGAAATAATATTAATTGACGACTGTTTTACTGGACTTTCGTCATTGCCTTAATAACGAGGGGATTTCTTTTTTGACAAATTTCCTCCTCGAACTCATAACATGTGGTATCAATATCACTCGAACATTTGACTCTAAAACAATACGACAAGTCAAATAAATAGATCTGAGCGCCTATCTGGCATTAATTTTGGATGGTACGTCTGACACAGTATTAAGAGGCTACCATGCTATCTATCATTGAAAGCGAAGGTTAATGTTTGGAGCCCAACCCAACTACTAACGTATCTTCATTCAACTAAACGTACCAACATTTCATTTAAATTTATATTTATATTTTATTATATATATATATATATACTTAATTATTTTTAATTATTATATTTATTTATAATAAATTAATATTTATATATTTTACATATATATATTTATTTATTTTCAATAATATAATTATTATTCTTATAAATTATTATATCATTTAATCATTATTATATTATATATACACACATATATTTAAATATATTATAATATTTATTTTATTAAAATATTTTTTAAAATATATTATTCATCTCCACACAATTGTTACGAAACATCGTTCAAACAAATACCCCTCCTCCAAACATAACATAGCCAAAAATTTGGCTATCATCAATCCATTGAAAAGTTATGGTTGGCTGTCAGAGTCCACCACCATGCACCAGAAAGAATGACATGTCTTCATCCATCCGACTGATTTTAAGATTGGCTCATGATAAAGTAAATAATCTCAAATTGCAATATTTGAGATGGGTAAGAGTTTAAAAGCAGACAAACTTTTCATGTCCTCCGACGAGAACGAAAGAAAAACCATTTTTCACTACTAAGTAATCACACACAACAATACGATGTGGCTAAATGCATTATCACCATGGTTTTTGGGAAGCAATTTCTTGCCGGAGTCAGATGGCCAGCAGGCGCCACGCCACAATAAGCCATGGTGTAGAGCTTCACTTCGTTGCACATTGCCACATTCCAATGAAAATTGGAAAACCGATTGTTGGAGCTAAGTTCCTAAAATTACACAGAGAGGAGAGAAACAAGATGGCAGGGCGACAAAGTGCATCTGGAATTTGAACTTAATTAACCGGGCGTTACTGTTACAAAACCTGCCCCAACGACAATGGTTCGTTCTAATAGTTCAACTAAGAGGGTCTTCTTGGCATTTCAATTAATCCTGAAAGTAAAAACGAAAAGGGAAAGGAGGGGCTCAGTAGATTTAACATGAGATAGTGTGATACTAACACACATCAAAACCGGTGATAACTTAAATCAATTTTCCAAGGAATCTGAGTGGGCCAACTGTAAGAATTGTCGTCAATCCCTATAACAGTTAGTGTTTCTAACCCAATGTTATAAGAAAGAATCACCATTAATTACACAATCAATCAACCTAGTTCAAAGTTATAGGCCTTCATATAATCAGACAAGGAACTTGATGAACTGACTGAATGTCAAGCTTAGATAGGTTATTTAAGGCATCTTGGACCTGATAATCATCGGACTCTCTTTGCCATTATCATCATGAAGATTCTGAACTTAAAGTGGTGTATTCTGTTGCTGCAACTGTTGTTTTTATTGTCGTAGCTATGACCCTCTCCAAATCTAACTGTGACAATGGTCTTGGCTCCTGGATATAGAAACCTAATGTCAATATTCTGCCATCTAAAGCTGAAAATGCACTATCAATATGCCTACATGCAACATATGAGTGGATTTTTGTGCAATAGATAACCTCTGTCATCACACTAGGCAAGTGTTTAATTTCTAAATAAACACCTCAATTTTGTTGACAATCAAAGCAATTGATCGTAGCGAAGGAAATTAAAGGACAAGGATACCAAGAAACTAGCGCGTCACATTGCAGCGAATTAGTTTCTCGGATTTTATACCGTAGAGCAACATTTTAATAATATTGTGTTAACATGCAACAATGTGGGATGCATATGTAAAAAAATCTTAATTGTATGGGTTCCTCAGGAAGTTGCATGGTCAGTCGAAAAGATACGGTTCATTAAATGGGAGAAACTGTCGATATGGTTTAAAACTCTGCTTTTCCAGTATCTGTAGCAAAATTCAACAGTTTGTTTGTACATAATATTATACGTGCTGAAATAATTTAAAATGCAACGGAAGAATATACTGACCTGAGATGGCTTCCCAGTTTTCTCATCATTGAGTAGATCCCTAATTGGATAATAAGCGGCCTTTTTGCAGAGCTCAAGAAGATCTGAACCTGTGCATCCATCACACAGACCAGCTATGTGGTCATAATCAATACCATCTTCAACTGTCTCATCCTTCAATATCACCTTCAGTATTGCAGTCCTCTCCTTGTGATTAGGAATCCCAATTTCAAATGCCTGAGGAAGACGTCGCAGAATTGCTTCGTCAAGTTCTGATGGACGATTAGTGGCAGCAAGTACCATCACCCGAGCATGTTCTGCATAAACAGAATCAAGCCATTTGACCCATAAGGACTTTCTCAAGTACAATAAACTATAGAAATTTAACCATGTTTGCCTGGTCATAACTAATCGATAACCTCGACTACAAAACTACCATACATACATATATATATATAGAGAGAGAGAGAGAGAGAGAGAGCATAAAATCTACAATCAAGAGAAATTGATGGATGTAATACATACGATCTGTAGTGAACCCATCCCACAAAGCCATAAATTCAGTCTTCATGTTAGTTAATGCTTCTTGGTCTGTAGTCTTGCGTTGACCCAAAAAACTATCCACTTCATCAATGAAAATAATGGCTGGCTGAAGTTTGCATGCCAATGTGAATACAGCAGCCACTGCAGAAGAGTTGGGAAAAAACAGACAACATATGTCATGGGAATAGCCAACAGGTTCTAAGTTCACAGCATTTTAATAACACCACTCGGAAATTCAAGAGCATAATAAAAATAAATGAACTTGGAAGGAAAAATTAGCCAAATGATGAAAAAATATAATTGCAAATTTCCCTTTCCTATCCTTCTTATCAGTCCAGATAAAATGAGACATGAATCTAAATTGAACTTTCAAAGCAATAGCATCTGGCAAAAATCTTAGTAACGAAAACAATCTTACACAAACCGACAAAAAAAGCCTGGTGCCCAACATTTAGGCAGTTATTAGTTATTATTGAACTAAACCCTTCAGTTTCTGAATTGAAGGGAAGATATGTACATTGTTATTTCCAATTCTCTCGACTTGTCCAATTTGATCACCTTAAAAACACAATAAGTGCATAAATTCTTGAATTAAGAAAAATTACTTCCATCAGTCGATGCAACCAATAATTATAGTAACATAGCAGTCCTACTTGAGCACTAACTTAAAAACAGGGCTACAGTTTAGAGATCAATTGTCCCACTGCTGCATTGAAAATCGTCAAATCAACAAACTTCAAACCCCTGCCCATCTTTTTTCTTCTCTGAAAGAAGAGACCGATGGCAATTTGAATTTAATAACCAACTCAGCACTATCAGGAAGTACACTTATCATTTCCTATTTGAAAAGCAGGGAAGCCCATATTACTAATTTTCTTCAGAAAGCAAAACACTTCACAAACATTATAACATGTTTGCTTTAATTGGACCATTATATGAATGATAAATCCCAAGTACAACAATGAAACATGAGATGCAGAGGAAAATTTTATGTCCCAGAATAACAAAAATCCAGATAATAGGGGTTAGAAACTTTAAGACATGACATATGATGTACAAACCTAGTTTTTGTGCATCTCCAAACCATTTACTCATTAGATTTGATATTCTCACATTAATGAAAATGGCTCCCGACTCTTTTGCAATTGCCTTGGCAAGCATTGTCTTCCCAGTGCCAGGTGGCCCATATAGCAAAACACCTTTTTGGGGACAAAGAAGTTTCCCATGTGAAAATAGCTCTGGCCTTTGCAGCGGAAGAATAACTAATTCATATAATGCTTGTTTAATGGAATCCAATCCTCCAATAGAATCGAATTTCACATCAATATGATCAGGGTTGACTACATCACATGCTACAACATCCTGCAAAATGTTGAAACAAATAATGGTAAGCAAAAATATACGATATCTAGCAGGTAAATAATCACAATAGTCCACAACCCTGAAATGAAACCAAGTGACTCAAACTCACTTCTGTTGACAGATTTTGTTTGCCATTAATCACAACAGGAAATCATTTAAATGAATTGCAAAAACATCAGCCGATATTAGAAATCAATTACTCTCTTTTAGAAGCACTTCCATCATGCATATGGATATTATATTTAAGTCCTCTACTTGATAATCAGTCATTGCACAATCAAAAGGCATAGAAATAATAAGATCACCACTCATAACAAGAGCCAGAAATAAATCTGTCCTCCAATAATGTTGCACATGCAATTTGGACTCTCTAGAAATGGTTTTTGTATTGGACTAACCTACAGTTGTAAATTTTAGAACATCATTTTTCTGCCCGAATATATTTGTATTGGATTAACCTAAAGTCGTAAATTTCTTTGGCACCACATGAAAATTTATGCCAGCTACCATATTGTGCTGAAATTTCCATTCCTTAAATATGTCACAATCTTCAAAATTCGTTCTGTAATCAATCAAGTCCAGCAAAAATAACCTAAAAAACCATCATGACTAAACCGAATCAATAAATAAACTCGTTCAACAACCAATAAAAACTTGTCATTTCTTCGAAATCAGGAGAACACTATCCTCCTCGCAAATTCTAAAGCATTAAGTAGCAGGATAATTTATTGGTTAACGTCAATATAAATGACTATGAGACATCACATTACAATCGTCGCATCACTGCCTTAGTCCATTAAGCCAAGTATTAAGACTGTAAATTAATCAACTAACCAAGCAAGATATCACAAAACACAACCAAACTCATCTGTTGCTTCAAATCACTTGAACAAATAAATAAATTGTAACCTCATATGCATTGGTTTCCATTAGAGGCCGCCCTAAACGCTTTGCGATTTCCTTTTTATGCTGCAGTGCTTTCTTCGAAGCACCGCGATTGGGGTCCAGTTGTTTGAGGCCCACGAACAATACCAAGCAACTCAGAGCCGCGCTCGCCGCATACAGAATCAATTCTTGCAGGAATTTCGTCTCCGAGGAGCCGCGTCTCATTTTATTCTGCGTGATTTTTTCGGCTTGATTTTGAATTTGGGAAATGGAATTTGAAGAGAGAGAGAGAGAGAGCGAAGGAAATGCCTCGCGGCCAAAAAAGGCGAAGAAAGTTTACCACTCGCGAGTAGTCTTTGATAATCGGGTGAATTTACTTCTGTAACATTCGTGATCGGTCTTGAATTAACGACGGCAACTAACGGTACAGCCGTCCATATTTACTTTGGGCCGACTCATTTGGGCTAGCCCAACGGGAGAATATGTCTCTCAAAGAGGTAACGAGCCCAATGACAAATCGTTTTTGTTGCTCTGTCGAACTTCTTCGTATCCATCACATTATTTTGATGCCACGTGAGGCTTAGAGTACCCATCTTTCACTGGTAATTTTCCCATATTTTATTTTTATGTGTGTGCTTTAAATTTATGTAATATAAATTTAAAAATGTTTATATAATTTACTTTATTTAGAGTCATATTGGCATAGCTCATAATATTTCTTTTTTTTTTTTGAATTTACTGTCATTTCTATCCACATCATGAATGAAACCTTTTTTTTTTCTTAATGACTCTTGGTATTTATTGAGTTTATTTATTTGTAATAGTTTTTTTTCTTATTTAATTGCAATAGCTACTGCCGTTTCATGTATTTATATAATTAAAAAAATATATGAAATTTAACTTTATGTCAACCAATTAAAATTAAAGAATAAGAGACATCATCATATATTTTTAAGAGCAGATATGTAAGAATAAATTGAAATAAATTGAGAATAGAGGAGGCATTTCGAACTCTATTTTAAATATTATGATTGATATAATTTTTACATGAAAATGTTTATTCCCTAATGATTACTGATTTCAAAATAATATAGATATCACTATTCACTTTCAACACCGTGGATTTATGTATTATGAATCTATCAAGAATTATGATATTATCCTTTTACAATCTACTATTATTATAAAATATATAATTACTAAAAAACTTTTCATTATTTATCTATTCTTTTTTACTGTATTCATACAATTTTTATTCATTTCATTTAGTTCTCTAAAATTATATTTATTTTATATTTTCTATTTCTTAACCTGTTACTTTATATCATCTTATGAATTATATAAATTGTATAAAAAATTTATATGTAAAAATTATTATTGTGTCTAGAGACAAAGGGTATCTTTAAATTTTAATTTATTATATTTTTTAGCCAATTTTCTCGTTCAATTTTAAGTTATTCTAGTTTTTCCTGTTTTAACTTTAATTCTTTATCTTTTATTTATAAGTAATGCAAATAATATTTATATAATCAAACACACATTTACTTTTTATAAAAATTACGTGTCAACACAAAAAAAAATCACGTCTTTCATAATTATAGTCTTGTTTACAATTTTTTCTTTCTATCTTCTTTTTAAATAATATAATTTTTATATCATTATTTGCCATTTTATATCAATTTTTTTGTAAAAAATATAAGTATTAATTAAATTTCAATAGACGATTATATAAAAATTATCGGTTAATTTTATCATTGTGAATAAGTTCGTTGTATTTATATATTCATTTTTATTTGTCAATTATGAAAATAAAAGTTTGAATAATAACTGTATTCTTTTCTTATTCCTTATGCATACTAACTTATACAATGTTAATTCAATTCCTATCTAAATTTTCAAAATTGCAGTTATTAAATTGTCCTCAATCTTTATATTTTTTCTTCTACTTTACTCTTCGAGTTTCCTTATGTTATATAGTATTGTTTCAGTCGTCTCCCTCCGTTTTGATTTATCATATATGTTCTTTTATAGCCCCTCTCTCTCTCTCTCTCTCTCTCTCTCTCTCTCTCTTTTTATTTTAATTTATTGGACACTGTCTTCTTTCCTTTTTCCATTTTTTCATTAATATAAATATATATATATATATATGTGTGTGTGTGTGTGTGTGTGTGCATTAAATACGCCTTTTCGTTATAATAAGGAGCTTCAGAATTTAAAATTTCAAATAATTTAATTTTTATTATGAAATTTATCAAAAACAATTATTGTACTCTTGTTATGTTTTTTTTACTTTCTGTCGTTTATTTTTCCTTTCTATATTAACATTGTTTTGTTTTTCACAGTGAAAATAAAATTATATATATATATATTATAATTGTTCTTCTAGATTTTATGTTGTAAATGTATGCAAAATCACTCAAAATATTTATTTGATGACAATAAAAATAAATAAATCAAATAATGATTTATATTTTAATATTTTAGATGCACGCCGAGATTTTCAAATTCGATCGGTTTAGCCAACTCCATTCAGAATTTGTCGGTTTTTTCTTTTAATCTGGATACCTCACAAAACCTGCTCTCCCTTTGATCTGCCATAAATCGGTCAAACCGAGATAGAACATGTCAAAAACTATTTTCATTAACAAAAATTTTAAAAAATAAAAATAGTTTACATGTGTGTATTCTAACATCTTTTGCCTCATAAACAATTTATTTGTATATATAATTTTCACTACTTCTCCTTATTTTTACTTTTATTAATTTAATTATTTTTATCTGTATGTTATTTTAATTTAGTTATTGAAAATTTAAATATTACATCTTACAATAAATTTTTTTTCATATTAATTAATTTTCTTTTATTTTACCAAGTTAAATTTCCAATCTTTATATTTTCTACTTTAAATTTAATTTAATTTCTTTTATATTGTTACAATATTTTTAATTTTTATTGAATTATTAAATTTATGTGTCACACTTAAAGTTTATCATTTGGTGTACTAATAAATGAACTTAAGTTTACTTTATAAAATTAATTTAATATTACTACTAAAGTTAATTTAATATCACTACATACCTATGCATAATATTATATATAATTTAATATGACTCATTTTTGTGAAATAGCCAATTAGTTATCCAAGTCTACGACCAATTTGATTTTATTAATGCACACTTATCAATGTGCAATAGTTACTGTTTATTACGATGATTACTCCTTATACATAAATATATTTTTCTTTCTTCTCTTAACTTTTATTTTTTCATTCTCCTCACTTAATTTTAATTTCTTGTATTTTTTTCATCTTTCAATTGCTTGTCACAATCTTAATTTATTCTATTAATTATTTTTTTAAAAAAAATATTTTATCTTATCTTATAAATAATATAAAATTTTATATGAAATATTATTAATTTATTTATATGTTTACGAATGTGTATTTGAGTGTATTATAAGTGATTCATTTAATTAAAGACGTGCTTTTAATTAGACGTAAAAATTTCTATGAACTTTTATTATAGATGTCAAAATTGAACACGTAAAAATTCTTAACACGTTGTTTGGTCCAATAATTTTAGTAGAGGATAAAAAAGAAAATTAAGAGAAAATTTATTTTGAATGCTTTGTTAGTAGAGAAAAGAAATTGGGAACGAAAATCTATTGGCGTTCGGTAAAATACTTTTCCTCGTAGAAGTGCAAGGAAAATGAAGTAAAAACCAAGCAAAAACCAAATGCTACTATTTTTGAGATTTTTATTTATATCACTTCTATGTATACTAATTTATTTTTCAATCATATTTTTAAAACAATCAAATAAAGGAAAATGTTATCAAATAAATTTGATTTCGTCATTTTTTTTCCTATGCAACTAAACAAGTTTAAAATTTTGTGGTTTTAATTTTCTTTGCTTTGGTTTTCGTATTTTTCTTTCCTAGACAAAAAATTCACAAACCAAGCAGTTTGTAAATGTGCATACATTTTCTTTAAAAAAACAATTGAAAACTTCAAAAAGTTTGTCCTTTTAGAGCATGCAATATATTACATACCAACTAGAGTAAACTTATAAGTCTTCGTAAAAAAGCCAAAACATGAAAGAGTTTTGTTTATGTTCATTTATATTTTTAAATGTGTGTTTTGGTATGGTTTTATTGAAAGTTGTGTAAAAATAGAAAATACAAAATTTTAAAATTTAAAATATATAATAATTATAATAAAATTTTGAATAAAAAAAAGTAAAACATTCGTTTAAGGTAATCGGGATAAGTACCGCACTTACACACTACTTTCGTCAAAAAGCGCCTTTTTATATTGGCGATTCTTGAAACGGCCAGCCATCCACTGTAAGTGCTGTGAGCATGACAGCACCAACAATGACACTGTGTTTGTATGTTAATCAAGGTGGAAAATTTGACATAAAAATTTAAAAATGGTATAAAAATTACAAAAAGTAAAGAAATAAAAAATATTATTTAAATAGTTAACTTATTTAAAAGAATTGATTTCAAAGATAACAAATTTGCATCCAAAACATGATGAGATAAATAAGATAAATGTTTGAATGCAAATTTGCATTCATCAAGATTAATTTTCTTAAATGTATTATATATTAAAATTTAATTTTTTTATTTTTTTTCTCACATGTTTTTATATAGTTCTTAAATTTTTGTATTAAATTTTTTGCCTTTAAAATTTGTATCCAAACAACAACAAAAAAAATTTTTAATCCGAACAAAAAGTAATTGAGTACCCATAAATTGTGGCTGCCAGAAAATCCCAACAAGTCAAACAAGATTAATGATATGACCACACAAAAACCAACAAAGTCAGACGAGGATTGGAAGTTCTTCCCCCATTGGCGTTTCTCTGTGATGGCAAAGCCATGGCACAACTATGGAGGAGGTTTCTACAACATGATAACTTCAATTTAAAATTTTTGATTTTCAGAGAAAAGTCGAGGAAAAAAATTGAAGATAAACACTCAAGTATTTAAGGAATTTGTGACTTTTATTTAGTACTAAAGTGAGGATTAGTGTATGATGTGAAGAGTCGTTATATATTTTTGAAAATAAAATACTGAACAGTAGTGTACGTATTTTAGGGAACTGAGAACATGTTATTATTGAAGTTATTGATTGTGATTATCATTATTAGTGGTGATAATTGAAGAAGGGATGATGTGGCATAATTATGTGAAGTAATGGAGAAAGGAAATTGATGAGAAATGATGGTGTAGAGAGAATGACATGATGTTAAAAAGAAACCAAGAAAGAAATTTGTGGGAGAAAGAATTTCAAAAAATCAAGCACAAAGATTTCATGATATTTTTTGAAAAAAATAAAAATATTTGAAATAATAAAATTTTCAAAATAGATAATAATACAATTACAAGCTTGATATTTTTTTCCAAATAATTTGAAGGGCTCACAATATTCATCGACAAACTGAAGATTTGAATCCCCATCCTATCTCTTTCAAAAAAAGAAAGAAAGAAAGTAAGAAAATCCCTACTTTATCCCCCATTCCCCTCTCTCCCTTTCAACAATAAATAAGGATTTAGTATTTTTCCATGAAAATGTGGTGTTGAGAAGAAAGGAGGTTGAAATTAATGCACGCATTGCAATTGGGAAAAATAAAAATAATAAAAGAAAATTTTAAAAAACTTAATTTTTATCTCTTCTCAAATCACTCAAATTATCCTCCCTGTTGTAATTTGGAAACAAACATAGCCCCAAAATTTCCCCCTTTTCCTTTGATGTGGAACACTTTTGCCTTTTTTTTTTTTCCTGAATAAATCCTTAGAAAAAATAAATCCCAAAATTCAATGCACCTTATCACACAAGAAAAACCCTTTATTCTAATCACAGCTCCAGCACCGCACACCCCACTGATTATTAATTATATTTGGAGCCACAGAAAAACGTTTTTTTGGTGCACGTATTTAGAAAAGAAAAATGCGCTTTAAAGGGCCGCCCACGAAGAGAACGGACGGCGCATTTCCAACCCACCATCTGTAACCGGCTCACAATATGGGATTTTCCCCGGACTTACTCGTTGCAGTACAAACAAAACAAATAAGGTAAGTATTTCTGTAATAATTGTACAAGTCACAATTATGTCAACACTTCCAACATTGATTGGCCATCATCATTTCTGATTTCTATGCCTTAAACTCGGAGGATTTAAACGAGTTCGTGGACCCATAGGGGCGTTGTTTTTGTTAGATGGGCATTGGAGGAAAAATTTAAAATCTATTTGAATAGAAGAATTTAAATTTAGAGAAAAAATTTTAAATAAAGATTTTAAATTACTATTTTAAATTCACTCTAATTACTAAAATCATAATTTAAAAAAGAGATTTGAATTTTATTTATTCAAACAAGTACGATGAATTTACTATTCATCAATCCAAACCCACTGTAAGAGCTAACGTGCTGCATTTACTGAGTTTTCCATACCCTCATTGGAATAGTTATTACCTCTTTCTTCTTCGTATATTTTGTGGGTTTTGCAGACATTTATTTTATCACCTGATTCAAGAGAAGAAAGCAGCTGTTTTGGTAAGAAGTTTTCTCTTGTCCATGACTTGCTCGAAAATGGGGGCAAGTGAGAGGAGAGAAACGATGGAATTGAGAACCGGAATTTGGAGCAAGAGAATGGCTCCATGGAGAAAAGATGTTGCTGTTGGGAGGAATTGTTGCAGAGTTTATTGATTGGAATCATTTCCAGTGTTGTAGTAACGCAATTTTTCATTTATTACACATATAAAAGATTATTTTCAATTATTATTCGAAATGAAATTAACATCTAATACGCACACTCCCACGTTTGTATATTTATATTTTATAAATTGATTTAATACTATACTATTAGCTTATTATTATATACTATATCATAGGTCATGTTTGTTTTTAAATTTTAGTGTATATTTTTAAGTGTTTTATATTGATAATTGTTTCAAAGTAAAAGAAAGTATGATATAAAATTTAAAAAGTATAATAATTGGGTATTTTTAAGCTCAAAAATCTGAAAACAAAATAGTCATAGGCTATGTTTGTTTTCAACTTTCATGTCAAAAAATATACACTATAATTATTATACTTTTTAAATTTTATTTATATTATTCTCTTATTTTTTTTATACAATTTCCAACAAAATCACACACGCACGCACCTAAAAATCTAAAACAACCATAACCATAGTCTTTGTCCTCTCAGAGAATGCAATATATCATGGGCCAAAACTTGGACACATCAGCGGTGTGTGTGGATTCTGTACACTTGCGAGAACATCTTCCAACTTTTATAAGTTGGATCCATATATTATCTGCTATAAATCAAATAGAATAACTTGTGCATTTGCTCATCCATCAGTCACTTCATCGAAACGACAAAACACAAGGGTGCAGTCATCGGCTATTTGGAATAAATCCTACACTTGAGCAGGACTTTAGGCAAAAAGCGCATTTTTCTACAGACGATTCTTGAAAATGTCAGCCAGCCACTGTAAGTGCGTCACTTCCGTGAGCATGACAGCACCAACGATGACTTGTGATGAAATTAGTCAACAGATGGTATGAAAGTGCTTGGGAAATTGGCCGACAGAGAAAGGAAGATTTGATCACAGCAACCCACAAAGTCAGATGGGAATTGAAAGTTCTTTTCACGTTGGTGTTTCTCTTCGTGGCAGATCCATTAGATAGCTATGGAGGAAGCTTCCACAGCACGGTGCTGTGGGGCTGCTGAGATTTGGTGACAGCCTCATTTTGAAATAGTGTTTGTATGTGTTTTAATAACTTGAGAAGAATGGAATGAAAAAAAATGATTTAATGTAAAAAAGCAGTGACAGGAGAAAATGTGGTGTTGAAAGAAAAGGAAGGCTATAGGAAAGACTTTGTTTGGATGCAAACTTTATGGGTATAAAGTTTAATGTGAAAATTCAAAAATTGTATGAACATAAAAAAAAAAAAAAAGATAAAAATATTATTTTAATAGACAGTATTTTGACGGATGCAATTTATTTTTAAACATAGCCAGAACAATTTAAAACAACCAATTTAATAAAATTTGCCCCTTATCCCTTTCTGCAGGTTGAAATAAATGCACAAACTGCAATTGGGGAAATGCAAAACAAAAATAATATAAGGAAAACTCCTTTGCATGCGTGCATGGAGAAGGCACAAAATCCCAAACATAGACAGCAATCACCCCGTTATGATTTCTGTTCCCAAAAGCAGTACTCTTGCAGTGAGAGAGAATGACAAATGTCATTCTATATGGTTTTTATATATATATGGTTTTTTCTCTCTATTTTTCATTGTTTTTTTTCGAATTTTTACTTTGTTCATTTCTTTTTCTCCCTCTCCCCCTTTATTTTTTCATTCTTCTTTTTTTATTTCATTTTCCGGTTTTTTATTTCCAATATTTTTATACTTCTTTAAATTATTTTTGAGTTTTCTTTTTTGTCTTTTATTTTTGTTTCAGAATTTTTTCATTTCTTCAAGAATCATTTGTTAATTTTTCCTTCCATTTTCTTTTCTTTGTGAGCTTTTATAAATTATATCTATGTACCTCCATATCTCGCATTCTTGGGTTTTATTTATTTTTTAAAATTTTTAAAACAATAACTTTAAAAACTTAATAAATAACCTGAAGAATTAGAGAAATCCTTGAAAAAAGAAATCACAAAATTCAACGCCATCAGATCACACACCAAGAAAATCCTTTAATGTAAAACAAAAACCTCTTAACGTAAAGCAAAAAGTTTTCACTTTTCTCTCACAACTAATTACAGCAGAAGCGAGTAATTGTGTTGGAAATCAAAGAAAAACGGGTAAATTATTTTGAAAAGGAAACGTGGTTCAAATGGTAGCAGTCCGGGGAAAAATAACTAAACGCGCATTTCCATCCCACCACCTGTGAAAGAATCCCAAACGGGATTTGCTTAATAATTACTTGTTGCAGTACAAACAAAACAAAAAAAATCAAGTACTTTGTACTATGTATCTCTGATTAGTACATGCCACAGTTATGTCAGGATTACCAACATCGTATGGTCATCGTTTCTAGATTGCGTGCTTTAAATTCGGAGGTTTAAATGGGACAATAGGCAAAACCAACCACAGGGATATTGTTTTGGTAGGCGGGGCATTGCAGGAAAAATCTACTAGGTAAGGTGTTGAATTGAGAACGCCTATCTGTTTGTGGGTTTTGCAGTAAATTATTTTTCTTTATATCTTTTGGTTGCAGCAATTCTCTCCTGTCCTTGAATTGCTTGAAAATGGGGAAGATTGAGGGGGCAGAAACGATGGAAATTGAGAGGGGGAATTCGGAAGAGATGACAGATCTGCCGGAGGATATGAAGAGGGTGCCTCCATGGAGAAAACAGATTACAGTTAGGGGAATTGTTGCAAGTGTAATGATAGGAATCATTTACAGTGTCATAGTAACGAAGCTCAATCTGACAACTGGGCTTGTCCCAAACCTCAATGTGTCAGCTGCTCTTCTTGCTTTTATCTTCATCAGAACTTGGACAAAGCTTCTGGAAAAGGCCAAGTTCAGGACGTGCCCTTTTACAAGACAGGAGAATACAATCATTCAGACTTGTGCTGTTGCTTGTTACAGCATTGCTGTTGGAGGTGAGGAAAGCTGAAATCTTGTATAAAAACCTTTAAGGCTTAGTTTGGATGCATATTAATGTAGGGAGGAAAATTGGGCAAAAACTTAGGAATAGCAGATAAGTGAAAGGGAACAATAAATAGAAATAAGTGTTTAGTTGAATGGTAAGTTTGAAAGTGCATGGAAGTGTAGATTTTAATGAAATGAAAACTGCGGGTAATAAGCATCCAAACATAGCCTTCTTTTTTAGAGGGTGTTCGGTTAAGCTTGTGTATTATGGTGTATAAGATCATTTAACGTATAATGTTATCAAAGTTAATAAAGTTATAGATCTTATTTTAAATAAGATTTTACTAAAATTTATAATTATAATTGATTATAAATTTGTTAATATAATAATAATGAAAATAAATTAAATATATAATAAAATGTAATTTCAAGACTTTGTGTTAATTTTTATATATAAAATAAAATAACTTCTAAAATGTATAAAAATAAATTGAGAATAGTCAATTTATTTTTAAAAAATTTTAAAAATAAAATATTTAAAACTTATAAATTCTTTTCTTAAAAAAATTATTAAATACTTTTAATAAACTTATAAACTCCCAAATATCTTATATTTTAACAAGCTTGTAGATTCACTCAAAACACTCTCTTATATTATTGGGCCTTGATTTTTAATGGGATAAAGTGTTGATTTTCATGTCATTTGCTTGCTCTGTCTCTAAAATGTGGTGCTGTTAGGTGGCTTTGGGTCATATCTTTTGGGATTGAACAAAAGTACATATGAGCAGGCAGGAGTTCAAACAGAAGGGAATGTAGCTGGGAGTCATAAAGAACCTGGGCTTGATTGGATGATTGGCTTTCTTTTTGTCGTTAGCTTTGTTGGTCTGTTGGCTTTGGTTCCTCTCAGAAAGGTTGGCCTATTGTGCAAGTGTTTGTGTCCTATTTAGTTTCTCAGTTTTCATTCAGGAATTATTATATATATATATAATTTTTTTTTGGGTGTTTTTTCAGATCATGATTATTGACTACAGATTATCTTATCCAAGTGGAACTGCAACAGCTGTTCTCATCAATGGATTCCACACTAGTAAAGGAGACAAGATGGCCAAGTGGGCACTTCTTTCTTGTTTCTTCTTTGTCCATTTTCCATTGCAATTCAAAGAATCTCTTTCCATCTTAACTGGAAATGACTTGTTTATCCCCAATCTTCAAACTTCAGGAAACAGATTAATGGATTCTTGAAGTTCTTTTCACTTAGTTTCATCTGGAGTTTCTTCCAGTGGTTCTATTCTGGTGGAGACCAATGCGGATTTATCAATTTCCCCACATTTGGGCTGAAAGCTTGGAAGCAAACGTATGTACTTGATTTGCATTCTTTGCAGGCGTAACCCTCACAATCTGATTAGTTTCCAATGACATCCAATCCAAAACATTGAATTCTGCATGCAGATTTTACTTCGACTTCAGTATGACTTACGTGGGAGCAGGAATGATCTGCTCCCACATTGTGAACCTGTCGTTGCTTCTGGGCGCCGTGCTTTCTTGGGGAGTCATGTGGCCTCTAATAAGTGAAAATAAGGGAGATTGGTTCCCTCAAGATATCAAGGAAAGCAGCATGAAGAGCCTCAATGGCTACAAGGCATGTGTCTAAACCTTTCTTTCAGAACAAGAACTCATTTAGTGTTGTCTCATTAACGTCCATGTCTCATGTTCACCTGCAGGTTTTCATTTCAATAGCTCTTATTTTAGGTGATGGCCTCTACAATTTTGTCAAGACCGTGTTGTTTACAGCCGCAAGCATGTATTCTGCATTTAACAAGAAATTTACAGCAGGTGAACCAGCAACTTTTGTGCACAGTTCTCCTTGGGCCATTGTGAACAAATTCATCACCTTTCTTGAGTCATGGAATGAGGAATGTGTTATATACCCACTTTAGCAATTTCACTCTAATCTCCAGTGGCCAAAAAGATCTTTATATTAACAGTTTTTGCTCAGTGCCGTGATTTTGGAATGTAAAATCTGTGAACTGTTTTATACAGTAGGGCATGGAATCAATTCATTCAAGCTGTGGGGTCCAAGTTTACTGACAAAATTTGTCTCTTACTACAGTTTCAGACGACCAGAATCAATCCCCAAATGACGCCAGAAGGAATGAGATGTTCGTAAGAGAGACCATACCTTTGTGGGTAGCTTGTGTGGGCTACCTCCTGTTCTCTATTGTTTCTATAATTGTCATCCCAATCATGTTTCCCCAACTGAAGTGGTACTATGTTGTGGTTGCGTACATTTTTGCCCCATCCTTGAGCTTCTGCAATGCTTATGGTGCTGGTTTAACTGATATGAACATGGCATACAACTACGGTAAAGTAGCCCTCTTCGTGTTTGCATCTTTGTCCGGGAAAGACAATGGTGTGGTTGCCGGGCTCATTGGTTGTGGTCTGATAAAGTCCATCGTCTCCATATCCTCTGACTTGATGCACGATTTCAAGACGGGCCATCTCACCTTGACATCCCCTCGGTCCATGCTCCTCAGTCAGGCCATTGGGACTGCCATTGGCTGCGTGGTGGCTCCTTTGACGTTCTTCCTCTTCTACAAGGCTTTTGATGTCGGGAATCCTGACGGAGAATACAAAGCTCCATATGCACTCATATACAGAAACATGGCAATCCTTGGCGTGGAAGGCTTCTCTGCTCTCCCTAAACATTGCTTGCAACTCTGTTATGGGTTTTTTGCATTTGCTGTATTGACCAATCTGTTGAGAGACATCATGCCAAAGAAATTTGGGAAGTGGGTTCCTCTCCCAATGGCCATGGCAGTGCCTTTCCTTGTGGGAGCTTACTTTGCGATAGATATGTGCGCGGGGAGCTTGATTGTTTATGCTTGGCATAGAATCAACAGCAGGAAGGCCGACTTGATGGTTCCAGCTGTTGCATCTGGTCTGATTTGTGGGGATGGACTCTGGATTCTTCCTTCAAGCATTCTTGCCTTAGTCAAGATCAATCCTCCAATTTGCATGAATTTCTTGGCTTCCAAGAGCCCCTGAGAACTCAAGCCATTTGAGAAAAAGAACTGAGGATTGTGTGACAGAACGATCACAAAACTATTTACATTTGCAAGATTTACTTGACAGGCAATCACCACGGAGTTTTACCACGATAAAAGAGCTACAGGTGATTGGATATCCAACCAAAACTAGTACAAGTTTTGACTTGTAGCCCGCTATTAAGGATACAGTAGAAATGCATAAAAACTGGGATGATTATGACAAATTAGAAGCAAATAAATCACTCCCAGAGGGTAGAGCTGTCTTCTTCCTGTGTGTATGTCAATTGAGAGTGCCAACATTAGATCTTTACGGCAACTGCATTGATTATGTCGAAGACAGATCCTTCCCAGCACTAATGAAGCCTAAGAAGAAACACAGATACACGACACAGATACACGCACGATCATGAGTCAACATCAAAGCAACTAAAGGACTCCATAATGATGTGCTTGCTTTTATTAGATCATTATATGAACAATAAGTGGGACACGAGAAACAGAGGAAAATGTAACGTCTGAGAATAACAAAATCAAGATATTAGGACGTTTAAGATATCACAAACGATGTATACACCCAGTTTTTGTGCATCTCCACAGTCCAAACCATTTACTCGTAAGATTTGATATTCTCAGATTAATAAAAAAAACAGCTCCTGACTCTTTTGGGATTACCTTGGCAAGCATTGTTTTCCCAGTGCCGGGTGTCCCATAGAGCAAAACACCTTTTCGAGGACAGAGAAGTGTCCCGTGAGAAAATAGCTCAGGCCTTTGTAGCAGAGGAATAATCAATTCATATAGTGCTTGTTTATGTAATCCAATCCACCAATAGCCTCAAATTTTACATCAATATGATCGGGGTTAACTACAACACAAGCTACAACATCCTGCAAAAGATTGAAACAAACAATGGGAAGCACAAATATGTCGCATCTAGCGGCCAAACAATCACAAAAGTCCACAACTCAAAAATGAAACCAAGTGACTCAAGCTCATTTCCATTGACAGATTCGTTTACCTTTGTTCAAAACCAGGCACTTAACGTATTTCAAAAACATAAAAACATTAAACCGATAACCTAGAAATGGACGACTCTTTTACGAGCGCTTCTGTACATATGAATACTATAGTTATGTTTTCTACTCAATGACCATAGTCATTGAAAAAGCAAAAAACATATAATCAATGAGGTTCCCCACTCATGGCGAGACCCAAAAATAAATTTGTACTCTATACTTGCATATGCAATTCGATCTCTTTTGGAATGGTTGTTTTAATTTTGCTAGATGTCATTTTTTTCCCCCGTACAGATGGTATTGTATTAACCTGAAGCCGCAGATTTCTTTGGCACCGCACGAAAATTTTATGCTGACTGAATTTCTGATCCTTATTCGCATCACATTCTTCAAACCACATTAGGTAATTAATAAATTTAAGCAACAGTAACCCCAAAAATCATCATCGCCAAACCAAAACAAGAAACACCCTCAAAACCAATAAAAACTTTCCGTCGCGTCGAAATAGGTCGATGGCTATCCTCCTCGCAAATTCTAACGCATTACGTAACAGGGTAGTTTTTTGCTTAACGTCATCGTAAACGATTATGAGACATCACATTTCAATCTTCGCATCTCTCACGTAGTGTATTCGAGCCAAACTGACAACAAACAAGGTTCAAAACTAACCAAACACACCTGCAGCTTCAAATTAGTGAAGAAATACATAAACAGTAATGAGAGGTCGTTCCAAACGCTTTGCGATTTCCTTTTTATGCTGCAGAGCCTTCTTCGAAGCGTCGCGATTGGGGTCCAGTTGTTTGAGGTCCTCGAACAATATCAAAAAACTCGCCTCCTACAGAATCAATTCTCGCAGGAATTTCGTCTCCAAAGAACCGCTTTTCATTTTATTCTGCGTAATTTTACAGTTTATTTTGAAAAGATCAGCTGTTTTTGAAGATTTCGGGAAGGGAATTTGAAGAGAATGGCGAAGGAAATGAATGCTTTGAGGCCAGGAGAGGCGAGAAACGTTCGCGACTCGCGAGTGTTTTCGATAATCGGATGAATTTACTGATGTGCCCGTCCTGGATCGTTAGAATCAACGACAGTAACGGTGCAGCCGTCGGATTATATTTTGGGCCTATTCTGATTGGGTTAGCCCAGTAGGATATTATCAGTAATGGGCTGTGTGACGAGTTGTGATAAGCCCAATAACAGTTATCTTATAATAAAAATTCATTTATTGATATAATAAAAAAATAATAATAATAATTTATGATAAATAATATGAAAATATCAACTTAATTTATTCAAATTATAGTAAAAATATTGAAGATTTACATCACGATTTTTTTGTTTAAATACACAACAGTTAATATTATATTTTTATTAAATAAAACGTGTGTGACAACAATAAATCTCCTTGATATTTATATAGTTAAAAAAGAATTAGCATGATACTAGAAAATAAAAGTTACTGACTCACAATTCAAGTTTGAAAAGAAAATATAATGAGCCAATTAGTATTAGATAATAAATTGAGATAATGGGAATATAATTGGCAATATGTGAAAAGATTAAATGACGTTATTATAGGAGTGCATAAATTATGAAGGATAATTCAGGAAAATTATTAAAGATATGTGCGTAGATGCTATTTGTTGTCACTAAAGTACCGATGTGACTGTCTTTTAATTTCAAATGTGTAATTATTAAAATATCCTTAATATTTATACGTTTTTCTTCCACTTTGCTCGTCAACTTTCCTATGTCACAATGTTATTCTTTCGATCTTCCCATTCAATTGTAATGGGTATGTATTTTCTTTTAGTATCCCTCTTATTATACTTTAGAAAAATGAAGAAAAATCGAGTAGGTCATTTTCAAGAATTTTATTTGTACCTCTACATCAATTTATTTTTCAATCATATTATGTAACAATAGAATAAAGGAATGTATTATCATATAAATTTGATTTCATCATTATTATTCATATACAACCAAAAAAGTTTAGGAATTCGAGTTTTTTCCATATTCTTTTGCCTTGGTATTTTTTTTCCCTGGCATATAATTCATAAACCAAACACAATGTGAAGGCCATATATTTTCTTTCAAGAAATAATTATAGTATGATTGATAAGTAAAAATGAGTAAGGAATAAAATGGCCATCCCATATTATTTTTATTCTTGTAATTGATGTGATTAAATGCTAGAAAATCATAATTCTACTGGGAAATGGTATTCTCAAAATTAAGTAATATCCATTCCTCTCCACCTTCCGTAAGTTTACTCATATCCACATTGTTGGGAATAACTTGTATTTTGTATTATTAAAAATTTTTTATTAATTTTTAGATTACAAGATTTATATCAATACATATTATGCATTATTAATGAAAAAATTAAATATAAAAATGTCAAATGTGAAAATATTAATATGTGTGTGTGTTGCACAAGTATACCTAAAATTACACACACACACATGTATTAATAATATATATTATCTTATTTTTATTTATGACATAATTAAGATATATTCTAAATTTGTAAAATATATATTCATGTTTATGAATTCAATAAAAGTACTAAATTAATTTTTAGCAATGATGAAAGTGATTTTTAAATATAGTGTATATTGGTATGCTGAACAAGTAAACATAATATAATGATAGTGTGTGTGTTATGTCACTCACAAAAGTAACTAGTATAGGAATATAAATTGAATATTTACTTTTTTCATATAATGAATATCTATATAAAGTTAAAAATATAATTATAAATATTGATTTTACTATAAACAAATTTAAAACTAATTATACATGTTCGTTCAAGTATATATAAATATATAATTTTTTCATGCAATATAAATATTGTATAGTTGTATAAATATTAAATATTTATTATATATCTAAATATGCATAATCATATAACAAAGACATAACAATTAATTAAACATTTTCAAATAATGTTTTTTTTATTAAAAATATTTATTTTTAAATTCATTATATTTATTTTTAATTATAATTATTAAAAATAAAATAAAATAATAAAATGACAATTTTATTCAATTATTATTCCTAATGCCATTTTTGTGCATACCAAGTGAGGATATAGTAAATAATTTCATTCATCTTATAATTTTATTTTATTCTTAAATTCATTTAATTTTTACATTATGCATACTAACCATAGCTTTAAAAACTTAAACAAGCTTTGCATTTGTTTATTTCCTCATTTGGCACCATTAACAGTCCATTTAAAATTTTACCAATTCAAAAACGGACGTCAAAAAACCTTCATCAAAATTTAAATTCAAAATTTATTTATCTTATGTATGTAACTATTAATTATTTTTTAATGATTATACATATTTAAAATCAAATTAACATCTATACACACACTTATATGTTTTATATATTTATAATTTATAAACTCATGTGATATCGCATTATTCAATATTTATTTCATATTATACCATAAAAAAAATATTTAAATTCAAACAATTTTAACAACTCTCTCTCCCGCGTCTTATTATCAAAACGTGATATTCGTACCTATCAAAATCTTCCTTACTTTTCACCTCATCCAAATCAACAACCAAACATAGCCTCTGTCCTTATGCAATGCAGTACTTTATGTCAAATAAAATAACTCGTGAATTGTGCAGCCCATCTGTCACTTCATACAAAATGCCAAAAACATAAAGGTCCAGTCGTCAGCTAATCGGAATAATGTGGTACTTTGTCAAAAAGCGCCTTCACATATTGACGATTCTTGAAAGTGCACACAGCCAATCTCCGATTATCCATTTTTCAAGAGGAGTTTTCATTTTTCACCCCCTTTTTTTTTTAAGAAAAAATTATATAATAGGAAAAATGACCATATATAAAAATTTTATAGAAAAATCGGACTATAGAAATCGTGTTTTCAAAATGTAGTTTTAAAATAATTATATTTTCAACATTTCTTAACGAATATACGACACGAAGACGACGACAACAATAATCCCTTAATTTGGTGCCAAAGTTCAGCCTAGTAGATATGTACGTGAGGAGTTTTATGGTTCAGCCTATACTACATTTTATTGCTTTTAGTTTTTTTGTTGTAATTAATGAGATGGCATTTATGCACTAATTTGTCTCGTTCGAGGCCATTCATTTAATTTGTGAGTATCACTTCTCAACTGATTCACCTTCCTAGTTATAAATACAATTATGGAAAATCAATACACACACACATATATATTTATATTTATTTATATCATATAACATAATTATTATCTTTATAAATTATTACATTATCTAATCATCATTATATATTTCATACATTATTCAAATGAATTATACCATTCATTTAATTAAAATATTTTTTACAAACATATTATTCATATTAATACAATTCCTACCAAACATCGTATCAAACTAAAACTCCTTGTCCGAACATAGTTGAGAGGTTTATGCAATGTATAAACACAATATATTCACTATAATGGGTAAGGTAAGGTTAAAAGAATCATTTCAATAGATTATTCTATCGCACCTATGAAATCGGATGATTTATCAATTATTGTTTATTATTAAAGCTAATGATAGTACAAGTTCTCGATGTAAAATCTGGAAATTGTAACATATATAATATTACTTGAGACTTGGGATAAAATAATCGAAGTATTAAACTATTTTTTTATTGACATCTTAATGTTCTATTACTAATTGAACTTTGGATACCAAACCTATAATGAAAAGTACATAAATAATCATCATGTCAAATAATAGTTAGACTCACCAAATAATATTATTAATAATTGGTTAATCAATACAAAATTCATTGTCTAAGTTCATTTTTATGTTTATTTTTTCGTGAACCTCATAGAAACACACACACCCACACTTAAAACATACCACACCTAAAAAATATTTTTTTTCAAACATACATACAGAAATATTCAAAATTCAATTCTTACATATATTTAAAATCAAATCATTATTTTGTACGCACATATTATATCATTCAATAATTATATATCACTATATCCAATAAAAATACAAAACTAATCATAGGTATGCACATTTATTTCCTTTTTACTATTACTAAAATTTTCATGCAAAAAATACACATTATTTTTATCCCTAAAACAAATAAAGACAAACACAGGCATTGTCTTCCAAAATCAATAATTAACCAGCAAACCTAAATAATAAAAGCAATAAAGGCCCACAAGGCAGTCATGCATGTAAATACCTTCATCGAGGACAAAATTGTCATTCCGTCAAAATCTGCAAGTTCTTATATGTATTCCGCTTGCTCAGTCTGAGAACTGCAGGTTGGTGGAGCGAGCGAGCGAGCCAGAGACTTTACCGATTTCCTTCATCTTTATTCTCACGTAAGCTCTTTCTGATCGAGTTACTTTACGGTTCAACCTTTTAATTTTCTTTGCTGCGCAGTCCGTAGAGATTCTGCTTTCAGTGATGTGATTTTATTGCAGCTGTGACTGATTTCGAGGAAATAATGGCGCCAAAACCGAAAGTTTACGCGTTTGATGAGGTCGCGAAGCACAACAATATTACAGATTGCTGGATTATTATCCACGGCAAGGTCAGATCCTTGGTTTTCTCATTCAATTTTAGTGGAATTACGATACTGTTAGTGCTCTACTCCCTGTTGTGGCTCTTTGCTGTTTTTGCCCCCTTTTTTTTTTTTTCGATTTTTTTTGGTTTTATGATTAATCTATTTCTCTGAGTCAATATGTAAATGAATATTTGAATCGTGGAGCATGTTGAAGATGCTATCAAGCTTAATAACAAATGAGTATCTCTGAGCTCATGTTCAGCTGTGTTGCTCTCTGCAATTTATATGCCGTTCTGGTGATCTCTTTGTTTCATGTGAGTCATGAATACAAAAGATTTCAAACTTCCTCATCGCGTTCTTTGCTTTTGAATTTCGAGAAACGTAGGGGCGCTATGAATCGTAACATGTCAACCAAAATTCAACTCATTTATTTTTGTGGCCAGAAAATTTGATTTGAAACCGATCTATCAATTTTACATTACTCAAATTTGACCCACCAATAAAAATATAAATTATTTTTTCTTTATAATAATTAAATATTGTCAAAATATATTTTGTATGTCAAAATTTTATTAATAAAAAGTTTCATATTTTCATCATATTAGATTAAAAAAACATTATCATTTTTATCATTTAATTTTATTTAATTAATTTTTTATATTTATATAAATATTTATTAAATTATTTGAAATATATTTGTAGGTCAATTTATCAAATAATTTAAAATTGATCCATTTATCTTTTTTAATTTGGTAAATTCGACCTGATCACGTCCTACAACCAGAAAGGTTTGATTTTAAATTAAGTTTGACTCGAGTTTTAAATTACCATTCCTATCAAATACCAAACTATCTGTTGGAAAGACTTCTTCCCCAAGGCCAATTGAAGATTTCCTAGTTGTCAGATATATGGTTTTTGTACACAATGTGTTCATATATCGACGCTGGCAAAAGTTGTTCCAGTAGGTAAGTAGTAAGTCCATATTCAATTTTTTGTTTGCATTCACTACTGAGTCCTTCTTTTCTATCGCTTAGTTGTTTTAAAATTTACACAATTTAAACAAATTATTCAACTGCCTTTTTTTATTTTAATTTAAGTTTAAATTATTCCACCTCTTACATATATACTTAATGTTTAAAATCAATTTATTATACTTCTAAAAAATCAATGCGATGCTTATATATACTTACAGTTATACAAAGTATTATTATATAATATCACGTTACTTAATCATTATAATCATATATGTTATATATAAATATGTGCGTTCAAATAAGTTACTAAAGTTTTATAATCAAACAAAAGTTTCGTGCACAACAAAGTATCTATCATTCTCACCCCAAACAATATCACCAACCAAACATAACCTTCATTCGCTTATTGATTTAATTATGCTGTTATATTTGGGTTTTCATTTGAGATTTATTCGGTACCGTTCTTTCTTAAAATAAACAATGATTAAATTCGCTTAATTATTTTTTTTTCAGGTTTATGACTTAACCCCTTTCATGGAGGATCATCCTGGAGGTGCTGACATCCTGCTAAATTCAACAGGTAATAATGCAAAATTCTCGTACGGTTAGCCATCCATCAAATTCAGTGTACTTGAAGACTTGTACAAAGACCGATGATGCCCTGACACTGTTTGCGATTTAATTGCAGGAAAAGATGGAACGAATGACTTTGACGACGTTGACCACAGCGATGATGCTAAGAAAATGATGGACCAATACTGCATTGGGGAGATAGACAAGTCCACAATTCCAGTCAACCTGCAAACCTACGCTCTAAGACAAGACGCATACGATCCGGACAAGGGTCGTGAGTTTGTGATTAAGACTTTGCTGTTCATTATCCCTCTGTTGGTCCTGGGGTTGGCAGTCGCCGTCCGATTCTACAAGAAAGATTAAGATTCTGTTGGATTTAAGGTCGAACTGGAATCTGACTTATATATAATTAATTCGAGTTGAACTGGAGTTGTCAAGTTTGACGGTATTGGAATTTGACTCAATTATATTTTTGACATTTTCAAAACTCAATAATTCACCATGACTGCGGTCTTAGTATTGCATGTTCTGCGTAGGTTCACTTCACTTCTTTTCTGATACAATGACTTGGGTGATGCTTATGCAAGACTAACTTCCAAAAATTTGTTAATAGCTGTCGTAAGACAATTGTTGTAAGACGCAGATTAAGAGGGCGCCATTGAATGGCAATTCCGTATTGTGCATCTCATAGACATGGCGAGAAAAATTAAAGGGCGCGATTGAATGGCAATTTATTATTGTACATCTCAGAGATATATGGTGAGAAAAAATTTTGGGAATAAATAATTCAAGTTTAGGTTTGACTAGATGGTTTAATGAGACAAAAAAAATATAATAATAATAATGTTTTTACATTAAAATAGTGGCAGTTGTGTGATCCAAACGCATTTACATTTTCAAAAGCAATCTTTTGACATGAGGTGCTCGTGTGTATTTGCATATATAGCTTTTGTGAGCAAAATCGGGTGGAAGCACTTATATATATGGTATGTACATTTACTATTCGAATCATTTATTTATATGAATCTACCATATGTTGAAAATTTTAATCATTACAAGTTAATTACGTTTTATTCATTTACACTAAACATACTTGCTTTTGAATTAATTATTTTCAATTTGTATCAACCTTTTCTTCTTCTAACTAACAGGATTACTGTTTCGCAAGTCTAATCAATTGGACCATTTAAAAAATTCTATTATTTTAAGTTATATAACATTATATATATATATGTGTGTGTGGAGAGAGAGAGAGAGAGAAAGAGAGCAATATTTAAATTCAATTTATTTTTTGAATATTATAATATACTGATCTGGCTCTAATTTAAAACAATAAATTATAATGTAAATGTAAAAGAAATTACACTAAAATCAAACCGAAATTAAAGGTATGAACACTGAAATATTAGTTTTGTAAAATAAAACACCTCAATTAATAAAATTTTTCAAATTTTAAGATGTAATAATTAAATTTTCAATTACTCAACTAGGATAATATATTGAAAAAATAATTAAATAAATAAAAGTCCAAACAAATAACAAGTAATGAAAAGTACACAATCTAATCAATGTTTAAGAGTTCAAATTTTAGAAGAAAAAAAAAATAAAAAGAAATTTAATTTATTTTTTATCAAAAAAATTGTCTAAGATGTTTTTTTTTTTTAAAAAAAATTTTTATCATAAATGATCAAAACCAGTTTTTAATCAGATTCGACCGAGTAAAAGGTTTATGATTTATGATGTAAGCCATTTTATGAAAGACCATCCTGGAGGTCCTGCAGTTTGGATATCAGCAATAGGTAATACTGAAATATTCCCGTACAGCCATCCATCAACGAGAGTGAGGTTTAGTGAAGGTGAAGGCTGTGTAGGAAAACTGACGCCAGAATTTACCCACAATTTTCAGGAAAAGATGCAACAAGGAAACGATGGACAAATTCTACAGTGGAGGGATAGACTCGGCCACTGTTCCACCCAAACAAACTACAATTCCACAATACAGAGCATCAGGACAAGACCCCGGAATTTGTGGTTAAGACTTTGCAGTTCAGTGCGCCTCTGTTGACCTTAGGGTTTGGCATTCGCTGTCTGACTCTTCTAGGAGAAATGATCTATGGTAAACTAGATTTGCTTCTATAGTCTCTACTTTCTAAATATTTTCAATTTCTGAATGATTTTTGCCCTATTCCCATTTTTTTAACCTTACAGCAGGGCGTGTTGAATTCCGAAAAACTTAGCGTTTCCATACCGGTTATGGAAGACTCATTCATAGCAGTTTCGCTACTCCCCTATAGTCAGTCTCGAGGTTGTTTCACGATTTTTTTTCCCTTTTCTTCTGTTTTTCCCACGAATGCACTAATTCAGCTTAGATCTCAAACGAAATTGAACCAGAACTTCAAGGGTGAAACGCTGGATGATAAATTATTGGGATATCCTACGAGGGACTCCAAAAAGAGACTCAAGGCCATTCGTGTTCATAATCAGCTGGCAAGAATTAAAAAGAATAAATTAGAAGACCGAACCTCTTACCTACCAGCACACGTCACAAAGGAGTCTCTATCTTGTCATGGAGTGTCACAACCAAGCCATGCGCGTCGTCGAGGAGCTTCCATACGTCGAGCTGTCCAGCCATTGCATTGCATTCCCTTAAAATCTCATCCATGCTATTATGCCTTTCTATGATTTGTTTCCTCCTTTGCAACACGGAAGCTGAGATTGCGTAAAGCAATAGATCATCGGTTGGAGGGGCTCGTTGCCTAATCCTGCTCCAAGCGGACTTCCCTATTCCGGCCCTAATTGCAGCCTGATCGGCCCACATGACCTCCCAAAGGCATAGAGTTTGCTCAAACGAAAGTTCCCTTCTGAAGAGTACCACCACCATACGATACACGAAAAAGCAATCCTCAGCCTCGAGTTTTTCCAAATGCCTGTAAAGATGTGGGTCCTTGTATTTGATGATTTTAGAAACAATGTTCAGTTGCCTTCTGATCCCCACTTCATCCAGCCTGAAATTGTGGCGAGCTTTCTTCATAAAGCCGATGAAACACCAGAACGCTTCGTGATCCTCTGTCACCACAGAAATTATGGGAGAGAGTAGATCGCTCATTCCCTGGCAATAGCCAATCTCAGGGTCATAAAGTGCATAGGCTTCAAGAATGGCAACCAAACGGGCAGCATGGAAGATCCTACCAGGATCGAGGTGATCATAACCCTTCAATCCAACAGCCTCGGCAGCACAACGTGCTTTGGCATCTGACACAGCAGCTTCTCTTGGGCTGTATGCCATCCATTCTTCATTAGCTCGAATGGCATCTAAGCGGATAATTCGCTGCCAGGTGGCAAAATCTTCTTTAGTGAGGGGTTCTGACTGGACTTCCATTTCTGATGGTGACAAACCCTCATTTAAGGGCAGGTCCTGATCATAGTCCTCTGTGCTTTCAGCAAAGTTGAAGGTTTGACTCACTTCAGGATCATCTAACGACTCGGAGTCTGAGGAATCTGAGTCAGAGGCAGCATTTGAGTCTGTCATTCTTTTAGACCCAGAGCATCCATCCATCATTGAGCTGGTAAGCTGGTTTGCGTCCCCACTACAAGGGGACCCTTCCTCACTAGAAAGGGATTCTCTGGCACTTACAACATATTCAGAGTCAGGAGAATTCATGCCTTCAGAGAGACTTTCGCCACTGGCGCCACCACCAGCACTGCTGCTTTCATCACTTCCATTTAACTTGAGAAGTTCACCGTTATGTTTAACAAGTCGCCGACATTGCCGTCGTAATTTCTCATATTCCTTTCTGCATCCATTATTACAATGCCCACAGGAAGTCAATATGAAATAAATATGGGAAAAAAATCACATAATCTAATATGAACAGGAAAAAATGAGAGAGAGAGAGAGAGAGAGAGAGAGAGGCATGCAAGTTAACATGAGAGAAGGACAGCACACTGCCTTCTCTCTATAATTTTTTGTTTACTCTTCTGGGTGCTTATGGGTAAATGGTTGTTTGGAGAACTGAAGGGGGGTTGACATGTGGGCCGCACCTTTGCAGATTAATAATAACATCTCTTTCTTCCCTCGAACTTGTCAGGTCATAGCTGTGAAAGGGGGAAAAAGGTCAGGATCATTACAGAATAAAGACTCTGCTATCTGGATTTTCTTCAACTAAAGGGATATGCCTGAAACAAAATTGACAGCCAAATTAAAATGCAACAAGGCACCCGTATTATGCTTTACATGCAGCATTGTTCCCCAAAGACTGGATGGAAAGAACAAGATGTTAACTTATATTGATGTGTGGATTTTGACCTATGGAACGGCATTTTGCTACCATCATGAGTACAAAAACAAACATTTTAACCTAAAAACATAAAAATAATAAAGAGAAAAATTAAGGTGCAGGTGTAAGGTGCCAAAAAATTAAGATAAGGTCTGAAAGAGGGGGACTTTGTAATTACAACATGTCAATAACAGGTTTGTTACAAGCATGAAATTCATTATTGTTTATTTAACCCTAGGTGAACAAAAGACAAAGGTTCCTTTCTCCAAGAACGAGTATGGGTTAAACCAATCGTTTTGCAAAGATCCATGTTATCTAAACTGAGACAATGTGATTGTTCTTTCAGGTCGAAACCCAAAGAATTTAATGATTGACAAAATACTCCGAAAACAAATTCATATAGCATTATAAGACATGGCAATGACACACAGACAAATATCAGATGGTGAATCAACTTACACTCCAAGAAGAAATGGCCAAACCTCTGCCCTGATACTTGGATCAACACCCTATATAAAACAAGGTACAATCAAATCCAAATAGTTTCAGAGCATATCTATAGTTCAGATTCACAGAAAGCACAGTCACATCCCACTAAAGATGAGCAGAAATTTGGATGTCATATGAAAGCATAACTCACTCCACTGCGAACTTTCTTCAGAAATTTAACACCACTGGTACGAAGTTTTCCATCCGCATGGAACAAACTTCTCCATTGCTGAGGTGAGAGTATGCGTTTTCTTTTTCTTCGAGACCATGGGGATTTGAGGCGACCCCTGAAAAAGGGCAGCACTAAGTATTCATTTGATAAATGACAAACAAATTGCAAATTTCAAAATGTAAGAAAGTGAAATTTCCACCACAAGCTGATTTGTTACGTGAAATTAAAGTTGAAAACATAAGTAAAGAGTTTCTGACATGCTCGCTTGCTTGTTGCATATAAAGAATTTTCTAAGAACAATAAATAACTGACCAAACCCCATCATTGAGTTTCATGAGATGAATACGCTGTGCAATCATTAGATAACAGAAATGCATCTTCCTCTTTGAAAAGTGTAACTTTCTTGAATCCTAGTGTGCAACTTGAAGTTGAACTTTTATTTAAAATGGTTAAATTTAACAAAGGGTAAAAGATCATGACATGTACAATAAAACCACATGCATATAAAAACCAAAAAAAAAATGCACAACATTCACAATTGTACAATTTGTGATCACAATGAAGGACTCACTGCCTTGATTGAAGATGACCACCATGAGTACTTACAGATTCCAGATGCCTGAGAACATGATAATAATGCGATGGCATATATTTGACATTTCAGCCTTAAAATATTACAAAGTCTCAAATCATTGACTCAGAGCACCACTTAGAAAAGGTTGCTTTAGGACACAGCTTAACCAATAATCAATATGGCCCTCAAGGGCATTGACAACAAATTCTATCACTACCACAAAACATAAAGCAAGGTAGACAATGGCATTAAAAATTCAAGACAAAAAAGGCATTTATGATCAAAGAATTCAATTTTTCTCCAAGCTTTCTATGTCAGCAAGTCAATCGTATATTAAACTTTGATGGATGACTTGACAGAGAACTTAGGATCCTCCATCTTGTTTTAGAAAACTTCATGGACAATGGAAAAGCAATAATTGCAAAAGGCAGTCAATCAATAATTTCCATTTCAAGCAAGAACTTCTATCTCAATGCATTGATTTTTCCTTATTGATTAAACTGCAACACATAAATATTTGAAACTTAAGGTGTAGCAGAAATTTTTTCCGTCGTTGGTTCAAATCTCAGTAGCTTGTGTCATACAAATGCAACAAGCTCTAATTTTCCAAAATCCCAAAAAGAGGACAAAAATGTAGGTCCGCTCATATAACTAACAACATAAAAAGAACAGAACGAAATGAACCATTCAAAGTAACTGGTTCATCTTTGACTAACAACTGAATTAATATAATCAAATTATTTTGTCAAATTGGCATTAATCTTATCCACTCCAAAAACGACTAAACTATCTCAAGTTGACACCTAAACCAACTCTAAGAAACAAAGAGATAAGAAATGGACTGAGTTCCAATAAATTATCGATTTGAGGTGAAAAGAAGCAGAAAAGACTAAGAGATTAAAGTGAGTAGACTATATCTCTTTGAAGTAAACGCTCAAGATCTGAACCTAAATCACCAAACTATAGCAAATTACAAGGCATGAAAAAAAACAACAAAATGATAAAAATAACGAAAGGCAGCAACTTCAAAGTGAGTAATTTAAAGTGAGAAAGAGGAGACTCACCGATTAGAAGAAGAAGAACGAGATGCAGGTGAGGAGTTGGAGGAAGCTATTATGAACAGAACCGATCTCAAATGAATCCACGATGAAGATGGTGAAGACGACGAATTTGAGGATGACGACCGCGGCGAAGATTTTGGTGACGACAAAGTTTGACTTCGTCTTAGAGCTCTCATCTAAAACCTTTCTTTCGCTATTTTCCTTTTTCTTAAACTAAAGAAATCCTTCAGCCTAGGGTTACAACACTTGATTTCAAGAAAATTCAGCGACAACTTGGCACAAAATTTTCCTTATATTACCTAGTGATGTACAACACAGCGGTGGCCAATGCGAGACCAGTGAGCGCCGTGAAGGCGATACTTACGCCGCCATTCGGCGCCGCTTCCCTCCACAATCCCCCGCTGCCGCCTCCGACGAAGACCGCTCTGCTTGTCTGACCAATTCTATTGCCGATGGCTTCAACCGCAGCTGCGGCGCCGGCGAGCGTGAATTGGTGTCCGCAATGAAAAATTCTCCCCTTGGATACGGCAACACGCCTAGTGGATTTTCCACCATCAACGGGACGAGAACAACGACTGCTTTAGTGCGTTCCTCGTTCCGCTTTTTCCCCTTTGTTTTTCCCTTTTCCACTTTTTCGCCCGCGGTCCTCGTTCGCGTGCTCTCCGTCGTTTCTCACTCAGCGATCTATCCACTGATATTCTCTCTGTGAGTACTCAGAAAGATGGTGTAAGCACCCCAATCGAAGACTAAATCTACAAAGCGCCAAAATTTTCCCATCTGAGTCAATTGCGAGGCAATTACGTATTATTCGGATGGGTTTGGATGTGAGAGGGCTCGGGTTCCGAGGTCAGACGACGTCGTGGCGTTGCGTGTTTTTGTCGTGTGTCCGATATTTTTTTTTCCCCCCAATTAGATATGTTCGATAATTACCTTTTCTTCTCAATAATAAATATCGCAATGTTTTCTAAATAAGATTCCTTTGGCTTTGTTTCCTAATTCTGCATTATTTAAACTCATCCAAACTTTTATTAACCAATCATCTTATCTTACAGTTTTTTATTTAAATTTAAATTTTCTCTCTCTTATATATATAATTAATTAATTATTCTTTAATTATTAAATCTATTTATAATTAAATTAATATATATACGTATATACTCCTATTTATATATATATATATATTTATTCTTTATAAACTTATATATAATTACATTCGTTTAATCATTATTAAATATGGTATATATATATATATATATTTCAAATTAAAACAATTTTAAAATTTCCCTCCCTCTTATATCTTATTACCAAATATATTTTTCACAGCTGTTAAAACCTCCACCACTTTGATCCTCATCCAAATCTAAGAACATACCCTTTGTTTGATATTAGGAGTGTAATCAAATCTCAACTTAAGTTCAATACTTAATTAAATTTGAACTTTGCTCAATTTTATAAAATTTAAGTCACACTACAAGTTGAAATGAGAAGAAAATATTACAAATTTGAGTTTGGGTTTAATTAAAATTAATAATATTTTTAAATTTAACACTACTATTTTTAGCCAGTTGATGTTGCGTACGGAATTTTATAAGGACATGCACAATTTATATTTTCTTTAACATATGTTGATCATTAAAATTCAAATGGAAGAGATAATATTTTCTAAATTACTGTCATCTTTGTTTATAATGAGTTGACGTAATGTTTGCAATTATATAAAAACATGCACAATTTATATTTTTCTTTGAAATCGATTGATCACTAAAATTCAAGTGGATAATTATGTAATTTAAAACTGGATTGCTTTATCCAGTGGAGATCGTTTAAAGTACAGCATGCCCCAACAAACATTTATGAATGCATTAATTAATTGTATCCCACGTGCCCTTTTGCTGTGGTCCACAAGTAATTCCATGATTCCAAGTCCACGTCACAGGATTGGAATTGAACCCAATTTTTCATGGCTCCATAAACAAAAAGCACCATGGAAATGCCCAATTTTCACATCCATCCATTTAAATTTCCACTTTTTGAGGTGTTTGGTTTGCACATTTGAATTGAGATCAATATTAAAATCAATTATGGAATGAAATGAGTCATGAGTTCTATTTAAAACCCATCAAGTTACTAGAGAATTGATAAAATTTAAATTTTTGAATATGATTTCTACATTTAAATGTCCATTCAGGCAATCTAAATAGTAGTTATGTTCTTCGTATCCTTACTCTTTCACCCAGTGCCCCCTAAATATTATGTTCCATTTATGTGCTTGCATTAATTAAGCAATTTCATTCCTTTTTTTGTTATTTTTTAATCAAAGCAATCTTATATTCTTGAATTTGAACAACTCATGCAAGTCACACAACTACTCTACGGCACAAAATCATCCACGTACACATTTGCTTGAAACTGAAGCAACTACTCATGCTTTAACATTTTTTGGCATTTTGTTGGAAGAACAGTCCTATTCATTCATGTCGACTGAATTTAATAATGTGGCCTAACCATAGGAATGATTAGGGTGGATAAGCCACAATTAAGGGCGCAATATGTGGGGAATAGCTTGCGCTATCATGAATTGTACATGCCCTTTTTGATTATCATTAACAACCCGAGATTTCTTAAATTATCTCTTTACACCAGATAAGCCCAACAAAGTAAATCCACACACAAATACTGGCAGACACAATCATAGTAAGTGGTGCAAGTGAAATGAATATTTCTGGTCCAAAGCATCCTGTAATGGGCACTCCAGACCAAAAAACCCTGTTGTCTATTAGAAAAAGGAATTAAATAAATAATCAATAATTATAGTCAGTTAAACAGGCACTAAAACTTGAACTAGTAAACTTTTATATTTATAGTCACCTGCCAGTGGTGGTGTTGGGTTCAAATACATTTGAGAATTTTAAAAAAATTTAAAAAGAAGAAAAAAATTTTATTTATAGACAATTTTAAAATTTAAGTCTAGATCATAAACTTCGTTTCAAGAAAAAAAAATTCCTGAGAAAAAATTTAAAAAAAAAATAAAAGAAATAAAGTAGAAAAAAGAAAGAATTGTGAAAATGAACTATTTTTGAAAAATGATATAAAAATTATAATGATGTAATTAAAAAATGCAGCTGCTGATATGATAAGTAATTATATTCAAATGGCATTCGATTGAGAAAAGAGATATGAATAAAATGCGTCTGACAAAACGCGAGAAAAGAAGTCAGAGATGGCGGACGAGGGATAAGGTCCCCACACTTATGACCATATCTCAAAAAAGTTTATCCACATAAATGAGAAATAAAGAAAAAGAGAGTCGAGCAGCGTAACATCCTCGATTTCAGCAAAACATCATATATAAGTTTGGATAAGTCAGAAATTGAAGATTGGAAACAAAATCCAGAGGCATTAACTGCCAGTGGCCTCAACATGTAATTGCCACGCGTATTTCTTCATATGTAACAACTGCATAAATATATGAACATCGTGCATTAGTGGAAAAATATGAAGATGGGATGGAGAATAAATATGGAACAGAGAATAAAAGAATAGAACACATTTTTCCATTTCAAATACCAATCACCACCAAGAGAACATATTTCAAGACAATGTTGCTTGTAGTGGACATACATGAATTTATAATTGTTATTATTATATGAAAATTTATGTAAAGATCATTGAAAAATGCAAAATAAACATAATGTATCTTACATTCTATTTTCTTTTATCTCTAAGCAAAGAATACTAAAAATAGACATTCGGAACAAGTTGTGGGATCATGATAAGAGTAGAAGAGAATGATGCATGTGGGGAACTGCAAAGCATTAGAAGAGCTAATAGCATCAAGTTGATGCAAAGGACAATAAACGCGAAGATCAAACTGCAACCTCCATCACAAGCAAGATGTCGAGCAAAAAACAAAGCCACAGTCCACAGAAGTCAGTATTATCAAGTACAGATGGTTATAGAATTCAAAGAGTCCAGCATGTCAAAAACCATTCTTCATGCAGATTATTTAAAGGGCTAACAACACAGCCGACATCGTAGCAGGGGCGAACTGGTTACCCAAATTTTAAGGACATGAATATTATATTTAGTTCTTCCATCAAAGGGCACAGATTTAAAGTTTTGAAGCGGCATCCTTATCCAAGAACCATGTAAGCTCTTCTTCAGCTGAAACTTCAGCAGCAGGCAGGGGAGTCGAACCTGGGGTATGTTCGTTAGCCAAAACGATTTTAGTAGTATCAGCCAAATCTGCCCCAGTGATCACCATTGCTATCTCTGAAGCTGAATTGATGACAGGAAATGTGAAAGTGATCCTAGGTGGAGGCGGCTTGGGAGAGTCAGTAATGAAGGTCACCCACCGTTTCTTCTCATAGCGCTGCTTCCGTGAAGGGAACAGAGAGGCAACATGCCCGTCTGGCCCCATTCCTAGCAACATCAAATCGAATTTTGGGAAACCAGTAACATCTGAAACAGGTAGGATTTTGCTTTCGACCAGATGCTTCAGACGCTCCTCATAATCATCAGCTGCACCCTCTGGAGACTTCTTGTCATTGATGGCGTAAATGTTGCTGGGAGGAATCGGTACCTGGAAAGGCCGAGAACACTGATCTCTTTAACACCGCAGTAGAATCTAGAGAAGAGTCAACAAAAGCGAAATTGGCCAATATGAGAGTTAAAAAAAATTTCCCTATCACGTCCATTTTCATCTAAGACACTTCATTTCCCCTATTTTTGGAAACAAGTTCTAGAAGTGAGATATAAATTTTTTGTTCTAGGAAGAAAAGTGAGACACATAATATTTGGTTCACCAATCTGATATCAATGTAAAATCTTTCAGCTTTTCCTGAAAAATAATTCTCGAATTTGATCTTACCTTGGAAAGAAAACCCTTCCAGGCTAGCAAGTAATTGCTGTCTTCATGATCCAGAGGAACAACTCTCTCATCCACCCAAAATATCAGCCATTTCGACCAATCAACGGATTCCTTGTACGGAGACTCTACTAGTTTCCTACAGCATCAAAATAATTAAATCTACAGAAATCTAAGGAAAATCACTGCAGTAAATAGAACTTATAATCATCTCCTTTATGCCTATATCTGACGACATCTAAAACCTAGTATAGTTGAAATTCAGCTAGGAAGAAAAATGCTTGAATTCGGTTTCATCTACAGCTAATCACGTGCAATTGCTTGTAAATTTGAAACATCTTGTTTAAAGAAACACGAAGGAATTCAGCTTTCCCAGACTTCGCTTTACCATTTCACCTTTTTGCTAACAAATACCCGATTGAGACGTTAAGGAGATGGAACCCATCTGATTAAAACAATTTAAAAATTCCACCGTTAGAAAAAAGGGGGAATAGCGCTTTGAAATATTCCTAGAAACACTGACCTGAGCGTGTCTATGAGAGTGCCCCCGGAAAGAACAACAGAGAAAGAACCCTTTTGTTTGATGTATTTTTGTGACAGATCGGCTGAGTATTTTGCCAGAGCCTCGGCCACAGCTTCCTCGGAATCGAACTTCAGTACCTTCGTCTTCCTCTCGCATGGAGTGGTGGAAGCCATTGATGCAGTTGGAGTCGAGAGATAGGTCAAAATGACAGAAACAAGCACTGTAAAAATTACAAGGATACATGTTCTGTAATCCATGGCCGCGCATGTCTTCGAAAATTCTAGGCCCAATATTTATAGGCCCGTTGGGGCTTAAGATTTAGAGGATTGAAGGCGTATGGGTTCAAAGAATTGGATAAGAACTTTTGACAATCAGAATTTAAATTTTGGACTCACGTCCAAAAATTTGGATTTTTCGCATTCCTTGGGAACTTATAAGCTTGAATTAAGCTCTAAACTTATTCCATTCTGAATGTTTGCAATTTCAATTCCAATATGAGAATCACAATCAAAATAGGGTTTAAAAAGAACTTCTTTTGATTATGCGAACGTACCAATTAGTTATAAAATTGCATGGACAGCCTGTACTCTTGTCTAGCTCGTTGGAGAGCTAGATTCGCCTAAAGTATTTGTCTCTTTCCTTTGACTTTTCTCAAATTAGCTTCTGTTATTTCAAGAGTTTGCTAAGCTTCTTGTGATCAATATCGCTACCCTTTTCTACATCTGTAGACACATAAAAAACTAAATAAATATTACAAAAATAAAATTAAAATACAAATTAAATAATTTTATTTTAAGTTTTAAACAAATACAACTTCTATAATAGAAAAAATAAATAAATAAAAATTAATCAATTAAAGTTTTAAATCAATCAAATGAGATGATGACAAATGGCACAATCAGTGAAAAGATAATAAATAATCAATTGAGACAATCAGAAGGCGACAAATAGTTCAGTCCAACAACCTCAACCAATGAGAACACTCCATGTTAGCGGGTTAGATGGTTATACTATTTTTCCTACAACTATAAATAAGGGTTAAAACCTCACAACAAAAAAAAAACACAGTAAGGAAGAACAAGAAGATGAGACATAAAATTCTCTCAAGGGCACTCAAGAACATTCAAAGCGTTTTTCGTCAAGTTCAAATAGTTTATCTCCAAATTCAATGCGTTCTTCGTCAAAGGTCTTCAAATTCAACATTCGATCCGAAATCAGGGCTCTAAGCTTGAAGATCAGCGTTAATTGAAGAAATCCACAAGTTTCAAGAAAGATCAAGCACAAGCCCTTTCCTTGAATACACTCCAAGTTAAAGTCACATCTTTGAAAAAAAAAACGAAGACAACAAGCCAATGAGAAGAAGAAAAAAAGACACAAATCCTCTCAATGTACTTAAGAACATTTAAGGCGTTCTTCGTCAACAGTCTTTAAATTCAACGTTCGATCTGAAGTCAGGGCACCAAGCTCGAAGATCAATGTTAATTGAAGAAATCAACAAGTTTCAAGGAAGATCAAGTACAAGCCCTTTCTTTGAAAACACTTCAAATTGAAATCATATATTTAAATGAAGAATCAGATAACTAATTTAGAGAATAGAGCTTGCACCAAATTAATTTGATTCAAGTTATAATTGATTTGTACAAATTTCTTATTAGTAGAAATTCAATGGCAAGATTTTGTCCTACAACATCATTTATTAAAACAGTGATCACATTATTGCACTTTTAATGTTCTTGATTTTGATTATAGAATTTAGGCCTATTATTATTTTTCTTTTTTCCAATGTTTTAAATGTAAATCTCAAAATCAATTGGGCATAATAAATGCACTTTGCACACGCACTAATCATTTGCGCCTATATTTTTTCTCTTTATGTCTTATATATGAGTACACGATGTGTATTTGTCTATTTATCTTGTATATACAATAGTCCTACATGTATTTACTTATTTTTAAGTTGATTTATAAGTTGGTTGCGCCAATTATGATGTGTGACATGATTTTATATATATACAGGTGTAATAAAAGTTCATGACAAAAACTAAGAGACGTGGTGAATTGTAATGATATATTTACTTTTAAGGATGAAATTAAAGTATATTGGGATTATTTTTAAAAAAATTATTTAATCACATTTTATGTGTGGAATTATTCGTTCTCTATTTTTGTTATTTTAAACGGTCCTTAATATTAATTAAAGGTTTTTATGTAATTAAGATTGATAAGAATAGTTTATCCATTAAACACGACCCAAAGGTATATTAACCTTAGATTAACTATATCAACAATTCTTTCAAGTACAAAATCATTTGCTATTTGCCACATTCAACACATATTAAGTTCAGAAAATTTGATTATTCACTTCAAATTCACTAATTCCACTGCAAGCAAGAGATGTTCGTTGCCATATGAGGAAGTAAATCATTGTCTCATTCATCTCTTATTCTTGACCAAAACATGCAAAACGCAACAAATTAGCAGAAACAACCCTGATGGAATGATCCTTTGCTGGCAACTTCAGCACCGTCGTGTGTTTAATTTTGTCCCATACAATGGCTATTAAATTATCAAAATCCAAACAAAGATGCATATCAACTCAGTTTGGAAGCAGCGTCTCTGTCCAGAAACCACTCAGCTCCTCCTCCGCCTGTGCTTGGCCTCAAGGCAGCGGCGGATGAACCCTGCGAGGACCGACGGTTGCGGCGACGGCGTCGGCTAACTATGATGACCCTCCTTTTTTGTATTTATTTTTATTTTATATTTAATTTAGTTTATCTCTTTAAATTTGATCCTCTTCAAACTTTTCATTTGATACAAAGCTTCTAATACAAGTTTTTTAAATATTCATTTTATTATCAAAATCATCAAAATTATATTTTACTCTAGTAATTTTAAATTTATATAATTTTTTAAATTATGCACACGCATAATATATCCTATATTTACTAATTATATGATCATAGAAAATACAAATAAAAACTGGGAGCGTGTGAAATGATTTTGTCTCATAAATTATTCAACGAAATACTTTATTTATTCATATTCAATAATAAGATTTACTTATGTATGTGTATATAGATTTATATCATATGCTCATGCCTGTAAGAATTTTTAATTATATAAAATAAATTTATATAATTATTCTTATTTTAATTTTTTATTCTTTTTCTTCTTTTCTTTTTCTTAACTTTTTTTTTTTTAATATTCTCTCTCGAATTTTATTCTCCTTAAAATTATTTTGATAATTCTTGGTGGACAATATAAAATTATATAATTACTTCTAAAACAAATTCTTTTATTTTTTATATAATTATTTCTCTCCTTTCATTTAATTTATTATTTTTATTTATATTTTCTTTAATTTTTTATAATTTAAAATTTAAATAATCTTTATCATTTAAAATAAAAAAAATTATAATACATAAATAAACTTATATACACATAACTTTTACTAAGTGTATATTCAATTTAAATTCCTAATTTACTACTTTTTTTTGAAAGCATAATTTGCTACTTTTTTTTGAAAGCATTATTTGCTAACAATACTGTATCGCGCTTTCGGTACCATTAAAACGACGTCGTTAAAGTATAATGCATACGCGAAACCCTAATGCACCTTGCTATATAAACGCACGAAGCGTCCTAATATCCCAGGCCGTGAGGAGGAGCTTATTGCCCTGAGCTGCGAAATAGCTACAGACGAACAATATGCAGATCTTCGTTAAAACCCTAACAGGCAAAACAATCACGCTTGAGGTTGAATCGAGCGACACTATTGACAATGTCAAGGCCAAGATTCAGGACAAGGAAGGTAATTATTTTTCGTACGTTTCCTTATTTTGTTTGAGTTTTTATGGATTCTGCCTGGCCGGGGGGAAAAGTGAAGGGGGAAAAGTGAAAGGGGAAAGAAGTCATTCAGTTTTTTTTTTTCATTAATTCTTGATTCTTTTACGCTTAGGAATTCCACCGGATCAGCAGCGTCTGATTTTCGCCGGAAAGCAGCTTGAAGACGGTCGAACTCTTGCTGATTACAACATTCAGAAAGGTTTTATATTATTTTACTTCTTTTTATTCGTGCATTTATTAATATTGTTTAACCTTGGGAGCTTATGCGTAATGAATTTTGCAGAGTCGACTCTGCATCTGGTTCTGAGGCTTAGGGGTGGCATTATTGAGCCTTCGCTCATGGCATTGGCCAGGAAATACAATCAGGACAAAATGATTTGCCGCAAGTAAGTTTACTGAGTTTAATCGACGGAATTTTGCTGAATACCTCTTTAATTTATCTTTACGTTGATGTTTGTTTGATTGTCCTTGTTTCACATGTAATATGTATTGTTACAGAAATGTTTTTGTTGCGGTTAATAATTGCTTCTTGCTATTGTTGGTTATGTGAAAATGAACGTAAATTGGAAGCTCTTTGGAAATGTGAAATTATTTAGGGAAAAATCTGGAAATTTACTATTTAGTGGACTTGGGCTTGCTTAATAGTTTTATTGGAAGAGGGAAATTTGGCAATAATCACAAAACGATGATTTCAATCCTGGATCATGTTCTACATTCTCGGAGGTAGTTAAATGGTGTGTATGTTATTGACTTGTAGGTGTTATGCTCGTTTGCACCCTCGTGCTGTCAACTGCAGGAAAAAGAAGTGTGGACACAGCAACCAGGTTTATATCTGCGATTCTGTATTCTAGGCAAATGCGCACTTGTTAATTGTTCAAATTGACTTGTACCATTTATTTTTTGTGCTTGTGCAGTTGAGGCCAAAGAAGAAGATCAAGTAGACTGCTGGCTGGATCTCCTCATTGCCTTTGTTGCTTTTGCTCTAGTTGTTGCCAATGAAGCACATAGTGTGTTTTGCGCAGTAAAATTGAAGCTCTTCCTATATTTATCTGCACTTGTGAAATGGATTTTGCTTTAATGTCATTGCTGAATATGATTTGACTTTATGTGTTGGTTCTATTCATGCGGCTTTTGATTTTCTTTGAACATCTACTCTCTCGGAGTTTCTGTGATACTACCTGCAATACTGATATCCTGACTTGGATATTTTATGGGCATTTAACTAGTACCATTCCTGGCTCAAGAAAAATAGGAGTTTATATGGTGCAGAATGGATGGTGCTATAAATTAGTGTTGCATGGTTTAGTCAGGCATATCTAATTTGCATATAAAGTGTGGGTGTTAATAAACCAAATAACTTCTAATTATTTTCAGAGTTCTAATATTGTTTGAGTTCAATTTAATTACTTGCTCAAGCACAAAATCAAGTTTGCGCTAAATTTGAATAGCGTATCTGAGTTTGAATTGTCATTGGAACTGGACTATAAAGGGCCTCTAGGAACACTATTTCTTGGACTCTGTCAGCTTGCTAGTCTCAATTCACAAGTAAGATTAGTTGTAGACAGGAAACACATTAACTGAAGCTACTACACGGTAAAATGTCATGTTTCAAGTTGTTGGAGCAATTGTCTTGTCCTATCGTGAACTCTGGTTTAATGATCTGAAAGATTGGAGCAATTTCCTGCAATATGACATCGACCTATTGAATGAGAATAAATTGGTTCAAGGGCATACTGCAAATTTAGGGCCTAATTCAATGTGGCTGTGGTAGACTCGTGTTCCATTTGTCTTTAAAATGTAAATGGAGCATCCAACAGTTGCGAATTTCTACGGAGCAAGGTTTCTGGCAACAGAGAGAGTAATCGTAAACGTGTTTACGTTTTGTATTGTCTAGCAATAACGTTTTGCATTGTCCAGCAATACTATCCGGTAGACGCATATTCCAACTGCAACAAAGACATTTCTTGTACTACATATGAAATGTAATTCTCGTATTTAAAATTTTGAAGAGGCTTGTCTGCATTGTTCAATTTGTTTCTGCGTTTTTCCTGATACATGGTGCAAAAATGAACAACAAAATCGATAAATAAGTGGTTTTCTCTACTAGTTTACCCATAACATTAACTGGCCCATGCACCGAGCTTTAAATTCTTGGATCGGAGGTGATTCAGTTGAACATTACACTAAATAAAGTACTTGGTGAAATATATAAATCGGAAGGGGAATGGCTCAAAACTCCAATGAAATCAGACGGCTTTCAATGCCTAATCCCGAGCCTCAGAAGAAAGCGTTCTAGATGGAAAATTAAAAACTGGGTGTAGGGTTAATTATTTAGCAGCTCATTATCTCTTACAGGGACAAACTCACTTGCCAATGGGCTTTGCTTTGTCTGTCGCAAACTTGCCACAGACACGCCTGAAAGCAGCTTCTTGTGAATCTCCAACATCCAACAGAAGATGAATTCCCAAAAGGATTATTAAAGGCTGAATATTGAATTATACCAATAGAATATACATGTAAGTATAACAAACTCTGAATTGCACTGTCATTTACACACCATGTGTGGCCATCAACCTAATCAACAGAGGAGATAGTCTCGTGCTTTCCCATATAATCTTGGTTTTGTCCCCGTGTTTGCCGTGAGAGCGTCCTCAGACATATACTTCATTGCTATCCTTTCACAAGACATTGATTCATATTCTTGCCTCATGCCCTTATCATTCTGCAGCTTCATGCGTTGAGTAATTAAAAAGAATTCTAAAGAGTAAATACCCGAAAACTCGAATCCGGCTCTTTAAATTGAGCTATGAAAATAAAAACTACACTCATAAATCCTGAATTGTGTCTCATCTCACAGACACACATATGTACTAGTTTTTTTCCCCCAACACACTAACTTTCCCACCAATTTGAATTTGAAGTACCAGACCACTGATCAAGTAGGCCACAGGAGGACAGATTACACCATCTTTCAGGTGATCTCAGGTGGGTGATCTCTCCTCCTTCACCCCATCTCAGAGGGTCTTCCTCTTCCAATTTCTTGAAGCAGCTGGTGATTATTTCCTCATCATCTGTGTGCATAACATCATTCTGCTCCATTCTTTCATTTGAGCTGTTGGGACATTCTTTCAATCCAGTATTCCCATCAGCCAAATTGACCTTGTCAAGATTCTTAACCACTTCACTCAGCTCCTGTAACTGAAAAAAACAATAAATGTCATTTCACAAACTGGGAAAAATTATTGAACAAGCTTAGCAAAAGAAGAATACAAGAAGCCAAAATACCTGCATTTGCAAGGACTGTTTCTCCCTCTTCAAGTCATCAAATTGCAAGTGCAGACTGTCATACTTCGCTCTGAGCACTCTGTATTCTTCCTCTATCTGCCTTGACTTCCATCTCGCCCGTCTGTTCTGAAACCATATGGCAATCTGTCTGGGCTGCAGCCCAAGATCTCTCGCCAGCTGCAGTTTCTTGCTTGACTCAGGCTTAGTCTCTAGCTTGAAAATGGATTCCAGTGATTGTATTTGTTCGTCAGTGAACCTCCTAGGGATCTTGCTCTTCTTGTTTTTGGTTGATGTGGTGGGATTCTCCTCATAGCCTGCCTTGTTTTGTTCTGGACTTGATCTTTCTGGTGTCTCCATATTTCCAGAACATAGACAAAATTTGGTGTTGATTCCACCGTGGCTGCAAAATTAAGGGAAGATGAAAGTGCAATAAATAGTGGCGTATGATAAGGTGGTGTTTGGTCGGAAGCTGCCAAAGATTTTTTTTTTTTCCCCTACCCACTTGACTCGAGACTCCGCGACACGTGTTCGAAAAATTTTTTTTGAACTAATTTATATATCGAGTCAATATTTTTCTTTACTAATCAGTATTTAAGGGATGGATTAAAGATTTGTGCTATAGTTATTAGTGTCGAAGACCCCACATGTGAACTTAGAGGATGGATTGCAATGACTTAGAGAATAGGCCTGTACATATACGAGTACTTGCACTAAATTGATGTCAAGAGAGATGCACAATGTACACATGAGGGCATGCATATGAGTTTACGTACACATAGTGTCTATGTTGAATTAATACTGAGAGGAGAGTACAGTGTGTACATGAAGGCGTGCATGTAGATTTGGGTAGGGATAATATGATTGTTATCTTACATCAATCGAGAGAGGGGTGCACAACATGCACGTGAATTTAGGGAGAGATAATATGCCTACAATTGGATGGGAGTTAGAGGTGATAAAAAATTATATAATTGTTAGTAATATTGTGAATATTTATGTAGTAATGTAACAATTAATGTTAATATTAGTAGTACTATATTATATTATATAATTATAAATATTATATTTATAATTAAACTAATCATTTTTATTGATATGAATTTTATTATTAGTGTTAGTATTCGCATTATTTTAATTTATATTATTATCATTGCAATCGTTGTTATAATTTATGTTATTATTGTTATGTTTATCTATCTGTCTATCATCATCAAGTCATGAGAAAGAAGAAACTGATGAAGGCTGAGGGTAGGGAAAAGTCAGATATGTCAATTAGGTCATATTTTACAAAATTTATTCTCAAGAAATGAAAAAAAAAAAAAAAAGAATCAAGCCAATTGCAGCCCATGATTTTCGTTTCACATTGATAAAAAAAAAAATATTTTGAACCAACTTATGAATTGGAGTCACAAGTGAGCGTTTTGATTTGAATTCCGGCTTGGATAGACTTCTCTGGCTGCGTCTCATGGGTTTGCTATTCTGATGTCGGCCATTTGGATATGTTTGCTTCTCATCGTCGTCGCCATCGCAATATATACCCCTTTAGAAAAAATTGTTTTGTCATAGTCTCTTTGTGGGACAAAAACATAAAACAATTGGCTTATAAAAACAACTTAGGAGGCTATGGATGTATATGCTTTTAAATTTAGGTGTGCGTTTTAAAATTTTTTTGTCTTCAAAATTATGTAAAAAAATAAATAAATAAAGAGATAAAATTTCAAAAATACAATAATTGAATATATGTTTTGATAGCTAAAATTACAAAACAAACACAGAATATAGTTTTAATGTCAATTTAGCACTATTTTCATCTCATTGACATCTATTCTTTTAAATATACTACTCATCAAAATAATTTATTTTTCTCAATACTGTTTTATTATTTTTATAGTACTTATAAATTTTTATTCATACTTTCCTATCTCACAAAATTTGCATCGAAACAAAGAGCACTATTTCTCACTTTTGCATGGATTCAAATGATTTAATGAAAGGTGAGAATTAAGTTAAATTGAAGAGGTGGATGGCAAGGGGGTAATGAACACAAACACCCCTCATGATTATTGAGTTTGAACATCGAAATTTCGTCAAATTAATTCCAAGAAAGTACACTAGTAATGATAAAAACCGCTCCTTCATAGTAAATACAATATTCAAATTTTGCTTGATAAGATATTTCATTTTGTTTGTAAGATAAACATATAAACGACATAAATAAACCATCCTTGTATCGGCAACTCAAAGTGATGTGTCTCATCGTGCATTGAATTTATGGCATTTCAACTCTTTGGTTTGTTCCCTCGCATACGCAAGTGTATGTGGACGAGAATTATGAAGATGGAGTGCGGTAGACGAAAAGTATGAACACGCAAGTGACAAACACCATGTCTATGCTTGGAACCCATTTTACAATCTTTCTATATGTCTTATTTAACTACACTTTTGAATGTATAGTTTAATAAAATTTTTCTTTCTCATGTTTATAAACAACTAATTATTTTATTACCATCATATCTATTTATAATTAAATCAATACATATATTTTTACGTACATATACTCACATTTATATATATTTAAATTTTAAAAATTAATAATTATTTTATATGTTATCATATCATTTAATTATTATAATATTATATATATATATAAGTATTAAATATCAAAATTATATAATTAAATATATTATTTATTTTGATACCATTCACAAAACCCCTTCCAAACATAACCTATCTGCTGCCTAATAATAACGACAAATTAAAAGGAGAAGACATGTTGAAATAATTGTTTTCTCAATAATAATGGGAAAGGGACTTGTCATTGCCCAAGGAAAACTAAAATATAAAATGAAAAGAAAGAAAGATTGCGATTGCTTGACTATCTAAATGAACAATGAACAGTAATCATTCTTATAAATGCATTAACAATATTTTACTAACTCAACATTTCACATTATTTTCAGAAACACATTGTACAGGTATTGTTTTATTTAAATACTATGTCACTTTATTTTTATAAATACAGATAATAACACATCACATCAAACTTCCATATTTTTCTTTTCCACAAAACGTGTCAAAATTAATTTTTAGAGATAGATATTACAAGCAATCACAACCATCTTTCTTCTCATGCACACTTTGATTTTGTTCGGATGGATAGTGTGGTAAGAGAGAAAATTGGCCCGAAAACTCATGGAATTAAGACATTGAAATATATAAAATAAATTATTTTCTTGAATAGTATATTTGAAATGATAAATTTTGACAAAAAAAAAAAAACAAGAAGAAGAAGAAGAAGTTGTATACAACAACCATCCAAAAATAGTTATATAAATGCGAAAAAATAGACTTCGATTTTGGCATGATTCACTTCACATATCAGAAATAGACACTTCCACCACTACTCGTGTGCTTCCAAGTCTTCGCATAAAGACTTTTGGCAATTCCCAGAAGCTAAGATAAGATCTTTAATGAACAAGTTGATCAAAAAAGGAAAGTCCCACTGAAAACTCTGGGCATGGGCTTGAACTTGTTATTATTATTATTTTTTGGTTATAATAAAGAAAAGATGATATGTGTGTTTATAATCTAAATAAACGTCCCGTCATTAGACACACAACTAGTCTGATTTCAATGATTCCTTCTAGTCTTGTGTGAACCGAAAACTGTGTGTCCTTCTTTCCTGTGTCCGGAAAATAATGGCGCTGCCAATTGTTGGGGATAATAAGGACCTTTATCGTTTGTCTTTAAACGGCCATGATTAACCTTTCTTATCCTTTGATGACCAATCAATGAGCATCTTTGTTTTTGGCCAAAAATAGGGAATTAGGTGGCACAAGTTGCTCTTCGTTCTTATCTCACAATATTCTCTCAGAACCCTGTGGCCGTGTTTGGGATTGGGGTTTTTGCTTAATATAATACGTGGTACTATGTTGGGATATGCATTATATTTAAAAACAATATTTTAATAAGATAAATTATATAATTTATTTGAATATATATATATATATATAATATAATAAGAATTGGATAATAAGATAATTTATAGGAAATAAAATTATATTACAGGGTATAAATAAAAAATAAATGTAAGTATATATGAAATAGATATTGATTTGATCGTGAATATGTGTAATGATTAAAAAAATAATTAGTTATATATGTATATATATAAAAGAAGAAAAAATTGAGTTTAAATTTCAATTTAAATGAAAAAGTTATTAAATAGTATGTTTGGTAGTATGAAATTTAAGAAATTGTTCCGTGGTTAAAAATTGGATTCCAAACAACCTCTAATTTAATGTGTGTGTGATTGTAGAACTGAGAGGTTGTTTGAGTGAGAATACTTTATAAGATTTTTGGGTGACTGTATACTCCTCTCAAGTGTTTTTCGTATTTTTTGGTAAGAAAATTTATAAGTTTTAAAGTATTTTATTTTTTTAAACTTATCATTTTTTTAAAAAAAAAATAAGTTGATTTTTTATAAATTACATCATTTTATATATTAAAAAATGATATAAATATCTTTACAATAAATTTTATTAATAATATTTAGTTTATTGTTATGATATCAAAAAAATATAACTAACTATAATTATAAATTTAAATCAAATCTTATAAGATGATCTCATTATTTCTATCTAAATATTAATTAATTTATTTTTAAAATAATATTTATGAACCCGTGTGGAATATAATTCATGATTTTAAAGACAGTTAAAAGTTAATTTAGTCAAACACCCTCTTAGTCCCTTACTAATTGCTTGATGACCCTGTGTCCATGGAATGGATTGATTCTCGAATTTTAATGTCCGAAATTGCTTTATGACCTTGTGTCCGTAGTATGAATTGATTCTCATGTTTTCATGTCCTATACCCATTTTTTGTTTTGTTTTGTTTTTTTTTTTTTTTTTTTTTTGTCATGTAGAATAGACATGCATTTCATCAAAATTCAAACCCCTTCGATGAAGAATAGACACGCGTTTCTTCTTGTTATGTCGTTTTGCATGACTAGAACTAGTAGATTTATTTATCTAGTCATTTTTAATGACAAAAGTTGTGATGACTGATTAATGGGTTGAGTAAGGTTTGTTCAAAAAAACTAAAATCCTAATAGTTTGATAGGACAACCTCTTCTTTGCTGTCAAACAATTGTGGTCACATCACTGCCACAATGAAGCAAGAGAGAATTAAGTTTATCTCTAGTCCACCAACTCTGGAACATGTCAATAAGCCATAATTTTGATCAATGCATCACTTTGGAATCAATCTTCTTGTCGACGCACAATGACTATGTTTGGGATATGGATCTTGGTCACGGATAATGTAAATATTTATATTTTAATATATAAATAAAAAAATATTTAAATATATATATGCAATATATATATATAGATGTTGATTTGATAGTTAATATGCATAATTATTGAAAAATAATTATTTAGTTATATATACATAAGAGAATGAAATTTTGAATTTAAAATTTGATGGATGTTTTGTTGAATTATTTAGTTAGAAGTACGAAGCGTGTGATCGTGATTTTGAATTGAAATTTTCAAACCTAACCAATAAATGCTAAATCACAAGCATATATTAAAATATATGTTTTTTTAGGCTATGTTTGGGAGAGGGGTTTTTGTTAGGAATAATGTTTAATAGGAGTTATGTTAAAAGACGATGGTATGTTGGAAATGAATGATTTGCTGACATGAATAATATTATTTGTTTAAATATATGTATAAAACTTATCATAATAATTAAATGATGTGATAGTACATAGAGATAATGATTAGTTTTTAAGTGTGTAAATAAAAAAGGTATGAGTATATATGTGATATATATAAGTATTACTTTGATTTTTAATAGATATAATGATTAAAAATACTTAATTAGTTATATATATAAGAAAGGAAAATTTAAATTTGAATTTAGATGAATATTTTGTTAATTTCATTATTTAAATAAAATTTTGTAAGATGGTTATATTATTTCTATTTAAATATTAATTAATTTATTTTTAAAATAAATAAACTTATAAGTAATATAATACGCGATGTTAAAAACAATTAAAAATTAATTTAGTCAAACACCCTCTTAGTCTCTTGCTAATTGCTTCATGACCTTATGTCCATAGCATGGACTGATTCTCGAATTTTAATGTCTGAAATTGCTTCATGACCTTATGTCCGCAGTAGTATGGATTGATTCTCATAGCCTCGTCAAAATTCAAACTCCTTTGATGAATAATGGACACGCGTTTCTTTTTATTTTGTCGTTTTGCATGACTAGAATTAACAGATTTATTTATTTATTTATTTTTAATGACAAAGTTTTGATTAGTGGGTTGTGTAAAGTTTGTAGATATTTTCTTTAAAATTCAAAAAATAAAATAAAACCTTAATAGTTTGATCGGACAACCTCTTCTTTGCTGTCAAATAATTTTGGTCATATCACTGGCACGAAGAAGGAGTGCAGGAATGAATTCATCTGTAGTCGACCAACTAACAACATTATGCTATGTTTGGGAGAGGAGTTTTAATTAAGGATAATGTTTAAAAAGAGTTATATTGAAATGAATAGTATGCTTATAAATAATGTTTTGATGAGATAAATAGTATAATTTTTTTGAATATATGTATAAAATATATAATAATAATTAAATGATTTGATATTATATATAGAAAATTATTATATTTTAAGGTGTAAATAAAAAACATGAGTATATATAGAGTTATTAATTTGAAATTAATGAGTGTAATAATTGAAAAATAATTAGTTAGTTATAAATAAAAGAGGAAAAATTTTCATTTGAATGTAAATTGATAGTTTATTGAATTATATATTTGATAGTATGAAATATAAGACGATGGTCATGAGTAGAAAATTAGGTTTCGAACATAACACCCAAGCCTAACATGTCAATATGTCATAATTTTGATTAATGTTACTTTGGAATCAATCTTCCGGTCGACACACAATAAATGCCAAATCACAAGCATAAATTAAAATATATGTTTTTTAGATTATGTTTCGGATAGGGGTTTCTGTCAAAGATAATATTTGGTAAGGGATAATATTTGGTAAGGGTTATGCGAAAACGATAATATATTTGGAATGAATGTTTTAATAAGATAATTAATATAATTCACTTAAATATATATATAAAATATATAATAATAATTAGGTGATGTGATAATATATATGAATAATGATTAATTTTTTAAGGTATAAATATAATATACGTGTGTGTATGTATTAATTTGATTGTTAATAAATTTAATAATTAAAAAATAATTAGTTAATTATATAAATAAGAGATAAAAATTTTGAATTTGAATTTAAATTTAAATTTAAATGCACGCTTTCTTGAATTATATGTTTTGTAATACAAAATTTGAAATGATAATTTTGAATTCAAAATTAAGTTCCAACCGCGATCTTAAGGCTTAGAATCACGCCCAGATGAATTAATGTTCCTAATTTGTGGGCCCAGACTGTGAAAATATTGGACTGCCGGGTTGGTTTAATTGGGCTATTTGTTATTGGGTCTCGTCCAATAATCTAAATTTTTGGATTTTCCCATGTATCATTGTTAGGCCCGGTGGAACAAACTTTGCTACATATATTTGTTTTATGCTAATGATTGATGATGGGCCCAAAAATTGATTCTTAAATGTATTAAGCCACTGACCCATTTATGTCTCTCTTCATTCTTCAGTCATATTATTCAAGGCTTTTTTTCTCAACTATTATATATACTAATCCAAACAAATCATGAGTTTAATAAAGATCTTAATCACAGGATTAACGGAATCCGGAAAAGTTTGACATCGGTAATGATTATATTAAATTTTGCCCTGATTAAAGACATAATAATACAAATACAATTGGGCATCAAACGTCATCTTAGTTGCATTTAGTAAATCTTTCTTTATTGTGACAATAAATAAGCTAGTGTTATTTAAATAGAATTTGGATTCTAATGGGGCAATTAATGTCTTAATTCATCACCGCCATTCATTTCCTTCCCTGCTTTTGCGTTATAATTGCACTTTTATTGCATTAATTTCATGTCATCAAAGTTTATGTGTAATCCAACGAGGAACAAATCGATATTCGACACGTGTGATAATTGCATTCTGCCGCGTCCCCTGCGCTGTATCTAATTAAAAAATAACACTACTTTACAAATATCGTTTCTTAATTATGTTATATATTTATTCAATGACGCACCACTGCATCATAATTTACTCATGCCTAACGTAAGGGGAATAATCTTTTTCTTTGTTTGTTGGATATGACAATTTATTTATTTATTTTTTAATTTCAATGAGTTACGTATTGACGCAGATCACATGTACCCACCGGATGTTAATTAAACACGTAATTCAACTTGCTGCACAAATACATTAAATTTTGATGGTTAAAAATTTAGTATAAAAATAAAAAAATAATAAAAAATAATACGTTGACGTACAACATGTTTGAAATAAATTATTTAAATGAACGTATATTTTAAACCACACATGAAAGTGTACACAAAATATAAAAATAAAATATTGTTTTTCTTTTTAGTGGAGTAATACAATAATGGACTTTTTCTTGTTACTTGCCAAATGAAACTACGCTGCTTTGACACGGCAAATTCCCAATTTGCCCTCCCCCATCCGTCGCCTCTTCTGCCTCGTCAATTCCACCGCGGCCAAGTAGACCTGTCCGTCTCTCTGTATATAGGCACGATCGATTTGGCCTTCTGTTTTCCTCCTTGAAATCATTCTTTGAATCGCAAAAAGATTTCCTATGCTTTGCAGTTTTGTCGTGATCTGATATCGCCGGCAATTTCCCTAAGATGTACGACCGATTCCTCTTTTACCCCAATTTCTGGGCTCTCTTTTTGTTGATTTTGTGTTTATTGATTTGAATTTGTCTGTTGAGACTGAGATCGTAGATAAAATTGGTCACCGGATTAATTTCCATCCACGCATGCCGCACGTTCATTTCCATCACCACCATCACGGCGGCGGCGGGACACGGGAGGCGGGGGATATTCCGAAGGGATGCTTGGCGATAACCGTGGGGCGAGGGGCGGAGCGGCGGCGGTTCGTGATTCCGGTGGCGTACGTGAACCACCCATTGTTCACGCGGCTGCTGAAGGGGGCGGAGGAGGAGTACGGATTCGATCACACGGGTCCGATCAACATCCCCTGCCACGTGGACGAGTTCTGTCAAGTCCGGGGCCTGATAGATAAGGAAACGACGTCGCACCACCACCAGCAGTTTTTGTGCTTCAAGGCATGATTTCCTTCACCCGTTGTGTAATCGTAAATTTTCACCATAATCGTCTGTCTTTCCGTTCGCACAAACACGTTTCCAAGTGTCTCATCTTTAAACGTTGTACCATGTAAAATGTAGTTGGACTGTTGTTGAAGGAAGAAAAACAAAATCCCAGTACCACGCCAATAGAGTTCCGTACATTTTTAAATAATCTACGTTTCACCGACATACAAGCTGCTGCCCTGACCCCCTCTTTGGGATGTCAACGCGCTGGTCATCCATAATAACAGGGTGTAATATTATTAGTCCATGTTCACTGTTAAATATTATGATTAATTTATCACATGCCTCGTATAAGATTAATTATCTTAGTTTTAATTATTTTATATAGAGTTTATCTTTTATTACAAGTTTTAATGTATTATAAAGAATATGTGATTATGACCTTAATCGAATAATATTCATAGTATAATTATAATGGGAAAATAAAGTAATCATTTTTAATAGTTAACTTTTGTAAATATAATTGTTAAGTGTTAATTAATCTATACAAATTTTTTTATCATCCAAAATAATTTTTTGAATTATAATCTTATCCAATAAAGAAAATACGGTCTACAAGATTTATATAAGATATTTTTTTAAAACTTGAAAACTTATAAATTTTATTTTTAAAATAAACTCATAAAGTTTTTTGATTTAGCTATCTTATAATTATGTTAAAGTTTATAATTATAGTTGATTATATATATATTTAGTAATAATGTTAAAAATTAATTAAATGTTATTAATATAATATAATAGTTTTTTATATTATTTTTAATATATATAATAAAGTAGATTATAAGATAAAATTAATTTATTTTTAAAAAAATCATAAATTTAAAACATCTCATTTTAAAAACTTCATTAAAAATTTTACTAAACATATTTGAAGGATTTATAAACTCTTAAACATCTTATAAAATATTTTGAAGAATTCAATCAAGTCCACTTTTATAAGTATGGATCATTAATGCTCCATAATTTGAACATAGATATTTCTTTATATTTTGTTTTTGGGTCCTGGTTTTCTTGGCAAACAATCACCTCTTCCTCAAAGCTTTTGTCTTAAATCTTGAGATTTGCCTCAAGTGGAATTGTGATATTTTGCAATTGTAAAGTTTAGGTCCAAATGCTGTCATATGATGCTCAAAGAGTTTTAATGTTAGAGAGCAGCATTCTAAAATATCATTAGTTTTACAATGTTTACACTTGTAACTCGTCAGCTATGTTTGTCTCCAAACTAGGATGGGAGGAAATTTTGGATGATTTTAGAGGAGATGAAAATTATGTTTAGTTTGTAAGATTTTGATAGGTAGAAAACTTATTTTTATATATATTTAATATGCAATAATGATTAAATGATATGATAGTATATAAATTTATAAGATAATGAAAGATTGAATGTAAATAGGAAAATATAGGTTGTGTTCGTTTTGACTTTTTTATTTGTGTTTTTAAGTGTTTTTTCTTTGAAAAATGTGTAAAAGTAATAAAGAGATAAAGATAAACTTTAAAAATTTAATTATTACAGTGTGAGTTTTTTGAGGTGAAAAAATAGAAACAAAATAGGTATTTATTTGTAAATAATTATAATAATTGAAAAATTATTAGTTTGTTATAAAAGATAAGAAAAAATTTGAATAAAATTTGTATACTATAATGTTTAGTTCGTACGAATTTTAAGTAGGGATGAATGGCTGTGAAAATGGAACAAAACATGGCCATCGTATGGGCCCAATCCCACAAAGCTGTTACCCAACAAATGTTACATTTGCTACTATTCATAATGTTCAGTCCAGGTCATCTTGTTCAAGTACAGGCACAGAATAGACACAAGCTCAGCCCATGTCCCTTTATTCAGTCCATTTCATGGTTAAAAGGTTTCAGAAATCATCCACCGTCCATAGCAAAATCAATCTGTACAGAATTTAGTTGACGGTTGTGATTCTCTAGGGTCTACCCAAGCCTACGAAAACTTCTCAGGCGCGAAATGGGGGAGTATTGCTTACTCTTCTTTATAAAAAGTGGATCTCCAGCGGCCAATTTCCATATGCCACAAGCAAAATAATCTCTTCTCAGTCCTGGCGTTGTCAACGAGAGTGGCCATTTCACTTCACCTCCCGCTTCTCTGTGATACACGAAGCCCTCCAATCTCTCCGAGTCCCAGTACACGCACCAGAATCCATCGGTTGATTTCTACTCTCCGTTGCTGTTTCTCACCCTGGATTTTTCTGCTTGCATTTTTGTTTGTTTTCAATCTCCGTCTCTCTATTTCCTTATCTCTTCAACCGAGGGTTTTGATGAGAAATTAGGGCTATTTTGAGTAAAAAAGTGTGTTTTACTTCTGCATTAATGGAGGCCGCGCCTGGTGCCGCCGCCGCCTTGCGCAATGGAGGCGTATCTCTGCCGATGATGTCTTCTTCTTCTTCTGCCTCGTCTTCTCAACCGTCCCGCAAGGAGTGGCGCGTCGTCTCCGAGCAGTCGGTTCGAAATTCTGGCAACGAGGTGAAAAATCTACTTGCATTGGCTTTATTTATCTGTGAACATTTTAATTGTCGTTCTAGCTTTTTGATAGAAATACGGAGTGCGGTCTATGTTTTTGTGAGAAACATACACGCATTTGGTTTATTGCAATATAGTTTTTTGGATTCTTAATTTTTATTCCTTGAGAAAGTAAGGGCTCATGGGACACTGCTAGCAAAGTTAGGGTTTTCTATGCCCTTTTTCCTTTTTAATTTCTCTCGTTTTAACATGCGTACCCACAGGAGCTACGGCGTTCAAAACTAGGTCAATCCGAGGAGAGACTGATATACGAGGTATTAACTGTGTTTTGCAAAACAGTAGAACTACATTTTTCGTATCTTTCTTTTAGAATGTTTTTTGTAAGTTCTATATTTTTTCTTGGAAATTTAACTTGGTTTTTGTTGTATTAAGGTGCAGCATGGGAAAGAGCCACTGGATGTTGACTTCTGCTCGACAACTGTTGATGGAGGTTTGGACAATGATATTTTGCAACAGAGACTTCACACTTTTTCGAAACAAAGGCAGGAGTTGCAGCAAACGGAGATTGACCTTCGGGCACAGGTTATTGCAAGGTCAGAGATCGTGCGTTTGCGGAGTACTTTTGATACTCAAATAAAAGAACATGCAAATGCCGCAGTCAAAATTCAGGTTTTTGCTTTTTCTTTTTTTGCATGGTATTTTGTCTTGTTAAGTTTTGATTCATGCATAATCAAATTAAATGTAGTTATGTATAATTTTATCCTGTTTCTTGCTTCTCCTTATGAAGCTTTGATGCATGTGTAATTTACTACATGGATATGTGCTAGTCACGGTTTTCCTCGCAATTTTTTTTTTTAGATTTGATGATTTTTGTAGTTGGGTAGATGTGTGCTAGTCATTGTGTTTAATTGCTAATATTTTTGAGTATTATTGATTGATCAGGAGCAGCTGCATGAAAAAGAACAGAAAATACATGAACTGGAGGGAAAGCTGGATGAAAAGGAAAGAGAATTGCGTGCTATTAGGTTGGATAATGAAGCGGTTAGTTTGATTCTCGTGAACTAGAAGTTTCTGGTGCTAATGACCTGGTGATTGTTTTGTTGAATATATCCTCCTCTTTTTTAGCAGGCTTGGGCCAAAGAGGATCTTTTAAGAGAACAAAGCAAAGAGATCCAGAGCTACAAGTATTTCATTTGTTCTATCTTAAAATTTTTTGCTTGATTGTTTGCCTTTTTAAAATTGTTTTGTTGGCATTTTCTGATTTTGATGAGTTTGACATGTTTGCTCCGTCTCGTGATTCTATGATCATGTTTGACCTATGATGTGCTGCTTTCTTTTAAGAGTGTTCTGTTAAGTGATTTTCTAAGTTTGATGAGCTTTCAGTTTTATGTTTTTTGCTGCTACTAGCGAATGATTTAAATTAGTAATATTTTCTATATTTGCCTGTAGTCCTTCTCCATTGCATGTGGTTTTCAAAGGTTTGTGATTATAATATGTATGCCACACATCCTTTTCTAGGAGGGAAAGGGATAACTCTGAAGCTGAAAGAGCACAACATATTAAACAAATTCATGAACTTCAGGAACATATTCAAGAAAAAGAGTGCCAAGTCATAGAGTTGCAGGAACAGGTTTGCATATGTTTTTGTATCATGCTTTCTCATCTGTGCGAAGTTCATTCATCGTATTGGCTGCAGCTCCTGCACATGCATATTTTAATTTTTTGAGTATCTTATTCTGGAAATGATATTCTTGGTTGTAGTATTTTGAACAAAACTGTGTTACTAGTCCTGCAGTTTTACCTGTCAATGTAGAATAATCTATGCGGTGTATTTTTTTAAAAATTCATTGGATGCTTGGTGATGTTTACATTTGTGTTCATTCAGCATAGGATTGCTCAAGAAACTATCCTCTTCAAGGACGAGCAGATAAAAGAGGCACAAGCTTGGATAACTCGTGCTCAGGAAATGGATGCTCTTCAATCTACTACTAACCATAGTTTACAAGCTGAATTGCGAGAACGGACAGAACAGTATAATGAGCTATGGCTCGGTTGTCAGAGACAGGTCGTTAAACTATCGAAGTAATTTTTGGATCCAATTACTTGGTTGCTCTGTCCTTGTCTTCTCTATAAATGGATATTAATTTGATGTAGTTCTCTATTAGTTTGGGGAGATGGAAAGGCTTCATTCGCACATTCAGCAACTCCAGCTTGAATTGGTTGATGCAAGGGAAAAGAGTGGTATGCATTTAGACGTGTCACATGTCTCCCATACAAATTCAAATGATGCTTCTCAACTTGGACATGCCAATGGTAGCCAGTTCGAGGTGAATGTCGACAATTCACCAGAAGAAAATCCTGGTAGCCTACAAAATGGAAACTCTGAAACTTCTGGAGTGAACACATTTACCCAGGTATAATATGCCCCATTTTTTCTTGTTTCCTCTTAATGGTTTGTTCTGACTGCCTGGTCAAGATTTTGTTGAAGTGAATATTCTGTCTTGGAATTGAGTTTGAGTGACGACGTCATGTCCGATATTTCGTTTTTATTCATCCTTTTGCCCTTTGTATGCTGTATTTTCTCATCACATGTTAGATGAATTCCAGTAAATACGCTGGAGTCAATGTTTAAAAAATCGGACCAGTAATTGAACTGGCAAACTAATTGGCTCTTTGGTTCAATTGGTTGAACCGTTTTAAAATATCGGTTATTGTAAATTATATAATATTATATATATTACCATTAAAATAATTTATAAAATAAATGTAATTCAATTTAATGATATACTTAATGATGGGTTTTAGATGAAATGTTAAAATTTAATAATTCAACTAGAATTAAAAATTATTACACAAATGTAAAGAACTTATTAAATTCAAAATACTAAAAGCATAAAATTCAAAAAATAGTTTTGCAAAATAAAAATACATCAATTAATATGAATAATTTTAATTATGAGATGCAATAATTTCAAAAACTTGATTAGAAAAATAAGTAGATAAAAATTACTAAAAACAAAGTTAAATAAAAAATTGTATATTCTAATTAATTGAGGAGTTGATAACTGTAAGAAAATTTGGGGGGCAAAAACAGAAATTTTATTTATTTTTTTCCCAGAAAAATGCTAATTTTTTAAAAAAACATTTTTGTGGCCCAAACTGGTTTGACTGGTTCACACCGGTTCCAAAGCCTACTGGTTTTCATGCCTTCACTGGATTGACCAGATTGGGAAACCGGCCGGTCCAGTTTTGAAAACAATGGCTGGAGTTGGAAGATCTATCTGTGTCTTGTTGCTTTGCTCTTTTGAGGAAGAAACTGATGTTATCACTATAACTGAGCCTGTTCTATAATTTACGTATCTTGTTCTTTCGTTTATACTACATGTTATAATCCATAGAGGAGTAAAACTAGCTAATTTAGTTGCTTCAGTTCTTCAGCTTCTTATTTCACAGATCAATTTCCTCACCCTGAGGTTTACTTTATTTTTACTAGACTGACCGTGGCCATGGTGTTGTATTTCCTCCATCCCTTTTTGGAATGCCAACATACCTTCCAACTGCACTGCATCCGTTTGTAATGCATCAGCAAGGTGTTCCGCCATCGTCACATGTCAAACAATCTCATTTTCACCCCTTGCCTGCAATGTCTATTCAAAACTGGCAAAATCAACAGGTAAATGATCTATTTCATTTTTTGTTGCTCAATTTTCATGTGTTGCTGCTAAATTTATTTTTTTTTTGCAATTTTTCTTTATATGATTTTCAAGGCCCTGCCTGATGGCGAACTTGTACCCACACAGAACACTTATCCTGATCAAAATGGAGAGAACTTGTTGAGAATGGATTCCCATTATGATTTTGAATCATCAGCAAATGGTCAAATTAATCATACAAATCATTTGGGCTCCACAGTCAGTCCAGTTAGAGATGCAGGTACACTGGTCCCATCATCAAATGGAGAGGAACAGGTTGGTAACTGAAAGAGATGCCTGTTCTTGAATTTGCTTTGTTCTACTTCTTGTCCTTGTCATGCACTCTTATGATTTTGTCATATTCAGGTGCATGGTTCAATAAATGAAGGCCATGGTGAAGTCCAATCTCAGCAGAATTTGCAGCAAATTTCTTCCCAGTTTCATGATGCTCTTGGGCTGGATGCTCATGCCAATGATGCTAAGGTTAGACAATTGTTTGCTTCCAGACATTTACATTGCACAATATGTTTCACGTGTTTCCTTCATTGCTATTTATGATCTTTAGCTTTATTCTTCTTGTATTGAAAGCTCATGATAAATGAATACAGCCACAGGCGAAGATTGCTAACCCTGTTAGTAGTCATGGACTGGATAAGAGAATTGCAATGACTGAACACGCTGATTTTCCTATCAGTACATCATTACCTGAAGGACCAACTCCTGCTGTAAATTTGAGTGAGTTGACTTCAGATGTTGCCTGTAGTGATACTTTGACGAGTGCCTTTATTTCCTCTGGGCAGAAAAGTAATATGGTTGGAAAGCCTGGGGAAAGTCATTTATTGGATGAAAGAGCATTGCTGGCTTCTATTGCTCGCACAATAGGATCTGGTGGCAGAATTAGGATTAGTTCAACTGTGAGTTCATTGATCTGTCCTTGTTTGGTGAATATTATAATAGGCTACAAATTGTGGTGAATATGTCTTAACCATTTGCCCTCTTTGTTTGAATAGCTCCCGAATAGACTTGGAAAAATGCTTGCTCCTCTACACTGGCATGATTATAAAAAGAAGTATGGGAAGCTTGATGAGTTTGTGGCCAATCATCCTGATGTATGTCCTCTTTTTCTATTAATTTTATGTTTTTATTTTTTGACATAAATTATATTGAGCTTTACTCTTTGTGTGGTTTAGTTATTTTTAATAGAAGGGGACTACATTCAGCTTCGAGAAGGTGCACAAAAAATCATAGCTGCAACAGCAGCTGTTGCAAAAGTGGCTGCTGCTGCAGCTGCTACGGCACCACCATCTCACTCGTCATCATTGCCTTCTTTAGCAGTCACTCCCATGGCTCAGCCCCATCGATTGAAAAAGGCCTCGTCTCTGGAATCATCATCTGTGAATGCTGATAAAATGAGCTTTAATGTGCTTGCTGTACCCAGATCTTCAGACATTGTTGACCGTCCCTCATTCTTAGCAATTCAGGGTGACAACTTTCAGGATAGTTCCTTTCATATAGCTGGAGGAGCCTCAAATGTTAAAATCTTGAGCAAAACAAAAGATTATGGGGAACCAAATGGCTCTGCAGCTAGGCCAAGACCCTCTGTACTGCTGACTGTTGGAAATGGGACAGACTCTATTAGATACGATTTTTCTCAAAGCAAGGGTGCATCTAATGGGAGGCCTGGCATGAGTTTAGCTAACAAGCAACAGAGCAGGTATCTACTGGGATTTACTGGAACTATCAGACAAGTTTCCTGCTTCTAAATAGAATCTTACAACTGTAGTGTTTCTTTCAGGACAATGGCTTCTGCATCAAGCCCAAGACGATAGTAAGTTTATTTGAAATTTGAATACTGTTCTTGAAAAAACAGATGTCTAGTTTGTGGGATCCTTTGCTGCTTCATATAGAAGCCGAGGCATATTAGATTAGAGTCCACACATTCATGATAACTAGGCTAATATATGGGCATGTGTTTTGTCAAAAATATTTCAACCAGAAAGGGGTTTTGTATTGCTGGTATTGGCAGCAAAACTTGTTTACTACGCAAAGAAAAACAAAACATGTAGATTTGCTCATGGATGTGTTCATTCCTCCAGTTGGGTTGTTGGACATCAGCATGCCATCTCTGGATCTTCTAAAGGCACTTGTCTTGAAATATTGTTTATTATAAATTGTAGGAAGGATGGCCTGTAGGTAGGTATTATATTTGGTTACCGGCTCTTTTGACATCCATCTAGTTTTGCTGAATAGATTTGTTAAATAAATTTGCTGATGCATAGAAATTTTTAGTCAGTCCTATTTCACTCAAGTAATCCTTCTGATCACATTTGTTAAGCTCGATGTTTCTCTTGCGTGATGACATGCAACATTTAATTGCTGATCCGTTTAATTGACTATCACTCTAGTTCATCATTCCGAATTTTTTAATTGCAGGATACTCTTTAGATCTCATGAGCAATATCCATGACTAAGTATTGTGCATTGAGTAGCTGGAGCAAAATGATGGTGACAGTTACGAGGTGGATGATCTAAAATCTCGATTTGAAATCTTCAGTTACATTCATGCTATAGAAACATCAGATTCAAAATATTGGTAAATTGACATTATTATATATTCTGTCAAATTGGAAGGAACTTATTCTTTGTTTTGCTTGCTCGCCTTATGATGAAGGCTCGCATCTGATTGCGAACGGGCCTTTTATCTTCTTTTGCACCTGTCAGCTTCTGGGTTTTCTGTAAAAAGGGTTAATTTTTGGTGATAACGTAAGCGAGTAATTTATTTTCTACAAGCTGTGAAGTTTGCTGTAACTCGATACAGGCTACTGCAAAAGTCACAGCACCCATTCATTTGCTGGTAAATCTATTAAAATGGGAGGAAAGAAATATTGCATTTCCCGTCGGGGAATTGCCCGACACAAATATTAAAGAAGTTTTTCAGTCCAAATGCCTTGTAAAAAAAGGCAGATCATGTCCACTTCAGTCGTTTAACTCAGAGCAAAATACATTGGAAGCGAACTTCTGTTTGGGAAGTTGGAGGAGATGCTTCCATAAACACCAGACACAGGTATTTGCTCCCATGTTTATTGCATTTGATTTATTACCGGAATAAAATATCTAAATTGTACTCATTAATTGAAATTTTCAATTTTTTGAACGTGCGAATGGAAGAGAACATTAGGAAATCCCATGGCTTTAAGTAATGATCAACTGCTCTAAGCTTATAGCGGTGTATTCAATGTTATAGAGATCGAATTCTAGTGCATAAACAATTTTGTAGGCAAAGATAAAGAGTTCAAGAACCAAGCAGCTGCATACAAATTTCATAAGCTTATATGTATAACACGTAATCTCTGTACAAAGTAGACATTTTACGTACTTATTTCCCAAAAGAAGCACAAGACTTAGGTCAGTACCAGTCGTGTCAGGGCACTGTGAAATTGCCAACTGGAATCGAAATGACGGGCAATTGACTTATTTTACCGAGATTTGAGTCAGAGGAAGAGTGAAAATAGAGAGAATAGTTGGAGATGGGGTGTTTCCTCGTGGGTGGTAGCTTTTCTTATTCTACCTCAAAAGATGGTACATGTTTGTTTTATTCACTTGCTCCTTTGCTGGAGACACACCCACGCCCTCTTTTATCGTTATTGGGAGATTTCCAATCAAATTACTACAAATCACTAGCCACAAGTATACAATGTAATTGACACTATAAATTGGCTATCTTGTGTACCCTGGTTTAGAATATTCATTATAATTATTTCTTATCCGCTATTTTTAGCCTAATTAAACAAGGTAGTAGGAGGTGATTGTTGCTTTGAAGATGAACAAAGACAAATTTTATATTGCTGTTTTGATGGGATTAATTATTAAACTCAAAGCTGTGCTTAAAACCCTCAACAGATTTTGTGAATCATTAATTGTGCGGTCGTAAAATATCAGGCTGCTTTTTTGAATTTCATGGAGCATAGACGCTTCGGCAATGTTTGGAACTTCACTCTCAACTCCAAAACATTTTTTTAAATGTCACTTTATTGAACATATTGTATTTTTTATATAAATTTGAATTTAAATTTTACTTCTTATATATATATATATGTAATTAATTAATTATTATTCAATCGTTATACTATTTATAATTAAATCAATATTTATATATATATTATATATATATATATTCACGTTATGCTTATTTTTATTTATATGCTATAATATGATCACTATTTTTATAAATTATTATACTATTTAATTATTATTATATATTTCATATGTACATTTAAATAAATTATATTATTTATCTCACTAAAATATTCATTCTAAATATATTATCTATTTTAATATAATTTTTACTAAATATCATGTCTAACAAAAATCCTTTCCCAAACATAGCCTTGGGAAGGTAGTTATGGCCCTGTGGGGTGGAAGAAGTGCCCTGTTCTTGCATGTGATGTATCTTATTCCACAGCTGTCTGCCCCGTTCTTTTAATTGTTTTTGGCCCATCCATTATTTGTTAGTGTGTCCCAACTCGTCCTTTTTTTTCCATGTCGGCATCTCTTTACCGGAGGATTCTTCGACCATCCATTCTTGATTAGCTATCATTAGTTAGTTACTCCAATCATTTTATATCATTCCACCATAATCATAGATCGTCTCCCTCTGTATTACCATTATGTTACATCAATTTTCTTTTCTATTTACTTATAGTAGTTGATGTCAAAATAGAGCTGAAATTTTGTGGCACAAATGTGCAAGCAACAAATATTTTTACAAAATTTTCTTTCTCAGCTAGACTTCTATTTTATAGGGCACAATTGGGAGTATATGATTTTGAGTAAGGAGGAGCGTTAAAAGATGATTCAAAATAATCAATGGCTAATTTTTTGTGATTCAAATGGATTAATGGTTGGTCTTTTGGAGGATGGGTGGCTAAGCTATCATTCAATTAGTAGGTATGTAAGGTGTACAAATTCTTGATTCTGATGAACTTATTTTCTACTATGTGAGACCTTTCAAATGTAAGTGTGATTGATTTTGATCGGTGTGAATAATTCTTTATGTTCATCTTTTATAAATTATATCATTGAATGGGTATTAATATTTTGGTAAGGTAGAGTGAACACAAGTACAAGTTTAGAGCTAAGAAGTGATAAATTATTCCATTGCATGCCTAGTTGTTGGTTGCTTGTTCCAACACTAAACCAATAAGGAGTGTTAACGTCATCTGTCCACACTACAAGTGCTATCAGAGCCATGTTACCATGGTGAGATCCTAGTTAGAGTGTGTGGATCATAAATATGTGATAAGGTGTATTGGTGACGTGCCCACCATTGCTAGATGTCTTGAACTATCTGGAACAACATAAGGAGGATGTATGTCGCAACAAAAATGAGGAAGAAATGTCCCTCATCACTAAAAAGTTAACGAATCTCATCAAAAAGGAAAGGAGGCAGAAACCTAACAAGAAAGACAACAGCTCTAAGAGGCTTGATGAAAATGTTTTTGGAAAGAGCAAAAAGGACTAGAAAGGTGACATTCAAAGAAAAGGCATACAATGCTTCGAGTGTAGAGGATATGAACATGTGATGAATGAGTGCGCAAACACTCTAAAGAAGCATAGATGGCTGATGGCTTTCGACTTAGAGTGACGAGGATTTTGACAGTTTGAGGAAGAATGGTACAATAGAAGTCACATAGTTTTCAATACCACAAGTTGAAAGAAGGAGACTACTATACATGTTGCAACAACAATCGAACAAGGAGCTGATTCTGAATGTAGCAGCTATAGTAATGAGGAGATGTGACATGAGGATCTAGTGGAAACTTGCCAAGAGATGTATGATCGATGGGTGGTATTCCATGGAGAAGTAAAAATCTTGAAACTGAAGGTGGATGCATTGGGAAAACGAACTTTGGAACTTAAGAAAGTCTGCAACAAATTGAAGGTAGAAAAATTAAAATTGCAGGAGTTATGCATGAGTTTGAAACCTCCATTGTCAAAACAGAAAAAGGAAAATGAAAAATTGAATGAGACAATTCATAGTGCTCTAATGAAGTTGGATGAAGTTAAAGCCACCGTTTTTCAAATTGAATAAGGGTAAGGCTAAGTTAGAGGACTAGTTGCAAATTAGAAAGTAGGTCAAAGACTATTATAGGATTGGCTATACAAGAAATAAGGCCCCCACACAACTTCCAAAGGGTGAGATGAGTTTTGTGAAAGGAATATTAAGCAGTGGTGATGGAGATGTTGCAACATCGAAGTCACAATCCAAACGGTCTTTCCATGCAATTCTCTCGATACTACAACACCACAAACTGCTCGTACTAAGAAGAGGCATAGGAAACAAGTTAGATGCTATAATTGTTCAAAATTTGGACATCTTATTTCTAGATGTTACATTCTATTGCTGTGTGGTATAAGAAATGGATAAAGGACAACTCATATAGAAGGCAAGCAAGTGAAGATTAAGAAAATTTGGGTCAAAAAAGAAGATTTAAAGTGTAATTTCTCAGTAGTCTCCCAACATGCATGTGATAAAGTTTTGGGTCACTGTGACAAAGGATGGTCAAGGAAATTAATTGGAAATAAGACAATTATGTTCAAAAAAAATGGTAGAATGTACAAGCCAAACAACAAAAGAAGTCTCTCTCGATGTTGCAACACTATATTGACAACTGATTACTTAAGTGGATTCATAAAGGTCATACTGACAAAATGCAAATTTTTACAAAGGTTCGTCATGATGGTGATGCTAAAACACCAGTTCAACGTTGGTGCCTCACTTTCTTAGATGGGTTCGTGTTCTATCTCCTTTTTAGATCTCATTGGTATTATTTGTAATTAAGGAGAGTAACTTAAGGGGGAGTAAGAGGACTTATAATTGTTTGTTATCTGGTTATTGTTGATGGTTGTTGCTTTGAAATTTGTATTTTGATTAGCTATAGTCCTGATTCAAATACCTAGGCTCTACTTTCATCTTTACAATTTTTGCTTGTGCATTGGCGTTTAGTTCTACTTTTAACAATTATCCGAAGATCTAATTGGAGAAAAACATGGGAGCAACCCTCCTATTGAACAAAGAATTGAATAATTCAAATAAAATGAGAATTGAGAATAAAGGAAAAAACTCATAGGGGGAGGAGAAAAGTGATGACAACCCCTTCTAGGAGGGTTCTAGTGAATTAGGCAAAGCCATGGAGATTGGAATTGTTGCAACAGATGAGCAACAATCAAGTGTAGGTATTCGAAAAACTGTTGAGGTCGAGACTACTGCAATTGACGTTCAACAACAGTGTAGATGCAAAAGAGATTGTGAGTGCAGAAGCTATTCCAATAGACGACCAACAGACAAGGACCAGTGCAGAAGGAGCAACTGTTGCAACACCTATATGATAACCTGCCTCAGAGCATGATGATAACACCCTTTGATCATCAATTTCAAAAGGCTTAAGATAGTTGAAGAGGAGAGTATTCATCCAAACTTCCATGATAAGAACTCCTGTTAAAAGGACCAAGACTAGACTTGGTGAAAGGAGTCACATGTCAGCCTTAGTTGGCATAAGTAGTGATGATAAGAAGCCTACAATTAGAGCTTCAATACCAAGAGATTTGAAACTTTGGCTCAACGTTACATTGCCAAAAAAATTTCTCTAAAAAGGACGATTAAAATCTTTAGACTCAACAACAAATGATTGCTTTGAAATTAGAGATAACCAATAACTATTGACAAGGAACATAAGTTAGTTGGATCCATATTGAAATGTTGGCATAACATGAAACTTTATTGAAGGTCACAAATGGAGGCCAATTAATAGACAACTTTCGAAGATAAACTAATTCGAAAAAACAAAAGCAATATAATGGAGAAAGCAATTAATATTTCTATTGAAGTCGAAGATGATTTTGAAAAACAGAAAAAGTAGATAATCTTTATCCAGGCGCAACACAGAAAGAACATGAGCTTACCTTTGTAAGAAGCACACTTAATGCAATTGGTATCTTTGGAGGCATTAAAGTCTATAATTAGAGTTGCAAGAATAGAGAATTGCCTTGGAGGTGGAAGTTGTAAACCTTCAAATTTTGATAGATACTTCACCCTAAATGATGAGTAGCACATTGATTTCTATGCTTGTGCAAGCATCATCTAATGAACCTGTTGTCAAAATAGGTCGCTTTCTTTCCTCTTTTTACTTTTACTTTATCATTATGTGTCATGAAGGAAGAGAGTCTATTGAATGAGAGTGTGTTTGGTGAGTTTGGATTAAGGCAAAGTCTTTGGTATGGTTCTAAATTGTATTGCATTCTCTCATCGAGCTCTTATCACAAAAGGAGAATAAGGAGAATGGTGTAGGGGAGGTTCTTCGTTGGATTAGTAGAAGTTTGGATTAAGTGAGAGTCTACCTTTGTTGCTAATACGTGTTGGGATAGGTATTTTTTTTTTTCAATTCTTTGGAGTCCTGTTTGTGGTTTTGGGTCTTACCTGTCACATTATTATTGCAATGTTGATTGGGTCGATTGGGTTGTTTATGTTTGGAGTTGGTTAGTAAGTGAGAAGTTGTGTTTCACTTATGTGTTGGCACCAAGTTGTAATTTTGGATCTTGGGTGATGGGGTTGGATGAGTGTGTTGAGTTGTCAAAATAAAATTAAGAATGGTTGTACCGCATAATGTCGAAGGAGTAGATTGTTAGCAATATGGTGCGTGTTAGCATTTATGTGACACACAAGTGGCGATACAATTCAGCAAAATTATTGATATATGAAAGAGATATTATTGTAATATTAATTTCTCCTAGCATTTGTTTGTGAAAATATGGAATGGAGTTGGCTAATAATTTGAAGAAGATTGTCATCTTTCAATGCAAGAAAGTCGAACAATTTTCAACTAGAAAATTCTTAAAGAACATGTTTGGAAGATTAATGAAATATTGGCGATTGAATTGACAAAATTAAAAAATTGAGAATCTCATGCTAGAAGAAAAGTCAACTTATGCTGTTGCAACAAGCTGCAGTTAAAATATAACAACTGCAGAGTTCGTAGAATTAAGCAGATCTTGACGTATCAAGATAATCTTGAACATTCTGGAAAGTTGGATGATAATTTACTTGTGCAAAGGATGTAAGAAATGATCAGTTGAAGCATTGAGAGTAATTGTATTGAAATTACCACAGTGTTGAAAAGAATTGACCGACCAACTTGACTTCCTTGAGAGAAAAGTACATGTATTGTTTACAGTGTCGAGTTCTTTGTGTAAAATTTCTATAATTGAGTCTTAACATTGTGTTCCCCATTAGTTTTATTCACTTAGACGAAAGGGTAGGGATCTTTAGTATTATGTCTTTATTCTGTCAGGTAGGAAGTATAGAATATCACCTAGCCATGAACTTAGATGTGTGGGGAAATGGAGCTGTTAGAGTTATGCTTAAATTGAGTTGTGTGAGGTGTATAAATTTTAGATTCTAATGGACTCATTTTCTACTGAGCGAAGCTCCACAGACAGAAGTGTGGTTAACATCAAACTGCACAAACAATTCTTTGTATTCATCTCCTGCAAATGACATAATTGAGTGTTAATATTTTGGTAAGGTGGAGTGAACACAAATACAAATTTAGAATTAAAAATTATTAAAATTATTCCGCTACGTGTTTGATTGTTGGTTACTTTTTCCAACACTGAACTAACAATAAATGCTAACGTCACCCGTCTACACCTCCAAATTAGGTTGTAAATTAAATTGTAATTGTTAAATTCATCGATCAACCCAAAAATAACGAGTATTGGTAAACTTAAAAACTGCCACCACATACTAGAAAAAAACAATTTGAATGGATCAGTGAGCTCAAGCAAGTTTATTTGCTCTTAAAAGTGAGCAATGAATAAGTCCATTGAAAATATACTTGATCTATTTGTATACAGTGCTTAAAATTATAAAAAAATTATAATATTATATTGAGAAAATGAAAAATTAATTAAATATTAAAATTGTAATATTTTTTACAATTTTTCAGAGAGTGGTTGGCTAAATTTATTTTTAAGAACTTATAAGATGATATAACTTATAACATGTTTCAAGAGTTTATAAGTTCAATAATTTTATTTTAAAAATAAGTTAAGAAGTGATTGGTAATACCATCTTATAAGATTTTATTGAAATTTATAATTATAAGCGATTCTAAATTTTTTTGATAGAATAATAATGAAAATAATATAAATATTATTAATAAAATATAATTTAATGATATTTATATTATTTTTAATACATAAAATAATTTTTTTTATAAAATATTTAAAAATAAATTGAGAATAATTAACTTATTTTTAAAAGACATATAATTTTTTTTTATCAAAATAATTACTAAATACTTATAAGAAATTTATAAATTCTTAAACCTGTTATAAAATATTTGAGGAAGTAACAACCTCACCCAAACACCCTTGTAATATAATAATTTTGGATCAAATGTATCATGTACAAAATCTACCATGTCTACGACTCATCTCCAACGTATGAAAGAGAGCCCAACCAGTGCCGATTACAATCAAAACCATTATCCAAACAAAAACTGTATAATGCTATTCCTTTTATTTGTCATGCCAAAGACTTCTTTCCATGTCTTGTTAACATCTCATTAATTTTTTTTTTCTCTTAGAAAAGTTGTTCATTTCAACTTCGGGACAAATCGTCGCCTTAATGACTTTCCATGTCTTGATTCTTTTCATTATAATCATTGATAGAATTATAGCCAACCTTTTTAATGACTATGTTTGGAAGAGGTTTTTTATTTTTTAATATAATATTTGGAAAATATTGTGTTGGTAGTTGTTTAGAAGGAAGGTTTTAATGATATGTACAGTATAACTTATTAATATATATATATATATATATATATAAAGGATAATATAATAATAATTAAATGATGTAATAGTATATAAAGATAATAATTATATTTTAAAATGTAAATAAAAATAAATGTGAGGAGTATATGTGTACAATATGTGGGTATTAATTTGATCATAAATAGGTGTAATAATTGAAAATAATTAGTTAGTTATATATATGAGAGATGAAAAATTTAAATTTAAATTTTGATAAAAATATTATTAAATGGTATTGTAGACAAAAAAAAAAAAAAAGCAATCAGATGCTGCCATATGACATTTTATTGTAGGAAATATTAATTAAAGTAAGAAATTTTATTATTCACATTCCAAGAATTTAATCAAATATAATTCTTGAATTTAAATAATAAATACATTGATATTTTATTACAAATTTGACTGTCTACTTAAATTGTGACAAGTATTAAGATCAACCAATCGAATCGTGCTACATGTTAAATCCTATAAACTTGGAAGCAAGATATTATTAATTTGACAATTAATTTGTAATCATTCTACTAAAAGAAATGATGTCAAGTTAAATATTTTCAATTAATTCATGGCAAGACATACCTCTTCTACTCCTATAAATAGAGGTGATTTCTATAAATTAAAAGAAACAGGAAGATACGAATCAAGTAAGAAGCAATTTTAGAAGAATTTTAGACTCTCTTTACAAGTTTAAAATCGTTCATATAGTAGTTAAGGCGTTATTTACAAAAGTTCATCAAATTCTAACGTTTGATACATAGTTAAGGTGTTAAACTAGTAGATTAACATTATTTCAAACTCTAACGAATATTAAAAAAAATTAAAGTTCAGAAACTACTCCATTTCCAACCGTATTCTTCAAGCAATATTCAAACCGTTTTTGCGATATTCAAAGTATTTTTCAATAAATTTATTAAATTTTGACATTCAATTTAAAATCTTGGTGTCAAACTAAGATGTAAATATTTTAAAAAGGATATGTGAACTTTAAATAAGATTAAGTTTATAAATATTTTAATAAATTATAAAAATATTCAAATCTTTCAAATTATACGGTGAATGAGAGGGTTAAAAAAATAGAACATTCTAATTGTAACTGCACAAATGAGAAAATGACAGACATATGCCAATAATGATCGTTAAGTTTGTTTTAATATGTATTATTTATTTTAAAAGTTTATAAAAATAAAAATGAGATAGAAATAAAATTTAAAAATATATATTTATTTTTGAGATGGAAGGATTTTTTTTTAATATAATTTACGAGACGGAAGGATGAAAACAATCCTTTCCTTTCTAATCTCCAACAGAGCCAATGTTGGAAGCACGGAGGCGGTGCTAAGGCCAACAATGGCGGCGATGCAATTACCGAACCCCGACCTCAACCCCACCTGTACTGTTCCTAATAAAATAATCCCATTTCTCTCTTTCTCTTTTCAACCCTCGCATTTCTCCTTTTCAATACATAGTTTATTTGATTTCTTGATTCCTAGTACTAGATTCCTTTGTTGTTTTCCTGCTTCGGAGGGCTGGTTTTTCCTCTGTTGTTTTAGGATTTGAGGGATTATTCCGACAGAAAGGTTGTTTTTTTCTATTTTAGGAAAGGGCGATATGGATAAGGGAGATAATGCTAGTAACGGGTTTAGCCCTTCAGACAAGAATCATCGTCTCATAGCGGCGTCGCTACTCTGATGAAGATGCATAACAGAACCGAAGCATTTGATGGCGGCATCAGAATCGGTAGTACTGATGGCGGAGCTGGCCTTGGGGAGCCCACCGGCAGTAACAGCGGCGGAGCTAACGAGGCTGTGGGCAACGACCGTGACGATGTCTCAACTTCTTGCGGTGCTGCTGAAGATTCTGCAACGAGTAGTACTAATTCGCAGCCTTTTTACATTTTTGCTTCTTACCATCTCTTAGCTCTGCCATTTTTTTTTATAGTGTAACTGTGAACTTACACAGGAGGGATGGCTGCCTGCAGTGTGGGGTTCCCTTTTACCTTAGCTCAGCGGAGAGAGCTCGAAAGACAAGCTATGGTCTATGAATGCACGATGATGCATTCGGTGCCCCTGTCTCCTGCAGATCTTCTCTTCCCACTCACAGAAAACTTTCCATCTGCAGCTGTTGACTCTGGTGCTTCCTGTAAGCCTCTAACTCTTCAACCTCTTTGTCTCTTCTATCAGTTTTTGTCTTTGATTTGCTTTAAGCCATGCTTAGTTAACTTATATCTTCTTGATTCTTGAAGCTCTGTGTAAGCTGAGGTACTAAAAAAATGGAGATCCTGAGCCCGGGAGATGCAGAAGGACAGATAGCAAGAAATGGAGGTGCTCCAGAGAGGTGGCGGCCGAGCAAAGGTACTGTGAGCGCCATCTGCATAGAGGTCGCCCCCGTTCAAGAAAGCCCGTGGAAGTTAAAAAGAAATGGTGAAAATCGCAAGGAGACATGTCTTGGACAAAGCCCTCAACGGCTTCTTGCTGCAAATGATCAGCTCCTTCTGCTATTCAATGCTGGTACTGATGTCAGCATGTCTGCTGCACCTTCTTGTAATGGAACTAATAGGTTGGTTTGTTTGTCACCATCATGTTATGTGTTGGCTTGTGCTTACTTCTTGCTGCCTAATTTATCATTTTGGCTTGTGCATTGAAGAGATTTGAACAAGACGATCGAGGCTGAGCATAGATGGCAGCTTGCAATGAAAGCAAATATGGGGTTTGGAAGTGAGGGGCCTTCTATTTATGGCTCTAGTGATCATCATTTTGATCAAGATTATGTGGAGCAGCATCCGGTGAATGTGTTTACTCATTTAAATAACCCAACTGATTTTATTGATGCTTGGTCAGTTGACAACCTCAATGGCAGCAACAATGGCAATGCCAAGTCCTCCTTATCAATGAATCATGAAAACCTCTCTCCTTCACTCAATTTGTCTATTGCTATGGTTGCGGGAAATGTTTTAAATTAAGAAATATGAAAGGTTCAACTTGGCGGAGATGGTAAGTACTGTGACGAGCACGGTACAAAGGATTCAAGATGGTTAAGCCCTGTTTCTTGGGGGCCATTTGCCCCAGGAGGGCCACTAGCCGAGGCTTTGCAGCCAGGGGCGGTAGCCTTCGCATGTAAACATCCACCCTCGCCCCACGATTCAATCGGCATTCCGGCTTCTACCGTTTCTTCACCTTGTGCAGTTCTGCAGAGAACTTTCTTTTCGCACTCCGATAACGTTTGCAATAGCCCGGCGTCTGCAGCTCACCCGTGGGAAGTTGCATTCCAGCGGCTTAATTAAACTGATTAGAAGCTTCCAGAATCCCTGTCTTCTTTGGTCTCACTATCGATTTCATGAGTTGGAAGCTTTGTATTGCTGCAATGTGCTCTGATAATACTAGTTCTACATAAGCATGCTTTACGGAATTTCAACTGTTTCCAGACAGTTGATTTTGGATGTTTGAAATGCAAGGATTGATGGTAAGCAGTTCTCTGATTGAATCATGGCAGTCAAGTTTCTCTTGACGTGCAACTTGCGTGTGTTCCACAGAAGCTAGCTGACAAGTCTGCTGTGTTCTCAGCAACACTGGCAATCTTCTTGATTGTTGCTGGTGGGACAATGCCCCTTTATTTTTGTCTGGAAAATATTTTGTTTGGTGGAATGGTGTCTTTCTTCTCTATGTTTGTCTCACGTGCTTAAAATTCATCTTATGATTGATCATAAACTAAATGCTACATTTCATTAAACCTCTGCATTGATTTGGTGGGACTGCATTAATGAAGGCCACTACTGTCTAATTTTTTTGTTGGGATCAATAAAGATTGCATTGGAAATCACAACGTAGGATGACAATATTGTAAATAGTCCACAATAATAAGGAAGCCTGTATGGCTATAGCTTCCACAGGAAAGCAGGACATACCAAAATTACCACGGTATGAATGGCTTATTCCTGCCAATTTAGCCAAGCCATGGCCGCAGTTGTATGAAGTTTCCATCTCTACATTGTGTGTAAATTAAGAAACCCACTAAAAATTTTTTCTTTCTTGTCCTAAAAGACGAACCGAATGTTGGTAGTATGACCTAAAAGACATTATAACACGACCCACTAAGTATCCATGTGAACTTCTTTTGATGCATCATAATACGAGATATCAAGAGGAAAATGTAGAGTGGTCCAAGCCCTGTTGGGTATTGGTGTTATGTGCTCAAGTCTGTTGTTTTTTTGCTTGCCTAATAATTGGCTAGAGAATGTCTTGTCTCCTCCCTTCTCACTCTCAGAATGGGAAGCACCAAGCTGTCAAATTCTTAGATGCATCACAGTCTACTTATATAAAATACTCTGAGGCACGAAAGTCGGAATTGTTGGCTTTAAAATCTGAAGTTTTACAACTGAACTTTTGTGAAATTTACCAAGCTGCGGAGATGTAAACTTAGGTTAGCTTAGCTTGGAATCAACTTTGTCACTTTTTAGTTTGGTTCCCTCATCTATCCTGTCTTCTGCTCTTCTGTTCTTCTCTCTTTTTCTTGCTTTTGTTTGCTTTTAAGTTTTTTGTCTGAATGATGTAGAACACTTTGACTGGTTAGGGTGCCAAAGTAAAAGCGAAAAAATGAAAAGCCAAACTCAGATAATAAGTAGTAAAGTGCCACCAGCTTAAAGCAAGACTAGACGTGTATATTTGTGACTTCACTAATGTCTAATAATAGTAATGAACAATACTTCTTCAGAGGTGAGGAATCATGACCACAAATCACTTCCTATGGGCATATCCAACAAGACAAAATCTACCATAGTCAGCAATAATTTTGATCTTAGATGTTCCGAAGTTAGCCACATTGTCATTCTTAGTGCCTTGCCACAGCCAAATCACCCTTGTTGCATCATAATTTGAGCATCAAGAAACCTCATTCATTATAACAATATGGCTCACCACCAACTTGCCTCACAGGAATGCGTTTACATCTTAGGCCATTCGGTTTATAACCATCTGCATTGTGGGCATCAAGGACAGGGAACGACAGGCGTTTCTTCACTGAACCCCCTATCTGCTCTCTACCTGGGCTCGAAAGCCTCTGCCTCGGGCTGCTATGTGACCTGACTCGAGCCATGGCCGATGCAGTCGCGGCCATGTAATTTGGCCGAGGCAAGGGGCCAGAGCTTTCACTCGTGCTCATCCTGTGGAAGTACATTGAACGCAAAGTAGGCGTCTCGGCAGACTGATAGTTTCTTTCCCCTGTTAGATGACTAGGGCTGCTGGAATGAGCTTGAATGGAGTTCATCTTGGATGAGGATGGAGTTTTGGGCGATTGAACGAAGAGATTGCGGTGCTTTTGGCTGACAGGAGAAGGGACTGAATATGAGCTAAGGTATTGTGCATGATCATGGTGCTGTTTTAGTGATTTATGGGAACTAGTCTTGGTTGGATCCCTATGATCACGTAAGCTCCTGTCTGTTCTAACCCATAGATGGTCTGTTCTCCTGCCTGACAATCTATTCCCTTCTTCAAGCTCTTCATAGCCGTTGTCTGAAAATTGGCCTTCATCCAGTGTCATAATCTGCTCACCATACGGAATGACTGAAATACTTAAACAGACAAATGCAGGAAAGAAACAAGAACACGGTGATCAGTCCAAACCTGCTTGAGTGAGCACTCTTTGGCTCTCTGTATCATAGCCTGGATCTCCTCAACTCCACGTGGACGATCACCCAAACTGCTTGACTGCAACGTAACAACATTCAGAGACAATTAGAATCCGAAACACATGAAACAAATTGCTTTGAAGATACATAGAAAATGCCCACAATGGACTTTCTGCTGGTGTTGGCCTGGCCAAACACGGATCTCACGCTTGCCGCGTCGAACGACCGCCTTCGGCGTTGATCGCAGACCAGAGCTTGAACTCTGACGAGAGATTGTACGCATTGGAGCGTCATCTTTGCCCGCTTCCGGACAAGGTGTCCCCTGATTAGGGCTTGCAGATGCACGACGCCTTTCAGTGCCACGAGAGCTCTCCTGGCCTAAATAGCAGAAGAGTAACGGAACAGCTTGATCTTAGCTCATCCTGTTTGTTTATTGTCCTTAATTTTTCGAGAGAAATGGACATTGCAGATTTACCAGGTATCCTCTGAACATGGTCTGGATCACAAGAGCAGCCCCGTGTTGTTTGGGGAAAAAGGAAGGTGCAGCGGTGAGGCTGATATACTCCACCGCAGCTTGTGCGGTCGCAACGGCGGCGGCGGCTCTCGCCATAGCCACCGCGATCGGACGCCTCCGCTCATCAGACAAATTCCCATCTCCGTTTATTTTCGCTGCGTTGTGCTGAATTGTGGTTTCGACAGCGTAACGCCTGCGAAACATCCATCTCCTCTTTCCACTTTTCTGCAGAGATTGAAGCAAACTAAATGAGTCCATCAAGATTTCCAGAGAATTCCCAAGATTGAAACTCTGCAACATATTACTCACCTTATCTTCTTCTTCTTGAAAATTTTCTTCTCTTCTTCGGCTTCTCTTCTCATCAACGCTGCTGGGAGACCTGAAGGCCCTTCTCACTGCACTTAACCAAGAATTTCCACTGTTCTTCCCCATCAGAAAAAAGGGGTGTTGCATGAAAAAACTTTGCCTGAGCAGATAGATATCTTTATAGCATCCAAAGAGAGTGGAGGGAACAGAATCTAACAGAGCAGTGGAGCCACGGTACTCTGAAACAATAGCTGCATAATTTAGGCTGCTAGAATCGAACCGTGGGCTGATATTCTGGCTCTTATGTAGTTAGAAAAAGGAAACAAAAAAAGAAAAAAGTAAGAATGAACAAATAAACAAACAGAATTGGTGGTAAGAATGAACAAATAAACAAACAGAATTGGTGGATGTGTCAGAGAGGGTTGGAGACACAGGCATGAAGGAACATAGGTTTTTCTCTCGAGAATGGTGAAGGCTGTGGAAAGGAAAACGCGGAGGGCAAGTGGGAATGTTTTTAATTTCTTTTGCTTTTCTTCTTTTTTTTGCCCTTTTTGGGTGTTCTTGAAGGAATTCTGGTGGGTTCACATGCTGGCGAATGATTTGGGCAGAGAAAGCAGAGGAGACACTGTTGTTATTTGGGGGATTGGCATCTGCACAGATGCAGCAGAACCTGTCCGTTTAGTTCCTTCTGCATGTTGAAGCCAGGAGAATGATGGAGGGCGACCGCACCACGTGTTCGCTGAAAATGTCCTGTAATTCTACCTTATTGGTCGTGGCCCAATATTGAAAATTATCTGGGCCTGTGTTGGGTGTCCCGCAGGCCCATACTCAGGGATGCTGCCCAATAACAACGGCCCAACAGCTTCCACAGAAGAAGCATGATCATTCGCGAATGTAGCAGAAACGTAGAGTGGAAAGAAAACTCGCATGGAAGCTGTCGACGAGATCCTTTTTCTGCTCTTGAACATTCCAGATTGCTCCACACCCTTTTCTCCCATCTCTATATATATCGCTCTATCAAACCCTGCGAGTAGGCAAACTTTAGAGGGCAGTAAACGATCGTTCACTTTTGTGATGGCAGCCAAAGCCTTGGTGTGGACTCCTTTTGCATCTCTCAACTTTGTGGGGACAAGCAGCACAGCTTCCGTTGGGCCGTGCTCTGCGTTTTTCCCTTCTCCGTGCAATTTAAGGACGAGGAGGTCATCCTCCGGCCTCGTCAGAGCTCAGGCCAGTGGCGAAAACAAGGATACGGCGGTGGACGTGCAGCATGTCAGCGGCGGTAGAAGTGGCAGCAACCGGGGCGCCTCCGTGGAACGGCGGCCGCGGAGGTTGGCTGTACATGAATCTCCTTTTGGTTAGCACAAAAACCTACATCTTTTTTGCTAAAATCCGTACTGTTTTTGTATATTTCTGTTTGATTATTAATAAAAAAAAAACTAATCTCCGATTACAGGATTGCTGGACACGCTGTCCCCATTGCGATCGATGCAGCAAATGCTGGACACAATGGACCGTCTGTTCGAGGGCGCCATGACGTTCCCTGGGGCAACAGACGAGCTACGAGCGCCGTGGGACGTCAACGAGGATGAGGACGAGATCAAAATGAGGTTCGACATGCCAGGTCTCTCGAAAGAAGACGTCAAAGTCTCGGTGGAGGACGACGTACTCGTGATCAAAGGTGAGCAGAAGGCAGAGCAAGGGAAGGGCGATTACTGGTCGAGCAGAAGTAGTTCGTATGACACTCGGCTGCAGCTTCCCGACGACTGCCGGAAGGATAAAGTGAAGGCGGAGATGAAGAATGGGGTTCTTTACATCTATGTCCCCAAGGCCAAGGTGGAGAGAAAAGTGATCGATGTGGAGATTAATTGAAGAAGTATTTCTCTGTGTTCTCTGCTGTGTTTTTTGGGTTCTGAAAGAGTTGCTTTGAGCTGTAGTTTTGGTCAGTTTTCTTCTAATGCACTCTGTAAGAACTTAAATACGTATAAATTTTATTTTGGGCGACATTCGTGCATTTCAATATACGTGGCTTGTTATTTCATTTATGAGACTCATATTGCTCAACAAATGACACTAAACTGAGTGATTTGGGCGAGAAGAGATGCAAACAAAATCCAGAATCAGTGTAGTGTCATCACCCTACTTGATCTTTCTTACTTTTCTGCTATGTATGATACACGGCGTTTGACTCATCTTCTTCGGGGATTGCAGCGAGACTTGGTTTCCAATTTGCAGCTGGATTAACAGGAAACGCTTTATCCATACGTAAGACGAGGTTTTCTGCCGAGGTCTTCTTTGATAACAGCTCCTGAAGCTGCTTCTTTGTGATGACAACCTTAATTCTCTCGACAGAGGCGGTGTTGGGTTCTGCTTCAACGGTGGCGGCGGGCTGGGTCTTTGTCTGGTCGGAAGCTTTGGAAGGGAAAAGATAGTATGTTCTTCCCAGTTTCAGTTCAAAGCTTGGAGGAAGATGCTTGGTAGATTTCTTTGATGACTTAACTGCAAACCCTTCAAAGTTCATAAGCAATTCTTTCACCGGAATCGGTCCCGTAAACCTTATAATCTTGCCATCCGTTTTCACTACCTGCAGGACTTTTCTGTTCCCGCAAATGGGCAATCTGATGCAAGGACTTTTTAGTGCATGAAGGGGGAATAAATTTCCTTTCCCCATGAGTTTGTTGCATGAAAAAGTTCAGAACTTGTGGCAATGAGAAGGCTGTAAGAGGGAGAATATCAAATGATTTAGTAGCTAAAGGAACAGAATTGTGTGTCAAAAGAAGTAGAACAAGACAGCATCTCTGAGAATCTTGGGACTCTCGATCAAAGGAATTGAGAAGAATTTGTGCAGTGGGAGGCTTCTTATATGCGTTTAGATATCTGGATTATATGATGGGTTGTTTTAAATGAGGAGAGGAAATATTATTATGCCGTCAGAAAGTGAAGTATTTTTAACATGCCAAGGAGAGGGAAAAAGGCTTGATTTCTGCTCTGCAAAAAGGGAGTGTCGTTGAAATATTTAACTTCAATTTGTCAACACGCATGCAAGAGCCAAGAGGGTTCGGTTAGTAGATGGTGGCGCATGGCATTGGCTCATCCTTCTTGCTTTGAGATGTACAAGCCGCTGGTGCTCAATGTACAAGTGATTGATGCGGAGGACATGGCTAAGTGTAGGATTCGTCCTGTTATGAAATATCCCCAAAGAATCCTTGTGGAAGTGTTAAAAGGAGGGATTTTTATGGAGTGGGGGTGGAAACCTAACACGCGGCGAACTTGTTCTTGTATTTGTTGTCTACACCCTACATTATATTTGTTTTTTAGTGAAATGATGTAGGGAAGGAACCAGAAATGCCTTGAAATTTTAATCGGGTGGGCTCCTACTTCATATAACTCTAAGAATAATTTTGGTTAAATACTACTAATTTAAAGCAAATCATAAAATTATCGTACGAGTCCATTAATCCAGCTACCTAATCCTATTAAATAACACAGATGATCATGCCAAGACTGGGACTTGCAAGGAGATTCTTGCCACCTAATCTTAAGAAATTGGAGAGTTGGTACTTAAATACATGGTAGATACCAACAAAAATGAAAGTCCATTGTGCATTCATATTTAGGTGGGATGGTTTAGGCGGATGTTAAGTTACAATGATGTTGTTTAGTTTGAAATAGGAATAAAGAGGCAGTCGTCATTCATATATTCAATATCTCTTGGGCACTAAAATCTTGTTATCTTCTATTTAGTTTAAACTAAGAGAGTTAGTGGTGTAAGCTACAATCTTCAATTCATCCCATTCTATGCTCTTGGATGTTTCAGGGCAATTGGGTTATATTTGTTTTTGAATTTTAACGTCTAGTTTTAAATATTTTTATCTTAAAAATTATATAAAAATAAGAGAAAGAAAAACAAAATTTAAAAGATGTCTTGATTAAATGTGTTTTTAGAACTCAAAAATGGAACAGACAACCGTGACTTGGTGATGAATAGCAAGAGACAAAGATTTGTCCTTTCCACCGTCATCATTTGGTCAGGATTTTCCACTTTCTTGAGCTTGCAAATGGGCGATCAAGAGGCCAACCTCTACTAGACCCCCCATCCAAGTGGTTGTTGGTATTCTACTAACATTTATTATGCGTTTCCCAAAATAGTAACACATATCAACTAAAATTGCCATGGATAACAGGGACCGGAGTTTGGTTTATGCCCAATCAATATAATCATATTCCAAAGAATCATAATCCAGCCCATGATAGAAAAAGAAGACCGGAATCAAAGCTAATATTTGGTCATTGAAGCCTTGCAGACGAGTTTTCATTAAATCAGAAAGCATGAAACAAAACGAGTACGTTGATACAGTATTGGTGCCTGCTAAGCTAAGCATGATTTTGGAGAATAATTAAGGCAGAGAAAATGGCCAAAGTGTAGAAGCTTAACAGGCCACCATTAACAGTAAATGCAGGTGACAAACCCAGCGGAGCAACGAGATATAGAGAAAAACAAAAAACTGAAAGACACAGATGCCATGTCCCCTTAAAAGCATCAGTTTCTATGTATTTATATATAGAGAGAGGGTGTCAAGTGTTCGTCAGAATATAACCTCCAGAGAAACATGGGAAGAGTTTCAATATTGGCGGGGTTGGCGGGGTCGGACGGGAGTCTTTGATGGACTTACCCTGCAAAAGTGCAAAGATACAGGATCATATCATTTGCAAGAAGACAAACCAATGGAAGAAAGAAATCCAAAGATAATGAAGGAAATGAAACCTTATGGGCAGTGATCCTAAGACTGCACCACTGCAGTTCAGAGCTGCTATTGCGCTCTCAGCCTAACAAAAGTGAAAGTTGTCAGAGTAAAAAGCTAACATAGCCAAAAGAGAGTCCCAATCAAGTTAATGCAGAAAAATTAGCAATTTCCTCAACAGAAGATAAACGATAGAAAAGAATGGAATTAGGAAAAAAAAGAAAAAGATAACAACACATCTAAAATTCTGAAAGATCAAACGAAAATGATGACAACAAATGGGGGAAAGGCATTGTATTGCAAAAGACATGGTGTAGAGAGCTGAGGTTGCCGAAGCCATGCCTGCAATAAAATTTTTACTTCCCAAGTATGGATGAGGACATGATTGACAAATGTCAGAAGTGCATGAAATTACAGGAAGCAGTCTATTTTAAGCCCAAAAGGAGGGCGGATGTTGTCCAAGATTGCATATCCACCAAGTGAAATGACAATTTTGTGATTGAAATGGTATATAATCCAAAATCTACCCATGTAAACTTGCCAAAGCACCTTAATCCCAGCCAACCAGTAGGGTCATTCCCATGTCATAAATTACAGGAATAAAAAAGCAAGAGGAAAAAATAATTATGCACCTACAGACATTACAGTGAAAGAATGGCAGCCGAATGGTGCCATGACAAAAGTTATGCAGCAAATAAAACAACAGAAGGCTTCCAATTTCCAACTATAGGTGCATGGCCACACATCAAATACAGGCTTAGCAAAATGCATAAATACTCCAACTAATACACAGCACCATCTTAAATGGACTAAGGTTGGTTGTATCAGGGCCTTGCAGGTTAACAAGCAAAAACCCAAAAATATATTTAAATTCAGATTGTGTTGAAAAGGAGTGATTGCAATGTTGGATTATCAAAATGGTCATTTATGAGGGGCAACTAATATTATTACTTTAAACACAATCAAACTACAAATATCGGACAGGCTAACCCTGTAGTTAACTTGTCTAAAAGTAAAGGGTGGAAAGCATAAATCTATGCTTCTCCTCTGACCTTTTCAGCAAGAAAGGATAGCTTTGAATATATATGCCACTATATACTGCATCATATATGATGCGTACCTACTATGGTTGCACATGGTAAAATGCTGTGACCAGTGGCATAATTAAATTAGAACCAACAAAAAGGCCTGTGAATGAATGATGGCACATCATTCATCTTGATTCAGTGTAGTCAATCTAAACATGGACTATCTTCTCCTCAAGTGTGGCTAACCAAAATAAATGAAAGAAGTCACTCTTATAAATCCAAAACACTGCTCCGTTACAAATATTCTTGGAGAAGGAAACAGATCAGCACCCAGCAAGGATGATGAGCTTATAATAACTCACACCAAGCATGCGCAAAAGATATTCAGATTGGTTAGATTTATATTAGGTAATTGCTTAAGTTCCATGCATCAAAATTCAAAAAAATTTTGAGAAAACTCAAAGTGCTACACAGAAGCATAAACAAAATTAAACAGAATCACTTAGAAGCCAGTTGTTCTTACCATTACAAACTCCACAAAAGCTATGCGTGTTGAGTGATGATAATCACCAAGCAATCTCAAGCGACGAACCTAGCCCAACAGAAACATTTTGGGTCATGACCACTAGTTCAAGAATTGAGTGACTAAGAATTACCACACAAGCGGGTACAAACCTCTCCACAGATAGACTCAAAAAACAGTTTGACATCTGCTTGAGTGACCTGCAAGAACAAATGACAAATAATGCATACAAGACCAAAAATTGCTTGTTGGTAATGTGTCACAAGGATTCTGAATTACAACAGTACCTTTTTATCAATGTTTGTACAATAAATAGTTCTTGCACACATTTCTCTTTCATCCTCAGACTAGCATCACAAAATGGAATGAATTAGCATTTCATTCATGAAATAGTTCGAATTTAAACACATCGCTGAGTAAATACAAATTATATCAAATTTCTCACCCTTGGCAAGAATGTTGGATTAACAGGTGCAATAGCAGTTTTGGAAGGCAATACCCTCACGGGATAAAATCCAAGCATAGTTCCAGCCAAACTCAAAGCATTCTTTGCCCCTTCTGCAAGTCAGGTGAGAGATGGCGCTATGAGTAATGAACCAGGGCATTTGTACACAACCAGATTAGTTTATCGATATACCCTCATCAGTGAATTCAATGAAGGCAAAACGAAGTACGGAATTGGGGTCGCCACAAACACGGCAATCCACAACCTTCATCATGAAAAGGATGTAAAGAATGCTCAGACCCGGTTCTTATTTGTAAATGCTGACTCTAATCTGATTGAATGCTAACACATATTTACCTGTCCACAACTAACAAAAAGCGCAGCAAGTTGCTCTTCGGTAACCTATGTTGAAAGGCCAAAATCAGTAAAAGGCTACCGTTTCTGAAAATAATTAAGGATTGATAAAAACACAATCCTAAGAAACTAAATTCATTTTACCTGATGATCAATGTCAGAAACATAAACTGTCCTCTTAATCACGTCTTCCCTTTGTGCCATGCTTGTTCGGCTATTAATCCTCTGCTTTCCATGATTGTAGCCATTTTTCTTCTACATATTACAAAATCATTAACATAAATTAATGCCTCCTAAGACCCTACTAGGAAAATGGCATAGGCTAAAGGAAATATAAATCATTGACAGCGAGAAACAGACATTTTATTTTCATTCTTTCAATATCCAGAAATAGGGCACTTCAACAAATCCAAATTGAACCAAATATCTGCTCATTATACTTCATTCACCCCATTTTATTTCCATCCTCTGTAGTCCAACAATTACTTTACAATCCAAACAAACTAAGGCATAAAATATGAGCAATGCATCACGATCACTAAACAGAGATATTTTAAAAATAATAATTAAAAAGGAGAGAGAAAAAGGAAAGAACTGACAATTGACATAAAAAAAAAAATCCTCATGTAAAATACCAACCCTTCTAAAAGAGTTTCCATTTGGAACTCCTGGGCTAACAGGCTGCTGCATTACAAAACTATTAGCATTATACCCAAAATGCGCTGCCGCCACAGCACTAGCAGCCTGTGGAGGCGCCACCAAAAACCTATGCTGCCAGCCACCGCCAAGGCCGGCGAGAGACGGAGGAACAAATTCCTTTGCCATTGGATTCAACTTGGACAGCATTTCTTCTAAATCTCTCATCTCCTTCTTAAACGCCTCCCCTCCATCATCACCCCCATCCATTTTCCTTTCCGACGGGACTCCATTTCCATTGACGGAGTGCTGCTGCAGCTGATAATGACCGTTTGATATTTTCTGCTGCATCAGGTGGAAATTCTGATCAGCGGGCTTAGTTGACATTTGGTTATTAGCAGCAGCCTTTGTTGACTGCTGGTGATGATGGTGGTCCGCGACGACGTCGTTCTGCTGGACATCCCGATTCGACAACGCCGTCGTGTTAACCCCGGCGACTTCCACCACCGCCATGATCAAAACACTTGGCGAGGCTGTCGTCTTTCACTTCCCTTTTGCTGTTTCTTTTATTTTCTAGAAGGTTCTCTCACTAAAATAAAATTAAAAAGAGAGAGAGAGAGAGAAGAAAACCCAGAACTCAATTCTTCATTTCAACAGATCAAACCCCGGAAAATCAGAATTAGAGCTTTTTTACCTGATGAGCGGAGTTCTAAACAGTCTCCATTGAGCAAATTAACTGGAAGATCGTGAGCCACGATGTCCAGGAAGAGAACGGAGAAAAGGAAAAGACGGGGCAAAAACAGAGCACTAATTTTCCTCCTTCTCCTTCCTTTTTGTGGATTATTTTATTCCATTTGTAAGAATACTTTACAGAGTCTGCCAGAACACCATATGTAGAAAGAGAGAGAGAGAGGGGAGAGGGTTTTGGAGAGAGAATCAGAAAGTATAGCACCGAACCAGCAATGGGGTTTTGTTTCCTCTGTTCTTCGGATCGTCCGTTTTAGCCTTTCTTTCACTGATTATTTTATTTATTTATTTATTATTTTTATTGGTTGGACTTTGATCCCAACGCCCCAAGAAACCTACGATCAGACAACAGGCGATGACAGATGGGCCCCACCTATCATGTCAATTGGAATTTAGATTTTAGACTTTTTATTATTTTAATATTTTTTTATTTTCTTCTGTTTCTTACATAGTTTTTTTTGCTTTAAAGGATAATTAAAATATTTTTTTAATTTTAATTTTTTTATTTATAAATATTTTAAAAAATATATATATATATATATCTAAAATAAAAGTACGCAATAAAAATCAAAACAAATATAGCCTATATATCTGTGACAAACCAAATAATGGGGTGATCCATGGCTACATGGATGATCATGATGGCATTTATGTTTTTGCGTGATCCTAATCATGTGATGTTTAGTGTGTTGCGTCGTGGATATGGATTTTTATTGTTATTGTTATTATAATGCCAGGGACTTGATGTTTGTTGGGCGGTCTGGTCAGTGGAGTGATGGCGGATGGTGATGGAAATGATGAAACCTTACTTGAGAGGGATATGGAGTGAGCGAATTTACGTGTGTTTCAAAATCAACTGACATTTTATTTTATTTTTGTCGATGAATGAGATTGTTGTTAAGATTCATGACTATTCATGCACTAAAAGTTGTTCATTTCAACTAACAAAAATAAGTTAAAGATTGTAACCAATTAGGTGCAGGGATAGGTACCTCCATTTTTAGTGAATCAGGTGTAGGATAGGTGTCTCCAATCTTAGCCAATCAAGTGCAGAGTTAGGTGCTTCCAAACGTAACTAATCAGAATGCAGGGTTTTTAACTATAAATAGAGGATGTTTTGGCTAGCTTCTACATTAGTTCAATTTCAAAAATTGAGTGTGTGAGTGTATGTAAACAGGAGTGTTCCTCGTGAAGTTGTTTTTTAAAAATTCAAGTTCCTCCCTTACCTTTATTGTTTGTTTTCTTTCTTTTGTATACTATACACACTTAAATATAAAATGTCACATTTTCGAAAGCTTCTTTTTATTTTTAGAGTTCATATCTCCCAACAAAGTGGTATCAGAGTCGAGGATCTGTCATTTTTTATAATTTAAGGAGCAATGAAAGAATCAACCGGCACCATGATCAAGTTGAATTTCAGTGACTATGCTCTTTGAAAGCTTCGAATGGAGGACCACTTGATTATACGAAACCTGTTGGATCGAGTGCTTGGAGACACTGCAAAACTCGAAGGTAAGTGCAATGCCGAGTGAGAAAGGATGCACAGAAAAACGGTATGCCAAATTTGTTCTTGAATTGATCAAAGTATTTTTAATCATGTTTCTAAAGAAACAAGAGCTGATATTTTGTGAAAGAAACTTGAAGTAATGTATGAAAGGAAACATAGTTTAAACAAAGTTTTACTATTAAAAAAATTTACTCGTCTTCGTTATAAGGAGGACTTTAGTATATCAGAGCATCTAAATGATTTTCAAGGGTTAATTAATCATTGCACAATTTTGAAATTAAATTTAGATGATGAAGTTCAAGCTCTTTTGTTGTTTATTTCATTGTCCAATAGTTGAAAAACCTTGTTTATTACTATTTCTAACTCTACTCCAAACGGAATTTTGATCTTAAATATGGTAAAGGAAGCCCTACTCAATGAAGAAACAAGGAAAAAACAACTTAAACATGAAGTTGAAGGTCAGACCTTGGTTTTTGAAAAATATGGAAAACGTGGATGAAGCTAAAATCGAAGACCAAATCGAGAAAGAGGACATTCAAGAGGTAAGTCTGTTAATAGAAAAGAAGTTGAATGTTTTTACTATAAAAGGAAAGACCACATCAAAAGGGATTATTGGAATTGAAAACAGAATTTTTACAAAAGAAAAGAAGAGCAAAAGAAGTAAAAGAACATGCTCAAAGAAACAACAGCAACAGTTTCAGATGGAGATGTTATAATTGTAAGTGATGAAAATTCCTTGAATTTTACCTTTCAAGATTTCTTATGGGTGATTGACTCGAGGGCTTCCTACCATGTTATTCCACATAAGGAGTTCTTCTCTTTTTATCATCCTGTAGAAAATGACTTTGTAAAAATAGATGATAGTGGCTCTTGAAAAATTTATGATTTTGGTGATATTTTGATAACTATTGCCTTATGATGTAAATTAAAGTCGAAAGATGTGAGGCATGTACCGAACTTAAGGTTGATTTAATTTCAACGGGAAAGTTGGACGATGAAGGGTTCTCTAATCATTTCACTGGTGGAATTTAAAAGTTAACAAAGGGCAATTTGATTATTGCCAAAGAGAGAAAGGTAAATACCATTTACATTACTGATGCAAAAATTGATAGTTCTGTTTGTGCAGTGGTGAAATCATCAATGGAGCTATAACACAAAAGATTAGGGTATATGAGTGAAAAAGGTATGTCAATTTTGGCTAAAAATAATTATTTCTCAAAATTTAAAAAATTGAATTTCAAACCTTGTACCTACCATATAAAAGGGAAATAATAAAGAATTGCTTTCAAAAAATATCCCCCTATAAGGAAAGAAAAACCTCTTGAGCTTGTACAAACTGATGTTTGTCAAATGAATGAAAGAACACTTGGTGGTGCTTTGTATTTAGTGACTTTTATTGATAATTTTTCTAAAAAAGTTTGGTCATATGCATTAAAATCAAAGGATCAAATTTATGAGTTTTTCAAAAATTTTTATAAAAGGATTGAACGAGAAATGAGCCTTAAATTAAAATGTGTTCGAGCTGATAATCGTGGAGAATACCGATGACCATTTGAAGAATATTGTAACAGCCATGGGATCTGATTGAAGAAGACCGTTCCAAAGACTTCACAGCAAAATAGCGTTGTTGAAAGAATGAATCTGACCATTACTAAAAAGATTCGAAATATGCTATCACATGCAAAGTTGTTAAATTCGTTTTGGGAGAGGCTATGAGGATAGCTATTGATTTAATCAATCTTTTGCCTTTAGTTCATTTGAATGAAGATGTTCCAGAAAAGGTATGGTCTAGTAGGTCTATCAATTTGCAGCATTGAAAAGTCTTTGGGTGTCGGGTATTAGTTCATATCCTAAAAGATGAAAGGAATAAACTTGATCTTAAATCAAGAGATTGCATCTTTTTGGGATGTAGGCATGAAGAATTTGGATATAGATTGTGGGACCCCAATGAAAAGAAAATAATAAGAAGTTGGGAGGTAATTTTCTTTGAAAATCAAACTATTGAATATATAAAGAAAGAAAATAAGAACAAGATTATAGAAAAAATTTCAGTAAAGGATCATCCCTCCCAACAAGTTCAATAAGTAGTTGAAGTCCCATAGGAAAATATGGAAGAAAGGCATGAAGTTGAAACCACTTCAACTCCACCTCAACCTATAAAGAGATTTGAACAAGAAAAGAGACTATCAACAAGGTACAATCTAATTAAATACCTAATGTTAATAGAAGATGGTGAGCCAGAGTCCTTTGAAGAAGCAGTAGATGATAAAGATAGTAAAGAATGGTGGAAGGTGATGAAAGAAGAAATAAAGTCCATCTATAAAAATCAGACTTATGATTTAATATGTCTACTTCTGAAAAGAAAGACACTCAAAAATAAATGAGCATTCAAGCTAAAGACGGTTGAAGGGAGTTTTCAACTAAAGTATAAGGCAATGTTAGTAATTAAAGGTTTTGAACAAAAATTTAGCAATGATTTTGACGAAATTTTCTCTCTTGTTGTGAAAATGAATTCTATTCGAGTTGTCATTGGATTAGCTACAAGTCTGGAGAATTGTGATGTAATGTAATTGGAGAATTTGAAATAACATGACCTAATATGTATGTACCCTTTATGAAAACAAACATACAAAGTGCAATTGGTTGACAATTCTATTCCATACATTAGATTTTGAGAGATAAAATTATTGAGGAGTGAAGAGATGAAATTTGATATAACTTAGTTTTGTTAGAAAAACGTAATGAAAATATTTTTGTGTGAAATTAATGACTCTACGATATGAAATAATACTATACACGTTTTTATTATTAATGTAATATTTTGTTGGAATTAAATACTTATAAGGGCTTATATGTGATTTAATGCATGGAGGAGCTTGTTTTTGAGAGATTTTTCAAAATAAAATACAAGAACGCAAATGAAAAGGGGGAGAGAAAAAAAATTTTTGGGAATTTTTTTAAAAATATTTTTTCGTGAACAAGGGTTAATAAAATATTTATTGGAAAATAAATACATGTCTTTTCAACCAGGCGAAGAATTCTTAATAAGATGTGGGAAAAAATGAAAAAGGCAGAGCAAGCAAACAAAATCGGATTCAGAGCAGATTGCGCTGTCGTTTCATATTATTGTCCATAGACGTCGCAATTCAAAAAAATGCAAATGTAACAATAATAATCAAAGGTGTTAATATGTTTTTAAACACATAGATGAGTTAAAAAGCCAAACTAAATCTATTCAAATTCAAAAGTTTATTTGAGTCTAATCGAGTTCAAACTTAAATTTTAATGATTTTTTAAATTTAATTTTACTACATTGAAGTTGAATTTTACAGAATTGTTGTGAGCGAAAGTCATCTATTTGTAATATCTACTCCAAATCAACTCATTAACATCATGCATAATAACAATAATTGATAAGACACAAAAATTTAGCCTTAATTTACAAGGTTGAATTAATTGTGATTTTATTATGCGTGAGATTGACAGTCGATGCTTTGAGAGTTGTTGGAAGCTTAATACCCCAATTAACTCGTGCTTTAATGATAATTGCACGAATAATTTTTAAGCTCTCATAATTGTTACTATGTATGAATTGGGTTTGATTAATATGAATTACTACGATTCAAAAAATTTCAAGCCTTTGTTAAAAACATATTTCTAATCACCTGTTAAGTATCAATGCTACCTATTCGGGCTCTACGAACATTTAATTGAGAATCCTTTCAATCAATCTAAAACGTACAATCCAATGCAGTGTTTAGGGTTTAGGGTTTGCAATTTTCAACCAAACAAGATTTTCTTATGAGCATTGTCGTTCTACAAGTCCCCAAAGTGATAAAATTAAATAAAATAGAAACAATGAAATTTACAAACTTATGTATAATAATGCTATTAATAAGTAAACGTTTTTCAAAGAAGTTTCTAAAATCACAACAGTTTAATTTTAATATATATATTTATGTATGTGTTATAGTAAATGCTTCCGTATAATTTATTTATTTGTCAAAAAATAATTAGAAAGATGTACCACCTATGTTGTAACAAAGACATAATTAATATACCATTAGACTTTGGTGTTACCTAATAATAAGTTGTATCATCAATAAAAAACAATTAACATATGTGAACCAGAAATAAGAAGAGAAGAGAGACCTTTTCAAGTGGCCCCCACTCGCATCAAGATCTTTAATCTCCACCGTTAAAGGCTGTATCAGAAATTAATCGTAACACAGGTTTCTAGTACTTTGTTTTTAAAATTGTCATTTAATTTTACATATATTTATCTCAAAAATTATATACAAATATAATAATTAAATAAATATTTTGAATACAAAATTAAAAAAACATGCGTAGACAATTTATCTCGACACGAAAAAGAAAAAAGATCACGTAAGCGAAGCACGATTCACGATAGGGACAGTAAGGCAACAAAATCATGCCTTTGGATTGTGACTGAAAATTGTGAAAATACATATCTTATTTGAATGGGTTAAAAAATAGAAATACCATAAATAATTAATGCTGCAGTAATTGTGTAAGCAGAGTTGATTAAATAGTCAAACCTGCAAATTGGCATAATTAAAATCACGTCCCTAACTTACGAGGTACATTTTTCATTTTTAACTGTCTTTTCCATAACTTAATCCACAGGCCTACATGAATGAGGCATGACTTTCGTGCTTGCTACACTCCTAATTGTATTTTGCTATTTTTTTTTTATTAAGTGATTTTATGAAAATAGATAGCCTAGTCACCCTTGCATGCGTTGTTATTGTTGCTAAAGGAGTCTATCGTGCTGCATCTTCCACTGTTGGGCCTGCATGTTGGGCTTTTGGGCCGTAAAAGCATGGTTGGACCTTGAACTTTGTACTCGTGTTCCTTAATTGTTGGGCTTAATTAAAATCCAAATTAAGAGGGTGTCTGGTTATGTTAAATAAATTAAAAAGCACAAATTCATACATTCTATTTTTTTTAAATAAATCAATAAAGTATTTGAATAGAAATGTCTTATAAAATTATGTAGAAATTAATACTTATAATTAATAATAATTTTGTAGAGTCGTAATGATAAAAATAAATTAAATATTATTAATATAATTTAACTTAAAATATTTATGTATTTTTTAGTATATATAAAGAAGTAACTTATATAATCTTTAAAATAATAAAATGAAAAATTTTAATTTATTTTTGAGGGGTGTATAAGATTATCTTCCATTTCAAAAACTAACAAATACTTTTAAGGAGTTTATAAATTTCTAAATATCTTATAAAAAAATATTTGGCTATAAACTTTTTTTTTAGAGTTTATAAGATTATATACCTTATAAGATACTTTTAGAGTTTACAAACTTATAAATCTTATTTTAAAAATAAACTAAAAAGTATTTAGTAAAATTATTTTATAAGATTTTATTGACATTTATAATTATAATTTATTATAATTTTTTGATATAATAATAATAAAAATAACTTAATTACTATTAATAAAATGTAATTTAAATATATTTATATTATTTTTAATATATAAAATGAAGCAGCTTATAAGAAATTTAAACTAAATTGAGAATAATTAATTTATTTTTAAAATTTTTTAAAATTTTAATCAACTTATTTTTTAAATTTATAAACTCTTTTATTTAAAAAATTATCAAATATTTATAAATAATTTCTAAATATCTTACTGTAGGAAGTGCACTCTCAATTTGTCCAAGTGCCGGTGGAACGAAGCTATGACTTGGTCAACTAAGTAGATTGTTGTATAAATCGAGTAGCGGATTGAGTCTAGTTTATGGACCAGCCCTGGACTAGACCGGAGACCCATGATTTGGTCAAACCAAGATGCCACACGACCTGTGGTTGACCGCATCCACGTCACCATTAGTTGTCTGAAAACCCAGTCAATCGATTTCCCAACAGGTTTCTCCCCTATCTGTTTATTTGCGGATTTTTTACGCATCTCGTTAACAGTAATAGCAACAATGCACGAGGAACTCAATTTGCTGATCGATCCAGAATATTCGATAATTTGCCGAAATATTACAGAAGTCGGACTGTTTGAGTTTGAGTTTGATTGAAACATCGATGACACGTGTGGAGTTTATCCAAACTCCACCATTAGATTACCAATGTTTTTAAAATCGGACCGGCCCGGCCGGTTCAACCGGTTCGATCGACAATCGGCCGGTTTTCCGATCCGGGTTAAGGTGTAAAAATAAAATATTATATAACCGGTCAAGAACCGGTCAAAAAAATAAAAAACCGGTCAAAATCGATTTGAACCGGTTAAAATGGCTAAAAACCGGTTTTATCTAAAAAATTAAAAAAAAAAAAGAAATTTTTAGCAATTTTTTTTTAAAATTACAAAATAAATTTTTAGACTTTTTTCAAATTTTTCTTACATTTACAATCCTTAATATTAGTTAAATATACAATTTTTATTTTAAATTTTGTTTTTAATAATTTTTATCCTTTTATTTTTCTAATTAATATTTTGAAAATTGAATTATTGTATCTTAAAATTAAAATGGGTTATATTAATTAATCTGTTTATTTTTCAAAACTATTTTTTCAATTTTATACTTTTAATCATTTTGAATTTAATATATTTTTTAATTTGTGTAATAATTTTTATTTTAGTCAAATTATTTAATTTTTAACATTACATCTAAAATTTATTTTATACTCTATTGTTATATTGGATTACATTTATTTTGTAAATTATTTTTATAGTATATATATAATATTATATAATTAAAATAATCGGTTTTTTCAACTGTTCAACCGGTCGGACCAGTGACCCAGTAAATTTTTCGGTTCAGTCACCGGTCCGGTTTTAAAAACATTGTAGATTACACGAGACCAAACACGGATAGAAACGAAGACACGTGTAAAGTTTCCCCGGGATAGAAAACTCCTCGTTCGGCAGTCCACACGCTTCTTCTTCGCCCATTCCTAATTTAAACTGCGGAGAGGAGACTTTCGTTAGCAACTTCCAGACCTTTCCTTTCAACTTCTCCTTGTAATCTTCCCCTATAAATTCTCTGTACCGTTCAACCCTTCCTCCACAAGTTTCCTCCTTCATATACTGTTCCCTGCGGAAAAGCGCGTCAGAAAATCCAATCCTCCGAGTCTTCGTTGAAGAAGAATTCTCGAATCCAGTGAGCATGTCGATGTCGATTTTCAGCGCGTTTGACGCCCTCTGCGCCGAGTATTTGGGCCAGAAAGTCGGCCCCTCTAGCTGGGCCCCACCGCAGACACCCAATAACCACGACGCCCCAGCGGCCGCCGGCGAAATCGATGGTCTGAAGAAGGTTAAAGAGGTAAATTCCTCCCCACAGCCGAAGGCGAAGCCGGAGGACCGCCGGAGGACGAGGACGCCGAGGTTTGCCCCGGAGCTTGATGGGGTCCACTGTTTCGAGACCATTCTTCCTTATTGATTGTCAGAATTTTTTTCTTTCCTTCTGTTAATCGGAGTGATTTATAAATTTTCTTCTCAATTGATAGGTTATCTTCGTTAATTTTTGCTTCTTTTTTTTTTTTTATTTTCTTGACAATGTTTTGATCGAGTTTCCTGTTTCCTATTCTTTGTTTGTGTTCTCTTTTTACTTGAATTATCTTTGGCCAAGAAGTTGGTGGTATGGCTCGAAGCAGAAGTAGATGAAGAAGGCAAATATCAATTGAATATAATCAGTATTTCTGTTACATGAACATGAAATTGATTACAAATGCCTCCCAGCGTGCAAGGGCTTTTGCCAATTCGTTCCTGCAAAACATTTGCAACATGCAACGGAATAACCTTTCCGTATTCTGAAATCAACAGCCTCTATGCAAGAGTGGTGTGCTGCTTCACCTTTGTTGGAATTTGGGAGCAATATGACGGAAATAAAGGCTGGAAAATAACTCAGGCCGTATTCACGGCATTCACTTTTTGACAAGATTATAATTTAAAAAATTGTTTTGAATGATTAAAAATTATATAAATTAATTAATTTTTAATAATTATGTTTATTGTGATTGATTATTTAAAGTGATTATACTTATTTTTATTATAATTTTATTATAGATATTATTTAATTAATAATATTAAAATTAAAATAATAATTTGAATCATATATATATGTAATTCTTAATTAATCATGTCATTGTTTATTTTATAATTTTATAATAAATTTTTATTTAATTAATTAAAATAAATATTTAATTAAATTATATAAAAATAATTTATCTTAACATTATTTTTAACATGCTAAGAAAAGGGTTGCTGGACGTGTGTTTTCTTCTGCAGTCAAGAATCACTGTTTAGGTAATTGTTTGACTTAATTACAACCATAATTAAAGAAAAAAATAATTAAAAAATAAATCACTACTGCCAAGGTAAAATTTTTTCTTAAAATCACTTCCACAATCAACCTTGATAAATCTTTATTATTCAATATTCTCCACTTTACATGAAACATTTTTGATCTCTTAAGATTTTATCTTTATAGGAATAATACTTCTCAAATCATAGCTTTTGACAACTTTCGGTGGTCATAGCTAACAAGGAAGTACTTGATCTCTGACAGCTGTCGTTATTGCAGCCACAATTACACCTCTGACTCCGTTTCTTCGTATTTTTCTGGGTCCCCAATCATTAGACTGACTGCTAAATACCATGTAAAACGAATGTAGTCAAAATCTGTGTTCCAGCATCAAAAGTCACGGTCGAAATCAAAACTTAGCCCCAAACTCTGGCCTAACACCTGCGTTGATGCCTGACACGTGGTTGCAAATTTTTGTCACTTGTGGCCCTCACTCCTGAGTAGACAATAAGCAACGTGGGTAGCATACGTGCCATGAGATTACAAGAACTCCAGCACTAGGGAGCATCCATCTACAGGCTCTACAGCAATCCTAATAATCATTGCGTTCGTTTTGGCTATGTTTGGGTGGAGGGTTTTAGTCAGAGATAATATTAGTATATTTAAAAAGTATATTTTAGTGAGATAAACGATATAATTTATTTGAATATATATATATATATAAATATATAATAATAATAATTGTATAATATGATAAGATATAAGAATAATTATTTTATTTTAAGGTATAAATAAAAAAGATAATGAGCATATGTGTCATATATATATGTTGATTGAAAAATAATTAGTTATATATATATATAAAAGAAAATTTAAATTTAAATTTGAATGGATATTTTGTTGAATTGTATATCTAGTAGTGTAAAGTATGGTGAGATGATGATTTTGAGTTGAGAATTGGGTTCCAAACATAGCCTTAGGATGCAGAAGCAAATCAAATGTGGCAGATTTTTTTAGTCTTTAAGTGCACGTTTTTAGGTGTTATTTTTCCAAAAAGTGTAGATGTTTTTGGGATGAGAAAAACGAAAACAAACGCTGCGAGACGTTCGGATGGGTTGATTATCCATATCCGAACTGGAGTCACGTCAATATATCGGATCTGTTTGGGCCAGTGCTGAAATGGGCCACAATTAAGGCCCAAGTTCCTTCTGAACTGCAATGGATGACTCTCTCTGTCCTCTCCATCCATGTCTAAAATACATTAGCCACTTTCGTTTTTATTTCATTAGTAACAAGACACGATTAAATCATCATATATATATATATATATATATATATATATATTTAATTTTATCCTATTTTTCGTATTTACATAATTTTTTTTTTAAAAATACATATCAAAACACACTCTTAAGAACCTAAGCAAACATCACCATTCATTCTATGTCAAGGGTGTCCGCGTCCCATAGGGGATTTTACCCATCCCTAGATTAGAAGAGCTTGCACCAACAAATTGATGAATTCCCGGAATGTTTGAAGCCAAAACTAGAATTGGTTTTGTAATAAAGAATTTTTAACAGCGACATCTTTTGATATTTTGAAGTGATAATACACACAGACACACACAGACACAGACACACACGCTGAGGAGCAATTAAAATCACGTATATATATATATATATAGGAAAAATGCATTTATGAGTTTTATGATGGTGAAATTTAGTCCAACTCTAAGATCATGGTTGCGTTGAAGGTCGTCTAAGTGATTTTAATTGTTCCTCAGCGTTTTTAATTTTTTCCCCCACTATTCCCCAAATAATTGTTGATCTTCTGTACTTTTGGAGAGCTCAAGGCAATCATATCCATGCTCTGCTTGCAACTTCCCTTCTTATGTATTCAATATGCATATTATATAGATACATAATATATACTTTTACCAACACGATTTGTTAGATAGTTTGGAGATGTTTGGGAAAGAGGTTTTTGTTGGATACGATGTTTAGTAGAGTTGTGTTGGGATGAATAATATGTTTAGAATGAATGTTTTAATATAATGAATAGCATAATTTATTTGAATATATGTATAAAATATATAATAATGATTAAATGATGTGATAATTTATAGAGATAATAATTATATTTTAAGGTATAAATAAAAATAACTATAAGTATATGTGTGATATATATATATATATATATATATTGATTTGATTGTGAATAGGTATAATTAGTAAATAATAATTAGTTAGTTCTATACGGGAGATGGGGAAATTTTAAATTTGAATTTGAATGAAAGTACTGTTAAATGATATATTAAGTAGCGTGAAATTTGAAAGAATGTTTTAGAATTACAACGTGAGTTCCAAACATAACCTTTGTGTCAAATTTCATACTTTACAGTATGGGCTTCACTTCACGCATTCATCTACCAAATCAAAGTAGTAGAGAATCATTTCTAATCTCAAATTGTGTGTGTGTGTGTGTGCGCGTGCAGTCCAATGGTTTTCACTTTAATTGGGTCACACCTCAATTCTTTATGCAAAAAAGTTTGGGATTTGAATTCCGAGCTAAATGAATAAACCACGTTATCTTACAAACTTCATCACTTGAATCCTAATGGTTTGTCCTTACTAAGATTAATGTTACAAACATGTTAACTTCGATTAATTCTTAAGAATTACTTTAAAAGATCCCGAGTAACAAGGGCATTCAATTTGTTCCATTCAATGAGGAATCCCCCGATCCCCTGTTGTCAAGTCACGCATTAGGTTCAGGAGAAAAATATAATGGATGATAAGATAGGCACTTGGACAGCTACAAAGCCACAAACAGAAAATCTCAACGGTGGCATACACGTGTCAAATTCCTGTCCATTAGAGCAAGAAAATATCTTCCCACGGGGCCCGCATCACAAGTTGGGTAGATTACATAAATATCTGGGGGACTATATTTTACTCCAATTGGATTGGGGGTTCAATATTGGCCACTCATTTTGCCAATTCAAAAATTCGTGCCACCAACCAAAAAAATAAAAGAGAAATCACAAGGGAATATATAAAATTGGAATTTCAGTGACCCTTTACTTTTTCTTAAAGGAAGAACGTGGCCAATTACCACCATTCATAGGAATCTGCCAGAAATTTTGTGCCACTATCAGCACTTTACCACCTCTAAGTTGTAATATTTTCACAACTTCGCCTCAATATATATATATATATATATATATATATATATGTATGTATGTTCAAGGTCGAATTTCTGATGTTAGGTCAAAACTTACTCTACCATATTATGCCTATAAATTTTGAAATTGTACTTGAGGTTGGGCTTAATAACGACGAGGTATTTTTTTAATTTTTATCTCTTCTTTTAATCTTTTTTTTTTTCTTGAGAAGAAAAATATTTATATTATTTAATATACTCTTAAAATGAAATAAATAATTTTAATTTTATATTATATAAATTTAAAAATTCATGCATATAATGTACCAAAATTACAAGTGTATTATTATTAGCATTGTTTCCTGGGTCGTTTCATAATTGTCAACTTTTGAGGGTGCGAAGCATAACAAAATTGACGGAGAATTGGAGCCATCCGATTGAAGACAAGTCAAAGGCGGGCCAGCAAAAGCCCACCACAGGATTAGAACCCACGAAACCCCTTCGCCGCTATTTTGAAGATATTTTTAGTTTGTTTGGTTAGCAAAACACCAGGAGCGAAAGTTTTTGATGACTTGAGAAGCTAATCTCATTCGCTACAGGCCAGAGTTATTATTCTGTACGTTCAATCTTCGAAAGCATCCAGAATCTTGAAAAATGGGAGAAGTTGTGGCGAACGGTGATGGTGGAATGGAATTTGAAGTTCAAGAGGTGAAGGTGGAAACAAAGAAGGCCCAACAAGCTGAGAAGATCACTAGGCAGAAGATTACAGCGGAAGGCGGTGGAAACGGTTCTGCAGAGGCGGCGGGTACTTCTTCTCTTGTGAGCTGGGAGAGGTTTCTTCCGAGGATGGTGGTAAGTGTGCTGTTAGTGGAAGCTGATGACTCCACTCGGCAGATTATAGCCGCGCTTCTCAGGAAATGCAGCTACAGAGGTTGGTTTTCCAGTTCAAATTAAACTTGGGGATTTGCAGTTTGTTTTATTTTTATTTTTGAAAAGTTGAGGACTTGATCTCATGGGCTTTGGAGGATGTGAGTGTTGTATGGATGATGGGAATTGAGAAGCTTAAATGTTGGTGAACTATGTTGCAAGGTTCTTTTTTGGTTGTTGAATTATGTTGATGCTTTGTTCATCTGCTGATCAAGGGTTTAAATGATATTGAACGTCAAGATTTTCATTAGGAAGATTGGTTTATTTTGGGGTTTAGTACTCCTTAATCTTCAATAAAAGGTAAAATATAGATACTATAGATGGAAATAAAATGTTGTTGTTTTTTTGGAGAAAATTTTATCTTTTCTTTTGAATGTAGTGCACGAGAATTGCCAATAGTTATTTTGGTTTGCCTCAATCTTGAAATTTAAGTACGTATTTTCGGTTATTACCTATGAACAATGGATTTTATTCTGTCTTGTGAGTTCATTGTGCTCTATTCCTTGGATATGGAATTGCCACACTCATTTTCTATTTACTTGATTCCCTTTCTTGTGACTGTCCATTACTGGTTGAGCGGCTTAAAGGGGTGAAATCAGGATTGGCAGATTAGTATTTGCCAGGCAGTTCTTGTAAGCAACCCAACGCCAACTAGAGCTCGAGGTTATCTTATTGTGATTAACGCACATCTAGTTGATCAAGTCACAGTACAATCATGTGAAACATCAGAGAATGTCAATTTATGTGTTATCCTTATTTTTGGATAGGAGAGGTGGTCTCCTCAGCCAGTTCCTTCGAGTACAGATTGGCTCATTGGCCTAGAGGAAATTTATGGGAGAGGGTGACTCATGTAGTAGCAAGACGATTTATGACTATGGTCTGGCTGAAGCAGTTTGGATGATTAAAAACCGATGATGTTCTGATTTTCATTATTTTGCTTGTGGGTGAATGCTGTTGTGGTTGATTGTTGTTATTAGACAACTTAACTCTTGTCTTGTGGTTGAAGCAGTTGCTGCAGTTCCTGATGGCTTAAAGGCGTGGGAGCTGCTCAAAGGAACCCATAACGTAGATCTTATACTGACAGAAGTTGAGTTGCCTTCAATCTCTGGATATGCGCTTCTCACTTTGATTATGGAGCATGAAGCCTGCAAGAATATTCCAGTAATAAGTATGACACATGCGCAACTGTTGTGATTTTCATTAACATTGCTTGTTTTCCCATTGATCAAACATATTTCTGTTACTTGTGATTTCAAACATCGCTTCATTGGTGATGCAGTGATGTCATCAAATGACTCTGTGAGTACGGTTTATAAATGCATGCTCAGGGGTGCAGCCGACTTTCTTGTAAAGCCTGTCAGGAAAAATGAGCTGAGGAACTTGTGGCAGCATGTCTGGAGGAAACAAGTTGTAAGCTCAATCGCCTCTTCTGTGCAATAATGTGCTGTGTTTGCTGCTTCTTGTGAGGTGATCGCATGGTTCAAAGTTCCACAATTGTCTTAAAGATTTTTGTCTTGTTTTCTCTTGTGGTGTCAGTCAAGCACTGGTGCTGGCCTTGGACCACCAGATGAGAGTGCAGCTCAAGAAAAGGATGAAGCCACTGCTGAAAACAATGCTGTTAGTAACCATTCAAGTGGTTATATGTCACCCATTAAGAGAAATAAGGAGTGCATTGAGAAAGGAAGTGATGCTCAAGTATTCTCAGTTCTATCCACCTCAATTTTCTTTTCTTCTTTTCCTTTACTTATTTATTTGTGAAGACCTAACTCATCATTGAACAACATCTCAGTTATCTGTTGAAGTGAAATCATGTACTGATTCAAGACCATGCATTGTTGCCCTTTTTAACTGCAGAGCTCATGCACAAAACCAGAGTTAGGGACTGAAACAGAAGATACCAAACATGTTCAGCACCTTTCGATACCAAAAAGTGATAAATGTCTATCAAATGAGATTAATATTCCTACACAAGAAGAACATCATAGACAAGGTAGACAAAGACAAGCACATGGTGATGAGAATGGAGGTAATGCTCGTATAGGTTACCTTTTCCTTCCGTTTATCCTCGAACCTACATGTGTGGATAAATACTTGACACTTTGCATCTTTGACACTGTGAGAATAGAATCGCAGCCATTGGGAAAGAGGGATGCTAATTATGCTATACCACGAGCAGCTGAAAATTCTCATGACGGCTGTGAACCAGTTAACATCGTTACAAGGAACAATATAGTGCCTGAGAATTCCTCTAGAGAGGCCATTGACTTAATTGGAGCTTTTGATAATCAACTCGAGGGCACTTTTGGACGTTCTGGCTCAAATGGTGGTGCAACCAGGTTCAATGTTTTGCCTCTGTTGGACCTGTCTTTGAGAGGATCTCATCCCAGTGGTTCTGCAAACCAAGTAAATGATCAAAGGCATGGTCTAAACCACTCTGATACATCACCCTTCTCTAGGTGAGTTCTAAATCTTCATGCTCCTAAGTTATCATATCTGTTAAACCAACTCCATTTCTCATTTAAAAGATTAAATACTTATACAGGACTGCATTTTATAGAACAGGGAAAGGAAATTCTTGGAAGTATCTTGAGAAATTACCGAATGTCTTAGGTGATTCCTAAGGCAAAGATCATATTTTGTAGGACATAATTAGCTCATTGCAATACCAAAAAAGTTAACTTTAAAATTAATATTCTCACACCTCACAAAAATGGTAGTCTGACTTTGATGGAAATAACACTCATGCAGATATATAAGCAAGTCATTGCAGTTCTGCAGCTCCACTGCATTGTCTTCAACCTGTAATCAACAGAAGGACCGGGAAATAAATTCTAAAAAGCAACCATCCAATCACTATCTTGATTGTAATTCTGATACACACGGTCCAGCAGTAAGCTCTCCCAAGCGAATTTCTGTGGTTGCAGTCCAGAAAGAACAGCATGAAAACACATTTTCGTACCCTCAGAATGGAGAACTGTCTAATCCAATTCCAGTTAGAGGGGTCAGATTTGAAGATTTGGTGAATGCCTATGGTTCCGTGGTACCTTCAATATATTGTGCACAAGTAGGCTCTTCACCATGGCCTAGTCCAGGTACAACTCAGCACTCTGAACCATTGCCACAGTTGAATGCATTCTATCCCTCCGACAGTCAACCCTTGACTTCTCAGCAGTTTCAGAGCCTTGTGGATCAGAGAATCAGTAATTCCATTGAACAGACAGACAACAAACAGGGTGTAGAGTTGGAAAAGCTGGAGGATCAGGGGCACGTTTCGACTGGAAATGATCAGAGTACTAATGGCAGTTTCTGCAATGGCGATGTAGGCTGTGTTCAGAGTATGGGTTCTGGAAGCAAAGAAAATACTAATGCAGCTCCTCCAATCCTTAAGATCCCATCAGAAGTTGGTAATGAAGAGAGCTTCCATGTTCATGAGGGGTCTTCTCGTCGATCCATCCAACGAGAGGCAGCTCTGACTAAATTCCGGTTGAAGAGGAAAGACAGATGCTTTGAGAAGAAGGTACATCACGTTGCATGGGGATCTTTGTTTATGCAAGTTTTCTTATCTTTGCATAAACCAACGTTCTGCTTCTTTAATCAATATTTGATGCTGCTGACAGGTGCGGTATGAAAGCCGACAAAAGCTGGCTGAGCAGCGTCCACGTGTAAAGGGGCAGTTTGTTCGTCAAGTGCCTAAAGATCCACAACCTGGGAGCTCATCTACTGGTTAGCCACTTCAAATACATGATCCCCCATGTGGAGATGATGTGAGCAAATTTTGGTACAAATATGTAGACTGATCTGTTAGTTCAGGATTCTGTGCATCCTCTAGCTTCAAATAACTCTTAGAGAACAAATTTAGGTCTGTTGATGGTTCTAACACTGCTTCCCCCTCAGTGTCTGAATCATCATGTAACTTCGGTATATTGCTTTCTCTTGCTGTTTTTGGCATTCTCTACACTTTAGGAACCCTTTTCTCCATATAGATATGTGTTGTTTGTAACCCATACCTGAGTATTATTGCTGCGGTTTGTCCATATTTGTTTGTGGGTGATGTAACTGAATCAAATCTCTACTAATCTTTTAAGATTTTTTGGAGCTGAGTGGCAAGAAATGTTAGTGTTGTTCATTTCAAGAAAACGATATCATGTGAGAGAAAATTTGCTGCACCTGAATGAATCATACTGCAATGCCAGTAAGGAGTTGGTGCTTGGCTTCGTTTGCTGCATTGTTCATTAACAGAAAAAGCAGGAAGCTTTTCACTCATCGACTCCACTTTTTATCAACCCATTTCTGGTTCAGTTATCACCTGTAACCAAAAATAAAAAATCTTTGAACTGGGACTTGAAGAAAAAGTAGGGCGGGGGGGGGGGGGGGGAGAGAGAGAGAGAGAGAGAGAGAGAGAGAGAGGGAGGGAGGGCAAAATTTGGATTTGGCATCTGAATTATTGTGTAGTAGGTCTGTCTTTGAGTAGCAGCTAAGGAAATAGTGAGTGTTTGAGAACCACAGGATTTAAGAATTGAGATTCAGTGCGCATGCCAAGGCAAAGGCAAGCAGCCAACCACTGGAAAAAGTGAGGGACCTGATCTGATGGTTGCCCACGACCTCATAATATACATTGGTGGTCATTTAACTATATCATCAGAAGGGTCATTTTCCGGGGTGCCAAATGCCGGCTTTCAATGCCAGCAACAATTCATTCCACACGGTACAGGGCTAATCATCAACATCCCACCATCCAACCCACATGTATGCATCATTTTAGTACAGAAAAGATACTGGTATTTTGAGGTTTCTATCCATCATGCAGAGTAGAATTCTACATCCCTTCAATGCTATACGTCCATGCACTCGCAAGAATCAAGATAAATATGCAGTCACAGCATCAGTTTGAAGGCAACCTTGTGGCAGTTTAATCACAAATGTGTTATTCTCATAAATCAAGGTGTAGACACACAAATTTTGTTTACCAATTAGATAATGCCGTATGAAAAGTATGGTATTAAAAATAATAATTAAATTAATTTTTATTTGTTGAGGAATTTAAATAAATACAATTCTTAAAAAAAATAAATAATTAATTAATATTTTTATCGACTAATCAAATGGCAGTAAGTGGTAGAATCTTATTAGAAGTCTAAAGGATGAAGACTTTAAGTGACAGAATTCTGCTAAAAGTCCAAGCAATGAAGACTCTATTGAGTTGTTGAGAAGAGTATAAATTTTAACGGCTAATAAAATCGCGTCACGTCAGCAGTCTGATGCAATCACTCTATATCTCCTACAACTATAAATAGAGGTCAAACCCGTAGAAAAAGGAGACAGAAAATCAGAAAGTAATAGCAGCTGAAGAGTTTTCCAAATTCTCTCTAGAATTCTCAAGAATATTCAAAGTGTTCTTTGTTAAATTTAAAGTAGTTCGCCATGTTCTTCGTCAAATTCAAAAAAGTTTACCGTGTTTTTCTCCAAATTTAAGAAGTTCATCGTATTCTTCGCCAAAATCTAAGAAATTCATTGTGTTCTTCGCTAAATTCAAGTAGTTCATCACAAAAACTCAAGGCGTTCTTCATCAAAGTCCCTAAAATCAGTATTTGATCCAAAATTGTGGTGCTAAACCCGAAGATCAGTGTTCTTGAGAAACTAACAACCCTTAAGGAAAATCAAGCACGAGCCATTTCCTTAAAGATTGTTCAAATTTCAAGTCAAGCATTCTTGAAAGAAGAATTAGAGAACTAAAGTTAGAGAATAGAATCCACAAAAAATTCAAGCTGATTTGATCAAACACTAAATATTTTTGTTATTTAAGAATTTTGTCTTACACAAGGCTTAGAAAGGTCAACAAAACAAAACAAAAATCTTTAAGCATTGACGCAATGTGAAGACAGAGATGCGGCTTGAAAGCTCAACAAAACAAAACAAAACAAAACAAAGAAAAGATCTTTAAGCATTGAAGCAATGTGAAGACAAAGACGTGGTCCCGGTCCCGGTCCCGGTGTTGGGTCCATAACCAAAGTTATGTGGACAAAATTAGAAAAAGGGTTAGGATGGGAAATCATGGATCAACGTTTTTGTGATTGAAAAGCTCAATAACTAAAATATGTAAAGCATTAGAAATGAAATTACTTATTATGCAGTTAATAAAAGGCAAAAAACGAGAGAATGAGCAAAATCAAACAGAGGCCTTGCAGAAATACAAAAATCCAAATGACAGAAACTCAGCTTGTATGACATAAGACCTCAACTAATGTACTCCTACACCCCTTAACCCAATAGGAATGGTTCAAATGTCAATGGGAGACATTTACCCCCAGTCGTAGGGCCTATCATAAAGTATATTTCCCAGGTTCTCCAGGTCTTGCCCTCCCTTCTGATTTCTCTTTCTGCACCCCTCATAATAAAACACAAAGATTAACAAACAGCTTGAAGATCTTCACTTATTTCCTCATTGTTTACCATTCCTACTTCGACCGAGGCGTCATTTTCTCTTTCAGTTATGGCGCTTACAGAAAGCAGGCAGGTTTGGAGAGTAACCTCTTTCTCACTTTAACCATAATGGATTGGAAAGGCTATTAGCTACTCCACTTTAAAAAGTGATTAGCTTTTCTCCCCTATAATTCTAAAAGTACTTTGATTAGATTCCTACTGAGGCAATCATCTTTTATCTCCATGCAAATTGATCAACAAGATACACATACTTCTAAAGTATATGCTTGACACTAAAGCAAATGCATATTCACAAACCACGTTAGAATATTTAGGAAATATTTAATTTTATATTGTTACCTAGATTATAGGTATAAAATATTTAGTTTAATTTATAAGATTAGATTTATGTCAAGTTAAATTTTTATTTAATATGTTTTGTAAATTGTATCAAACTTTATATTATAAATTGAGATGAAAGTTATTCAATAAACGATGCATCAATTCTTCCAATCTTTTAAACATAGTATCTGAGCGGGTTGGGTCCCGATTCTTTATATTTTCTCTCCTAAGGAAGAAAACATAAATCCTATCCACCTTTCTAGTCTTTCGGTAAAGAAAGAAAAAACAATCAAGATATTTCTCTTGGCTCCAAAAATTTAAACTGCCGGTCCAAAGTATCAGCAAAATAATTGCTGCTTTTTGCACACCATGAAAGTTGAGCCCTTTATTAACATCACCATTTCAACCTCTTGCCTTCCTTAGCATAGCAAACTTCTCCCTCTAACTCTCTTCCCTCCGCTCGCTTCCTCTGCTGCAAATGTCTCAAGTCAATGAAAAATCTCCCAAACACTGTGCCAACAAGAAAACAATCAAGTTCCACAGGTTCAACAAGAAGTTTTTCTGTTACTTCTCCTCATTGTTCCTCTCACTTCTCTCTCTCATACTCCTTGTTTGGCTGATCCTCCACCCCACAAAGCCGCAGTTTTCCCTCAAAGAAGCTGACGTCAACCGGCTCAATCTCTCAGGTCCATCCCTCCTAAATTCCTCCATTCAGCTGACTCTCCTGTCCAGTAATCCAAACAAGAAGGTTGGGATTTACTACGACGAGTTCCTAATGTATGCATCTTACAAGGGCCAGAAGATTACTCCAGAAACTCCAATCACTCCGTTCTATCAAGGGCACGAAGAAACAAACCTGCTTAGCGCGTTGTTGGTTGGAAAGCAGCAACCTGTGGCCCCATCTTTTGCTTATGACGTTCGACACGATCAGGGCACCGGAAAACTGGCCCTGAGTTTCAAGGTGATGGGCAGGCTCAGGTGGAAAGTTGGGACTTGGGTTTCAGGGAGGTACAGGTTTGTTGTGAACTGTATAACTGTTATGCCGTTTGGGCGTATACCTTCACCGCCCTTAAGTTCCAAACAAGGTTCTCAGTGTTCTACTACAATTTGAAGAACTAGAATTCACGCCTAAATTGATCATATATGAATAAGAAGCTTTTCCATATCGCATCCAAGGCTTTGTTTTCCGTTAAGTGTTGATTGCCTATTATAGTTTGTAGCTGTCAAACAGCAATAGATATCTGACAAGGGAGATGAAAAAGTTTGTATTAGCTAGTTTTTATCCTATCTTGTCGTCTCTTTGAGCCCATATCTACATGATTGAAAAAAAAGAAGTAAATTTATGAAGTCTTTTTGGTGGATCTTCTTGCAGTTGGGCGTCGAGGAAAGGATTCAGCACTGTGGTTTCATTGTTAGAAAAGGGTAGCATGTTGTGCATTGAACTTTGGTGGATGGGACTCCAAAGGTAAAGGTGAAAAAGGAAAGATAAAAAGGTGGGAAATGTAAATTAATCCTGCTTTCTTGATTGAGGAATTTCATATGTTCATGTCAACTCACGTTGGTAGCCGTGAGCTACTTTAATCAAACACTGATGGACCCTACATGGCACAAACTCATCACTTCGTCTGGACTCATGGAGGAACCCAGGATAATATGTGGCCGGTTCCAATCTTACCATGTGAACAACTATCTCCTCGTGATGATTGATCAGGCACACAATGCCTGACATTTTATTTATTTATTTGGTCAAGTAAATGACTCTTAAAATGTTCTTAAGGGAGCTTTAAGAAGTATTAAAACAGGTATATCTCTAAGACTCCAAATGTAAACAGATTATTATTATTAGACTCCAAATGTAAACAGATTATTATTATTATGCTAGATGCTATATAATTACCAGACAAGGCCAGTCCCCTATGCTCAGTCCATCCTTAAGCACTAACCAAAACATGTGTGAGCGGAAATCTCTTTCAAATATCAAAGATTTTCTTTTCTTTATTTCTTCTTCTGGGAAATTCAAATCCAAAAACGTATCACGGTTGTGTTACTCTGATGGTCCCTGGAAGAAGATAAAACAGAGTGCTTCTAAAGCTATTTAACTTTTTTCACCAAAAGATCCACAGCTACATTCTACCTAATTTGTTCCTACAAATAACAAGTGACGTGGCAACAGGAACCAAACAGTACACCCAGAATTCCACCAAAGTCCTCTTGTTAAATGAGAACCAAGGTAAAAAGTGAAGAATCTGCACATATTCTGTCCTTTCGTTTTGTGTTTGATCAAAATCAATATCCTGCACAAGAGAGACCATTCTGCAGGGTATAAACCAGAAGTTCTAAGCAAACCCAGTATCATGAGATACATTGCTTGATATGTAGTACATAAGTAAATCTAGCCGTTCAAACAGGTGAAGGAAGGGTAGTCTACACATAAGGTAACTATGTAAGAACGAAAATTAAACCTATTCAAGTGCACAACATTGTGTATGTTAGAAAATCTGTCATCAATTTTTTTTGTATGATGTTTAACATGGTTTTGACTTGTCTTCTAGTAATGGCAGTCAATCGCAATATATGTTACGTTACATCTGTCCCATGTTGCGTAAAAAGCCTTCCTAACTAGCTGATACTTATCTTAAATAAGGTGCTAAAGAAAAATCCTTCAAAAACTAAACCAAGGAATGGAATAATCCACTTCTCCACATTAAGTGCCTCGGTGGCAAAATAAGCTAGTGTTGAATACAAATTCTGGATCATTGATGTAGGAAATAGAACCATCTAAAATCCAAATGGAGGACAAAGAAAATCAAAGAAAGAATATGCTTTAAAACATCTACTCATGTTTTAGGCATCGGGATGACAGTATCATAGTCTGCCTGAATAATAGCTGGTAGATCATGCAATGATGCTTCTCTCTTACAACTCTTCGCTTTGACTCTACAAGATGCGCTCAACCAGAAAATTTTGTGAGTCTCATACCTTTAGGATCAGCGGTACCAACCACAAGGTAGTTGCGTTGAGACGCATAAAGGGAAGGAACAAAAAATTAAAACAGAAAAGGATAGGCCTCACGAAATCTCAAATCTCATCCAGCCTTAACTTTTTCCAGATAATACACCTGTGGAACATGCCAATAATTGACAATGAGCCATACATGCAGAGTCTGTGTTCAAAAAGTGCATACATTTACCATTCCCCACCCATTGCTTTACAACACCAGCTCCATAGTTCCTCCACTTTCTGCATCCTCCTCCTTGCTTACTTCTTCCTTCTGACAAAAGTAATGACAATTCACCCATTTTTAAAACAAGCATCCCATAATACTAGAAGTTCTACTGTCAAGTATAGAGCAACAATTTCCAAAGATCAATTTCAGCACAAAAATGCAATTGTAACATCTAAAAAGTTCCATGGAAGATCAAATTAAATACGAAGGCAAAACTGAACAAGGGGTTGTGGTAGATGATTCAATTTGGAAACTGGAGACTCAGGTCCAGAAAGAATTTAGAAACCCTCAGATCTGATATATTGTCGGCATTGCAAATATCACGGCATCCAAGAACAGCAGGCATCTGGGGGACACATCTTACCTCCGAAATTCATTAAGAAAAAGCTACTACCAGAACACTGAAATTTTATCTTCCAAAATCAGTGTTTGATTGGCCAAGTGCAGAGCTCCTTCAGAGACTAAATATTACTTCATCTTTTGAAGTTAAAACCTAATAAACACACACCAGAACCATAAAATTTGAAAGGTGATTAACTGCTTCATCCATGTGTCCTCTGAACTACTTTCACATGGATAAGTGAATATTTTCCAGTAAATTCCAAATATGCTTGCCATTAGATGTCCATAAGCCAAAACCCAGTGTACGCTATAGCAAGACATTTAAGAGAAAAGTAGCACATTCACCAAGGGAAAGAAGCATATCCTCAAGTTCGAAGTAAATGTCCAGACAAAAAAAAAATACATGGGTTGTCTTCATTGATAAGAGCATAAATTAGGCAACCATTCAGCAAATCCATCATGTTCAAATATTCAGATGGAAAACAATGGCAGGTATTCATAGCTCAATCATGTATGCTCGAACAAAAGTAGATTCAAAATGTTATCTGAATTTATTCGCAACATGCCCAAAATCCTCGTGTAATGTGTAATTAACGTGCATTCCCACATGCACTAAAGAAATGTTTGCACCCATATAACAAAGCGCCAAAGGATCCAGAAAAGTTGAAACTAGAAGTAGAGCATCTCTTATTCCATGTCAAAAGCAACTAACATCAATAGGCTTCATCTAACATCGTCATATTCAGAAAACCAAAAATTGATTCAGGTGAATACACACATATAATTGTTACAATTTTCATACCTTGACAAATAAGGCGACCTATGTCCAAAACTCAATCTGTAAAGACTACAGATGAGCTTGTAACTCACCTCCTCCAAAAGAACTCAAATTACATTCAAACCAACCCACTTCCAGTAATGCTTTTTACATGAAACTGCAGAGTCTGCAACACAATTCTCCTCCGAAGCCCCATACTCATCCCCCTCCTCAGTACAAAACTCATCTTCCGGCAAACCCTCCACCTCAGCGTCCACCGTGTGCAAGATATAACAAGCCGGCAATCCAGGATAAGATACTGAAACTCTCTCCTCCACCTTCTTCACATACGATCCAGGCAAAATTGTCACTTTTTCATGAATTCTACTAAAACTATTACCATCGTTATTTTCATCCGAAACATCTTCAGAAGTCCTAATTTGTACTAACGATCCCAATTCCTCTTTAATTGCGCGAAAAACGGCGGCCTCAACCGACTCACCTGGCTTCATTTTCTCTGATAAAGGGCGACAGCGGTGCCTTACGGCGCCATTCGAAAGCTCCTGATGCGATTCTACAAGGACTTTTCCGCCATTCCGGATAATTCTCACAACCACGACCTCGACTGTACGAACCGGAGGCACAGAATCGGCCAAGAAGGTCTCGCCTTCCGCGATTTCGAGCCACAAATTGTGGACATTTTTGGTGCCCGGCTTCACGCCCCAGGAGCCAAACAAGTCGGCGGCGAGCCGCGGCTTGAGCCAATCGGAGAGGGATTGCGGCGTGGCGAACGGTGGCGGCAGGCGCCGACGGTTTCTGGGGTTTGGATCGCTTGTAAAGGGACCGGACATCTTGGGGGATTTGTGGATGTTCAAGGGGAACGAGAGCTTGCCGTTGCTGGGGAGGAAGAAAAGAGGGGTGGACTTGGAGGAAGTGGAGAAGAGGACTAAAAGGGAGAAGGCCGTGAAGATGACGTCAGGGATGGACGTGGGCTTTTTCAGGAGGTGGTGTGGTGGCGGTGGCATGGCGCCCGTGGTGGTGATTATGGTTTCATTTTTTGAATCTTGGTTGGAAGCTTTGATTATCAGTAGTGGAGAAGGAAAATAAGAGGTTGGCATTGACGGCGTGTTAAGGATCAGACATTGAAGATTTTTTTGTTTACTAACGTTTGTGGACTACTGATCGACAGTGGGCTAATGGGCTGATTTGAATGTTGGCAGAAAGTTCTGCCATTGGGCCCAGTTTGGAATTTTGGGGTGCCGCATTCCCAATTTCCCGTGGTCTATTGGCCCGTGGTCTTTTGGAATGCAATGGAATCTGAATATGAAATCTTATGGACGCGAACTGAATGACAGACGCCATTCAATACAGTGAAATCAAAGTAAATTTAATATAGACTGCTACAATTAGCATAGTAGATACTAATTAATACGTCACAAATTACACGGACTACCCTAGTATAACTCGATTTGAGAGATTAGAATTCACAAGAAATTGAACGCATAATTTTAAGAAATTTGGATATAAATTTGAATTGATTGAAACTCTCTCTGTCTAATAATGCATGTGAAATCGAATTTATAGGTAACCTGAAATACCCTAACCCATCTAAGGTTAGGTTTCCCCTAATAGACTTATTTATACGTGGCCCAATACTAAAAAATAATTCAAAATAAAATAAAATATCCAAATATGCACTCAGGCTACTTCTCTTGTTCTTTTGTTTTTGAGTCTTCAATTCAGTGTAGAATATTCACCCGACGCTCTTCCTTAGGTTCTTCAAATTTTTATTCATGTGTGATTTCTTCTCAAATTTCATACACCAACGCGTTGATTACTTCCTTAATTCTTTTTGCTTGTGCCCTAATCATTAGTCCAATTGGAACTATTAAGGGGTCCCCTGTTTTATGGCATGTAATAAATTAAACCATTTTATAAAATTTATCTACAATAACAAAGATGGCATCTCTACTATTTTCAAACTTAGGTAACCCCAAAATAAAATTCATAGATATATTAATCCAATGGGTACTTGGGACAGATAGAGGGTGATACATACCATGAGGTTGGTTGTGGGACTTGGTTTTTTTACACCATATGCACCTTTCTACGACTCGTTCTACATCTTTTTTTAGTCCCAACTAATAGAAGTGCTTTTGCAAAATTAGACTGTCTTGGTGACACTGAAGTGTCCTATATTCTCGCAAAGAGCACTATGGAATGCATAATCTATTAACAAAGAACAGATAATCATCATGCTTAAAGTATTTGTCATAAGCACATTTTTTAGTTAGCGTACAGGCTTGACCGAAGTCTTGGTCTTCTTTATAAAGTTCTTTAATGTATTTAAACCCTAATAATCTTGTGCCTAAAGTGCTCAATAAAGTGTGCCTATAGGATAATGTATCGGCAACTATATTTTCCATACCTTTCTTGTATTCGATGACGTAGGGAAAAGTGTTAATGAAAGAGACCCATTTGGCATGCCGTTTGTTTACTTTGCTATGGCCCTTTAAATGCTTCAATGATTTATGGTAACTCCTTTGGTGTTAAGTAATGCTACCACGTCTTTAGGACTCACATTAAGGAATACAATTTATTGTCATATGTAGGATAATTCAATGCAGCATAGGCTTCTTCTCTTGCATCAAAACTGCTTTAATATCTACACTAGAAGCATCATACTTAATTTCAAAGGCCTTATTACAATCAAGTAAAGAAAGTGAAGGAGCATGCGTAAGTTTATGCTTTAGGGTATCAAACACCCGTTGTTAGGCTTTCCCCCACTTGAACTTTTAAATTCTTCTTAATTATGGCAGAAGTCCAGTACAAATCGCCTGTAGAATCCAACTAACCTATGGAAACTTCTTACTTCAGATATTAATGTCAGGGTTGGCCATTCTTGTGTAGCCTTCACCTTACTCTCGTCCACTGTATTCCTTGTGCACTAATAATAAATTCTAGAAAGATACAGTGATCAGTACAAAATGTGCATTTCTTAATATTAGTATATAGCTTTTTTCGTCATAAAACATCAAGTACGTTGCGTATGTGCTCAACATGCTCAGCTAACACGTGGCTATATACTAATATGTCATCAAAATAAATTACAACAAATTTACTAATGAATGCACGCAAGACATGATTCATCTGACGCATGAATGTACTAAGAGCATTAGTAAGTTCAAATGGCATCACAAGCCACTCATACAATCCAAATTTTGTTTTAAAGGCTGTTTTCTATTCATCACCCTCACGCATCCTAATCTGATAATACCCTTTCATCAAGTAAGTCATCTAAGCGAGGTATTTGGGGGGAGGGGGGGCGATACTTTATCGTAATGGCATTAACAGTTCTACAATTTACGCACGTACGCCATTATCCATCTTTCTTTGGCACAAGAAGCACGGGAATGGCGCACGGGCTCATACTTTCTCGAACCCAACTCTTACTCATCAACTCCTCCACTTGCCTCTAGATTTTTCGGGTTTCCTCTAGGTTGGTTCTATAAGCTAGCTTGTTATGTATAGATGCCCCTTGAACAAAACCATCTAGTGTTCTATCCCTCGAATCGGCGGCAATCTACTAGGAATCTCATCTGGGAACACGTTAGCATATTCCTACAATATAGACACTACAACAGAGGGGAGGGAAGACTTGACATCATTAGATATATAATATGATTCCTTATATATTAATAGCATAAGGGACTTATCAACACTTAACGCCAGTCTCACATCCCTCGCAGAAGCCATCATATACTTTTTCTTTTCATTTCCTCTCTTATCCTTTTTTTGTTCTTTCCTTCTTAATCCCTCATATCTTTTCTTTCTCCTTTCTAACTCTAGCTCAAACTACTTTTGCATGTATGACTGATTTTCGTATACTTGCTTTGAGATCAAAGGAGCTAGGGTGACCTTCTTGCCATGAAATATGAAAGAGTATTGGTTGGTCAACCCATTATATATTACCTGCCGATCAAATTGCCACGGCTTGCCAAGTAAGATGTGATAAGCCTATATTACCTGATCCTCATATGTACCTATCTTAAATCTCACTAACACCTGTTTCATCACCTTAACCTCGCAACTGTAACTTATATAGCATAAGATGATCCTTTGTAGGCAAGGCCAACCTCTCAACCAACGTTATGCTCGCCACATTTGTACAACTCCCTCCATCCACTATCAAACTGCATATCTTTCCATTAATTAGGCAATAAGCATGGAAAATATTCTCCCTTTGAGTCTTATTTATTTTCTCCTTCACTTGAGCACTCAATGCTCTCATTACCACCAAATTAATTCCTCCTCTTTCATATTGTCCTTCTTCGTTAGATGGAACTTCCTCCAATTGCGGTATTTCATTATCGCTATCATGCTCCTCATCAGTCACAATATCTCCATTTTCTGACAACAGTATGATTCTTTTGTTGGGCGACTGCGAAGCAATGTGTCCCCTTCCCTAACATTTGAAATACAAAATATCCATATTGCATGTGCCAGATGAGCCAGAAGGAATAGGAGCCGTTACCTTAGGTGCTTCCACTTTAGGCGTAGTCCTACCCTTCGTGGCATTTGTCATGGGTATCTTATTCTCCCTTCTAGAAAAGGGTTTGCCAGATGTGTTAGGCTGGAACATGAACCTACCACTCATATTTAATTGCCTCTTTACCTTGATTGTCTTTTGTACCATCTCTTCTAACTTCACATAATGCTGCAACTCCACTACGTCAGCTATATCTCGATGGAATCCACTCAGAAAACGTGCCATAGTAGCCTCCCTATCTTCCACAACATTTGTTCGGATCATGGCCATCTTAAACTCCTTCTAATAATCCTCTACACTTTGATTACCCTGTGTCAACGTATGCAATTGTTGATATAAGTCTCGATGGTAATGACTTCACACAAACCTCTTCCTTAAGGCTGCCTTCAACTTTGTCCAAGTACTGATTGATCCCTCTCTAGCTCTTCTCTTACTAGTGCACAACTGATCGCACCATATAATCGCATAGCTGTAAACTCTACTACTGTTAATTTAACTTTTTGGCTCTCTAAACATTGATGACAGTTAAAAACCAACTTTACCCTCTTTTCTCACTCAAGGTAGGCATTGGGATCAGATTGCCCCTAGAAGGACAGCAGTTGCAACTTCACCCCCTTAAGTACATCGTTTTCCATATCGTCTCTCTGTCGATATCTCCTGGCACATTGTCATATTCGTACCAATTTTCATCCTCATTTGACCCATACTCTTCCTCGTAGTCATGTCGATCTTATCTTATAGGCTTGACATGATGCCCATATCTATCCCTGGTCTAGGCTCATCCTGACACAGGGCTGCCTCTGCACCCGGGTGGTCTAGGTAGTGAACCATTCTATTTTGTGTCGCAGCTTAAGATGCTTCTACGCGCCTTGACCAATCCTGCATATCAGTCATCTTATCCTGCATGCCTTCTACGCTTTTGGTAAGCTTCCTTAACTCACTAAACAAAAATTTAGTCTCGTTATGAATATTACCTTATCTTGAATATTGATTGACCATTTAAGGTAACTAAAGCTACAAAATAATAATAATAATAATAATAATAATAATAATAATAATAATAATAATAATAATAATAATAATTAATAATAAAAAGTCCTCACTAATTCACTACTCTCACTCCTCTCAGATATAAGACTCTTTAACACTCGTTTCTCAACTCCAATCGTGCATTACATAATACTCAAATTAATTCTCACAAAACTCCAATTTCTCGTGCCCTCCTTTTGTAATTCAAAAGTGGCCTTAATAATTTAAGTGACGTATAAACAAGTATACAATATTAAGAAAGTGGAACTACAACGGGTATGAATTGACTAATTAGCCAACAATCGATGAAATAGGCTAATATGCAATTAGAAAAAAAATATTAGTCGTCCATTTTTTATTCCCTTCTTTTTTTTTCTCTCTTCCTTTTTCTTTCTTTCTTTTTTTTTTTTTTTGCTTCCTTTCGTTTTTTTTTTTTTTTTGTGTTTTTTTCCTTAAAACCTAACAACCAAATAAGTTCTTAATTAAACAAAAAATTACAACAGCCAAACAAGGCCTTATCAGGTCCAGCAATAATGAGCCCAATAACTAAAACATTAAAATCTGACATGGCCCAGTAACACAATAAGCCCAACAATTTTTTTTAGATATTGGCTTGACCTGCAGTGGCCCAAAATAAACTTTTTCTTTTTAGCCCAAAGATAATCTGGCTGGACCCAATCTTCTTCTTCTTTTGTTGTTGCCCAATTCTAGCCCAGTTTGCAGTCAGCCCAGTAGAAATTCTTGAGCCCACTAATGAACCAGCCCAGAAGATTCCCGGCCCAAAAACTCTTCATCGCAATAGTCTTTCCTTTTTCTTCTTTTTTTTCGATTTTCTTATGGGCCAAACTTTTGGCCCAAGATTAATTTTCTCGGCCGAAGTGGATGGCCCGACTATTGGGTTTGCACAGTGTTCTTCTTCTCAATGGCGGCGGCGGTGTTGCGTGGCGGATTTTTTCGGCGAAATCGATTTCAACGAGGCTCATTTCTGGATGAAAACGTTAGGCGTGCCCTAGGGTGCGGCGGCAGCGACAATCGAGCAGCGGGCAGTCATGGGACGACGCGAAGGAAGGCTGCGATGTCTGTCGGTGATATCACGGCGCCACAGGCTGGCCGGGTGATCTCCGGCGGTGTTCGAGTACGGGACTGGATGGGTTAGGGGCGGTGACGCTACTGGAGGAGAATCTTAGTCACAAATGACCGAATCGATGGCGGATTTGACGGATTCGGAGCAGCAGCGGATGGCTATGTCTGCTATCTATTTTCTTTCCTTTTTTTTTCGATTTTTTTGATTTTTTTCCCTCTCAACGAGAAAGCATATCAAATTAGAATTCGATAAACCTGACTCTGATACCAAAACTAACGTGAACAGAAAAACAGAATGGAAACAACAGGTAGCGAACATCCCTTCCAAACATAACCCATGATAATAAATTATATATATATATATAAATATAATTCACAAAAATTATTAAGTCAGTTAAAAGTCGACATCTGAAGCGTACATCATACATCGGATGAACAGAAACCGTTTATTTGTCCAACAGACTGGAAGTGGAAATGTCAAGCAACTTACGGAAAGAAAGACTCCATAACAGCATTATTTCACATAACTGTCGGCAAATATTACAACCTTCAGAACAGAATCATCAACTTGGGTCATTGGAAGAAGCTACCCATGATTTTGAATCATGGACAAAGGAGGAGAATTGTTTCTTGCGTACTAAGCGAGGAGTTTCACGGCTGCAGGTCGTCCAGCAGACAGTCCTCGCCGAACAGGTAAATCATTCTCTCTGATCTCCACGGATCTTCAATCCCAGGCATCGGCAGCTCCTGATGATGTCCATGGCCACGCAGAAGCTTAGCTCTGCAGACGGGGCACGTGTCTCGCCCATGGTCCATCCAAGCATCGACGCACTCCACGTGGAAAGCGTGCTCGCAGTTGTCAAGTATCCTGACCTTTTGCCAGGCCTCTATGCTACTTAAACACACTGCACAGTCAACGGTTTCTTGTTCTTGTTCATCATTAACTACGTCCTCATCGTGAGATCCTAATCGTCGCGATTTGAGCATCATGTATGGATTAGTTGGGAGTTGATCCTTGAGGGATTTGCTTATCAAGTGAATTGGGAGTGGGACTAATGAAGGAGAGGGATGGGATTGGCCATCAGGGGAGGTAGTAGCATGCACGTTTGGATCATCATCATCACCATCATCATGGACCCTCACAAGATAGCTAAAGATGTAATGTTGAAGGGATTTTAACGGTGAGTGTTTTGCCATTGTGAGGATATGGCAATGATATCCCATAATTTCATGAATTGATTTGGGCAAACCTAAGTAAGATAAGGGAGGAAGATGCAAGGGGATTAAGAAGAAGTGAGATGTCTGATTGGTCTCTTTATGATAGTATTTATGAAAAGATTAAAGTCTGTGGCCTATGGGCATCCGCGTGGCAGTCGGGCCCAGAAGACAAGTTGGACCATTTGTTTTAAAACAAGTCGCCGCCGTGAATTAATTATCTCCGACGTAACACGCTGAACGAACCCTGACGAATGGGTCATGTGAAAGACTTGGGCGATGTTTGTTTCTCCCTTTTAACATCTACATATTACATCAAAACATTTCCATTATGTTTAAAACACTATACTTTTAACTTTCAATACTTTTTCTAATTTTACAATCAAATATCTAACATAACAAAATTCTCATTCAAATTTTAATTCAAATTTTTCCTTTTATATATATATATAATTAATTAATTATTTTTTAATTATTAAACTTATTCACAATCCAATCAATATCTAAATTTATACACACACACACACTCTCTCCATCTCTCTCTCTCTCTCTCTCTCTCTCTCTCACACACACACACAGATATATATGTATACCCTATAAACTAATTATTATTTCAACATACACTACTAGAAATTTGTCAAATTGGAACGACTTTTTATCCGTTCTAAAAAAACGTGCCTGTCTAGCACAATTTTGACCTGGAATTGGAACGTAAATATTGTTATACAATAATTCTATTCCACATTAGAACTTGTTTCTTAATTGTTCTAAATTTGGAATGGTATTTCAACCCGTTCCAAAGTTGGAATAGCATTGTAAATGCCGTTCCAATTTCGGAACAGCTTTTGATTGATAATTCTAACTTTTGGAATGGTAACAAAAACCGTTATGAAATTGGAACATGTATTAATACCGTTTCAAAAAATTGTCCTAGTCTGGAATAGTTTTGGTATAAAGTTGGGACATAATTCTTGCATTATAACAAATTTGTTGAAAATTCAATACTGTCCCATTTCCATTCCAAATTCTATTCCAAATTTGGAACAACATTTTATTATTGCTCCAAATTTCAAATTCGTAATTCGGAATGACATTATATTGCCATTCCAAATTTCAAATGTGGAATGATTTTTTTTATAGCCATTCCAAATTTAAAATTTGGATCAGTTTTATTATTACCACTCCAAATTTCAAAGTCGTAATTTAGAACGATCATGTAATGCCGTTTCAAATTTGAATGGTTTTTGATGTTGTTCTAATATTGCAAATTTATATATTTACCTTTAGAGCTCACCAGATGCATTTTACGTATATCTCCATTCCAACCACCTTTAAACTATTCCCAAACGGTTCTTGAAGCTTTTTCAAAGATTGTCCAAGGTATGTTGCTAATTTTGGAGGTATCTTTGCTAATTACTATCCAATTTTTTATATATATGGTTAATGTTATTTTTTGTGTAGATTTTTAATACTTTAGTGACTTTGTTTGTTGTGAGTATCCCATTAATTTCTGTATGGATATGAAGTAGTAAGTTGAGACTATTTGTGTATAGTATTCTTTTAAAAAGATGATGAGGATGCTGTGGGGAAGTTTTTCCCCTTTTTTGTGTTGTGTGTGCTCAATTTTTGATTTGTAATTTAAACTTTTATTTGTGTTTAAATTATAGTGCACATGTTAAGAGATATTAGGGCATGAATGTACAACAAAAACCTCATTAGTCAATGGTGTGATTGATTTTGTTGAATGGGCAAACTAATAACAAAGTTATATGGATGATTCTAAATTTAGGTACCCATGTTGTCGATGCATGAACAATAGCTTTTTGAACTTAAAGAAGTTCAATTACATTTGCTAAGATAAGAAAAGGCTTTGTAAAGAATTATTTTAATTGGACTAGTCACAGTGAGAACGAGTACTTGAATAGTAATGGTCCATTTAAGCCAGCCATCATGGTGAATAAATACAACCTGAGAGAAAGCAATTATCAGAGAGTTTCATGGGCCAGAGGATGTGGTATGATGCACAAAAGCAACATGATGCCTTATATATGTGAGAAGTAAGTGGTAGTGGTTTAAATCAAATGTGTGATGGTGATGAGACAGCCGAGGGCACGAAGGATGTTGAAGCAGGTGATGTTCATAGGCTGACAAATATATTATTGTATGTGTTACGTGCGATAGATGAACCATTGTATGAGGGATGTGAAAATTCATCTCAACTGTTGGTTGTGGCAAGAATGGTGAGTATAAAAGCAAACTATGGTATGTCAGAAAGTTGTTTTTGATGATGTGTGCAATTTGACTGGAGAGATTCTACCTGGTGACTATCGAATGTTGGTAAACTATTACAGTATAAAACGATTTATAAGAGATTTGGGACTCCCTGTGTAGAAGATAGATTGCTGTCTGGCTGAATACATGTTATACTGAAAATCTAATACTAATATTCATAACTGTAAATTTTGTGGTGCGCTTTGGTACAAGGCTAAGTTTGGCAACCAAAATTCTAGAAAAAAGGTACCATTTGCTCACCTACATTATTTACCTTTGGCTCTCCATTTGCAAAGATTGTATGCATTAGATGTGACAGTGAACTAGATGATTTAGTATGTAGCATACATAAATGATGAGGGAACCATGTGTTACTCTTCAGACGGGGTAGCTTAGAAAAGTTTTAGTGAGAGGTATCATGAGTTTGATGTTAAGCCATGTAATGTAAGGCTCTATTTATGTGTAGATAGGTTTTACACCACATGGATTGTATGGGAAGACATATTCTTCTTGGCCCATCATTGTAACACCATATTATCTTCTGCCAGCTTTGTGTATGAAGAACTCATACATGTTTCTATCTTTTGTGATTCCTGGTCCATCAAATTCTAGAAGATTTATCGACCTTTTCCTATAATCTTTAGTTGATGAACTACTCATGTTGTGGCATGAAGGAGTTCCAACATATGATGCGTTACGACTTAGTGTTTTCAATATGAGGGCTTTTTTAATACAGACTATTCATGACTTGCCTGCATATCCTATGATTTCTGGGTGGAGTAGTGTTGGGTTAATGGGATGTCTGGTGTATATGGAATATGCTAGGTCTTCCTATTTTCAACACAGTAAGAAGCTAAATTATTTTGATTGTCACTGGCGATTTCTTTTCCCTGATCACCCTTACAGGAGGAATAAGAAAAATTTTATGAAAGGACGTGCAGAGTTCTCGCATCCTACCTCCTATTATGTCAAGTAGATGTATGTAGGATCGGGTGCGTGGCCTCCCTCAAGCCATTGATGACCCAATATCAACAGTGGTTGGTTATGGTATTGAACATAAGTGGACAAAGAGAAGCATATTATGGGATATATCTTATTGGAAGGATAATATGTCGTGGCACAACTTTGATGTCATGCATATTGAGAAAAATGTGTTCGACAACATGTTTAACATAGTGATAGATATTAAAAGAAAGACAAAAGATACCCTGAATGGCCGTAAAGACATGAGTAGGACTTGTGATTGGCCATAAATTGCAGTTCCATTGGAAAGTGATGGGTCTAAACTCAAGGTAGCATACACTCTTAGTCAAGATTAGAAACGCATGGTATGTCAGTGGCTTATGCAACTAAGGTTTCCAAATGAGTATGCTTCAAATCTCAGTTGGTGTGTTAATATGATGGAACTGAAATTAAATAGTATGAAGACTCACATGCGCATGTGTTTATGAAGCACCTACTTCTCATTGCATTTAGAGAACTGTTGCTAGGATTTGTATGCAATGCATTGATTGAGTTGAGTTTGTTTTTCCAACAAATTTATTTACCTGTACAGAACGTTAGTCAACTATAAGAGCTGGAGGACACGGCCATTAATTTTACTTTGCAACTTTGAGAAAATCTTTTTCCCCCCATCATTTTTTGATCAATGGAGCATTTGATTATTCATTTGCCATATGAGGCGAGAATTGGTGGGCTGGTGCAATATATATGAACGTATCCATTCGAGATGTTTGTTTGTACATCAAACTGTGTCTAAATATATTTGATCCATTTTCTATTTGATAAATGTGATTTTATTGATTTTCTTGGCAGGTTCCTTCAAACCCTTAAGAAACAAGTCAAGAATAAAGCATGTGTTGAAGCTTCAATATGTGAAGCATATATTTTTGAGGAAATAGTCACATTTCCATCATACTATTTTTAATCAACTATTCGATCAAAAAGAAATAGGCTTATTTGAAATAACCCACGAGTTGTGCCCTCTTTGGCTGCACCCTTCTCCATTTTCAACCATCCCAGTCAACCATCCTGCAATAGGTCTCCACGTTACCTCACTACAAAGAAGCACGTAGTAGAAACGTATATTTTATTGAACTATCTAGAGGTTGAACCAATCTATAAGTGCGCATAGTGTAGCTTAAATGTAATTGCATTTGAACTATGATTTCCCATTAAGCTGACATGTTGTATCCTGAAACAAGATGTTTGTTGTCCAGTACGATGAGGTTGACCTCCTCATGGACAAGATTGTAGTGGAGTAGTTCCTCTTATGGTTTAAAACTTATGTAAGCATAATTGCACCAATGTTGGGTTTAAGCATTATATGGCGTATATCGTTGCTGAGGTATCTAGTTTGAAATAGATTTTGAATCCAAGTAGCAGCATAAGCAATCTGTTAGTGAGGAGCTTGGCCTATGGTTTGAGAAATCGAGTCACATGCTATTCAAAATACATAGTAAATGGATTTAGGTTCTACACATTTTCCCATCCCAAGACAAATCAATAATGAATTGTGGTGTTTGCGTTCGGTCATTGTGCTACAATGACACAGAGTACAATTTTTTGGACTGTTGGAGGAAATATTAGAGTTTCAATACTGTAACTTACCAAATATATATACCACACTATTCACATGTAAGTAAAATGGACCCCATGATAGGGCCGAAAACACATCTGAAGTACGAAATAATTAATGTTAATCTATCACGTATATATAAGATAGACGGACCATTTATACTTACTCAACAAGCTATTCAAGTATATTATGTAGGATACCCCAGTTTGAAAAGCAATAGAGTTGATTGGATGGCTGTGTGCAAGACTAAGGCTAGAAGCACTATAGAAGTGAAGTGGAGTAATGTCCCTTTTTAGTCTGACAATGAATTCATATACAAAGCCTAGTCAACACATTTAGATGTCCCTTCTCTGCATGACCTTGCAGGTATTTCACTACATGTGGACTTACACGAGAATATGGAAGCTAGTACATATGGTAATAGGTTCACTGATAGTTTTGGAGATACCTCAATAGGCACCTCGCCTAATGGCAATAAATTTGGTGATTTTGGAGAAGGAGGTGATATGTAGTCATTCCTACTAACCTCAAAACTTATTGACTTTTCTATATTTAAATGTAAATTTATATTTAGATATCTGTTATGTTCACAATACTTGTCGTTATAGTTTTGTTGAATGTAAATTTTTATTTACTATAGTTATAGGTCATACCAAATGCATGCAAACACATGGGGTGAGTAATGAATGAAAAATAGTTCATACTAAATTAATCACAAATAAGAATAGGACAACAAAATATCAAACTTCATACCAAATTTAGATGTTATTAAAAATACATAAACGGAATATAATAATACACACTAATAATTGCCCTCATCTCTTATCGGTGTGTAGTTTATGGAAGTAAATGGTAGTGTATCCTCAGGTGAATGTAGCTGTTGAGGTACAAGATATAGGACAGGTCTAAATGGATGAGGCCATAGGTCTCACTGCATTATGAGTGGCCATCTTGTGCTGATAGTTGTAGATGGCCTTATCTCGTGCTGTGGCATAATCCCAATTTGGTAAGTTTATTGGTAATAGTGATCCTGACGGGCAGACAGCACAGCTAGCTAGGTCTCGAGCTATCTTATGCGTTAATCCTGTTGTATCCTATACTCTCTTTCTTCCCTCAAAAGGCTATCCGCTGTATTTATACTATCTGATAGACTCATTAGCAATTGCTCCATACTCAGATACCATGGCACTGTGGCGGAGGCTGTTGAGCTCGCTGTGGCTATTGAACAGCAGGGTACTCCTTATATGCTCTACTGGATCTATGGGCTCCTCTGGAGGGAGGTCAAAAATGATTTCACTATGTCTAGAAAGTGTCTACTCTTTGGAGTTACTAACTACTTCGGCACGCCTACATAACAAAGTGATGAGATGGGAGAGCCACATTACCTCTCTCAACATCTTCTTACACTTAAATATACCATCGCTAATTTCACTTTCAACATTGAAGTATATACGATTTGTGATGGCATATAACAGTATAGCTCACTCTTTGGTGATGCTTTTATGATGATTTATAAGTGGAACTCAAGCAGCTAAAAAATGGAACCTTGTGCAGGCCACATCACTTAACCTAGCACTTTGAAATGCACTATGCATGAACGAGTCAGTCCACTGGATGCCGTCTGGACATAACTCCCCAACTATTTCAGCCAAGGCATTGCTTAAGTTTAAGAGCTGATTAAATCTCTCACTATGTTCCCTTTGAGCTGATCCAAGCTCCTGATTTATAATTCCTGTATCATAATTGACATCAACACCTTGGACCTAAACTCAGTCAGTATGATATTTTCCCATGTTAGCATAAAATTACCTAAACGAGCTTCTCTGCAAGATGCTTAGGCTCTTGAGTGAACTACTACCAACTTAAAACATTAATGGTAGGATGGTATATGTGGAGATGTAGCACAGCCCAAATTATCCATCGCTCAGATGCAGAGCTTCGATTTTTAATCATAGAATCATATCTCTCTGAAGGCTCCTTTGATACAAAGGTTATCCTATTGTACGAGCTAGATGATGTAGCTCAAGTTCTTTTAGATGTCATTACCTTGCAAAACAATACCATAAATGATCACATCTTCAATTGCAGTATTACAATCTTACTAACGCATTGCTAAATCCCACTACAAATCAATATTTCACCAACATCACAAATCCCAACATAAACATAACATTTGATACTTGTTAACCTATATGTTAGTTGGCATAAAAACAAAGATTCCATCATTTGGGTAATTCATCAAATACTTTATATGCAATTCAACTTCTAATGGCTTTGTTGTAATAAAATCATTCCAAATCCAAATATTTTGTATAACAAACCAAATGTACAACGTTCCCAATTATCAACATACAAATATTACTTAGAATAAATAGCAAAACATTGTTAATAAATTGACGGTGCCACATTACAAAATGTGTTGTAAATGTATTCTAAATAAATCCACATATGTTGGCATAAAAACAAAGATTCCACCATTTGTGCAATTTATTGAATAGTTTACATGCAATTCAACTTCTAACGCCTTTGTTGTAATAAATTCATTTCAAGTCCAAACATATAAATTAACAAACAAATTCAAAAATTTTTCACAATAAATCGATCAACAACTTCCATAAATAGAACATATTGTTGTTCAATTTCACACTAAACTCTAATTGTATAATTGACAAACATTATAAATTTGCTATTTTGAAATGCGACACAACTTGTTTACATTGTGGATGTGAGACTCAATTGAAAATGATTAATAACCGGGGAGAATTGAAGTATTTAGGGGAAGAATGTGAGAGTTTAGAGGTAAATGACACACACACACACACACACACACACTCATTTATGATTTCGTCACAACGATCTTGTGCAACGGCATCTCTTTTTTGGTTGTCGTACCCATTGTCGTGATGGGGGGTGTGATGACGTCCTTTTGGTGGCCATCGCGCCCCTTCTCTAGAACTTTCTGGAGTTGCCATCTTCGACTGTCGCCTTGACGGCGACCTAAGACAGCCATGCAGTGTGCCATTATCGGCCATTATCGTGATGGCATTCTCATTGTCGTCACTACTATCTAGCAACGACAGCCAACTACCTGGCTGTCATCATGGATCGTCATGACAGCTACAAAAAACGGCGACTCTAGAACTTTCTGGAGCTACTGTCATTAGTCATCGCTCTAACGACGATTCACGACGGCCATGTAGTGCCCCATCATCAATCATCGTCACGACGGCTCCATAAGTTTATGGAGCTATCGTTCTCACCATTGTCATGATGATCGAGCAACAACGGCCAAAAAATTGAGTTGTTGTTTTCTTTGTTGCGATGATCGAGTCATGACGGTGACCTGGTGCTCAATTTTTTTTTGACCGTCGTCTTCGTTGTCTAGATGACGATGGCGACACCATTTTTTTTGGGTGGTTTGGAACAGTATTTTTCTGAAAAACTGTTCCAAAGTTTTTAATATATTTTCCTTTAAATACTCCCTTAGTTCATTTCTCGATGTATCACTTTCTAAAATTCTCTCTGGTGCACAAACCTACAAATTGAATTGTTGGAAGTCTTCAACTTATTTAGGCTAAATTTTGCTAATATTTGGTTTGTGTGAAGTTAGTCTCCTTAAATCATTGTAGAAATTTAGTTTTTGACCAAGTTAATATTTCTTCTTATTATTGCGCATGTGTTTAAGTCTTGAATAGTATTTTTTTCATAGACGTACAAGTTGTTCAGTTAATCATTGCAACTTTAAGCCTAGACATGAGATACCTAGATCGTAATTTTTGTTTTTTCAATTTTAATATGTGAAATGATTACCCTGGTTTAGTGATGACTTGGTGTAAGAAATTTTTAAAATTTGATAATTGAGCAAGTTTTGTTATTGTTTATATTGTGAGTAATGTTTGATTTTGCATTAATTTAATTACAACATATTCACTTTCAAAATTTTGCGTAATAGGTGTTTGATGAAATGTCTAAATGGTAAATTTATTTTTATACCAAATGGCACATGAGGAAAGTAGTATGAAATGTCATGTTTATATTTGGACACTTTACAATGGATTTCATGAATATGTATGTTGATCACTTTTTCTTGTGGAATGATATTTTGTTTGATGTTATACTCACTTATTGTTAGAAATGTTCATTTCAACTCATTTTTTTGTAGGGTTTTTAGATAATATTTGTTCCACTATATACATGTATGTTGTATATTAAATCTTCAATTGAGAAACATAGTTTAGACCAATTGAAAATATTGTCATATTTTACTTTTTTTGTACTTTGTAGAAATTGAAAAACAAAGGTACTAATGTGTATGCATTAAAATAATTGTTTTCTCAAGTATAAGTTTTCACATATAAGTTTAAATTATTACTTACTCATTTAATTTTTGGAGGATGACACGTGGTGCTTACTCGATGGGCCGTGGACAAAGGTCACAATCTACTAGTGGAAGGTTCGGCACAAGTCAGGGTAACTTATCTCTATTTAGGTCAATTTCAGAAGACTTTAAAAGATAGCCCCCTCTCACCAATACAGTTTTTACCACATAGTAGTCTTTTTAGTCCTTTTTCATTTGATGAGCTATTAGCCTTTAGTGCCCAACAAGAACACACTGTAGTGAAAGCAAACTTAGATGCGCAACTATTAGAAGCATCTCACTATAAGACGGGAGGCCCTATACACATAACCTTGGGATATTTTAGTATGTGTGTGTGTGTGTATATATATTTAATTTATACTCATCATTGTATGTTACAAGAGTTTTATCATAACATAATATGGTTTTCACAGTGCATATAAGGAGATAACAAATTATATAAGGGATGGTCATATTTAACCACTACAATGAATCTTGGGTTCGATTTAAGGACGTCGTGCTTGACACCAAAAAGTTTTGGTTTCGTCTGTTTAAGGTTAGTAAAGAAGTACTGTGGGGCTTTTGTATATTGCATAAGTTTGGAAATTATGTATATAACTTATGCCATGTTGATGTATTTTTCCAAAATTGATTGGCACTTGTATTTGGTTCCATATGAGTTATGTTATGGATGTGGTTAATTGATGAATCATATTTGACATACTTGATTGGATGTGCCTTAAGTGTTGTTATATATGTTGTTTAAACAAATTCAATAGTGTGATTGATTGATTGCCGTATACCTTTTTGGTTATTATTTGCCAGTGGTTAAATGTTGTTGCCGTGGAGTTTGCATCATCCTTATTGAATGAATTAGATAAATTGTGATTGTATATTATCAATTATCTATTTCTTATAATGCGTACATAAAGTGGCCTTTACACTCAATTGTGTATAAAATATTGACTGCAACAGGCATAATTAGAATGAAACCTTGCAGACACGACTGCAATTGAGAAGAACTTCAAGAAGAAAGCTTTTGAGCTCTTAAAGAAGCTCTTTCGTGCAAGAACTTGAGAGAGAAAGCCCAAATGGATATCTCAAGAGAATTGGGAAGAGATGAAGAATGAGTGGGCATATGAGTCATTTGCTAAGGTTTGTGAAAAAGTTAAGAACAATCGACTAGCTAATGTGGTGCGTTAGCTTCCACCATTTACTGAGGCGGTTTGATTTTCATCACTGCCCACAGTGACTGAATGGTTAGTTTTTCACTTTAAAATGTTAACAGATATTTTCCCATTATATGACATTTCATAGAATATTATTATTTAAAATAATATATTATGTATTTGTAGGAAGCAACTATGGGCAGGCTGCTAAATCTATTAGAATCGTACTCTAAGATTTAGAAGACTGTATTTGGTAATTGGGTAGGCCCTCGTGCACAGACTTAAGCAGTAACTCAATATTTTCTCTTTCATATAGTATGCATTAATGTGGGCCAAATTTATTCCCATCGTTTATAAGAATAATTTATTATCTTACAGTTTATCTAGTAGTAATGCTATGACCACGGCTCTTGGTAGCTTTAAGAAAGGCTGACTGCCGGGCATGGGATCAGAGGTTGAAAACTTTCGTAATTTCTGTAGTGGATCCACATCGCAAACCCCCTCACCTGCTCTGGAGTTGCGCAACATGAAGCAAAAATCACTTCAAACAGAATAAAAATTGCAAATTGCTAAGAGAAATGGAAGAGTATGGAGGAGAGGCTTGAATGAAATGCGGCACAATTGAATTAATTATTAAAGTGGGTTAATGTAAACTCTCCTCAATTTTTCACTCCCAGTAGGCCATCACAGCCCCTAAATCAAGATGCGAATGATGATGATGAGAGGCTTGACATGGATGGTAGTGTGCCATGCTACTTAATGTCTTATTTACCCCTATTTCATGTTATTGAACAAATGTATGTGATATTTTTGGAATGGTTTTTAGATTCATTTATGTGTGATAATGGGTTAATATAATGGTTGGATGTTTCTATATTTTAGCTGATACAAAATAGAGATGGAAAATATTTATGACAATTATTGTTTAGGAATTACGAGCTAATATGAATAAATAATGCTATATGTTGACCAAAAAATGCAAAAACCATTCCAAATTCGAGCCCAAAATGTTCCTAATCTATTCTAATACCTTAGCAAATAAACTATGCCAAATCTGTTCTAAATAAGTCGTGCCAAAGTCATTCCAAATTAGCCTTGTCAAAGTTATTCTAAATTAGCTGTGCTAAATCTATGTCAAATTAAATCGTACCAAATTAGTTTCAAATTACTTCAGTGCCAAATCCATTCCAAAATATTTTTGTGCTAAATCCTCTACTCCGTGCCAAATCTGTTCCACGCTAAACCATGCCAAATCCGTTCCAATTTAACCTTGTCCCAAATGTTGTTCCAACAAGTGCAAAGAGAAAAAATCATTCCAAGTCCATTCTAAATATGCCGTGCCAAAGCCATCCTAAATTTCTTCCGTACCAAAACTGTTTCAATATTTCCGTATCAAAACCGTTTCAATAAAAGCTATTCCAAAGTTTCGTTCTGAAGCCAATCCAACCATTATAGCCTAAGATTGTATTTGGAACAGTTTATTATAACATTTCCAAAAAATTGGAACGACTTCTTTTGACTGTTCCAAGTTTTTGGAAAGTCTTTTAATGTCGTTCCAATTCGAATGTTTTCTTGTATTGATATCATCACATTATTTAATTATTATTATATATTTTATACAATTATAAATAAAAAATTTAAACAAATAATACTATTAATCACATTAAACCTTCTTTCCTAACATACACTTATCTAACATATCTCATATCAAATACAAATTCGTCTTAACACATCTTTCACCAAATATCATTCATCACCCAAATGCCCCTTCTAAACATAGCATTAGGTTTCATCACATATGATGTTTTGTTTTACATGGTAAGGATTGACAATAGGGGTGGTAATGGTCGAGTTGGCTAGTCGAGTTGAGATATAAGTATTATATATAACCCTTCAATTCAAATCCAACTTGTTCATTTTCGCGGCTTGAAAAATTTAACCCAATCCTATTCCGCCAATTTCGTAAGTCATCTAAACCTAATCGGTCAATCTACCAATTTAAAAGAATTTTTATTTTATTTTATGATGATCAAGTATTATTAAAATAAATTTTGTATGAAAAAGTTTAATTAATCAAAAGTTCGAAATTTTTATCATATTAGATTAGAGAAACATCATCAATCATTTCAAATTTATTTGTTTTTTAATGATGTTTGATTATTATTAGCAAATCCAATATTCTCTCATCGAAGTCTACGAGAAAATAGTATAAAGGTCGAAAGTTGAATCCTTTTCATACCTAAAAATCAAACTATGAGAATATTTTATAGTAGTGTTAGTTTAGAATGGATAAACAAAGAAACAATCCCAACAAAGTTGCCTGAAAATACTTGAGCCATAATTAAATGATGTAACAAAAAAGCAATCTAAACAAATTATTTTAAAATCCAATTTACTTGAAATTAAATGCCCGCGTGAGATGGAGATCGAGGGTGTGGAGTGGATGAGTAGAGACGCAAAGTGCACACAAGTGAAGGTGCAAGAGTTAATGTTATTATGCTCGTATAAGAAAGTAAGGTTTCTTGATGTTTAATTTAACCAACATCGTTGACTTGAATTATTAAATATTTACTGATTTACCATTTAACTATATTTAATTAGTTTTTCTTTTCTATTAATTTATTAAATTATTTTAAATATAATTGTGAATTCGTGAGTTTGCGAGTTAATTCATTGGATAATTTGAAGTTGATTTTTTTTTTTTTTTTCGAATTTAAAAGTTTGACTTGATTTTGACCATGGTGATTTTGACCAGCCCGCACACACACACAGACTTAATCCAAATTCGTTGTTAATCGTCAGAAATTATTATCCATCGACAAAAACACTCCAGCGAGACAAATATGATAAATTAAGCAATTAACAAGTTTATTATTATCAATTGGGAATATTTGTAACGAGGACATAAAGCAATCAACTGTACAAAAGCGGGCGAGTCTATTCGCAGGGTCCACAACGTTGCAACAATGCCGGCAGACTAGTAGATGCACACACTCATGCCATCTTTTTCACCGACTTGCACCAAAGTCATCAAAGTAGACTTTGATGCCATAAAACTAATGTCACTGTTTATAGCATTATATTTGAACGAACCCCAATTTTAATCAGAAAGTTTTGTTCGAAAAATCAATGAAGTGGATAATTTTTTACTCCCAATCAATCAACTTGACACTTTTGATGTAATTAGTGTGATCTCAAGCTTTAACAATTATGGTTAGGGAAGGGGGAAACTGGTCAAGAAATTACAAGTACGGAGCTGCACATGTTATTGTCAAATTCAACGCCTGCACAATACCAAAATTAAGGAAGTCAACTTCTTCTTCTAATTAGACAAGGTTCCGGAAAAAATAAACTTCAAACAGATAAGAATTGAAAAAAATAATTCGATTTATTAGAAATTTAAGCACATTATTATTACTATTATTGTAAACATGGGTTAGTATACTATTACGCGTGTGTAACTGTAAACCATATATTGATGGGACAAGCAAGACCTATCTGTGATTAATCTTTGGCATTGACTAGGCCAATTTGTAATTTTTTGCTCTAGGTTCACGAGGGCAAGAAATCAGCCACAGCAAGAGGCAATTTAATTAACGTATCGCGGAAATGACAGATTAATTAAGCAGAAGATAATAAAGTTGCCATGATTAGTACTCAACAAACAATATTTTCAAGTTATTATTTTATTAATTATACCACAAAGTAAATTATTCATGCGACTGATATATCGAAGTTGGAAACAGTGATGACTTACGAATTATTATAGGAATTTCAATACAACTCAGTAAACTATCTTTAATTCCTGCTATAAATATTGCATATTGATAAAACATCTTAAAGCTGGCCATCTCTGTCAGCCATAAATGCATATAATATATATGTCATTAACTATGTACACTTGCCGTGCTATATAATTAATGAAATTGTCAACTCTTTCCTTGGCATGCACTTGTTACCACTCAAACCACGCAAAGTAAACCCGTGAAACATGGTACACGCATTGACTACACGCACATTTGTGTAGTAATTTAATCTGCTATTGTTGAACATGGGAAATGTCAACGAGGTGTTGTTCAAACATTCGTTATATGTAAGTTAGCGTTATTCAAAATTTTATTATGATCAAGCCCAGGAAACTATATCTATTTTTTTGATTTCCACATGGCCCAATTGACCATCACAACTTCCCCCAAGAATATCTGCTATTTCTGACCTTGTAGTAAAGTTATTAAGAACTTGAAAGCACCAATGTAGAATTGATGGAGAAACTTCAGAGTTGAAATTAATTCCCACATTACTTGCAAACGATACTGGCCTAGTCCACTCACATCCCATTATCAAATGATCAAAAGTTTCAGGGAACTTACCACATACTGGACATTCTTGCAATATTTTCTCTTGTTGAAATGGTGTTTCTACATACTTTCCACCAAACATGCTTTGTCTTTGGAAGATCCTTTAGACTCCACGGAAGTGTCCAGAAAATTTTGGGAAGAGAAAAAGGTGATGTTGCTTTTTCCTTCCATCTCTGAACTGATGTATGAGCTAAGAAATACCTAGATTTGACAGTTTAATTATCTCGCAGATTCAAGCTCCAAATCAATTTGTCAGGAGTTATAGTGTAGGGTAAAGGAATTTTGGATATAGTCGCTACACATAATCTTTAAGAAGGTCCAATATTCCAAGTGCAAGTTGAATGATCTATTCCATCAATAGCAAAGATTATTAGACAGTCAGAAGGTCTTGTGGACTAAATTTTACCATGAGGAAGGATAGGAATCCATCTGTCTATCCAAAACTTGATGTTTCTCTCATCGCCAACATGCCACATATAACCTTCTTGTAATAATTTCCTCCCTTATAGGATGCTTGCCCAACTTCAAGAAGATTTTGATCCTCTTTTTGCAGAGAGAAAATCTGAATTTGGAAAATAAATACATTTGAAGAAGTGCGCCCAATAAGCTTGAGGATATTTAATACTAACAAGGGCTAAGTTAAAACATCTAAAGTCCTGCAATCCAAGGCCTCCTTCTGTTTCTGTAGATGTTAGTGGGCCAATCATTCCAATGAGTTTTTTGTTGTCCATTTGATACGCTCCACCAAAATTTACGAACCAAAATATTCAGCCGCTCACTGAAAGATTTACTAAAAAGAAAACAAGACATGGCATAGTTGGGAATTGCTTGAACAATTGCCTTCAGCAAACCTTTTTTTCCAGCATTAGAGAGAAACTCGAGTTTCCAACTATTGAGTTTTTGTGATAGTTTTTCAAGAATATAATTAAAAACATCATCACATTTTGATTTTCCCCAGCATGAGGGAACTCCTAGGTACTTTGCATCTTGCTTCATAAGGGGAATACCAAGCTCTGATGAGATAGAAAGCTTAAGTTCCTTAGGTGCACTGAATGAAACTAGAATTTCAGATTTAGCAAAGTTGATGCTTTGGCCTGAAGCAATGTTGAAAACATGCAGTATATTTAGTAGGTTTTGACATTAGCGTTCATCAACCTTGAGAAATACATTTGCATCATAAAAAAATGGTGAGATAAGATAGGGAGGCTTCGAGAAATCTTAAGACTTTGGAGTGAAAACATCTATAATCAAAATAAAAAGATAAGGTGATAAAGGATCTCCCTGCCAAATATCTCTTTGTGGAGTGAAAAAAAACTCTTTTTTCTCCATTGATAAGAATAGTAAAACGAACAGTTGTGACACATTAGAGAGCCAGTTGAATCCATTTTTTGCTGAATCCAAATTTGCTGAGCAATGATTCAAGAAAATCCCATTGGATTCGGTCTAAGGCCTTGTTGAAGCCAAGTTTAAGGGCCATGTAGCAATGTTTCCCTTTTCTTTTGCTTCTTTGGAAATGAAAGGCTTCATGAGCAACGAAGACATGGTCCTAAATTTGCCTTCCTGGTACAAAAGCAGATTGCTGCTCTTTTGTGATCTTCCCACAAAACTTTTTGAGATGATTTGCAAGGATCTTAGTAATAATTTTAAGGATAAAATTGCAAAGACTTATAGGACAAAAATCAAACATGCCTTATGCATCAGGCTTCTTGGGGGATCAAAACAATATTCGTAACATTAATTTCCCTAAGCAAGTAGCCACTATGAAAGAAAAGGCGGATGGCTTCTTTCTGGAGGAACTTGCTCGTTGATAGAATGATGAAGTCGCCTTATCTATCTCAGATACTACAAAAAACCTCACCAAAGCTATATGTCAAAAGTTGGGGGACCAAAAGAATTTGTACAAACTTGCATTTATGCCCCTCCTGCTTAAGAAGATCTGAGGAAAATCTGGAACATGCTTTGCAATATTGCTGCTCCAAATAATCGTGCTTGGTTAGCAACAGAGGATTTCAATCAAATTTGCTCAGTATATGACAAGGAGGGAGGTTCAAGTATAAGAAGCTAGCATGCAACAGAATTCCAAAATATTCTATCAGAATGGGGCTTGATTGAAATTGAAGCTAAAGGGCTAAGTGATATTTGGACAAATAATTGTCAAGAAGGCAGCATAGTTTGAGAAAAACTGGACTGAGCTGTCTCTAATGTGGAAAGGAGCCTTATTTTTCCGCAGAATCAAGCTTTCAATGATATTATATTGAGATCTGATCACTCTCCCCTTATTGTTAGCAGCGAAGCACCTTAGAAAAAAATCCCTCATTTGTTTAGATTTGAATCCATGTGGACCACTAGCTCGAGATGCAAGGAGATTATCAAGAATTCATGGAATCACTTGATACCAGGTTCAAGGATGTTTTCTCTGGTTGGTAAATTACGGGAGTGTAGGATTTCTTTAATAAACTGGGAAATAACCAAAAAACGGCTAAAGAACCTCAAGGAAGCACTGCTAGCTGGACAATCTGCACCACTCGACTAAATTGATCTTGCTACACAGAGTTTTCTTCAAGACCAAATTGTTGAACTTTCCAAGCGAGAGGAATTGTATCAGCACCAACGGTCCAGAATCTCTTGGATTAGATATGGTGAGAGGAACACCAAGTTTTTCTTTGCCACAAGAATCCAATGTAGACAAAGAAATCAAATTCTAAGACTTCGTAGAAAGGATAACACTTGGGCCACTTCAGAGGAGGATACAAACAAAATCGTTAAAGAACATTTCCAACTTCTCTTCAAAGATTCTGGTCCTGGAGACTCATCTCAAGCTCTGACAGTGATCGCTCCTATGATCTCTTCTGAAATGAACACGACTTCGACAGCTTTGCTGACCTATGACGAGATTAAGTCAGCTGTATTTCTTATATGTACTTTTAAGTGCATATTGTCGAGAATTGAGTTGCATTCATGGTAAGGAAAAGGCTTCATCCCTTAGTCCTGTGGCGCGTACCATGGACCCCACGTGTAATACCTCTTCACCAAGATACTTTGGCTTATGTTTGGATACAAATTTGTATTCGTCAAAATTGGTTTTTCCAAACATATCACATATCAAATAACATTTTTATCTGTTTTTTTTCTCCTCCAAGGCCGGTTAGCTCGTTCCAAATTCCTTACAAAAACAACCATGTCTATGTTTGAAACCCAAAAAATTAGAATTTTGGATTATTTGATTATTATTATCATTTATTTACTGTCAAAGTTCAAAACAGATTTTATAAGAGATAGTTTTTCTATTATACCCTCAAAAAGTATTGAGTTTTTTCCCTTTTTTTTTTAGGAGAGAGAGCGGGGCAGAAATATGTTGGGTTTCTGTGTTGAACAAAGGCCACTACAGAGTGAGGAATCGACCCCTTATTTAGCACATAAAAAGAAGGCTAGAATTCAAAACTTCAAAATAACCAAGCTGAATAAGACCAACAGCCTACAAGAAAAATCCCATTGATCCTTAAAATGTGGAACGAAATTTCTATAATCTGCTAATTACAACTAAAAAATTTGTACGTGAACCAAAATTTGCCCATCAACCCAATGCTTGCAAAAATTAAAACATGTAAACAAATTAATAGAAGACCAAATAATCAAACAAACTGAATCCCATGTCTTCATCACTCTCCTCCCTTGGCTCCTCCTGTAAAAGATCATTTAACAAAATACACATCAACCCACCACATTCAAGCATTATCACATAAATATTAAAATGTAGAATGTTACTTGTCATTCGTCATTCATTTGGGCCTATGATTGTGGAGAGACAATTACTTTCTAATGGGGAATTCGGCTGGCACGAACATAACGTAACAAATCTATGGAAATTGATTCAATTATATTGCATGACTCATTCGGATACATTTTCAACTATTGTTAAAACCCAAGCAAGAAGATTGGTTTACACTGAGCTTTTCCTTTCTATTCCTATTATTTAACTCTACAATCAAACAGAAGAACACATGCAAAAGAGCTGTTTTGTTTAAAACATACTATGGATTGGAAATATCTATAATATTTACATATAAAATCACTAACGACCAAAGGACAATTACCCTTGGCATTGTCATTCCTAGACCAGAATCACAAGTCTAACAACTTCGTTGAAAACAAAAAAGAGGAATAGAATCTGTACCTTCTTCTCGTCGGCGCCGGGGGCAGCTGCGGCAGCGGCATCACTGCAAGCGCCGCCAGAAGAAGCAGCTACTGCGATGGCAGCACCACCTCCTCAGCCACGGTTCACTACGAGATCATCAATGTTCCTTTTCTGACAAAGCTTAGAAAATGGACTCGGCCAATAGGATTTCACGTTCACATTCGCCGCTTTTACCAGCATCGCTATTTTCTCCGCCTAAACAGAATGGAAAAAAACAAATCATTAACCGCATCATAACAAATATCTGAATGTAGACATCCGCGTATAATTGCAATACAGAAAACAATAAGGTTACAGTGACGGCAATGCTATGGTCGTGAAGAATCAAAGCAGCATAGGTGCAAGCCAGCTCTCCGCACGACATATTTTCAATCAGCACTAGGGAAGCTTGGAAATCGGAGGGCTCTCGCCGCCGAGCTGCTGAAAACGGTGGGGTTAGGGTTCTGCGGTTGTTTACAGGAGAAGTTGGAATGCGGAAATTGTATGCTGCCCGTAAATTTTAAGGTGTGTTCAAAACAACTCCCTGAGCTTCGATAAAAGATCAAAATGACCCCTGTCCTTATAATTAGATTTAAAACAAGAAATTTATCAATAATCCATATCACTATGTTGCTCTTGCTTAAAATTGCAATTTTCCATCTTCAAAACTACCAAACCCATCCTCGACTTATGTTTGTATGTAAATTTAGATGTAGAAAATTTAATTCAGAAATTTAGAAATAGTGTAAAAGTATAGAGAAAAAGAAATAAAAAAAATTATTTTGATAATTAGTACGCTTAAAAAAATTAATTTTATAGGTTATAAATTTGCAACCAACATAAAAGTATAGAGAAAAAGAAATAAAAAAAATTATTTTGATAGTTAGTACGTTTAAAAAAATTAATTTTGTAGGTTACAAATTTGCAACCAACATACCATTAAGAAAAAAATTCTCATGTGTTTTCAACCATGTATACTTCTTTGTATATATACTTTTTATCTGTAAAAGACCTGTGAGAATGTTAATATATGTATTGATTTCCACAAATTTCATGCGCCAACATCCAATAATGCAACTATACAAAACAATGGGTGGCAAAGGCTCAGGATGGATGCCTGTGAAAGTTGACAGGCTATTGATTCAGTGATTGGTTTGATATTGATTTACATTTTGTTATGTAGAAAGATATTAGCTTCCATTTTTATTTTATTTTATTTTATCTATTTATTCTACATGTCTTCCCTAGTAGAAATTATTGCAGAAAATGTATCCCGTGAGCTCACTCCAAGTGGCCACTCCTCCAAAAGTTATACACAAATTACTTGGATTGGAAGCATCAGAATATTAATGCCCATACCTCAAAAGTAACATTGAAGCATTACATTATCATGTGCAGGTGATTATATCATCTAATAGATCTGAGTTTATTCGAATATGTACAGCATTTATACTGGGTGCTCAAAATCGTCATTGAAAAATGCAAATAATTTATTAAATAATATGATCGTAATATTTATCACAAACTGCATATACCATCCATTCTGTGCCCAGTTTATATATGAATGGAAACGCAAGGAAAATGGGCTTTTCTGAGCCCTTTTTTCATTTCCTTTCTCAGAACGACAACTATACAGAAAAAGAAGTTTCCAGTTGCTCAGATGAAACAGTAGCAGTCTAAAGCTCTCTGTAGGCCAACCACCACCTCATGTATAAGTTGTTAACTCTGCCTTTCTAGCTAGTGTTCAAAATTCAAATATTTCAAAGGAGAGCAAGCCGTGAGGGGTGCCATAATACACCTAACATGGGGCTGCCTCCTTACCAGCAAGGAATAAATATTAACCGCTTGATGCGTTGTAAGCTAGCCTTCCCAATAGAGACGGAGATATCCTACGTATGTGCAGCAACTCTGAACTTAAACCACTTAAAAAAACCAATATGAAGGTCATATATGAGCAAGGCTGCAATGAATTATGAAGGCATCATCCTGATTCCGTGGTTTAGGATAAATTTGTGGCGTTCAACTTACACCTACACAAGCCCTACTAGCAACAATAACCCCAACTCATTTCTACAGCAAACCAGTCTTTTTGGCAACGAAAAGTAGTCAATAACCCGAACAGTAGATGCTTCCAACTTGTAATTATCTTAGACAACATACACATGGCTGTCACGAGCCAATGAGCAAGAATATTGACATCAATGCCACAAGCTGAAACATGCAGGGGTCGATAGCGAACTCTTCACAAAGTTTTCAGTCAGGGATCTTACATGGCTTGATCACTTAGCCAACTGTTTACATGATATATGGATTAACAAATGCTCCGCAGATTTCAAATCACGTAGGAACGACACAAAAGACACATTTTTTTGAACAAAATATCTCTCTTTCCTACATAAATTGAGATACAAGCTAGCGAAACGTGGCGACTGAAAATGTAAATAATTCTAAGCCCCTAGAATATCACATTACTATATCAGGCCACATTTTCAGATTGGTATGCAGCCGTGTTCAAATCAAAATTTTAACTTTCCTTAAACTGCATAACATAATCATGAGTAAGCACTGCCAGTCGAAATTCGCTTACCATAAAGAAACACGGGAAGCAAACAAGTATAATTTCAAAGAAACCTGAAAACCAACAACTACTAATCAGTCATACAGAGTACCACAAATCAGTTGAAATGTGCAGCAAAAAAATGTAGCATGAACAATTATACACCTTACACCAAAAGCAACATTATTTTTCACTGAGGCACAAATCAAAACAATAACTAGAAAACTATAGCAGAACATCTAAGGACCAAATACCTTCCATCTACGGACAAAGAGACAAGTTAATCCAACTGCTTATATACTCACACCAGGCAACATGCTCATGCCACCCCATCCTCTCAATCACCACTTTCCAACAAGCTAACTAGAACGCCACTCAACACTTAGTAAAGACCAGAAACATGCCACTGCCTTACACTTTCAGCATTTGCATCTTGTTTCCAAAAGCTATAGCAATCCAATCCGGCTGTCCTGCGGACCACTGCAGCTGATTAATCTCAGCACATGCACCGTACATCAACATGGGATCAATCCCATTGGGCCCAGCAACTGTTGGTAACTCCCAAAGCAGCGCTTGGGCGTCGTCCCCAGCAGAACAAATATGCCTACAACTCTGTGGTGCCCAGGAAATGGCATTCACACTTGCAGTATGCCTCTCTAATTCGGCCACTGGCATTGTCGGAGACCTAATATCCAATATGACAACCTTATTACTATCCATTAAAATCGTGGCCATATATCTCAAATCCTGCTTATTCCACGACAATCTTAGCAAAGGAGTGTCCGGTGTAGGACTCTCGTAGATAATCGTGGAATGCTCCTTATCTCTCAAATCAAAAATCCTCACCGAACCATCGGCGGATACCGAGGCAAAAACCCCTGCTTCGCCCCACGCTATATCGTAAACCTCCTTATCATGCGCAATCAATTGTGTTTCAGCAACACCTTTTTCGATATCCCATATCGTACACGTCGTGTCGATACTCGAAGTCCCGATTCTTCGCGGCTCAACTTCGTTCCAATCGAAGGAAGTCAATGGAGCAGAATATTCACTGGTTTTACTGTTGTTGAGAGTCGAAACAAGCTCAATCGAAGCGTCCTTGACTTCCCAGAGCCGGAGGAAGTCGCCAGAGGAAGCGAGGAGGTTCGACGGGGGCGAGAGGGAGGGGTCAAAAAGTAGCTTCGTAGGCGGGTAAGGGTGGTCGAACGAGAGAGAAGGAATTGGCTGGATCGAGGAGGAATCTTCGGAGAACGACAGGATGTCGACGCGGTTCTTGAGTTCCTCGATGAAGCTACCGACGGCGATGCGGCGGCGGTTGGTGGCGGAGATGGCCATGGCGTAGATAGGGTAGGATGATTCAAAAGTCACCACATTTTCGGATCGGGGTTGCGATTCCTGGGGCGACTTATCCATTGGGAATGGCGAAATTCGAGATGAACAAGGAATCGAGGATGAATTTAGGCTCGGACGATTTTGTTGAATTCGGAGTCTGGAGTGTGTGGTAAGACTGAAATGGTGGCAGCCCTGCGCTTGGGTTTAACTGGCCGCTGGAGTGAGTGGGCCTAGCCCAACTGTACTCGTTTGACTGGGGGCTGGTTTTGGGCCAACAGTAACGGGCTTTGGCCCAAATTCAGCAAATTAGAAGAACTAAAGCCCATTTCGGTACAACCCAAGCAAACAAGATGCCACATTGAGAAATTTTATAAAGTGGTGTTTTTTTCCTTTGTTATCAATTGTATAGAAATATAGAATGATGATTGGGCATGCGACATCAGTGTAATGTTTAATTTTTTCTTTGCTTGTTCTGTTTTTAGTTTAGTTTTTATGAGATATATTTTTCTAGCAATCTAAGTGAAAGAATTTCAAAACATGAAAAAAAAAAAATGATCATAAAAAGTATTAGATTTTAAATTTCATTTTGAGAGTGCAGTGAAAATTTGTTTACTTCGTGTGAGATCAGGTTGGAAGCATTATTTTATTTTATGGGATTCGGGCTGGAGATATATCACCCACATTTATCAACTATAGATTAATACGAAATAATTATCATGTTATTGGACCAATATTAATTATAAGCAAACAGTAAAGTACTCTGGCATATGATACTAAAAGTAAATTTTAAAATATTTTAAAAAACTAAAAGTTAAGGGTGACGTTCGCTCCACATCCAGTGGGAAAAATTTTTTTGGACTATTTTGTGTTGATCGGAGCATGGGTATTAGAGCAGGTTTGCACTTATATGCCCCCGTGTGCGACACTTGTCTGCACATGCATGAGTGCTTATTGTGAGGCCGACAACGTGTACAACGTATGCACAAGGGCCCGCGTGAGTATTGACTACAAAAAAATCTCTCGACCATCTTATAAATTAATCTAAACTTCATCATTTGTAACTAACCTTGTTGGAATGAATTAGAGCCCTAGACACCATAGAAGCAACTAAGCATGGCTTTCATGCTTTCTACATATGGTGATCGCAACAAGATACCAAGTGGAATGAAATCACAACCCTTTAATTTAGGTCTATAAAATGGGCTCTGTGGATGCCAAAGCTTAACATTATCTAAATTAAAATATATATTATATATAGATTATAAAGGATTGTTGGGTTCTTCCAGTTTAGTTTTTCACAGTGCTATCTGCCTTGGGCACATTGTGTCCATGAATCACTTTTCGTGGAAAAATTAGAAAGAAAATAATAACCGCAATAACGGCGTTTATCACTATCGACCAAGTAAGAGTTAGCTATCTCTTAGGAACATATCAATGGTTTGAACCTTATTTATTTGTGTTTGGGGTCGTGAGTTTAAATCCTTGGAAGAGTGTGGAAGACATCGGTCCAAGACGACTTTTCTTGCGTTGCATATGGTTTGTCGTTTAATTGAATTGCAAATAGATTCATTATATGCAAATTTATTTATACATTACACACACACAAACACACGCACTCGATTCCCTTTCTCTTGTCGACCTTAGTAAATAACGTAGACTTGGACTTAATCGAGTCCACTCACACCTGGCCAGGCCAAGTTTTCCAAAACGCGTTGAGCTGGCTTCGTCTCAACTCTCAACCGTACAAGAAAAAGATGCATACATCTGTCATTGTCTTTTGCTTAGTCTTTTTTTGTACCTATCGTTTTCCCTACGTTTAAGCTTTGTCATTTCCCAAAATATATATGAAATGACACAAGATTGAATATTTCTTGCTCATATGTCGACGAGGGGTTTTCAATTTTTTAATTTAATTTCTTTGAAGAATTTTAAACGTTTGCCTGAAACTTGGTTAAACTAGAAGTCAAATTAAATATCAATAATAATAATGATGATGACAAAGGAACCATAGCTGGAATTGGGATTTTATTCAAAAAGAAAAATATCAAATATTTGTAGTTTATTTTTGTATATTATGTAGATTATTCCATCTACAAGAATTATGATTGGAAGTGGTTTGATCATCTTTTCTTCCTTGGGGAGGAAAGTATTTTTAAGGATTCTATACAAACTTCTATATGAAATCGGAACAGTTACCTTTCACAAAATTCTAATGATAGGGGCATTTTTTCTTTTGAAGATTGGAAAAAAGATAAGTATTATTATTATTATTATTATTATTATTATTATTATTATTATTTGTTGAGTTTTGATTGATTGGTTGATCACTATCAAAAAGTGAATAAATTAGGACGGCAAATTTGGGAGGGTTCTAATCCGTTCCAAATTAGGGATGACATCTTTCAATGCGTACAAAATCAGTCCTAAAAATGATAAATTTTGAAAAATAGCAATGTCATCCCAAACGGAGACAGCTTTGGAACAATATTACCTTAAAGTTTCCAAAGTCGTCCTAAAGTTATTCCAAAAAAATTATGAAACAAATCGTCCCAATTTTGGGACGGCTTTGGCACGGCTCTTTACAATAGATGCTTTAGTTATCCCAATTTGGAGCCATCCCAAAACCGTCCTAAAGCCGTCCAAAAATAATAAATTTTATAAATAGAAATATCGTGTCAAAACCGTCTCCAATAATAAATTTTATAAATAGGAATGTCGTACCAAAGCCGTCCCCGTTCCAAATGGGGACGGCTTTGGGACAATATAACCCTAAAATTCCCAAAGTCATCTCAAAAAAATTATGAAATAAACCATTCTAATTTTGGAACGACTTTGGCACAGCTCTTTTCAAAGCTGTCTCAAATAAACCATCCCAAAAATGATAATTTTTTAAAAATAGCAAAGCTGTCCCAAATGGGGATGGCTTTGGAACATTATTATTCTAAATTTTCCAAAGTCGTCTCAAAAAAATTATGAAATAAACTGTCCCAAAACCATCCCAATTTTGAGACGGCTTTGACATAACTTTTCTAATGGATGCTTTAGTCGTCACAACTTGGAGCTGTCCCAAAACCGTCTAAAAGCCGTTTCAGAAATAATAAATTTTTTAAAAAGGAATGTTGTGCCAAAGCCATCCCAAACAAAAATAGCTTTGAGACGGTATAACCCTGAAGTTCTCAAAGTCATCCCAAGAAAATTATGAAATAAATCGTCTCAATTTTGGGATGGTTTTAGCACGACTATTTCCAAAACCGTCTAAAATAAGCCATTCTAGAGAAATCGTGTCAAAGACGTCTCAAATATGCCGTCCCAAATAAGTCCTATCAGATTTGAAATGGTTCCGTTTTAGAAGTCCCAATATTTAGCGATGGGATAAATACCTAAATTATATTTTGAACAGATAATTACCTCAAATTTGTTACATAAAGCCGTACCAACTTACCCACTTTTTAATTATGGATTGTACAGTCCATGCGCATGAGGTCTCCATCACTGTTGTCATTGTTGGACGTCCTTTATTGAAGTTTGATAATTAAGGATGTGTAAGTTATATTAATTGGAAGACATTTTGGCATTTGTGGTTTGATAAAATGAGAGGTATATGCATCTCCAATCGTTATAATATTCAATTTGCCTTTTGCATCTTGTAAAACAGTGACTTTTCTTCCTTAGGAAGGATACTTTTAATTGGTCACCAACTCTTATATACACGTCATTTATCTCAACATAAATATAATTTAAAAAATTCATATAAATGTTTTTTATTCCTTTTTCTCCAACAAAAGTGAATAGCAAATGCTTATACAATATACACGATAATTACATTCTTCTATATGCTCACCAACTTCTCATTCTATCTTTAATTGAGAATTGAGGAAACTCTGAATATTCGTTGCCTTTTGCCATTAGCCACTGCCCGTCTTTCAATAATCAGAAGCTATCACGGAAAGAAACATTTTGTCACTAAAAAAAACCTAATTTTCCCCACTTATATATAGTCTCTCCAAGTGGATGCTCAATTGCTCATTTGTTAAGAGTGCTTCAATGTTCAATTCTTACACACACACACACACACACGGGTTTATGTATTATAAAATGTCTTAGCCAGCACAAGATTCCATTCGCACAACGTGCGTAAGGATTCCAAATCAATTCTTCTGTCCCATTTTCTTCCCTTGTGTTTTTCCTTCCCTATTTTTCATCAATACACACTGAATACCTGATTATGCAATTGCTACGTTGACAAAAAATTCATACAGTTAACAATAAGTAGACAGAGAAATAGACAAAAACAACAAGAACAACGAACCAAAAGATTTCGCCCAGGATTCCTCAATCCCAAAATTGGTTCTGCATTAAATCTCACACGAATGCCGTCCTCCACCGAACCCCAATCCTAATAGAGAAAGTCCTCCATACCTTCATGCTAATGCCTCCAAATTTTATACTTAAGAACAATTTTTCTTTTCCTTAACGAACAAGAATAAATTTTAATTGTATCCCATTTTCTTCCCCCCTACTAGAGTGTGTTTGGTTTTAGCAATTTAGAGTGGAAAGTAAAACGATTGAGAACAGAAAAGAAAATGAAAGAAATTTTAAATTTTGTATAGTATTTGGTTGAAAGAATTTCAACAAGAAAAGGGAAAAAAGAAGAAAAAAACAAATCAAATAAAAATTTAAAATTGAATATTTTTATATTTTTAGAAAAAAAGTAATGAAGCAATATATATAAAAAATAGAATTAGAGAAATTTTTGGTAGAAAAATTAAGAGTTAAAATAATTTTTCTTATAGAAAATTGAAATTTTCTTCTAGAAACTATACTTTTTCTAAAAAACCTTTTCATAAAATTTTTTTTCTTAACTAAATATTCATATGCTGCACATATTTAATGACCGGAAAAGCAAGTCAACGTGCACTTGTACATACATTTAATTGTTATGTTAGTGACGGCAGCGGCTTCGCCTCTCACCGCAAACCCGATTATATCTCTCACCATCGTCACGGCAGCTCCATGGAAGCTCGGCTCCTCTCGGCTGGGCCTCGACACTTAACCCTTCCCCCGAGCTACGTCCGCCCCGAACCCCAGAGACCCAACCTCTCCGACGTCGCGGACTTCGACAATGCTCCCGTCATCGATTTCGGCTGTGCGGACAGAGCATTCGTCGTCCAGCAGATAGCACTCGCTTGCTCCCAGTATGGGTTTTTTCAGGTCATCCGCCATTACGGTTTCTCAATTTTCGTCTTGCCTTCATGTTGCTTTTAGTTTTTTGTGTTGTTGATTTGAACGTATGTGTGTATGTGTGGGAATTACAGGTGACAAATCATGGAGTGCCCGGAGAGGTGATGGAGAAGATGCTGCGAGTGTCGAATGAGTTCTTCTGTTTGCCTGTGGAAGAGAAGATGATATTCTACTCGAACGATCCCTCCAAGACGACGAGGTTGAGCACAAGTTCCAACCCGCACAAGGAGAAAATTCACAGCTGGAGGGATTATCTGAGGCTTCATTGTTACCCTGTGGACAAGTACGTCGAGGAATGGCCATCCAATCCTCCATCTTTCAAGTAAGAACATTTATGCCTGTTTTGTTTTCAAGTTATCCCCTCCAAAATGCCCACACAAAATTATTTATTATACTTTTAAAATTTATTTCTCTCTCTGTTTTCCTTTTAACAAAGCATACTTAGAAAAAAGTTTAAAACAGACGTAGCCCTTTCTTTTTCCCAGTGATATGTGCGTGTTAGTATTGGTCTCACTTAGTTTTTCACTTGCATGCGTATATGGAAATATGGGAAATAATCAATCTTTGTAGATATTACATATCAAGAGACAGGTTTTTTATTTTTTTTGTCTTCCAAATGAATTTGTTAATAAAGCCAGTTACTCAACCTAACTTCAATTAATTAAATTCAAAAATATTTTTAAGTCAAATCAAACTAGAACATTCGCAAGGGATACTTCAATGATTCCTGGCCCAACGTTTCAAAATTGAGCCGTTGGGGTTCGAATATAATTGAGAGAGTGTGAGAGTGTAGATGGGTGCATGAGTTTAACCATATATTTGGTTTTAAAAATTTGGAGTAGAAAGCAAAATGATAGGGAAAATAAAGGAAAATAAAAGAAATTTAAAATTTTATATAGAATTTGGCTGAAATGATTTCGATAAGGAAAAGAAAAATTAAGAAGAAAGAAATCAAATCAAACAAAAATTTAAAATTGAAATTTTCTACAATTTGAGAAAATAATAATGAAGAAATAAAAAAAATAAAATAGGTGAAATTTTTGAAGGATGAATAAGAGTTAAAATAATTTTTTTCCATTTTCCTTGTCATTTTGTGAGAAAAATGAATTTTTTTCACTAAAAGATAATTTTTCTCTAGTTTTCTTTTCTATAAAATTTTCTTTCTTAGTCAAACAATCAAAATTATTTTTCTTAATATTTTCTTTTTTTCTCTCTCTCTAAATTTCAAGAACCAAACATAGTATAAAAAAAAAATTTCAAATTCAAACTTCAACTTAATTCAAACTTAAACTTTAACGAATTTTTAAAACCTCAATATTGTTTCTAAATCTATGTTTTAGATTGAGTTTGAATTTTACAAAATAAGGTAAACAAAATTCAAATAATTATTGGACTCAAATTGCTTCTTAAATTTAACTCACTAACACCCATCGGCAGTTCTGATAACGACCAACTCCCGTAACTAGTGCGATTAATGAAATTGAAACAAAGATTCACCGGCAACTTTGGCTACCTAACTCCATACAAATGACGGTCTAAGCTCGCAATTAGCGTACTTAAAAGTCGTATTGTTCGGCAGAAGCTACGTGAAAAGCACAATTATGGTACGATATAAAGAATGATTTTAAAAATCAATTTATATTATTCAACATAGAGGACAGGCTAGTGTTATAATGAAGTTGAGCAACACAGCGTAAATATGTTGAATTTTCCTCCTGTATGTACAATAACGCCATTTGAAGATCTTAATGATGCAATTGAGATTATTAGTAGTATTGGATTTTTCAAGTTTGCAATTGCTATTCTAGGTTCTTCTCCATGAAAATAGAGATTTTTCAGGTGCTGTGTGAAAGTGGCCATTTTTTTTTTTTTTCTTTTTTGCTTTGTTTTGTCAATTTGACTGACTATAGATGCGTGTTAATTCAGTTACCTTGTTGTCTGAGATCATTTGATTATATGTAGTTGTATTTGTTTACCTGAGATAATTATTACAGTAACATTTCTTTAGATTAAATATTTTTTTTCACTAAAATGCCATTCTTATAATTAATAAAAATTGCACTCTATGCATGTGTGTGAGAATTTATTCATAAATTATAGAAATCTTATGTTTTAGATAATAAAGATAAATTTGTTTGAAATAAAAATATAAAAAAAATACATGAAATAAGGAAATAAAGAATGATCGAAAATTGATGAAATTTGAAAGAAAACATGCATAAAAATAATAAGTTAAAATAAAAGGAAAAGAAAGATATACAAAAGTAAAAGAATTTATGCTAGGAGTAATTGTATAATTTTACAATTTGTTAAAAAAAATATTTAAGATAATGAAGTGAAGAAAGGTCACAGGATTTTAAAAGGAGAGAAAAATTTAGAGAAAACATGAAAGAATAGAAAGATATAAAAAGTAAGAAGGAAAAGAATAAAGGAAAACAAATATTAAAATAAGGATAGTTATGCAACCAAATATCTTAATTCAAATAATAATATAGTATAGAATATTCCCCTTCACCGTAATTTTTAACTAAAATAGACCAAAACGGAATTTTGTTGAAAAGGGAAAATCACTCATCTTCTTTTTTTTTTTTTTTCCCACAAAATAGAGAGTGAAATCCTACTTTAAAACATCAATCAACAAGGTATGTGAATATATATTTTATAAGTACCTTCCCATACGTATATGCTGAAAGAGAGAGAGAGAGAGAGAGAGATTTATAAAATGTACAAGTCGAAAATAAAAATGTTATTGTGTAGCTGCCAATAAATATGTTCAATATTTTATTAGTGTAAAATAAAAAAAATAAATAGAGTGAAAGAGTCTACTATTCCACAGTGGTTACCTTTTGTTTTTAAATTTAAGTGTGTTTTCATCCATTTTCTTCAAAATTTTGTAATAAAGTAAGAAAAAGAAAAATTGAATTTAAACGGGCAATGACGTACAGGTGTTCTGATTTGAGAAAACTGTACTTTTTTGTATTTCAGGCACGCATTCATAAACTCCCATTATTTAATTTTGGATTAATTTTATCTTTCATAATTATGACATCATAGTGATGACAATTGTAATCGTCATCAAATAATGGTGGCACGTTCTCTTTTTCTAGAAAACGTGTTTACAGTTTCTCCCATCAATCCGTGTTGACGTTGTCCACACGTAAAGTAAATATTGCAACCTCTAGAACAATCAAAGTGCAGGCACTGATGATGTTGCATGATTTAGGCAACTTATTATTATTATTATTATTATTATTATTATTGTTATAGTTGTTGACATCATAATTTAATAGGTTTATAACTAATTCAAGTAAACGCAAGCAAAGTTGAATATTAGGATTGCTTGTGTGGATCTGAATCAGCATTTCTTGTTTTCATCTGACGGTGGAAGCGACGCTCTTTTCTTTGATTTCTTTCCTTGGACGTGTAGGAAATCAATTAAAATGTTTGTTATAAAAATCTCTATAGATTTGAATGTGTGACGCAACACCTAATTAACAGCAATTACATCTAACATTTATACTAAAATAACAAAAAAGTCAAATTAAGTACGCACTAGAGCAAAATTGAACTGCGAAGTAAGATGGAGAGTACTGTCAAGACCTTGTTCCTGTCTAGTCGTGTGGTATTTAACTATTTTCCATCCCTTGTGGTAATTAAGTTGGCCTCTCACTTAACTCCTAGCTAGGTGAAAGTAGATTTTGTATGGAGAATTTAGCAAAGAACTATTAAAAAAAAAAAATGGCCATGATATAAAGCAACACGTGACACTCGAAAAGAAAGAACTTTTGGTTGTATTATCCAAGTGCCTGGTTACAGTCAATGGCTTACAAATGATGCTCACGTCTATTTATACCATCTACCTTTTCCAATTGACTGTAGGATCAATTCTATCGTACTCAACCTCGTCTAGAATGTTTTACAGCCTAATTTTTTTTTATTAAATGATATAGGTTCATTTCTAAACATTCGCAATTATTTAATAATAATTAACAAAAGTAATAATTTATCAAGAATAATAAAGACTTTTAAAAATAGTAAGAATGTCTTGTAACTTACGTATGTTTATAAACAAAGAAGGATTATTATTTATAGGATATTCTAGCCGTCGTTGCCTATCATCACCATCCAGCTACTATTAGGCTAAAATTCCTTTGATAGATTGTTGTCCAAGTTAAGAGAGAAGGTTTGTCAGGTTATGTGACAAGATATTGTCATGGATGGTGTTATTACACGTCATGTCCCCCACCCGATATTATAAATAGGGGTTGGCTCTTCGCATATTGCATTCACAATCAATTCTCTTAAATTCTTAGTTCTTTCTTCATGGCTAGCCTAAGTACTTTCCCTATTTCCATTCACTTTTTAATAAGGGACCTTCACATTTCCCTTAGTTTCCATTGTGAGAAGGTTTTCACAACCTTTGATGCTCTTGGGTAGCTCCCAGTAAAATATATTGAACTTCATAAGAGGCTGAATGTGGATCTCTTTTTTTGTGAACATATGGAATGTCTCCAATTATAATTTGATAGTGCTCATTTAGAGTTCCATGAATGGATGAAAAGATGCAAAGCTTTAGATGAGTCTAAAGAAGAAAACATTAAAGATTATCGTCAACTATTAGAGGAGCTACATTGATGTTAGGTTGCTTACGGGAAGTACTTGTCAAGTGCTAATGGACAACAATATGTATAGAAATTTTAGAAGGATGAGCTTGTGTGTCATCATAATTCCTTTGTCTTTTGATCACTTATGGCCAAATACTTGCAACAAGGTTATCAATGTGGTTTTCACGATTGCCTAGATCAACTCGTATCTAAAGGTGTGGTGGAGGCCGTAGTTGTGGAGGCTTAAGATGGGATCTGTGGTTGGGACCTATTTCATAAGGAGATGATGCACTAAGCTAGTAACGACAGTCCTGACTTAGCTTAGTTGTTGAACAAGTATCTTTAGTTTTTTATAAAGGTGGGTGCAGTTTAAAGGGAGCTTTTTTCGGCCTTTTTGTAGAATGGCCTTCTTCCCCACTAAGAGAAATAGTGCTTATTTTTAATACTTGCAATCGAAGTTTTTATTAATGAAATTTCTAATTTTCCATTTTTGAGCTTCTTTTCAAAAAATATTTTCCAAAGCTAAAGAATACCAAACTTTAATAGAGCTTTGATCCACAAGCTCCTTACCAAGCTTAAAGGTATTCTCTATTGGAACCTTGGTCGCCAGGTTAGATTTTTTACCATCTCCAAGCTATATACCTTTTTATTTGTAATCATCCCTGATGTCGCGTTGGTTTTAACTCACAAGATTCTTAAAGTGGAAACCCTTCAGTTTCTAATTCAAGTTAGTTTTGTATTCTAAGGCACTAGTCATATTAGGGATCTTATTTAATAAATGCTTGTATAAGCTTTTAGTCATTGATGACATTTTTCATTCTAATGTCTCATAATTTCCATACACGTGTGTGGCCCAAATACCAACCATTACTTCGTTGTGTTTCAACGAGTTTGGGTTCTTATTTTAAAACATTAAAACCATATAACAACAATACAAACATAGCATAATAACGTACCCAACCCATTTTGCATTCGCCATACAGCATGCATCAAGTAAGATGTGTTTACGATCACATTCCAGTGGGCAAGCTTATGATTCTTAAGTCATGACCCTCAAATCTAACTTTTAATTTGTCCACACAATCATTGTAATGATGAACACCAACTTATCTCATTAATTAAATCAAAGGTCATCATGTTTCTAGTTAATAATTACAGTATTAACAAACATAATTGATATCTAATAATTCCATTCTTGTCTTGTCCCTTTAATTTAATAAATCTCAATAATTAAATTGAAGGTTCCATTATGTTTCTAATTAATGATCTCATAATTAACAAATACCATGACAATTTATTTGATTCAATCCAATTATCACCAAATAAATTATGCTACTCACCAATTTAACAGTCATCATACACAGCAAAATTTTGTGTGTAACTTTTTAAATTCATTCTTAATTAGCAATGAACATCGCTTGAAGGATATGGGTAACGCCTAACTTGCAGCTCATATCGTAACCTAATTAAAACGAAGTGAAATTGATTATAATGAACTATCTTGATTGTGAATATCATGTAGTATAAACATTTTTTATTACTTTGCCACAACAAAGCGAGAATCATGAATTTAGTCAAAGTCACAAATTCAATCATATGACTAATTAATATTACCTCATGAGACTAATTTTTTTTCAAAAACTCCTTTCCGATCATACACTATCTTAGTTAAGGATTTTCGTCTCATGGAACACTAATTGCATAAGACAAATAACTTACTCACTTGCAAGAAAGAAAATATCTTATTGAACACACGCATACCTCTATATGCACTTGAGTAACGACATATTTGGCTCATGATCCTATCAAATACTAAAATAGATATTGGTCTTTAATGCGTCAATGGCATGTTGATTGTCATGCACATAAGGCAACCATGTTATCTCAAGTTAAAAGTTCATGCGCACTTAACACGATCACGAAGTAAGACATTGATAACAAAGAGTGAATTCCATGTGTTTGTTTCATTTTGCGACTCAGTGTTTAAATGCTTATTTCAAACGATGCATCCATACACATGTATTATCAATATCTCATACTGTACGGTATGACACTCGCCATACAAATACAAGATTTACAAGTTGTATTAACTCTCTAATGCCCTTTAGAGTACCTGTGATTCATGAATTGGTTTCAATAATCGAATACTAAGGCTGTCTTATATCCATATTCATAATTCCTTATAAATAAAATTTCTTAACTCAATTACATGAACATATACAATACTCTAGGCTATTCAAGATTTACATGCATAAAAAGTTATTATAATATTGATATGAATAAATCAATCTTTCATTAATGAATGTAAAAGTATACATATACAACCATAATGCTCATAATATCCCTAATTGACTAATAGCATTAAATGTCATATCACTAACAACTTCTATAAAAATCTTTCTCTCCCACATAAAACCACTTTTCCCTTTTAAAATTAGAGAGGGATCCCCATCACCCACCCCACCACTTGTAATAATTAAATAGCATATATAATTATATTCTTATATACATAAAAATATATATTATTTAATTAAAATAAATCATGAACTAATAAAATATATTATTTTATCTATAATAAATTGAAAATTAAAATTAGTTAAATGATAAATAATTCAAATTTATACATAATTTTAAATTTTGTTAATTTAAAAATTAATAATTAGTAAATTGATCACTCTACTTAGAATTAAAAGAAAAAATTTTAGAAAAAGAATAAAATTTGAATAAATATACATTTTAATTATAATGAAATATGCACTTTCTGACAAAACTAAAAGTCGTAATGTATGAAAAATTTAAATTTATTATAATAAACAAAAGTATAAAAGTTTTCATTTTAATCAATTCAAAGATTAAAACTCATTTTTTTACCACAATAAACTAGTAAATTAATTATTATAAGTATAAAGTAATAATTTTTATTGTAATATTATTAATAAATACATAAATTTAAATTTAAAAAATTTTCCCACAATGGGGCACCCGTAGGGGAATAAGGACAGTGAAGGCATAAAGACGGGGAAAGCTAAGACAAGGGACAAGGTGTGGGGTGGGGGAGGCATCACCCACGCCACTACCATCCCTAAACCTACTTCTCCTCAGTCCACCTCATTCCCTATACCAGAGCTAATGTGCTCTGTACTGTGAGGCGAAAACATACCCCAAGACCATATTCAAGGAAAGGGGTGAAACCCCATGATAGATGATACTGAGCTAGCCTGTAACCTCCCCCACAACCCACTCATTTAACAAAGTGTGTTGAACGTATCTTGTGTAAGGTATTTTTCTCTTTGTCGTGTTTTCTTGTATTTTTTATAACTTTATTGATTTAGGCACTTCATTTTGCAGTATGTCATTTGAGTGAACGAACTGATCATTCCTGTAAAGGTGGTGCTCCACTGCAATATGTGGAGCAAATCAAATACAGGATCGATGAGAGAGATTTTCCTGAACTTAGAAGACAAAACTCTATGCTCGAGTTAAGGTCACTGACGATGAGCTAGCCAAAGCCTAAGCTAACATCGAAGCTCTTTCACAATAAGTAAAGGAGCTAAAAGCTAGGCAAAAAATTCTTAATGTAGAAATGGTTGCTCAAAAGGAGAGCTATGCCAAAGAATTGAAAGCGGCTCATGTAGAGGGTAGAAAGAAAGGTTTCAATGGTTCTCCTATACTCCTGAAGGTTAAGCATACTCATCCAAGTACCGAAGGCTCTGAGTAAAGAAGTTCCAAAAGTCTTAGGATTTTTAAAAGGTCCAAGCCTGTTGTGCTGCCATTTAGTATAATGTTGTGACGTGATTAGAAAGGGCGCAATGGAAGGATAAAAATAGACTAAACCCAATTTTAATTCCCAAAAATGCAAATTGTGCATAAGAATACCCAACCCAATGAAATGAAATCAAAATTGAACCCAAAAATTAGATAATCGACGTGATAGGACAGCCACAATTAATATGTCGAGATCAATTAATACGTTATGACTCACAAAAGAATTATTCCTATTAAATCGATTTGAATATTCTCATTTCTAGAGAAAATTGAGTAGTTTCATAACTTTTAAACTAAATGTCAAGACCTGTATGTTTTTCAATTGAATAAAATAACTATTTATACTAAACTATATTAGGCCCTAATCTAACAAGCCAATATGACTCAAATTATTAATAAAGTCTGTTAATAGATAAAAATAAAAATAAAAATTATTAAATAAAATTCAACGGATTCTTGAATCATGTCATACCCCTCTTCTTGAGGGCGAATTATCCTCAATTCGAGCTTGCGAACTCCTAGATCAAAAATCAATTTATAGAACCCTCTAGATTCCTCTTCATCTTGCTCAAAGCTCAACTTCAACCTTTCATAAATCTAATAATGGAACTCTACTAACAAACCACGTAACAAATAATGAAAAATCACCAATGTGCCTGAATGCGCATATGCAAACTCTTTAGCAAAAAATGTCTTCAACTCCTGTATAGCACAAATAGATAAAAAATTTGCTAAATAGTTAAACAGAACAACATACACATGATTCTGTAGAAGCTCAATTTTCCATTCTTTTACTAGTTTTTTGTTTCTATGCTCATTGTCAACCTTTACTTCAATTTCTATTGTTTTTTCCTTCTCAACTTTATCCTCCTCAATTTCTACTAATTCTGTTATTCTTCGTGTTCATTTTCCTTTCCTCAATTTCCCAACCTTCATTAGGACTAACATTATCCTCACACTATATGTCTTTAAATTATGTCTTTGCTTTACTCTTTTCATGCAAAGGTGATATCTTTATGGATGTGCTTTTCTCAACCTCCCTAAGTCAATTAAAACGAACATAAGCATCAACTTCCTCATTTGGATACTTGCTAATGGAGTGCTCTTTTTAGAAACAGTTGAAGTACAATATATCATTATCAAGCACAAGATAATTGGTAGTAATATCATTAGCTTCTTCAACCTTCCTCAATAGACCATCTATTTTATTCACAATTTTGGACATCTTTTGAATTACCTTAAACACCATCTTCAATTTCTCAATGAAAGACTCATACTTATGTTTAGCATCATCAACATCTGCAACCTGACCTATATGATGACTAACCATAATATGGTAAAAGGGACTATTTGACCTCACAATTTTTCCCAACTCTTTTTTTTCTCATTTTTTCCACAATTTTTTTTCATTTTTTTACTATTTTCACCAAAAAAAAAAACCAAACAAGTCCTTAATTCCTGGCAAACAGGTTAGCCAAACAGACCCTTAAGTCTAGCAGAAATGGGTAACAAACACTGCCTTACCTAGCCCACCAAGGATGAAGACTTGGCCCAATTCCTTTTTTTTTTTTTTGTATTTCGTTAGCCCAGTAACAACTCTCCAACCTAGCAGTCCTTGGCCCAAATCCTCTTTTTTCCATTTTTTATTCAAGCGCTTCTAGCCCAATTGAAGATTTGTCTAAGAACAAGTTTAATTTCTTCGACCTAACAGATAATCTAGCCCGACCTAAACTCTTTTTTTTTTTTTTAATTGTTGCCCAATTCTAGCCCAAATTTGAAATTGACCTAACTCACCTTCCCAGCCTAGCACGGCCCAACTCGTGTTCTTCTGCAATAGCCAGGGTTCGTCGCACCGGCACTAGCAAAGCTCTACTCAATAGCGAACAGCAATGCGAAGAGATGATGATTTTTCTTGGAAGCCGTGGCGACTCAGGAATCGATAGCGAGGCCGATATTTCTTTCTACTATGTTAATCTAAAAAACAAACCACAATAGTGACGCGACAAATTCCAATGACTCCAACTTCAAATTTTGCCCATCCTCTGGTGACATTTTGGGCAGAAACAAGTGGGCTCACGGCGACGGCCCCTTTGTGGAAGATTCCCGATCGGGGTTGGTGGATTCGGTGGTGGGCGAAAGTTTGGCCATCAGCTTCTTAGCTTCTCCCTTTTTTATTTTTTTTATTTTTGTATTTTCATTTTTTTCAATCTAGATTGAATATTGAATTAAAATTCAATATAAGCTTGCTCTGACACGAATTGACGTGATCAGAAAGGGGTCAACGAAAGAATAAAAATAGATCGAACCCAATTTTAAATTCCAAAAACACAAACCATGAATCAAAGTGCACAACTCAATGTAATGAAACCAAAATTGAACCCAAAATTTGGATAATCAGCATGATAGGATGACTACAATCAATATACTAAGATCAATTGATACGTCACGACTCACTCAAGAATCACTCTATTAAATCAATTTGAATATTTTAATTTTCAGAAAAAATTGAGTAATTTCTTAACTCTCAAACTAAATGCCAAGACCTAACTATTTTTCAACTGAATAAAATAACTATTTATATTGAACTCTATTAGGCCCTAATCTAACAACCCATATGGTCTAAATTATTAATAAAACCCAATAATAGATAAAAATAAAAATGACAATTCTAAATATAATTCGACGGATCCCTAGATCACATCACGCTGGTTTCAGCATTTGCCAAGATTATAGAAAAAAGTATAATTAGACCAAGCTCAGATATCAATGAGTTATATCTTAAGGAGGGTTGTCCAGACTTAACCTATATGGAACTATCTAACAAGGAGATAAAACAATTTGTGGAGGAGGTGCATGAGGTAAAGGCAAAGGCCAAAGCCATAACAGAGGTCAATGAGCCTAAGGAGGGGGCTAAGGGGGAATCAGGCCTAATTTTTTCTTTTTCCTTATTTTTATGTATACCATGTACTTGTTTTTCTCGATAATGAAAGTATTACATTGTTGTGTTTTCTCTATTTCTAGAGTATTTAATAATGTTTGATACGATGATATTTTTTTTTTAAGTAATCTAATGACTTGATTTCCAAGTGAGTGGTGACTTTAAAATTTTTCATCTAATATTCTGTTGATACAAACATTTAAGCTAGGTAAAGTTAATTTATGTCTATCAAAGAGAATTGATCAAAAGTATCCCATATTCCAGATAGTGTAAAGTCATTTGTGGTTTACTTTATAACTTAAAAGGTTTTGGTTATTTGTAAACTGACAAGCCCTATAGGTTTTGGGCAACTCATATCCTTGATGAGCAACTTGTAACTCAAAAAGTTTTTTGGGCAATTTATAGCTCAGAAGGTTTTTTGAGTAATTTGAGCAACTTGTAGCTCAATAGGTTGTGGGCAACTTGTAGCTCAAAAGGTTGTGGGCAACTTGTAGTTCAAAAGATTTTTGGGCAATTTATAGTTCGGTGAACAACTTATAGCTTAGCAGGTTTTAGGCAACTTGTAACCTAGTAAACAACTTGTAACTAAATGAGTTTTGGGAACCTTATAGCTCATAAGATTTTTGAGCAACTTGTAGTCCAATAAACAATTTCAACTTGCTTAATGGTTCGAGGGGGCGGTAGGTCTAATGTTGCAAGTCATGAGTGCACACAATTTGAAAGAATGTATAGCAATGAGTACAGTGTTGTATCCACAGAGAGAGTATAGTTAGGTGTTTATTGATGTACCTGAGAGTTTATTAGTCAGGCTGTCCTAATCGAATGAGAGAGAAAAGTGATAAAAGAAATAAGAACTTTAGAGCTAGTAGCCAAAACAAATGCAAATTAAGGAAGAGTTTCAATAGTGAAGAGATCTAGCCCTCGTGCAATGTTGAGATTCAATGAATGATAAAATTGTTAGTAATCAATTTTAATTGACCTATTATGGAGTGACAATATTTTAGTCTTTAGGAAATCCTTCCAGATTCTCCCAAAACTTTAATCTAAATTAAATGTATTTCCACAACTCAATTAAATTGAGGCTATGATTAGTAACTAACAATTAATTCCACTCAAAGTCCCTGGTTTCACTTCTATTAATCTCCCAAAATTTATATTTACAATTGATGTCTAAACTAGGAGTGAATCCTAGGAGTTTTACTCTAGATTTCACTCCTATTATTCCCTATGCAACTACAAATCAATTAAAGAGTACTTAAGTCTTTCAAAACATTAATCTTAAAATTGCAAATAACAAGGATAAAAGAAAGCCAATCAAAATCATGCATTCATTAAAAATCAAACACTAACACAAAGTCCTAGAATAAAAATTTAGCAACTCATAATAATAACCAAAAACTCCATGCTAAATTTCACCATCCACTTTTCAAAACCAAAGAAAAATATAAAAGAAAAATCTTGTTCTAGAGTCTTGAACAAGTGTGCACAAGATGGACCCTTCAATAGTGAGCAAATTACTTCTTGCACCATTAGAACTCTCCAAAAAATCAGAAAAAAAGAAAAAAGAAAAACAAAGGACTCCTCTTCTCTATTTTCGTGTGTTATATATATATGGGGGTGCTAGAGAGTGAATGAAAATGCAAAAATTGTGTAAAAGTGCATTTTCCCAAAATAGTGCAAATGCGTCTACCGCAAGCCTCTCACAATCGCTTCTTTTCTTCTTGCCATCGTGCTCCAGGGCACGAGAATCACATGGATGGCCAAAATTACATTCCGCGATTACCCTATCAACTTCGTGATAGCAACCCATATGTATGCGATCACAGTGCTTGTTCACAAAATTAACAGAACCACACACCATCCCTTTCTGTGATTGCCGCTTCTCCTCTTGCGATTGTGTCATTCACTTGTGCAACCCTAGTTTTCAACTATGGAATTTTCAGAATGCTCCACGATCCATTTTCACAATCTCCATTCATTCCTCCACGATCGTGAGCAATTGTATTGTGGACCTTCCTCCTGCTATCTTCTTCAAAACCGCACTATTCATCGTCACAAATGCCATAATCTATCTCACTATCACAGTTTGCATGCAAAAAATGACTTTTGTAGTTATTTACACAAGGAATCCCAAATTTCACTTGATTTTTATCAATTCACACTCAAACACAATTTTGCACTAATAACAATTTTTTGTAGAATTTTAACTCAAGACATCACAAATAAGCACATAATTCCTTAAGTAAAGGGCTAAAATTTTTTATAAAACTAAGTGTTGTCACACCCCAACACCTAATGTCTTAACAAAGAATAGGTGTAACATGCATAACAGTAGGAATTAGGTGGCCACCCTTCTTAATTTCAGAAAGATTTCAACTAAACTGAATCAAGTAATGGTTGCAAGTTCATTCAAGAACATAACACCCCTAAAACATCCAATTCAATGTGACTCCCCATGTAAGTGTGTGAGTCACTCCTATCCTCCAATCACTGTAGTTACTTGATAATGCTACTACATGTCAAAAGTGATTAATGTATAAGCAGCTCACATTAATAAATCCACTTACCCATTTTTACACAAGTTTGAACAAGTGAAGAAACAAGATCTATTAGCCCCATTTATATGGGGTTAAGGGATAAGGCATCGTCCTGCCACATCATCTCTTCCGTTTTTTCTTTATCTTCCACACTTATTATTTTCTTCATTCATGTAAGTTATCTAGTGGGTTTTCTCAAATTGTTGGGAATTTTTTTACATGAAGATAAGCAAGGGTTATTGCACATTCCAAATTACTTAGCTCGCAACACATTTGACCTATTTTGCATACTCATAATTGGGTGACCTTTTTACCCGAGATTGAATAGGAGTCTCTACACAATCCTAGTTACTCGATCACCTTAACTAGCAGAATAGAAAATTTTTCAGACTACATTTTTTTTTCCATTTCAGTCCTTTTTCTCCCCCGTATTTTATTTTCCTCATTTCCCATTTCAGTCATTATTCTTACTCATGATTCAACGGTTTATAAACTTCTTAAGGTAAGACTTACACCAACAAATCATCACCCTTCCCATAGCAATAGAATTTCTCAAATTACTAAGTAATTGTGAGGATCGGGTGGAGTGCAAGAATATGGGGATCTTATGTCCATTGAATAATCTTCAAAAATGTCATACCCAAGAATAATTAAGCAACCAAACTGATAATTAAGTAACATATATCTAAACAAAATACTCCTTTCATCGTAAATTAAGTTCAGTGGCCACAAAACCATACCATTGTATTGTCGTTAACATCATCAGCATCTTGCCAACTTCAAATTAGACATTCAATTTAGGCAATCACAATGCATAGCATCCAAACATAAAATTGAGAATCAATGGATATAAGCAGCAAAATCTTATCATGTGAGCATCCATCAAGAGTCATAACAAGTGAAGAGCGTGAAGTGTTAAAGTTTGCATCAAATCCTTCCCCCACACTTAGTGCATTGTTCTTAATGCATTCAGGCATCAAAGCACAAAAGAGAAAGAACAAAGAAAAAGAAGAAAAAACATAACCTAAGTCTCAGGGAAGGAATGCAAGCATATCACTTAATAGGGTCGAACGTATCATCATCCTGATCATCATAAGGAGGCTCTTCATGGGGTTCATTGGTAGTATAGTAGGTGGCAAATGGCTCATCAGCCGACGGTTGAGCTAGGTAGTGCCGGTATTGATATTGATAGTGTAGGATTTGCACAGGTGCTTGGATAGAAAGACAAGGGGTGTTTGAATATACCAGCTAAAAGTAGGCGCCGTCTGAGCCTGGAAGGTGTGCAAAGACTAATAGTGGCAGTCTAACCAGAAGTTCATGTGATGAGCTATCATTTGTAACTTTTGGCGAACCTTTACCCAGAAGTCATGATCCTCCTATTCAGAACCCAGTCACCTTCGCTACTACTGCACCTTACCTCTTAGTGCTGCCAAGGTGCTAGTTGCCTTTAATAGGTTGATGCGTGCAGCAGTGGTGAATCAGTGTTAAAGGCTCCAAAGTTCACTCCAGCCTTCTGACATAGCTCCATAATCACATATGTGCTTGCCATGCCAGCCTTCCTTTTATCTACTATCCTAATAATATTGTCATAAATCAACTGGCTTCAATCTTGGGGGATACCTATATAGATAGCATGCAGGACTAAAAATTGTTCGGTGCTGATCGTGGTTTAGTGTTGATTGAGCCAGATTCTCTCACATGTGAAAATCCACCACACTTTTACTAGTTGTGGTAGACTATTGAAACGAAAATTAAAGTGGCAATTGTCCTCCCATTAAACATTATCAGGGTATAACACTCGCACCAAGCCCTTATTGAATCTTATGTCTATTAGTGCTCGAAACCTCCCTATGTCCACAAGGTCGAACTAGAATAACCTATTTATGTTGCACAGTCCAAAGGAGACTAACACTCCACAAATAACCACTACATGATATGCACTGCCAAGCACATTAGCATATAACTCATGCAGTAGCTCCTTAGAAATCTAATCTGTTGAGTGTTTAATGGTGGTCCCCCATCCTCGGTGATCGACAATCTGAGCGAACTCTGTGTGAAGGTTGCTGATCTCTCGAAAGCCATGCTCAGGTGCCACCGCTCTGTAGGTCACATTATTTCTTTAGCGAAACTAGGCCCCCTTGGTCATCAAGTCAGTGTTGTCATAGACAGTCTCCTAAGGGGGGGTGTGCAAGAAAAATTGATGCCGCCTGTGGTCCTACTTCTTTTCCTAGCTTTTATAATAAAAATATGGTCAAGTTTATGCAATAATAGGATGAGAAGAGGTGAAACCATACAAGAGCTATGAGGCAAATGTGGTGCTTATCAATGAAAAACAACCAAGCTAGTACAAAAAATGAAAATGCACAACACGTAACCCACAGATGCACACCTAAGAATTCTACAATGTTAAATTAATGACACCACACACTAGACATACCCTAAAGTAAGAACTATGTACTCCACTCAAACAAACAAGCACACAATAACCTACGCTAACAAGAATTCAAGATGCCACACCAGAATAAGCTCAAACAACCGAACATATGCCATTTAAGCACCTAACTCGATATCACGCAAGTACAAACACGTGTGGAGGATTGTATAGCAACCATGTCAACCTAATGCAACCCATAAACATAATTAGTATTCACAAGAAAAGTATAATAACTCAACTATGCAAATGACAACCCACATCAGCCATGAGCATTGAGGGTACTACCAGCCCACCAATTCAGCCTTTATACTTCAAAATATGAACCAAACATGTAAGATTATATGCTAGGTGCAAAAGCTAACTACATCAAAAGCAAGATGATCACAAAGTTCATTAGGACATTTTTTTGAACACTTGGTGGGTATAGTATACAAGACAAGAATTCATGGAAAAATTCAATGGAAAACTACCCATCCAAACACAAAAGCCACAACAAATAACAAACAACAAACACAATAAATCCCCCAACATCAAACTGTATTGGAGTTGCAAAATTAGCTGAATAATCCAAACTTTAAATGACCAAAATTCCTTAATAAACAAACACCTAAATTCCAAACCATAACATGTAGTAGCACAATATGAACCTAGGCACCCATAATCCCAATCTAACATACATAATCTTGAAGACCACAAACTAAATCAAAAGGGGGAAGAACTTACCAAACATGGTTGAGATGAAGGATGGAAAAAGAAAAGATGGGGCAAAGCTGCTACCAAGTGGTGATATGGAGGTGGTACGTCGGTGATAGCGAGCAGAACCCATGCATGTGTGTGACGCGAGGTTGCAAGAAAGGGTTGTGCAAGGGTGGTTGAATCACAGAAATAATAGTGTGTCATATGCCCCAACCTCACAATCGCTTAACTTTCCTCCATGACCGCGGCTATAACATCTAAGATCGTGGTTTGAGTAGCAGGAATTCCAGCACATTGTGTGATTTAAAGCTGCGAGTTTAGAATCAAGTTCCACAATCATGCAACAAGTTTGTCGCGACTGCGACATCTAATAGTTGATTTTCCAAAGTGGCCTGGGATTTTTCCTAGCCATTTTGCGATCTCATCTCTTCTATTTTTTATTACGACTTGCCCGAAAATTTCATTTAAAACCCTAAAAAATTGCAAATTAAGCTAAAAAAATCCCAAAACACATAAATTCAAGACTCATACAATAGAAAAAAATTTAAAACTAAGCTAAATGAAAGCAAGTAAAACACCAGTTGCTTTATGGGAAGTGCTGCTTTTTACGTTAGCAGCCAGATTACTACCAATCTAGCACAAAGATGTTTTTAGAGTCCATGCCTCAATGGCATGGACCTCATCTCCAAAATATGGCTGAAGTCTATGACCATTCACTTTGAATGTCCTATCTCTGGCTTTAATTTAATTACAACATGATCAAGCACATTAGCAATTTCAGAAGGACCAAACTAGCAAGATTGTAACTTACCCAGGAATAATTTGAGTCATGAATTAAACAAGAGAACCTTGTCTCCTACTTTGAAATCCCGAGGTAAGATGTGGTAGTCATGCCACTTCTTTGTGCACTCTACTTAGCATTTTCATAAGTATGGAAGTAGAATTCGTCTAATTCATTCAATTGCATTAATCATTTCTCTCACTTTTTGCATATCAAAATTCAAGAACTTACTGGCCTAATATGTTTTATGCTCTAATTCCACTAGAAGATAGCATGCCTTACGAAAGACCAACCCATGGGGCGAAAAGCCTTACCAAAAACCAACCTATAGGGTAACATGCCTATGGGTGTTCTAAATGTAGTTCTATATGCCCACAATTCATTGTCTAACTTCCTAACTCAATCTTTTCTACTTTGATTCACTGTTGTCTCTAGAATTCTTTTCAATTATCTACTAAACACTTTAACTTGACCATTTATTTTGGGGGTGATAAGGGGTAGCAATACGATGAAACGCATCATATTTTTTGAGTAAAGACTCCATCCGTCGATTGTAGAAATGAGAACCCCTATCATTAATGATTGTCGTGCGGACCCCAAATCTAGTGAAAATATTTTTCTGTTAAAATTTTAAGACGTATTTTGATTTATTGCTAAGAAGTGCAATTACTTCAACCCACATGGATGCATGATCAACTACAACTAACACATACTTATTACCATGAGAAGGAAAAAATAGGCCCATAAAATCAATGCCCCATATATCAAATGACTCTACCTCAAAGATATTTGTGAGTGGCATTTCATTTTATTTTTTATTTTTTTTTGAGATATTTCCTGACCTTTAGCACCTATCACACTTCTTAATAAATGTAAAGGCATCTTGATAAATAGTACGCCCTACGGATTTGGTGTGAAAACTTCATCTAGGAATTCTTCATTTTTGTCTTACTCCTTGACCATGCCCTTGTTGTCTAATCTAAAGAGATAGTCAACCACCGCATTGTCTAAGCCTTTTTTATCCTTGAATTCTAGGCCAAATTAAATGTGGAATTTGCAATATTTATTGCTTCGCAAGTTTCTTGGTGGCAAAGATGCATCTAGGCCGTCGAATCATGTCGGAATCCTGTAGGGCTCTGAGAATCTATTCTTTATTTACTTTTAAGGGTGTAAGCTTTTCTATAGTTTTTTCTTCATCAATCGTAGTTGTAGCATTTATGACTGTCCTTACTTTCGTATCTTTGCTAACCACCTTCTTGTCCTTGACCTTTTCTCTCCATACTTCTTTGATGCTAATGTATTTCTTAGCTTGGGACAATGTCTCATCAAAGCTCTTCACAGGTCTCTTAGCTAAGTATCTAAAAAAATTCTCCTTCCTTACACCCTTGCACAAACATGCTAACCAATATCTCCTACGTTGCTGATAGAGCGTCTAGAGCCGCCTTTGAAAATGATGAACTTATTCTCAAAAGGATTTGTCATTTTCTTATATTATGTTGAACAAAGACATCGGTGTTTTTCATACCTTTTACAACTCGCGAATTGGTGGAAGAATAAATTGGCAAAATCATGGAAACTTTTAATAACCTTTCTTGGCAGTTAGTTGAGCCACCTCAAGGCAGACCCTCCTAGAGTGGTAAGGAAGACCTTGCACTTGATTCCATAGGCATACTGGTATAGTAATGTCTAATGCTTAAATTTAGCATAATGTTTTGTTAGGTATGTCCACCTATTATACTTGGGTATGCAAACTTGCCGAAAATTATCTAGCATGAAGGGTAGCTCCTCTGTAACTCAGGTTTGCTCCTCTCGCTTCTTCATTTTCTCCAGCTCCTTTTGCACTCCACTATGCTTCTCCCCACCTCGTTGGAAGAGGCTATACTTCCTTCCCTTTTTGTATCCCCCACATATCCTTTTGCCACTATCTCCCTTACCCGAGCTCATAGGTCAGGGAGGTTCCTCCTTGCTCACATCCTGGGCTCCCTCCTCTTTCTTAGCCAAGTTGGCATTAACTGCCTCAAATAGTGCTTCATTTAACTCGTCTAAGGGGATATCAACCACCTGATTAGCTAGTGTGGATGATTCTCCTTAAAAATGTAGGGTTCGTGCTGGAGGGTTCACTGGGAACGTTCTTTTTTTTTTATATTCTCTTCTTTTTTCCTTGTATATTCCCTTCTCTTTGGATTTCTTAAGAAAAGAGTTTCCGACAAATGTCACTAATGATGTGGGTTTGTTTCTAAACCTTTGTAATTATCCAAAAATAATAAACAAAAGTAATAATTAGTCAAGAATAGTAAAGATTTTCTAAAATAATAAGAAAGTCTTGTAACTTGTGTATGTTTACAAATGAGAAAAAGTTACTATTTAAAAAATATCTAACCGCCATAGCCTGTTATCACCATCTAGCCTACTCTTAGGCTAACCATCCTTTGTTAGGCTTACCGCCCAAGCTAAGAAAAGAGGTTTGTCAGGCTAAGTGATAGATTGCTATCATAGATGACATTATTACACATTAGTATTGGTTTTTGGATATTCCAAAATACTTCTACACGTTTATAAGCCCTTAGTGCAATGTTCTACACAATTCTTTCAACAACTGTATATAAAAATACGTTGTCCATGACGAGGTCTTTTTTTTTTCTTTTTTTTAAGTCTTAAGTTCTAGTAAAAGTGAACCCATCGAGTTCTATGATGCATCAGTTCTACGGTGCATGTAAGAGTGAACCAGTCGAGTGCTGAAAGTTACCGTTATCAACAGCATGCATACTAATTACATTGAAAAAGTTTAGTATTTCTTTTTCTAATTTCTTCTTCCAACAATAGCATGTACTTGTTGGTGAAGCTTTCATGTTAATAATAACTACATTGTTTATATTTTGACGCGTACAATGTGTAAGGGAAATCGTGGGCAACTATTGCAAGGAAGTCCGACAATTTGGGATGAGGCTGCAAGAAGCCATATCCGAGAGCTTGGGCCTAGACAAAGACTACATAAACAGGAGCACGGGCGAACAGGGCCAACACATGGCTATCAACTTCTACCCGCCATGCCCGGAGCCCGAACTGACCTTCGGGCTTCCAGCCCACACAGACCCCCACACCCTCACCATTCTTCTCCAGGACACGCAGGTGACGGGCCTTCAACTGCTCAAGGACGGGAAATGGCTGCCCATCAAACCCTTGCCAGACGCATTCGTGGTCAACGTCGGTGACCAGCTGCAGGTAATCATCCAACTATATACATAAGCAGCCTTTCTATGTATCGTCAGTAAGGTTCACTGTCTCCATTATCCCATGCAGGCGTTGAGCAATGCCAAGTACAAGAGTGCTTGGCATCGCGTCGTGGTGAATGGCCAGAAGGCAAGACTTTCGGTGGCTTCATTCTTGTGCCCGAGCAGCGCGGCGGTGATCAAAGCTCCGGAGGAACTCGTTGGAGACGAATCACAGCGGGTTTACAGAGATTACACGTATGCTGAGTACTACGACAGGTTCTGGAGCAGAAACCTTGACCAGGGACAGACTTTAGATGTCTTCAACGCTGTCTAGAAGGAAAGGGCCGAGCGCTCCAGAAACTTCGATTTCCTTCTAAATTTCGCATTGATTTCAGGAATAAATGTTTGGGAAAACTAAATAAATAAGATTTCGTCGTAAGAAAACTCTCGTGATGGTGGTTTGTGTAATGGTGCGTGATTCCCAACTCGCCTCGTTATCGTTTTAGGTCACTTGTCTTCGTTATTGATCCAATGATGTAAAGTCATTGATAATGAAATTGAAGCAACGATACACGTGTCGTGGTTCCGTGAGCTGTTTGTGCAATTGAATTGTGATTATCGAAAATCATGGGATAACAGAGATTTGTATTAAAAAATTTTAGACATACATAATTTTTAAATTGCATTACTATTTAATTGAGAGAAGCGTATTTGGAAGACTCCTTTAATAATGCCAAGTCCATTGTGCTCGTCTCAAAAATAATTTAGAAAATTTCTTAAACTTACGAATTTTGATGACTTTACTCCAAATCCCTTGTTTCAAACACACCATAATATTTTAGACTGATATTCAAGCTTTAATTGTATATCAGACATATGGTAAATGGGTCATCATGATTCATGCACATATTTCAACAATAAAGTGTTGATGAATATAAACTGTTGTATCTCACGCCCATTGAATAAGAAAAACAATCCTTTATTTAGTAACAAATGAGAACCAAACTTAATAATACAAGCAGAGAATTATTTTCCTTGTCTTTTATATTTCTTGTAAATGAACTATATAATGTTTCCATAAAAGAGGAATGCACGAACACTAAACACACACTGAAAATTAACAAAGCCCACCAAGCCTGAGCTTATGTTCATCACTTGAACAATTCCATGATCCAAGAGTTGTAAGCACAGCAAACTTTGCGGAAATCTTTAAATCCAGCCCCTTTAGCCAAGGCCTGAAATTCCTTTTCTGTCCTTTCCTTTCCACCTGGATTATGAGCCAACATAATGACATCTACATGGACCACATTCTTAGTGGGCAGCCCTGTGTCTGGGGCCTCTGGCAGAAGGCACTCAGCCAATATCACTTTCCCGTTTTCAGGAAGTGCCTCGTGGCACTCCTTCAAGAATTGCAGGCAGTGTTCGTCACTCCAATCATGACATATCCACTGCAAGATTTGAATACATCAACCATGAGAAAGCTGCCTCCAATTAATACCACGAAGTGATGGTGTGTGATAAAATTAAGCTAACCTTCATGAAAATGGCATCCCCTTTGGGCACACTCACAAACATGTCACCTCCAACATGCTCAACACCTGCATTACAAATCCTCCATCAAGATGGGTGAGCAAGAGGTGGAACATGTTCATTGAGCATTGAAGTGAAGGTGTTATTAAGTAGAGTTTGAGTAGTAACTCTAACTCAACAATAATTACTTGAACATTGCTCGTTTCAATCTTATAGAACTCGAAAACAAACTTGAATTTGAATTAAGTAATAAAGTTAGTTTGAAAAAAATGTTTAAAATTCAAATTTGAACTTAATTAGTCTCCAAAATATTATTGAGTTTAATTGAACTCAAAAAAAGTAACTTATCATGTTAACATCCTAGACTGAACGGTCAACATGAATTTCAAATTAACCAGGGAAACCTGGATAAGACGGGGCATCCTCAACTACATGGGGCAAATCAAAGTTGATCCCCTTGATGGACGGATACTTGGAGATGATCATGTTCAGGGTTGCTCCTGTCCCTCCACCAACATCCACCACAGTCTTGAGCCCCTCAAACCCATCATAGGTTTCTAGAATTTTCTTCATGATGATGGTGGAATGGTTGGACATTCCTTGGTTGAACACTTTGTTAAATCTTGGGTCTCTGCCATGGTACTCAAATGCAGTCATTCCATAGGCCTTGTTGAAGGGAATTCCTCCATCAAGAACTGCATCTTTCAGATGATACCTGTTGTTTAAACCACCATTAGTGATCAAGAAAATTAACTCATAAAAGTAGTCATTTCATTCATTCAATTTGGTTATAATTTAACTAACATACTAGTCCAACTTTCTCAGTGGGGTTGAAAGTTTTTTGTTCACTAACCTGAAGTATACGTGAATTGAGATGTGGTGCCCACACAATTCATAACACGCACCATTGATAATGTTTTTTGGACAGCCAAATGAAAGAATTGGTGCCTTTGGTGCGTAGTAGGTAAGATGACATCCGAACCCTACGTTCCCCATGAGGATTATGGAGCATTCGAAAGTGGGATCGACGTTATTGGCTTTAGAAATCAATCAATCCTTGAAATAATTCATTGATAGTCTAATCTAAATGAGGTCTTTATAGGCATCATGTGATGGTGTGGTGTTAGATAAGTAAACCATCTATAAATAAAAATCTTTCCACCATTGGTTTTGGTGGTGCGACAATTTGTCTGCCTTATTGGTAAATAAATATACATCTGGCTAATAAATTATAAAATGATTTAGAATAAAATACTAACATAGTGTTTTTCAAATGGAATAAACGTGAGAGTTTCTTTCTTACAATTAAAAGTTGAAAAACATGTCTTTTTTTTCAGTCAATTTCTGAATGTTCCACGAATTACCAATTACGTGGGGAAAAAGAAGTTAGCCAACGACTATTGCAATTTTTAGATGTGAGTTGAGAATATGTGGAGTACAATTATGAAGTAGTTTCTATTTTACAAATCATTTTTTAAAAAAATTGAAAGTAGACTTATGACTTTCTTAACATGTAGCGAGCAAAGCACACCCACACACTGTAATTAGACATATTTCCCATATTTATTCAGTCTAGTGGTGAGCTAAATTAAATAAGGTTGGGAAAAGAATTCTTGGGTTTATAAAAATTATTACGTGCAAAATGAATTTAAAATTAAGCCTCCTTACATTTACTTAACCCAATTTTCTTACTTGACCCTAAAATAAATATTTTGGTCCCAACGTGCCAAATATCACATAGCATGTGCATCGTACAACTTATAATCAAATTAAACAATAAAAATACGATTATAATATGTGATCAATGCACAGGTAAAAAAAATAATCAATCATGGGATTATATATACTTAATCAAACTAGATCTAAGCAAAAACAAACCATACATTTGTGTGAGCGTAAGAATGACAACAGTTAAAAAAAATTAAAGAACCATCCGTAACAATTTTGGATCACCTAAAAAAACAAGTTGAAATATAAGTATATATAAAATTATGAGAGAGGGAATCTTTCTGACCAGCTCTCCATCAGGACTTTGTCTTGATTCATAAGCAACAACGGCGCCATGGAAACTCCATCGTCGTTCTTCGTCAAGAACCTGCACACCGGCGCCAAGCCGTAGAGCCTCCGGACCCCGCCGTCGGGCAGCGTTTTCAGGCTGCAATTGAGCACAGAGTAGCTGGACAGAAGGCGGAGGATCCTGTCCAGCATGACGGGAGCCTCCGGGTTGGCAGTGGGAAGCTGAGCGGCGAGCTCCGCCGGGGAAACAAAGGCGCCGGGGCCAGCTTTCTTGATCAGCTCCAACAAGTCGAGTTCCAGCGCGGCTTTGAGAACCATGGGCAGCACGGAAGCGCTAGCCAGCTGCATGGAGAACAAGCAGGCCTCTTCGTCGGAGGAATCCATGGATTTGGAACCTTGCGAGTGTGTGGATTTTCTGTGGAGAGAGAGGAGCAGTGGTGATGGGGAGAACGTGGGATGTAGAGTGGGTATATATGGCCATAGGGCCATTTTTGGCTTACCAACAATTCTGATTTTCTCCAATTGCCAATGGAGACCCCACCAAGCTATCAATACTCTCGACTAACGCAGGAATCCTTTCATTTTCTTTTGATGATTAAGTACTTGGAGTGCTGGCTAAGAGAGGTCGAGTCAATTTTTGTTGGCGTGTTTTCAAAAAAAATATAATAATTGTAAAGTGCGTTATTTGTAGAGTCAAACATATTTGACAAATAGATTTTTCACTTATCATTAACATTTACACTATGTACGTACTCAAGAGATAAAAAAAACACAGGCAATGCAATTTTCCTAACGGTGTAGATGGATATATATATATATCATTAAAATAAAAGATAAATAAAGAAATTTGTGGAAAGAAAAGTGAATAAATAAAAATTAAGGGAATAGAGTAAGGAGTAGAAGATATATGAAGAATTAAGAGTAATTTAATAATTATATGTAGTGTAATATAATCAAATATTTTTCTTTCATAGACTAGTACAGCGAAAAAGGCACCCCTTTATGGTTACCTTTTCATGTGTATTTTTTTAAAAATGAATTTATTTTATTGTGTAACTTTGTAAAGAGAATTGAATTTAGGGAAACCTTTTGGTCCTCTCTTTACAATCCCCTCTATCAGCAGTGTCAAGTATTGCTAAATGAAATATACATAGCTTTAATCAGAGTGACAATTTTAATTAGCTCAGTTCTCATTCCAATCTCCCATACAAATATGATTTAGTAACACTCTGATGTCTCCCCAGAGCGTTTCTACTTTTGACGTGGTTATCCAAAAAGCACATTTTGAAATTTAAAAAAAAAAATGAAAAGATTATAATTTACGGAAATGTGTTGTCATCCCCTCAGCTAACCAGATTAGGAGCTTCTTGTTCGTCCATCATGCGCAGATGTACGAGTATAATCAAATACAGGTAGAGGAATACTGTCGGGCAAAATCGACGACGTACCAACTTATTCCCTATCAGAATGGGCCACTGCAAAGTGCAAACCCACCTACCAACAAATTCAGATTTAAATATATATTTATATATATTATATACCAATAGTTAGACCAAATAAAAAAATAAAAAAAAAAGGTCAAGAACAACATCATAGCAACTACCAAAGAATAGTGTAGAGAATTATTTAATTCAAAGGAAATTGAATGGTCCCATGTTGTCTTATGTGTTTTATTGCAATACTCCCAACTCCAACAAGAATCCCAAAAGGCAAAGACAGAATTTTTATATATTTATTCTTTTCCCAAATGTATAATCGATTGAGGGAATATCAGTCTTGCTAAAACACATACTTTCAGTCTCTAATTAACTAGTGGCTCACCACAAGAAATTAAGATCCTTAATGGCAGATAAGATAAATACTGTTGACTTATGCCTTCCCTTTGGGACCTGCCTCGGCCGACACGTGAGAGGGCCGGTAGAGTTGCAGGTTTACTCTTGGGACTGAATACTGAGAAAGATGACATGGGTTGGTGTGCATGGAGCACAAGGATTTGGGCTGGCTTTGGGCTAGGGCTTAGATTACCGAACCTAGAAATGAAAACCAATGCCCCCATTTGTCTGTTCCCGTTGTTGAAGAAAAGTGAAGCCCAGAAAGACTTCAGGTGCCATCTCGAATCCTCCAAGAGATGATTTATTTTGAAGCCAGTTTTTGTTTCCTTTCTTTTATTTATGTTAAGTAATTGTTTCGGTTGGGACGAGCCATTGGGGGAGGACGTGAAGGAAGATGAGGAGCATGACGATGATGCTGCCGTTGATGTCTAAGATGAGTCAGAAGATGATAAAGACGTTGGTCAGCAGGCGTGTGGGCGCTGTTTGCTTAGTTTTGTTTATTTCCCAGTACATCGGTAACGCCATTTTCAGCTTTTTGTGTCTTGCTTGTTTGCCAAATGTTTAGCATCATTGTAATTGTGAGAAAAAGAGCTGTTTTGAGTCGTGTTTGATCTTTCATCTAATAGCTGGGATGCCAGAATCAGATGTGTCTGAAACCAGATTCTTATTTGCAAGCACCACATTATAGTGAAGTTCTGATTTTTTTTAAAGCAAAATTGGAATGCTTTATGATAGTTTCTTCATGGAACTTCCTTTCCTGCGTGTTGTGAAGAGTGTTGCATGTCATTCAGGAGAATTTGAAGATAATTTGGGGGTACTGATCAGTAATTCATGTTACCTCCTTCATTCTTTCATGATGGCAGCTCACTTCATTAATCTTCCTCGTACTTAGTACTTACCAAGTTGCCCGCCTTGTAGTAGTCTTCTGAGTTTTTGCTGTTCCAAAATTTTGTGAGGTGGTATAGTGAAAGTGAAGGTGTTATTTTTATGGAAATTGGGCAGGTGCAAATGAAAGTCCCAAGCACAGCAGAAGTGTGAAGAAGGCTGCATTGCTTTTAATATAGAAGGAAAAATTCGGCATTTGCATTCATTCATTATGCTGGACTATTATAGAAGAGTAATGAAAACTTGATTGCATGTGGGCGTATGAATCCTTACCTTGATCACTGCTTCTGCAAATTCTTGCAGGTACGTTGTGTCACTCATTTCTTGCTCCTGGACTTGTGCAAGGGAATCAAGGCTGGGGTTTGCCTGTGGTCCGTTGTGGAATGGCGAGGGCGCCCATTCTAGACAACAGCAGCGGCCCTCCAGAAAACCAGGAGAGGAAGGACAATTCTTTTGACAGCTGATAAACACAACTGACTGAAATCCTAAATGAAAGACTAAGCAAATCCAAATCCAGTCCGTGATGTTCTGCAAGCATGAAGAAGCCTCCAAATTTAGAAGGCGAATAAATTCAAGCTTTCTTGCATGAATCATCGCGCTTTGAGCTTGAAAGGGTAGCACCAAGACGAGAGTTCAACATAATTATTTATCACGAATCCAAGTACACAACAGAACCCATGATTGTATAAAACATGTAGGGATATCCAAGTTAAATTACCTAAAGCACAAGTGCAAACAGAGCATCAATTTTTACAAAATATACACAGCAACATTTACTGTAAACCCATTGTGATCAGCTATACCGCCCCAAAGTACACTTTCATCCACAGTCTGCAATTTGATGTTCATAATTTGCACAATCTTATTTTACCACAGGGGAAGAGATCAGAAAAAGGTGATTTTTCATGCCTTGTAGGATTTGTTCACTTCTGCCATGAAAAATCATCTTTCAGTACATGCTCCCAGTCCGAAGAACTATCATGCCTTCCCAACTTGTTTTGACTCATCATATTGTTGTTGAATGAATTGATTACAGGGTCTTTCGCGGCAGAGAGATGAAATTCATTTGGAGATTCGTATGCAGCACCTTCTACAAATGAGCCAAATTTGCCTTCACCGAGACTGCCAATTTGATGTGGGAAATGAGGTTTCAGAGCCACATTTAAGGCTTCGTTTCCTGATTGGCCTCTGATGAATGGCATGACATATTTCCCACCTGCAAACTCCCAATCAAGCATTTCAGGTTGTTGTTCCTCTTCCATACTAATCGATTTTGAGTTACCCTCAAGTGATTTCAGGATACCGAATCTGGCCATAATAGAACCTGCATGCTCACCATCAACCATCTCAGGTCTCTGTTCCTCCACATTTACCGGCTCCAGGTTTTCCTCTCGAGATTTCAATATATTGAATCTCTTCATAACAGAGGCCTCAACATCATCAACTTGACCACTTGTACGCAAAATAGAGAAGCTCTGAGAGGCAGATTTGGGAATTGTGCTATCACAAGCCTTGGGAGATAGGTGGGAAGCTGTTGCTGGATCAGGTGAAATGCAAAATTTAGAAATCGTTTCTGCAATTCTCCTCTTTAGATAACACTCAAAGATCAGGATTAGATGGCTGATTAACAACCAGACTAATCCTATCACAGAGGCAAATCTCACCTTGAGGTGCCTTGAGTTTAGCTTCTTCCATTAGAATCTTCATTCTGTCAAAGTGAGCCTTGTAACTGATAGAACACAGTTTAGCTTCAGCCTCAAGCCAGAGACTCTTAAAGAGAACTGCTTGCGAGTGCATCTCTTCATCAAAGTGGAAATTCTCCTCAAGGACCTTCTCTATAGCCTGCAAGCATGAGCACAGACAAAATAAGACAAATGATTATTTTTAAACAAAACGAAGTATATGTTTCATACTCTTCCCACATGCACCGTCAATGTTAGCAATAAAGAGCATACCTTGGCCATATCATCATCTCTCGTCATGTCTAAGTCATCCCTGATGGGTGAAGACTTCAATGATTTCTTATCTTTCTTACCAGACTTACCAGAAAAAATGTAACTTCCCTCCTCTTCATGCACACCCCAGGAATCAAGCTTGATGCAAGAACTCTCAGCTTTATTTGTTACATGGGGACTCTCAGAACTTGTCCCCTGAAGAAAAAAAGCTATTTTCCAGATTATTTGCTAAAGAAGAGCAACCATTTATTTTGCACATGCGCAAATATCTAAAATTTGACACTTTCTATACTCCAGAAGCTGTACGTAGATTGGCCAATACTAGTACATAAATAGAGAAGGTTGAGAAAGCAAAAGACATGATATGGCAAGACTTCAGAAAACAGAACCCTAAAAATGGCACAACTCATTTCATTGCACAAAATATTAAATATGTGAGTCCATAATTGAGTCATACCGCATCACAGGATTCCCCAAGTTTCTCAGAAGTGTTCCCCACATGACTGTTCGACTCCGGCTTATTAGATGCCTGGATGATTTTTTTGCTCAAACACGAATCAAGGTTGCTTATTACATGCTTGAGCATCTCAGTATTTTCGTCTTCCAGAGAGTATTCATTATTTGAGAGATGAAACATAAGCAGCTCTGAAAGACTAAGCATTGCCTTAACCACTGTTGGCACATTCAATTTTGGATCTGGTAGTTTAGGATGCTCAGTTGCATCATCTTGAGAGGCGGGTGAAGCTAGAACCCTCTCTGCTGCATGAACTGCAACTGCACTAACTTCAGAGACATCAATTGGAGTTATCTTGACATCTTCTTCATCAATTAAATGTTTGGTGTCACAAACTTTCTTGTCAAAACCACCAGTCAAGTTGCTTGGGAGGCCAGATTCTTTTCTCTGCATGTCAGTATCACCACCTATCTCAGCACCTTTACATCTGGATGTAGTTGAAATCGACACTCTACACTTGGCATCATCCAACAAAACCCGTTTGTTACTTGAACAAATAGTATCAAGAGTCCTCTCGATTTTAGGTGCTCCATTACTTGCACATTCGATGTTATTGTTCTGGTTGCCTTTACTGTTTTTCTCACACATAGCTCTACTAGAATTAATTTTTGAGTGGGGATTTTGATGCTCTGTATGATCAAATCCATAACATTCACCCAAATCTTTCTCAGCCTTTTCAGAGTTGCCAGCTTCAACATCAAATGGTGAGAATTTAGAATATGGTGCTCCTTTCCAACAGGGCGAATCAACACCTGAGTTATGGGCATCTATAAGATCTAAAGAAGCATCAGAGGGTTTAACTAATTGAACATTATCAGAAGCCATAGGAAAACAACCTGATACACCTGTTTCTAGCATTTGAGATGCAAATCCTGCTTTAATTTTGTAATCAAAACTCCCCGTAGAATGCAGTGGACCTGACAGTTCTTTCACTGAACTAGATGAAATTAGATCATGCCCTTGCTCAGAAAAGTCAAGAAGTTTTGTTTCAAAGGACGCTTCTTTGATCTTGGAGCTTGGTCCTAAGCCAGAATCCTTTTGCTTTGAAGGATTGGAGTGATCAAAATCCATAATATGTATGCCCCCACCACTGTCACTATGAGCAGGATTACGAGAAGCAATATTTTGCCCTAAGTCACCACTGGTAGAAGGTGGTGGTCTAATGACCACTGGAGGAGATGACCTCTCTACTGAGAAAGGACCAATAAACGGAGCATCAGTGGAACTAAAACATTTTTCATATGAACTACATGATCTCTGATTGTTTAAGAAATTCTCATGCATGTCAAAGGACAGGCCCGACAGGTGAGATCCTGGGTAGGTTGAACTGGATTCTGGGGCATGCATTTTATCTGAATCATAGGTAAAGAAGCCAAGATTTTGCTCAATACACTTGTCTTCCACTCGTCCAACACCTGAGGATCCAGTATGAAATTCCCTCTCAGAAACCGGATTGAATTTTGGATATGAAAAGGCATAATCATCTTTAGGTTTGTCCCAGGTTCCAGTGCTGCATCCTCCTGAATTACATCAATACACATCCATAGTCCATACAAGTACATCCATACATACTTGCTGACACAGCCAGTCTCATACAGTAAATGGAGAGGGAGGGGACAATCTTTATAATTTGTTTAATGAGCTATAATCAAAATCAGCCATGCCAGACGTGAGTTTGATAAAAGGTCATAGTTAAGCATCATCAAATGTTGACCAGAAAAACAAATAAAAAATGAAACAAAGTTTACATATGGTAACACAGAGCCCATCACAATGACCTAGAGGACTCTAAGCTGAAGTTTATGCTGCTTTAACTTCTTATCTCATAAAATTTATCAGGCACATTAGAGGGATGCAATTTACACGAAGATTAGGCTTCTTGAGATTATCAATTCATCCAAATTTTCAACTATAGAATTGAAACACGCAGTTTGGGCTGTAGAGGAACTACATTATACAATCAGAGTTTCACGCAAGGGTATCAATTATTATGGCTCTAAATTATTCTCCAACTAAAATATCCCCAAATTTGCATATTTCAACAACTGTAAAGAAATAGCAAAACATTTCATCACAGAGACCACATTTTGCAAACATAAATGGTGTACCTTGGTTAAGCTGATTGTGACCGTGTGAGGCAACAATATTTGCTTTGTCAGAAAAGAAGCTTCCATCAAGTTCTACCCTTTTATCCTGCTTCCCATTGTCAAACCCCGAACTCTCCACGTATCGAGGTCCATATTCCAAGTCAAACGAACTCTGACTATAATCAAGCTGAGATGTACCACTCAGTCCAGAAGTAGGCACAGCATTGTAGCAAGACCCCTCATCCCGGACCAAAAGACTATCTTCTTCAACCAACGGTGGAACATAAGAGGAATAATAAGGCTTAACTTCACCACCATAAGCAAAGGCACTACCTGAGGTTTTGGTTCCGGGCATCGGAGCAGACCAATACGTATTTGACGGGCTAATAGAATCAGAAGCTGAAAATCGATAACCATCCGATAAAGGCACGGTAGTTCCTCCGGGGGAATCAATAACCAGTTCATGCCCTGGGGCTGAAGGGCGAGCGTATTGCCACGCGTGGCTAAAGGGTTCAACCATATAAGACGAGTCGGGGTAATGCATGGGAGGGTTTGAATTGGGAATAGGGTTTAATCTATCAACAGTAAAGGGAGGAGCTAAAGCTGATAGATTTGAGGTCGAAAATGACGAATTTCCTCCAAATCCACTACCCATATGACCCAATCCCATCATTCTTGACGATCAAAAATTGACTGATCAATCCAGTAAAGCAAACGAAAAGAAAATTACATACGTACGAAATGCGAACTGAGTTCATTCAACGAAAAGAAACGCGAGGAAACATTGATCCAGAAAAGCACCGCATAATTCTTCAAAATCAAGCAATTCTCATTGATAATCATGACAAGTTTAATCTATAAGCAGGAAGAACAATAAAAATAAATAAATAAGGGGTAAATTCATCATCATACCCGGGTGAGAAAGGGAAAAAGGGAATCCGGAAATGCTTGTCTCTTTCTCAGACTGGTCTTCTCCTTCTAAGCGAAGTATCAAAATATCACCCCCTGCAGTGCTGCGTTGCTTCCTGGCTTTGGGCTTGTGGTTGGGATTCTTATTTTATGTGTCTTTTTCGATGCTCACCTACTTTTGCATAATTTCGTTTTGGGGCCTCAAGAAAGAAAATTTTCCAAATGCCCCAGATTACACATTTTCTTTTATCTGAAATTATTATTAGTTATAGATTTAACCAAATTATAGGATTCGTTTGGATACAAATTGCAGTGGAAAAAATGTTGACACGAAAATTTAAACATATTGTAAAAGTAAGAAAAAATAAAATAAAATAAAATTATTTTATTAAAGAATATGTCTAAATGTATAAACTATGTTTGTTTTTAGATTTTAGTATACGTTTTTTTGATATTTTTATTTTAAAAATTAGATAAAAAGTAGAAGAGGGAAAGGTGAAATTTTAAAAAATATAACAATTAATCTTGTAGTTTTTTAATTTCAAAGTTGAAAACATAACACATGGATGCAGAAAGAGAAACTTGACTGTTTATTACCATCAGTCCATCCACCGAACATAGCAACCAAACCGGCTTAAAACAAGCTGTAAAAATCAGAATTTTTTCTTTTAGTAATTAATTAAAATATCAAAAGTTATTACTTGCAGCAAGCAATTTGAACATCTGCACTCAGGTTGATGGAACATGACTTCTGAGGAAGATGAACAGCCACTTATAATATAATATACAGGACTTTGCTGGCATCATATGTTTTTGACTGACGGGTTCTTCAGCTCTTGTTTTTCTTTCTTTGCTGTGGACAGGGAAGCAATACTTGTGAACAGTGTAGTAGAGAGAGAGAGAGAGAGGCTCCCATCCCTGCTATTTTGAGACCCTAATTAATCAGTGCAACCGTCAAATGTATTTTTTACGGTTCTGATTTGTGGAGCACATTGTGTAAAATTTTGTACGTGTAGCTTTTATCATAGAGACAAAAGATGCTCTATTAACTATTTCTAATGCGATCAATCACACAATGCCAATGCCATTGGTACAGTTGAATCTAAACTCAAATTTATGAACGCGAATCGAGTAAAATTATCCAACCGAACATAGTGGATATCGAGTTAAACCCGATGCAAATGATCACAATCAACACACTGGAGGTTGATTGATACGTCACAACTCACACGAATTACTCTGAAATAACTCAATTTGGAATAAGTAAGAATTCACAAGGAATTGACAAACACTCAAAAAATAATTATCTATTCAAAATAACAAAATTTGTTCAAATGACAAAGTAATGTTATATTTATAGCAGCACTATGGACCATGGGCCTATTCATCTAAAAATCCTAATAAGTCTGCTCACATATGGTTCAAAAACAAACTATCTTATTTAAATAGTAAGATAACTATTTATCTTTATTCTTTGCTCGTTAGTCCAACACAAAATATTCACTCAGCATTCTTATCTAGGCTTCTCAAATTTATACTCTCGCATTGTATCTTCTTAAATATCTTGTACAAACATGTTGAGTGATTCTTTGATCTTCTTTGCACGTGCTATAGTCATCGGACTAACGGAAACCTCTAAAAGATCTTTTTAGTTACGTGATGCATCCACACCCACTTCCATGTCAATTTTCTTTGTTGGTGGTAGTGCCCTCTTGTGATTTCTTTTACACTGGGTGTTATAGTGAGTCACTTTGAATAATATTTTTTAGTTTAATAAAATTTGAATTTAAATTTAAATATTTTTTAAAAAAAATTCATTACATTGCTTACCTTACACTTTAATTTGATTTTGAATTTTAGAATATAAAAATATGCACTCATTCGTTACATATTTTAAATTCTATCTATTTCTCTATTTTGACTCTTTACACAATTTTTAAATACAAAACACTTAAAAACACGTACTAAAATTTGAAAATAAAGATATCTTGTGAAATTGAAGTGGATAAAGTTCAAATAATTGTTAGTTCGTTGACACCCCTGTTTTACACCATTTCGCACTTGTCCTCCAAATGGTTGTTATCCATCACCAAATGTTTTTACCATTTGAACAACACCTTGCTTGACTAACATGGCTTCTAACACGAGGGCGTGTGCACTGAAAGAGTAGAATCCCTCTTGTGCAGGCAACCATCATCTTTAACAGATTCATGCATGTCTTCTGTCTTCTTGATCGAGACCCACCCTTCTGATTATTTATCTTTGCATAAGAAAATGAAATGATCAAATTTAGTAATAATTAAAAAATAAATATGCTTGTTATTGATCTTAGAGAATGGAGACATGGTAGCATTCTTTGTGGGGCAATGTCATGATCACAACATGGGCTATGATCCATGAGGTCCACATGCTTTCTGCTGCCTCTCACTTTTTTAAAAACAAACTAGTCAAAATAATTCCTGGCCCAACTCATATGAGTGGTTCTTAATCAAATGTGCGAAGAAAGAATTGTGCCTTAGATTGATCCCGAGGGCTATGTTTGGGAGAGGGCTTTTTGTTTGACACGATATTCGTTAATAATTGAATATGTTTAGAAAAATTATTTTAATAAGATAAATAATATAATTTATTTAAATATATATAATATAATAATTATTAAATGATGTGAAAGTTTATAAAAATAATATTTATATTATAGGGCATAAATAAAAAAATGTGAATAGATATGTGATATATATATATAAGTATTGATTGATGATGAATAAGTGTAATGGTTGAAAAATAATTAGTTAATTATATATATGAAAGGGAACCGTTTGAATTCAAATTTGAATTTGGATAGAAATATTGTTAAATGGTATGTTTAGTAGTATGAAATTTGAGACGTTGTTTCGTGATTGAAAGTTGGGTTTCAAACATAACCAAGAAGAACAAATTATCATTATTATCTTATCCCAACATATATAAAATTTTTCTGAATATTTCCAAGCTAATGAACTTCATTCCCCCATTTGACAATTGATACAATCTCACTTTTGATTTTAAGATTAGAATCATAGTGGTATATAGAGAAATGTATAAAGGCATTTTGTTTGGCATGTCAGTGTAAATTATGACATAGCAAATTGGAATGTTAATATGTCATTTCAATTGAATGGATGTGTGGGATGCACATGGGCAGGGTGTGTTGCTGGGAATTGGGCATGTTCCATTAAATTGATGAAATCAATCATTGTCTTTTTAACAAGCAAAAAGGCCTAAACTTGAATCTTAAAGGAACATTATCATTAATTAACATTTTGTTCTTTTGACCACAAATGTTGTTACATCACAAGTAAAAATTACTCACCACATGTTCTTAATATTTTACATAGTCATTTAATTTCCTTCCATGTATACCCTCATATTTGTGATCTTACTAAAATTATATGCATGACTTTGCCGTTTAAAATTAGTATTGTTTGGTTATGGTATTAAATCAGCAAGTCATAATTACCCAACAAAACATCGTGAACAATTTTCAGACTTCTACGCGCCATATTTATTTCTTTCGTGATTTTGTTGGATAAGATTATAATGATTACATTAAAGGATAAAAAAAAGTGATGATTAATTAATCTTCACAATTACATTTGATAAATTTGACTATTTAAGGGAATTATATTTTTTTCTATTAACATTATTGTACAAACGATTCAATTAATGATAAAAAGTTAAAATAATCTTTTGAATAAATTTTTAAATAATCACAAAATTTTATATAATCATTCATTGTTAATATAGCCTAAAAATACAAGTACAGAAGAAATCAATAAATCCTAATGCAATTAGATTAACTAACAAGAAGTTGCGTGTAAGAAACAAAAAATTCATCTCTGCTAGAATTTAAGAATTTAGATTAAATTTAATGACAACTAAAACACCCAAAAATGAGAAAAAAAAAAAAAAAAGACCGAATGCAGCTGAAATTAAACTCATGTATCAAATTCAGGAAACTAAGACATCTCAAAGCTAAGTAATCTTCAGTATAAAGGAGATGTACGAATCATATATATACACATCAGAAACTCATCAAAACCAACAAAAAAAAAAATTCATAAAAAATTAAAACAAGAAGAAGAAGAAGAAGAAGTTGTTTTTGTGGCTAAAAGTAGACGAGAAAAGACGAAGAATCTGCAGCAGTGTAAGAAGTAGAAGCAGAATGAAGGCTCCTCAAAAAGTGAGCATTCACACGCCTTGGCAGGAAATACAGCTGCTCTCTCATTCTGGCCACCATCAAACTGTATTCCTCCATTAATTCCACCATTGTCCCCAGTTTGATCATCTTCTTTTTATCTCTCTCCAATTCGCCCTCAACAATAAATACAGAGATAGTTAATCTGTGTTTTTATTTGCAGTGAAGAAAATTATTTCCAGGGCTCTGTATATATAGACAGGTAATGAGGAGGTGGGGTTGGCAAGAAAATTAGTTACTGCATTCTGTGAAGTTGCTGGAAGTTTGTGGCCTAATTTTCTACTAACATGCTTAAGTGTTGGCTGATTTTTGGCTTCATTTTATTTTAATATTATTCTGTGGGCCTACCCTATCTTTTTATATACATATATGAAAATGTGACAGGACACCTAATTGATAATTTTACTAATATATAAACAAATAAAAATAGGTGACTTTTGGTTATCTTTGGTTTGCAATTTTTACTATTAAAAATAAACATTTAATTATTATATTTTTTAAATTTTAACTCTTGAAAACAAATTTTTAAATTTAAAAACAAACATAGTTGCTGGTTTGTTACTTGCGCGTAATTAGTAATCATGGTTAACTTGGGAGGCCACGTTTTTCAAACTTCACTTGGGTGAAAAAACTTAATGGGGCTAAACTTGTTTGACCAGGTTTAAATTATAAAATGAATCAATTTATTTAGCATGGATTTTTAGAACATAATTGAAGGGGTTTTTTTATGTTAATATTTTGCCCTAATTTTCATATTTTTAGCATTTAATTTATGATGAACTCTTCTTTTAGAAGTTTGTTTGGCAAACTTTATACTAGAGACATGATACTGTTGGTTATCAATTTGTTTATACAAACTTTTTAATTGATAGCTAGAATATCACTTAGATGAATAATAAGTTGGGGAGTTAAAATTTAAACAAGATATATGATTGTTTTTGAAACGTGGGTTTGCCGACAAATTCCTAACTTGGTTAGTCCTCAACTACAAAATTTTTGACTTGATACTTGTTGGAGATGATGAAAACATATATTTTTTCCTCTAATTTGTCCCACTAAACAGTAAAAGTTAGGCACCATGGATTTCCATGAACCTATACATTTCACACGCCTAATCTGAACACCCACCTCCGATTCATAAATAACTATAAACCCAAAATCTTTATTTTACATTATATATATTTTTAAAAATTTAAATTATGTATGTGCATGCACCCCCTCTTGAAAAATGAATTGATGAAAAATGAATGGAAAAAAAAAAAAAAAAAACAAGCGGGAAAATTTTGTCAGGTTTGTAGCTGGACAATTCTGGTGGCCAAGATAGAAAAAGGGAGACTATATATATCATTGAAAATGTCAATCAATTGCATATATGTATTACAACCATATGCAAAGGCAAGTGGGGTCTTGCCTTTAATTTCTACTGATTAAACTTGATTAAGAGAAAAACACATATGAAGCACTAATTTATACATCTCTCCGACACTCAAAATGAGTTTGACCTTTCAAATGCCCTCTTCAAGACTTTCTGCCAATCCAAGGATCTTCTCTTTATTAGGGAAAATTTTAAATTTAAAGAAGAACCCTTTGTCATAGCCAAATATCGCTTAGTGTTGTTGGGAAGCAGAGAGGAAGGTTGTGGCGATGGAGGTGCAGAATGTGAGTCCTGATTAAGTTGGATAATTTCATCCTCTGAGTCCCAAAAATGAGCCCCTTTTCTCTTCTTCTTCACTATGGAGAGGACGTCATCCTTGTCACATATTCCCCACACTGTCACCTTTTGTTGTCCGAAATTCACATTAACAGAGTATATGCCTACAAAAAGGGAAAAAAATTCGTGCATCAACTTGATGGATGGTCGGACAAGAAAAGGCCCAAATGTGTAGATGCATCGTGCATGTTGGTCAGGGTGTAAGAACATTAATTTCGCTTTTTTGCCAAAGCCTAGGTTTTCTTGATAGGACTGAGTTGACCTACTTGCAAGGATAAGGAATATCCAGTTGGTCCAATAACGCCATGCATGGGATGCGATCGAATCAAATTAATTAATGAGTAATATTTCGTTGAAACTAATTAAAGCAGGCATCCTGGAGAAATTAATCAAGTGGTTGATGGTCGATTACCTTTGAGATTGGCTAAAGCCTTCTTGACTTTCTTCTCGCATCCGTAGGAATACAAAGGCACCATCATTTCCACAAACTGTGCCTCCACATTCTTGCCTGCTGGAACTATTTGGAGATCACTCATTAGTCCAACAACTACTTGTTTTGGTTTTTGCTGTGACTTGATACGTGTCCTTTGGATATTACCTATATGTCCATGTATATATACACGCACAAAAAAGATCCCTATGGCATGCAGTCTATAGGTTTGGTTAAGCAAAGATTATGAGTTTATCAAAACCCTAGGGCTATGTTTGAAAGGGGTATTTTCACGATGAATGATGTCTTGTGAAAGTTGTGCTAAGATGAATGGTATATTTAAAAAAAAGATTTGATAGGTATGATAGTATTATTTATTTGAATTATTTATTTACAATAGTATAAAATATGTAATAATGATTAGATAACGTAATAATATATAAAGATAATGATTGGTTTATAGGGCGTATATATGTGTGTGTGTGTGTATAAGTATTGATTTGATTGTAAATAGGTATAATGATTGAAAAAAAATTAGTTAATTATATATATAAGAGAGAGTGAGAAAAAAAAAATGAATTTGAATTTTAATGAAAATTTTGTTTTAAGTGATATATTTAGTAACATAAAATTTTGTGGATTGAGTGAAAATGAAAGTGGCTTCCAAACGTAGCCTAGAAAAGCAGACATGATCGCACATGCAGATTCCCTCTAAAAAGGATGGATTATGGCCACTTTATCATATCCTTTTCATTATCTACCCTTTAAAGTTTCTTTCTTGAATAGTGATATTAATTTGATTTTAATTAGAGACGTATAAATGCTGCTTGTTTAATAGGTTAATTAATTGATTTCAATTCTTGCAGATTTTGTTTTTTTTTTTTTATGAATTTAAAAAAAGTGCAGATGGAGTGAGTCAATCAAGTGTGCGTCTGCGTCACCATTGCCATTATAAGTCGTCAAATCAAAATATATTTATGTATTGATTAGAGTGTGTGTTCAATGCATGTGGGCTGTTTTTCTTAGCCAAGAAGTTGAAGGTTGGGGATATGACATGCATATGCAGATTTGCTATTTATGTTCTCTATCTTTTATATTTTTTGTATTATTCAAATTTTAATGTCAAGACATATATTTTTATCTGTAAAATTGGAAATTACTTCCAAGCTTTTCAAACCAGCCTTGCCTAATAAAAGAAAAGATAGTTCACCACCTTGCAGCAATTTGGACTGTAAATTAAAGCTCCGTTTGGATTGAATGGTTTGGATTTGAAATAAAGGATTTCGATTAGCTCCAAATGAAAAAGATTTGAAATTCATCATAATTGTAAAAAAAAAAATAAAGTTTAAAATGAGAACAAAAATATTTAAAATGCTTAATCACCCAAATAAATATAATTGATGGATTTGTTATTATAAATTTAAAATCAATTCCTTCAAATCCTCCCATCCAAATACACTCTAAAATAAATTCTTATTTTTGAATAATACACATCGTTATAAATCTAAATGTGGCACAAGAACAGCAATAGTGATGTGTATATTTACTAACCTAAGGGAATTATATTATTATTATTATTATTATTATTATTATTAGGGGCAGTTAAAGGCTTACAGCAGCTAGCCTTACACTTTCTAGTGAAAGAATCTTGCTGTTTAATGAAGGGCATCATGCTATGATTATAATTATCATGATACTTAAAAGCATGTTTAAAGACATTAATACTCTTAATTCCATATTAATACTAGCACAAACCAATATACATGGGATGCGTGGTGCTGTCCTCAAATTTGGTTTTTCTGTGGTCATCACATGACTCCAATCCATACGCACCATTCCGGGCACTGACTTTCATGCCACGTTTGGAAACGACAAAACCAAGGAATTAACGTTTTGAACAAAATGTTAATGTGAATTTCCAATTATTATAAAATTTTGTGTTCTTATGCATCATTGTGATTGGTCAATATAATTGTTTTGTTATTATTATTATTATTATTATTAGAAGAGCGGATTAGTGCGATGTCACAATGAGGTAGGGCGTGGGTTCCACCACGTTAAATTCATTTGTTAATTTCTGGATCCAAAATGGGATTCATTTGGTGTCTTTTGGACTAGTCTGCCATGTGACCCCCATCAAGCCTAGCCACCACCCTAATTATTTATTTTTCACACACACACACACACACATACATCCATCTTCATTTAACTAGAATATTAATTAAATGTGATCTCTATAATCTTGCATGCTTTTACAATTTATTTGTATAATAATAAGTAAGAAATTACATTTGTGCTTCGGGTAATTGAGCATCAACATATGATTTAAAGAATGCAACGAAGACATGTCAAAATTATTAACAGAATTCCTTACAAATTTTATATTATATTATTAAGAGTTTGTGACTAATTTGGTTCAACGTTATAAATTTACAACAATACTCTTGACTAAAAAATTTACACTCTTACCCTTAAAAAGACCAAACACATTAAAATATAATTATCAATATACCATCACTTATTTTATTGCACTACATATCTATACCTATTTATTTATAATATATTATCAAGTTAGTAAGATATTTTGATTACATAATATAAAATTAAATAATTACCCTTGCTTTAATTTTTTTAATTTTTCTATCATTTTTCTTCCTTCTTTTCCTTTTAATTTATTATTCGTATTTATATTTTCTTCAAAAAGTTATCTCTTTTCAAATTTTTTTGATCTTTCTTATTTTCTTATTTTAGATATTTTGATATTTTTTTTTAAAATATTTTATTTCTATCATTTAAAATGCATAATTTTAAGTGAGCGTATCCTATAATCTAACGTTACACATTTCAATTCAAAATCTTAAAATTTCAAGTTTATAAGTCATTACTAATTATATGTTGTTCACTCTGTCTATTTTTTTTTTTTTTTTTCAATGAAACTACATACACTATGTACGGGAGAGGGGTTTGGGTGAAAGATGATGTTTGGGTGTGGATTGTATTAAAATAAATAATATGTTTGGTAATGTAATGTTGATGTTTTAAAAAATTTAATTTATTTAAATATATATATATAATATATAATAATAATTGGATGATATGATGATATATAAGCATAATAGTTAGTTTTTAAGATATAAATATATATATATATATATAATTCTGAGTGAATGTGTGTGTGTATGTATTAATTTAATTATAAATAGGTGTAATTATTGAATAATAATTAATTACGTATACAAGAGAGAAAATTTTAATTTGAAATAAATGAAAATTTAGTTTAACAATATGTTTGATAATAAGTTGGGGGGGGGGGGGGGCAACGTAGCCATAGATAACTTATACTTGACTTTTTTCTAACATTAAAATCGAGAAGTGCCTATTTAGCATTAAGATACTTACAATTGAAAAAACAAACCAAGAAACAAAATTTGAGTATTATGTCGAATAATTAAGCTTACGTGGGACGTAACATGCAAGCGGTTGCATAAGATTACTTATTAAATAAAAAAAAAAAAAAGGGTCTGAGGAAAAGAAATGGAATACGAGAATATACTCTGCATGCACTTATTATTGAGAAAAACACATTAAAATAGTATTACAGAATGATTATATACCACATTGTAGTAACCAAATTACAAGCATAACGAGAAATAAAAAAAAGAAAAAAAGAAACAATTTTTGTTACTACATAACGGTACACGCATTAGGATTCTCGTCGGAGAAAAGCTGCGGAGGTGGGATTCTCTCAATCACGTAGAGTGGCTGATAATGGTACATCATTTGATGCATGGACTGCTCCTCCGCGTTCTTCGGCTCGTCCCTCGCCTCGCCGCTTTCATCCGCCGTCGTCTCGGTGGCGGCGCCCTCTTTCTTTTCCTCCTCCGGCGGCCAGGTGTCTTTTTTCTGGCCTTCCTCTTTCTTCTCTACTGGCTTTGCTTCTTCAGGTTTTTCTTCCTTTTTTGCTTCTGGGTTCGGGCTCCCTTCCGGCGGCTTTTCGGGTTCGGGTTGCGGCACGACCTTGGCCTGCTTCTTGGTTCTCCGGTAGACGTAGTCGACGAGGCGGTCGGCATCGACGGTTCCCGTGACCTTGACTTTGCTGGAGCTTAAGTCCGTCACTACTGTTCTCACTCCTGCAGTTATTTACGTGGATGAGAATGAAGGTTTCAATGCTAGACCACCTTGTCCTTAGCTTGACTAAAACATAACTAATTAAAGACAGTGATTGATTACCTTTCATTTTGAGAATCTTCTTGTTGAGTTGGTCTGCACAGGCCTGACAATGCATGTTTACATCAAGCTCTATGGTGATCGAACCACTCACCTGCAAATCAGTCATATGTAAGTTGCATGGGTTTGCAGATAAACTCTCCCTTCGTTAATTTTAGTCCATGTAATGAGCGATGATCACCACCTGTGAGGCAAGAACTTCAGGCATGGGTTGACCTTCAGCTTCAGGCAATGGAGACAAAACCTTGGCCCTTCTCTTACTCTTCTTCATGATTCTGCTGCACACTGCTTGAGGCTCCACCACTCCTTTTATAGTCACCTCATTCTTTGCCATATCAATGGTAACTCCCTCAACCCCTGTATGAAAGGTCTAACTTCAGGACACTCTTTTAACATGAGTATGTTAAGATGAATGTTTGTTCTAAGACAGTGGGGGAGAAGTTAAGAGACCTCTGGTCTTGAGAATAGACCTCTCAATCTTCTTTGCACATCCAACACAGTGCAAGTCCACAAACAAGACAAAGGGGGCTGGTGGTTTAGGTTCTTCCTTCTTCTCCACCGCATTCTCTTCCTTCTTTTCTTCCGTTTTCCCTTCTTTCTTCTCCTCAGGCTTGGTTTCCTCCTTGGCAGCTTGTTCCTGTTGGTCAAACAATTAGATCAAGCATGGTTTTCATCTGAAATTAAAGGCATATTTCTCATGCAAAAAAGAACCAACCTGTTTGCCTTCCTCACCCATTTTGCTAATACTAAAAGTGATTAGCAGGAATTCTGACAAGGAAAAGATGAGTGATCAAAGAGGGAGGGGGAGGCCTATTGGCGAGAATCGGCAAGAATTTATATAAGAAAAAATTGTCTTGAGTTCAATTTTGAAGGCATGGGCGGTGTGGATTGTTGTGCTTAAAGGAGGAGTATGTGATGGCAGAGCACATGCAGGGTCTCCAACTGCAGAGGACACCCTTTTAGTTAATCCCCTTTTTTATTTCCTGTTGAAGAATGGCAATTTGGGAAACTTAGATAGAAGAGATTAATGAATAATGAGTGGCCCGGCTTCAAGAAAGTTTGTCACTTCTTGAACCTAACATTCGATCAAATACCTTGTAAACAGGCAATATGTTGGGTAACTGCAAGAGTATACTTAAAGGGCTTGTCGGTGTTTGACAAATACAAAGTTTCTTGAACATTCTTGAAACAAGTGCATTTAGAATAGTGAGTAGAGAACTTATAACTCTTTTCAAGTGATTTTACTAGTTCCTGAGACAACAGTCACTCATTTCTTGCATCAATTACCACTTTCAAAAGTGTTCTCTTGATGGTGCATTGTTTTTCATAGATTTCACTGTACTGTTAGCTGGGGAACTTGAACATATTAAAACTCAATTGTGGAAGCCAAAGTGCTAGTGATTTGCGGGTAATTGCCTACTTGAGAACCATGTTGGTGTCACGTGCGCTGTTTCGTCTCACATATTCTCAGCAGTTGAAATAGTTTTCTGTTGCATTTAACCTTTGTATACTCTCTTTGGGTATGCAAATTTGAAAGGTAAAAAGTTTGGTACAAAAATTTAAAAATAATGTAAATATAGAAGAGAGAGAGAAAAAGTGTTATTTTGATATTTGGTATGTTTGGAAGAATTGATTTCCGAATGATGCAAATTTGCATCCAAACATAGCCTATATTTTACCATCTGATAAGATGAAAATTGTGGACGTCTTGACACCAAACTAGTGTAAAATGAAAGGGTAGATCTTTGATGGTGTAGTGGAGTCATGTTGTGGATTCTCTACGTTTGATTTTACCATCACCTACCTCACCAAACTAGGGCATGGATGTTGATATGCAGCTGCCCTATCTCTTTCAATAACATATCCAGATCAAAACAGCACTTAACAGATAGGATTCTTGAAAGTTGATTCGTCATAGATCCAAACTTGAAAGTTGATTTTTCAGGTTCAATTTGTCAGTTACTCCTTGTTAGAAAAGCTTTCTCATCAATGGTACTTGTTTTCTGGCGTGGGAATGACTCAGCATTGGATAGGTAGCAAACATTTCCACCTCTAAAAGTTAACCTAACCTGAGGTGTCTGATAAAGAGAACATGAGCATGCATTTCTTCCAGAAAGGGGTTAAGAAAAGTTCATTTTCTGTTGACCTCATAAGCCTAAATTAGTTGCATCTTTTGAATGTATGTTGTCATAATCAAGAATACGAGGCTGCTAGGAATTTAAGCTTGATCCAATTCTTGTTAGGAGTGGGGTTTTGTCATTAGGTCTTTATAAGAATTAGATGGTTTGCAGCACCTACACAAATTCCTTTCTGTCTGTGTCTAATAAAGCAATCAAAAGCTCAACCACCCATTTTCCCCTAACTCTTCATATTTTCAATATTGTTTTCTCCCCTTCATTGGGCTTGAAAAAAATTCATACATGAGGCTTGTTGCCGTCTTGCTTTCCAGCTGGAATTGTGAACTTCGGGCAGAATGCACGCGTCACCAATAGTGAAAGTGTTCCAATGAAAATCGATGGGGATGATGAGAGAACATGCTTTGCCATGAGACATTTGGGTTTTGGTTTTTTGAAGTATACTCTCAGGTAGTCTTTTCTTTGAATATAATTAAAAAGTTGAAATAATGCCACATGGGAGACAAAGGAGGAAACCCCATTACAGTAATATGCCCTAGTTTTTTTATGCCAAGTTCTCTGGATCGTCGAGTGCATTGAATGCATGGAGGCAGCATGGATCTCCATGCATTTTCATCTTCTCAAGAGTGTCCCACAAGAAAAGGTCACCCCCCACAAATTCATGAGCGGAAAATGGAGAACAAATGCCCACATTGAAAGCAAACATATAAATAAACTGACCGGATCAAGCTTCAAAAACTTCTTGTCCATCTGGGTTAAGGGGTGACCACCTGGTTCAACCCCCTTGCCCTTTGTTGTGATTTGTTGTGAAAAATTCATTGGAACACAAGGTAGGGTGGAGCCAGGTCTGAAGCAAGGGATGGGCTGTTGCCTCACGAGCAGCCAGGCTTGTTAAAATTACAGTGGTGTTCGGAGGCGTAGAGGATACTAGTACCAGTCAATTGGATGGCAAGAGGGCAGTCTTTCTAGTGTATAATAGTCACAAAAGATCTCTATTTCCTTTTTGGCATGTACATAGAGAATGTTGTTTGCACATGAAAAGAAGCTCCTGGCCGAATATCTACACTAACAGCAGAATCTTGGCAACCACACAGATAAAATTCTGCATTCTGCTACAGCAGTGAGCACCGCTGCTCCAATTGGAAGGACATCCTCATCAAGAAAGAGATGAGGAATGCAGAAAGTTAAGTGAACAGAACCCATTTTCTGGTTTCCCTTTCTGACTCCAGTGCTGAACACAGATGGCTCCTAGAATCATCACCTACAGGGCAAAGTCCTGACCCAGCCATAATAATTGTATAAATTGAGAAAATATGTATCGTGGGTTGACCAACTCACTTGGGAGGCCACCTGAACTTGATGTCACAAGAATTATAAAATTGGATGCTATGTTGATGATTAGAGCCTCGCTCGCCCCTTTTCTATCTGAACTAATTCCTACTTGGACTGATATTTCTCCCTTTTACTTTTCCTATGACATTCTTTTATCAGTGTGTAATATCTCCATATTGGATGACATGCAATGAAAAGAAATACTTCGCATAAACCCTTCAACAGCATATAAATCAAATGTCGCAAATTGACTTCTAAAGCAATTTTTTTCCAAGATAACATCAAATGTAAGTCTGAAGCATTGTTACTTCCATCATCCAAGCAAATATTTATGATGAGGGTGGCATTTAGACCTAGCAATGACAAAAAAGAGCAGCCATATATCTCTAAAATTCCTATATATATACACACAGTAGTAAGTTCCCAGAAATCTCAATAAACATTACATCATGTATAGAAAGGATTGTGCTCCGCTATATACATATATATGTCCTTGGTATCCATAGCTAAATGTGCAAAACACTCAAGTTCCCACACAAAAAGAGTAGCTCAATTTCTAGTTAGTTATTCACTTAATATAAAATACTGCCACAGCGACAAGCAATACAATGAGGCTGATGGCAATGAGTACCTTAGACATGTAGCCTGAGGATGACTGTGAAACTGAACGTATAGATGCACATACATCCTCAGGTTCATTATCTGGTAAATCACCTCTGGCCTTCAAACTAGTGCTTAAATCATGAGAATGTCCATCTTTATTGTCAGAAGTGGACACTGATTCATCTGTAGCAGTATTCACAATCTTTGCTATGCCATCCTGCAGGCAACAATACTACAAAATTTAGAATCATTAAACAGAAATATTGACATTGGGCAACATAAATGGAAAATATATCCCACCTGAGTCGACTTCCCTTCATCGTTTATTCTACTGTCAGTTGATTTATTAGAAAGGACACACTCAACTGGACCCACGTGAAATTTCTGCAGGCGAATCCTCCTAGGAGCAGTTCCATGTGCTACAGAGTTTTGGACAGTAGCTTGATTTGAAATCTTGCGAGGTCTTATCTTAATTTCAGTTCCAGAAGTGGTGCCTCCCACAGCATGGCCATCATAAACGCCAGCTTCAATATTCGACAAGCAAGGGATCTGATTGCCAACAGAAACAGCTATCAAATCATTTGGTACTTCAGAAATGTCATTTGCAAAACCCAAATTTTTGTCATCATAATGACTGCTAACATGCAAACTGTGACCACTTTGCTCCAAAGCTGCCATATCACAAGTAACTTCACTCTGGAACAAAGACGCTTCCTTGATATTGTCCTTGATGGAAGCGCATTGCAGTTCAACCTAGAGTAAGCATAAGAATACCACAGGGTCAAATATGAGCACACAGATCAATAACCAGGCTTCCAACAACATTTGCTTGAAGTTCAATGGCCAATTAATACCCAAAAAGCAATAACATTGACTTCCATTTACCTGTCTTTGAGACACCTCACACTCTGATTCATTACTAGAGTTATTGTCCACTGCCGATTGCAGAATGTTAATTGGAGTGTCAAGAGATGACATAGAGCAAAAGTCATCGAAGCTCAGTGCCTCAGGGTCCTTGAGAACTGAGTTCAAGAACTCATCAACATCAATATCAGCAGCATTTGTTTCATACTGGATATTGTTTTGAATATTGTTCATGTCACCAGTAATGCTGTTATATGAATATGAATTTCCAGACCCTGATTGCATCTGGGGGTGCAATGGGGAGAAAAAGTTCTGATCTGATGGATGGTGCTCAAGGGAACACCAACCTCTCAAAACTTCTTCCAGCTCAGGATTAGGCTGGATAAGAAAGAAACAAAATGAGTAACTAAATAGAGAATAAAGAAAGCCTAAGCAGTTATAAGAATATATTAGTATTGAAAGCATAGCAAGAGAGTTAAGTTGGCAATTCTTTCACTCACCTCTAATACGATTTGCTCAATCTCATTGGGGATGCTGCTGTTGTTCTGACAATCAACAGGTACTGAAGTGTCAAGTACAACAACCCCAGAACTTGAAGCTGGACAGCTATCAACACTCAAAGGCAGCATTTGGGCCGGGCAAGTGGGACTAACTGATTCCATTAGTTCAACTTCAGCAGTCACAACGGTAGGAGAAGAGACAATCTCTTCAACTACATTGGAGTTTGAACTTTCAGAAATCTCATCTTGTGCCTTTTTAAACAGACGGCAGAGAACAAAGGCAGCCTAATAAAAGAAATTTAATCATAGATTAAAAAAAGACAAACCAAATGCGTACCACAGGCACCACACTACACACTAGCTGCAATCTACATAAAAAGTTTGATAATCAGCAAACAATTCTCTATATTAATTCATGTGACCTCTTCAGATCATCTGATAGTATGTAATGCCACCTATTTGATCTACATGCACTTCTTTTAAAATTAATTAAGGCCATAATACAATTACATATATGAATTCATAAGGCAGACTAAAAACTAAGGTAAGGGTGTTGGCCTGTTTCTTCGGATTTCTGGAAATATTAGAAATCTCCAATCACCAATCTAACTAAAGCCGCTAAATTTCAAAATTAATCCACCATCAACTTAAGTAAAGAACATAGCCATTTTCTCCAGGTACATGTGGAAGCATACTTCTCAGCTTCAAAAGCAATGCATCATGCGAACAATTTAACTGCGAATAGGACAAAATATTGCTATCTCTCCAGCAAAACATAGCAGCATATTGCTAGCTTCGCAAGAAACACGTCATTGAAACAGTTAACCAAGAATAGGAAAATAATTTTGCTATATTAAAGGTGCATACTGAAATTCCAACCTGACCAGGATGGGTGCCATCCAGTGACTTATCAGTAGCACGATACTCGTGTATCACCCAGTGTGTCCTCTTGCCATCCGGTGCACGACCTTTGTAGAAAACTAGAGTCTTTTTTAACCCAATTTGTACTCCCTTCCGTGAAGTTATCTTCCTATCTTTGCCGGTTGCTTTCCAATAACCCTTTTCTGTTGCACGATTCAATCTTTGACCATTTTGATACTTGTGATCCTTGGGGCAGAAGAAGAACCATTCGTTGTCTATCGACTCCAATGCAGACATATCTGCGGAAATAGATAAATAAAAAACTCATAGCCTAGCTTCAGCTTCCAAGAGCCACTAACAAAAAGTAGCATTCGAACAGATAATTTCTAATAAGAAAACTACTCCAATTCTAAGGTTAATCACCACCAAGCCCCATCGAATCTGCATTTCATAATCAAATATAACTTACACAAGCGACTAACAGAATTTACTCATAATATTGATATAGAGTTTCTCCCGTATTCTAAACTCAACAAATTCATATAAATAACACGATGAAATACATGCACAAGAACAAGATCTTCGAAGATTTTTTTTTTTTTTACCAGACAGTGAAAACTAAAAAATTAATTTCAAATTGCTTCTGAGAAAAGCCCTAAGAGAATCCATTGAGTTCTGCCAAATCCCAACGACCCACAATCATATTCGCACAGCTCAGCAAGGAACAATTCACATTACTCAAAAAAAACCCACTATAAAATTAATTCCTTTTCAACAAAAAGCGCAGAAAGGAAACCGAATCGGGGCAAAAAGAATACCAGGCAGGTCCCAGGGCTCGTATTTACAGATATCAATTTCACGAATGGCCGTCACTTCTTTGTCGCGTTTATTGATTTTCAGCCGCAAATAGTGATCGATGAGCTCCTCGTCCGTAGGTCGAAATCTGTATCCCACCGGCAAGGTGTTCATCGGAAGCACAGCCATTGGTCAAACTTCTTCCTTTTTTTTTTGGCTTTTTAATCGTAAAACAAAATAAAGTCTTAAACAAACAGTTGAAAATAGAGAACGATGGTAAAAAGCAAACAAATTTATAAGAGAAGAAAACACAGTTCATAAAGAGGAGCGAGGTTGAGGGAAATTCAGTGGGGCACGAAGATAATAGAGATCGAGGCAGAGTGGAACTTTCAGAGAAAGTGCAGAGACGAATTCAGTGTCTATACCGTGTGCGACTCACAAAATGACCATTTTGCCATCGCTGAGAGGAGAAGGCCCTTCCTTCTCCCATTTTGCCATATGACCTGCTTTATTATTCTTGAGAATATATATATATATATATATATATAAATAGGAGATGTATGTCTGTATGTGTATCAAAAAATTAATTAAGGAACAAGATTTTTTTTCTGATTTTCTAACTATTTTGCAAGGTTTTAAATTTATCAATTTTTTGCACATGGTGTGAAATGTTAAATTAAAAAATTTAAAACTGTGACTGTGCTATTTATTTTATTACTCATTAATCAACTCGGAAAGGGCTGCATACTAATGATGAATAGAATTGAAAAATACGTATCTGGGGAACTAACTGTGGAGTTGATTTCCAGAAGGAAACTCCAAAAAGGGTATCTTGGGGAATTGGAATTGGAATTGGCTGACCCAGTGGCAAAAGGTATGGAGTTCATAGTCATGCAACCAATGCAAATCCAACACGTGTAATTGCTTCTCAGAGTGTCTTTCTTTCAGGGAAAAAGTGTAGCTGTGGACAATAATTCAGTGGCCATTGCTCATGCTCGAACCCAACTTTTATTCAAATTCTCGTCGCAAACTTTATTTCACTAAATATATTATTTAATAATATTTTTATTTAAATTAAAATTTATTTTTTATCACATATATAATTAATTTTTAATTATTATATTTATTTATTATCAATCAATACTTATATATATTAAATATATATTTATATTTATGTTTATTAAAAAAGAACATGCTTTACACATATAACATAAATAAATATTATATTTTGCAATTTCATAATTTATTATTTTTTAATTATTATATTATTTATTCTTAATATTTTACACAATATCTTGTCATCATAAATTTAGATAATACTTTTTACTAAATATATATTATCCTTTATTCAAATTGTCATATAGTACATATTATTTAATTAAATATTTGATATTTTTATTGAAATTACTATATGAAAGCATTCATTTTAAATTTTCTTAATGTAATTTTAATTTGACAAAAAATTATAATGTTTTACTGGCAAGTTGCTAGGTAGTTTATCTTATTAAATATTATATATTTGCTGCTTTTCATTCAAACTGTAATTTATTTCTTTAAGAATCATGTTTTCTATTTGGATATATTAAATAAGCATCTATAATATGGATTATTATTTGTATATAGTAAAATTATTTAATTATTTTTGTTTTTTAACACATTGCTTTATTTTATATTTTTTCTCAATTATAATTTCAAAATTGATGTCCAATTATATCATAATCTATCAATTGTTCTTTAATATTTATGTGCTAATTTTTAAGTTTTTAAATTTTGTCAAATTAATTTTAATTTATAATCCTAATATATCAGTATTATTAATTAGAGCATATTAAAGTGAATTACATAAATATTAAATTTGACTACTTATTAAAATAATTTAAAACATATTGCTTATTTTTACTACAATAGTTTTATTTAATAATAATATATTTTGTTATTTATTTGAAATTTTAACTTCTTGTGACATTATTTACATCACTATTTATTTTATTTTTGTAATTTTCTTTGATTGATATTTATTTATATGATTTTTTACACGTTACTTTTTTTTATACTTATAGAGTGGTATAGTTTTAAGTTAGTATCCTTTAAAAATTTTGGCAATGTTTGTTTGGTTTTTGAATATATATTTTTATATGTATTTTTCTTTAGAATTGTGTAAAAATAAAAGAAAAAAATAATAAATTTTAAAATATGTAATGATTGTAGTGTACATTTTTTGGTATAAAAAATGAAAACAAACATTGCCTTTATTATTATTTAATTAAAAACAACAATTAAGAACTTCATATATGCATAATATAGATGATTGATAATTATAGTAATTAACTAAGTAATTTAGATAATTTAGAATTCTATTAATCCTTTATTTTAATTTATATATAAATAACTATACAAAAAGTTTAGATAGATTAGAATTTTATTAATATTCAATTACAAAAAATTTTAAATTTTAAATAAAATTTTATTTTTGCCTAACAACTTTACTTGTAGTATGAGTATTACTATAAATGTACATTCAGAATATCTCAAAAACACATGCTTATAAATTTTCATATGTACAACATTATTTCGTAAAATTTTCCTTTTTTAAGTATATCAATTTATTTCTAATACTATAAATTTACTTTTATATTTAAATGTATTTTAATAATATTAATTTCGATGGGATCTCTTAATAAATTTCTAATAAATAATATGTTGTATTTTTAAGCCTCAATAATTTTTATTCAATCTTCATATTATCAATAAATAAACTTTAAGATAATATGTGTGTGTGTGCGCGCGCGCGTGTGTACAATTAATAAAATTTATATACAAAATTTGCACATTTAAATTGTTTTTAAAATATTGTCTATTATTATTAAATGATATTATTATGAGTAAGTGCCCTCTAATAGATTTATTATTATTTAATTGAAAAAAATTAAACACTTCGTATATAATATAAATAACTAATATTTATAATAACTATATAAGTAGTTTGGATAATTTAGTAATCTACTAATTTCTTCAATTTTAATTAATTTCAAAATAATCATACAAGAAGTTTATATGAATTAGAATTCTATTAGTATTTAACTATTAAGATGTTTATAATTTAAGTAGCATTTTTTTTTTTTTTTACTCGATCAACCTTATTTTAAGTAACATATATTTTCACAAAGTGTCAAAAACGTATAATAAGATAAATACTTTTATGCATAGTATAGAAACACAAGTATCAACAGTTCATAATTTACATAATAATTGTTTTCTTTAAAATTCATGAAGATTAGTACAAGACAAGTTTGTATTAGTTTTATGTACAGAAATTAAATTTTTAATATAATAATATTTTTTCCATACCTTGCTAATTTGACTTTTATTTATTATTAATTTTTTGTGATATTTTATCATTATGATTTTACTTAATATTTTTATTAAATATGTATTGTTTTTTATTCAAACGATCATACTGCATATGTTACATATTAAAATTTATAATATTTGTATTGCAATGTATGAATGTCTTAATTTAGATTTTTTTAAAAATAATTTCAATTTGACAATATTTATGACATTGTACTTGCAAATGCTTATTATCCACTTATTTAATGTTAATTTTCTAGTTTTTCTTTCAAATTATAAATTATTTATTTAAGAATCATCTATAATATAGATTATTATTTTTATGTAGTTCAATTATTTAATTATTTTTATATTTCAATACATTAGTTTATCTCATATGTGACAACAAATCATATTTTTAAAATTGCAATGCAATTATATTATAAATTATCATCAACCTAAACACATTAAATTATCACTACGCATCATTCTTTAATTCAATATTTGTGAACGAAATTTTTTGTTTTGTTTTAATTTTGTAACATTGATTTTATTATGTAATATTTTATATTTTTTATACATTACTAATTACTGCATAACATAAATATTAGATTTGACTATTTCTTATAATATTTTTTGGCATATATTTGCATTTTCATATTTAATCATTCTTCCATAGAACTGTCTTTATTTAAATATATCATTTATTTCTAAAGCTATAAATTTACTTTTATATTTTAAATGTATTTTAATAATATTATATTCACATAAGCCTATTAATATATTTTCAAACAAATAGTGTACTTGTGCTTACAATGTAAAGTAAATATCATATCATAATAATTTTTGTCCAGTCTGTATAGTTTTATATCATATATAATTAAACTTTAAAATAAATTTAACTTATATCAAATAAACATCACATATTAATAAAATTTACAGTCAAATTTTGTACATTTAAAATAGTTCATAGCGTATTGTTTATTTCGTAACTATATTTGTAACTTATTTTGTTTATTTGAAATTTTTACTCATTGTGTTAACATTATTTATATTGCTACTCATTTTATCCTTTTGTAATTTCACGTGATAGAGATTTTGTTTTTTTATTATTTTTGAACACATTAATTAATTTTATATTTATTAATTAAGTGATATAGTCATGAGTTAGTATTCTCTAACAAATTTATTATTATTTAATTAAAAACAATTAAACACTTTATATTCAAGTAAATAATTAATAATTGTAATAACTGTTAAGTAGTTTAGATCATTTAGGATTCTATTAATTTTTTAATTTTAATTAATTTAAAAATTACAATAGAAGAAGTCTAGATAATTTAAAATTGTATCATTATTTAAATACTTAAATATTTATATTTTAAATAGAATTTCACTTTTACTTAACTAAACTTATTTTACTACATACGAACATTTAATTAAGAATAGAGATGTAATTTAATAATGTGCCAAAAATACTAAAAAGGATACATGCTTTTATATAGTAGTAGATTTATACTCTGTAATATAATTATTATATGTATAAACTATCACATCATTGAATTATTATCATATATTTTACACATATATTCAAATAAATTATACTATTTATCTTATTAAAAAATTCTTTCTAAATATATTACGCATTTCAACATAACTCTTACTAAATATTATATCCAACAAAAACTCCACTAATATTATATCCAACAAAAACCCCACTCCCGAGCATAGCGAGAATCGCCACAAAAAGGTTTCCTTGTATTTATAGACTTTACATAAATTTATTGTTTTAAAAAAAATTATGGACAAGAACAAGCATGAAACTCGGAATAATTCCAAATCTTATTTTCATCTTCTTTAATGGATTGGACACTGAGGGTTCCCTTTTTGACATTTGAAAGAAAGGATTAAAAAAGGAATCTTGAAAGCACAAATTGCAAAGAATGAGAGAATGCACCTGTTCCCAACTTTGACTTTATATACCTAAGAAATACAAAAGGGACGTTGTTTTCGTGCAAACAACTAATGTTTGTGGGGTTTAAAGAGATCATTAAAAAACCTATTAATAAATCCCCTAGAATATCTCAAAAGGTCTCAAGAATTTTAAATTACAGTGTAGACCACTCTCACAAAACACCCTTCATTGTCACAATTTCAATTTCAAAGTTGCATTTACAGCAATCTGTGCAACTGTTGGAGCTCGGAAGAACAATTACTAGCATAGGTAGCAACAATAAATGCAAGTGTCTTCTAGTGGGTCCCAATCAAAGAACCATAACTATAAATTCAGATGCCATGTAAAAAAAGGCATGAAAGGAAGTGCAATCTCATACAATTTACAAGATTAGATTGCCACTCACCTTCCTACGAACTCAACTTCCTATCCTAACTTCCATGTTATATGATGTTTTTTCTTTTGTCCTTGTTTACAACATGAGATTGTGTACCTATGAGTGGTGCAGCAGATCTCATCCAGATTGATACAGCAACAAATATGCCAATGGAGATAAAGCCAAAACATCCTCCTCAGCTCCTAGTTTTTTTTACACTTGTAATGTTAAGTCTGATTCAGGCAGCAGCAACCAGCAAGTGTCACAATGTCAATCTAGAGCATGGCATTCTCACGGGCGAAAACACCACAGTCAGGCGAGCGTGGTCAGAAAGAGAGTAGTCTTCCGGCCACATCCCTTTCTCTACTTCTGTGGGGAAGAGAACTGCATTCTTGACACTGAATCCAATGGTTTGCGAAGTACCATTGGCGACATCATCCCAGTTGTCAATGCTTGCTTTGTCTCCCTGCTCAGACCATGAGGCATTCCATATGCGCTGCTGCAATGGCATTACAACAATAAGCACATAGAAACACCATTTCTTTCGATTTGTGCCATTCAACGAAAATAATGCAGATAATAAGAGAGTAGCATCTGATACCTTGAATTCTTTATAGTCAAGAACACCGTTTGCATCGATGTCTGCCTGCACCCATAGTTCCTGTACCTCTTCAGCGCTCAATCCATTACAGTGGCCGATCAAATTAAGCTGTAGGAACAAGAAGGAGAAAGTTTTGATGGTTTGCACTGTGTTTCATATGCCAAGATATCAAAATGATAACAAGAATTACAAAATGCCCACCTGCCTTAATGCTTCACAGAAGCCCATGAAGGTGATGTAGTCACCTTGGCTATCGGCCTTTAGAAAAGCAAAAGCATTATCCTCTGTCAGTGATGCTCTCCTGAGTTGATACTGTAAGGACAACCAAAACTGAGTTCCACTCCTTCAGACAGGATTAACACAAACAATGCTCACTAAAAAAATGATAGCATGCATAAAGCAATAACGTGCAGAAAAATTCAAAAGTTTCTGGGGTCATAAGGATCTAACATGTCAAAGGGACATATATATATTCTATGAATATGCACGTCTCAGCAGTATAATCATAAATGCTGTTAATAAGTTGTTCTATAACTTCATTAAAGCAGAAAGATGCAATGCCTTGGAAGGAAATGTGAAAACACATCAAGAGAATACATTAAATCTTTTTTTAGAACCAGAAAATTATTAAGAAAAACTCACGTTTCTTACCTTGAACATTCCAAAAACTGCTTCACTCCAACTAGTTTTAAGCAATTTTCCGTATCTATTTGGATTAAGAAGCCATATGAAATCAACACCACAGATGTTTCCACGATGGTTGCGGTGGCTCACCCACTGCATCAATGCACACGACATTATCAGAAACCAGAAAATTTTATCCATAAATGAGTATCTGAAAAACAAGTTACAGTCAGCGGATAATTACCTTGTGAGCGTCCGCATCGGTATATTGATGAGCAGTATCATAGGATGATACAAATCCCTGAGATCTAAGAAACTTGTAGATGTGACCCCTCTTGCTTCCATTCCAATCACTGTCAAAGTTGAAGAAATATGAACAAGGTAGTTGAGTTTCAAGTTAGATTAACGTGGAGACCTTCCACTATCAATAAAATGAGTAAGAAGCATACCCGCACAGTAAGATAGGCAAGGGATTGAGTTTGTTTTCCTTTTGATATGATTCCACATATTGCAATATTTTGTAGACCTACAGCAGAAACAATGAGAAATCAAATTGAATGACCTAACAGCATCAATAAAATGAGTTGAAGTGTCAGGTACGTGGCATAGAAATCAGCATACCTGACGCAAACGCTCCAAGCACAAACTCGAGTCGTGTGGAAACAACAAGTGGGTATTTACTATGAGAATTTCTTGGCAAACATTACTGTTCCTACATTGTGAAAACGGTGCAATCAGCTCAACATGCAACAGCTGAGCGACACGGTCCCCGAAATCATTGAAAAGCAACTCTCGGTGGTTGACGATCCTAAAATGGTCCTTATGAACAGCAGTCAGCAGACCTGTAAGATATTCAAAGAAAACTATACATTATAACCGAGGGAAAAAAACCATTGTGTAATGGGCAGTTATCATTGAATAAATGCAGCAAGCAGCTTCTGCCAAAAATGGTGTGTAAATGAAATTTCAAGATGGACCAAGTTTGACAAAAAAATAAGAACGACCAAAAGTGATGTTCAATTTTCCTAAAACTTCTGTATGACCCTGAAGAAATTCACTTAGTTCTTGGTTTCCTTTTAGATGATCCTTCTAGAAAAAGGTCATTTCGAGAAACTTCGAATTACATCCACTGGCATGTGAACCCCAATCACGTGTGGTGCCAACCTACCAAGGACTCCAAACACATCTGCAGTTGGATGCTAAGTCACACACAGAACACAGAAGGAAAGATCTAAAGACAAGAAAAGTATGCCAGAGAAAATTCCATCAATGTCATTCAGCATGTACCCAGATAAACACCAGAAACGTATATCCTCAAACACTGATGTGGTTCTATTTGAATCCAACAAATGTGTAATTCCAGTGATCACAATTACTGCATCAAAATGTCTCTAATGCTCTGAAAGGGCACAACCACATACCGTCTCCGCGATTATTTGTTCGGGCAAGCTTGAAATTGATGTAACCAGCATCGCCCAGCCTCTTATCATAGATACTCACCAGCTCTTCATTCCCAACCCAGAATTCCTGCAACAGCCCCGAAAAAATACACATCATCAAGTTCACATCTTTATTCAGAAAATCAAAGAAAAACATCCCACAATTGAGCCAAACAAGGAGAAGGGCAAAACCTGAAGACAGATGATGGAAGATCTTTCACACAACAACCAATCCAGAATCCTCTGGTTCCTGTCCAGCCAATGATCCTTGACATCGCTTTCCCTGTAGCTGGGGTCCTGCCATCAACCCCCACAACGCACATCACAACAAACCCACCAAAAAAAATCCAAGATTTTTCCAATCCACAGACACATGACAATTAAGCAATTACGCCAAAAAAAGGGATGTGAAACAAATCCACATTGATTCGAGAAAAAAAACGCACTCACCAACAAAGCACACTACCAATTAGTTACCTCCTTATTGAGTCTCTTATAGATAGGCGCGAGAATATTGAAAGTTGTGCAGGAAACGCAAGTGGGGTCTTTAATCGACGAGGCGATCGCATAACTGCCGATTCTCGAAACCTTCCGTATATTTATACTTCTGCTCTTCCTCCCCATTTACTGGCAGAAAACGTAAAATTCTCCAAGCCGGCCGGCAGCTAAATTTTTAATTGGATGAATGAAAGAACCAAAAAGGGCATGGGAGAATTCGAGAAAAAAAAAATCAGACACAGTAATAGCGTTCTTGCTCTATGGGAGACACGAAATTTGATCGATTGTTTAGATGTGGGCAACGTATGATGACGATTTACACAACCAACTGAGTTAATTGCTATAAACCAGGAATGCAAATGAATATGGCCGAGAGAGAGAGAGAGAGAGTAAAGCTGCAGAGAGAATGGTGTGTGTGTGTGTGTTTTTCTATGTATGTTCAAGCCAGTTCATTATTACACACACACACACATATATATATATATATATATATGGAAATTAATGGGTGTGATTCGTTGGCAGCGAGTTGTGCGCAGAATACAGCCTTCTCTGTATTATTATCTCTTTTTTTATTTTTTATTTTTATCCTTGACGATTAATAAAAAAAAGAATTTGATGGAAAAAAATAATGGAAAGTGTAAGAAGTCAGCAAGAGCTCCCCCATTTGCCGCCACAACACGACACGACCTGTCGTTGCCAGATTCTACTCCCTCTTTCGGTTAATTCAAAGGAACCTTTTGCATTTATTTAAACAAAATACTCAGACAACTAAGTAACACAATCATATATTATTAGGGCTTCTCTTTGCATAATAATAACAATCATTATGCATTCAAAAAGCGCCATTCATTAACTATTAACCATGTCTTCAACTACTGTGTGTACAGTTTAGTAAATATGACCGAATCAAATTAAAATCAAAATTTCGATATATGCTAGTTTAATATGCCAATGCATGATATAAAATATTGAATGACTAAATATATACTAATTAGATATGCCAATCCACCTTACAAAACATTGGATGATTATGGTAAGTTGTAGGATATGAAAAAGAGTACAAAGTCTTGGGAAAACTTTTTATTTGAAAGTGGTTAAGGTTTATGATTTCATCACCATATTTCTAGGATGTTGATAAATGGTCAGAACTCTTATAGAGTTGGCAAGTAATGGCAATTAATCAAATACTACTTGATCTATGGTTAAAATTACAGTAAAATTCCAAGGATACATTGGTCCACTAATTAAACATAGATTTTAAAGATGCCCCATTAATTGTGTTTGCAACAATTATTTAAGCATCTACGGAATCAGATTTGCTGGACCAGTGAAATAAATTCAAAGTAAGATAGGGCATATAATTGACAAATTGAGTTGCTTCAATTAGATTCTATTTAACATTCTTTAGAAACTTCTTTTGGATTTGTATGATGATAATTATCGATTTGACTTAGAAAAGGAAAAGCAAAAAAAAGTAGTCAATTTCTTTTACCATCACGACACAAAATTTACTCAATGCCCTTGTTAAATAATTCAATTTAGAAGTTGATAGGGCATATAATTGACAAATTGAGTTGCTTCAATTAGATTCTATTTACCTTCTTTAGAAACTTCTTTTGGATTTGTAGGATGATAATTATCGATTTGACTTAGAAAAGGAAAAGCAAAAAAAAGTAGTCAATTTCTTTTACCATCACGACACAAAATTTACTCAATGCCCGTATTAAATAATTCAATTTAGAAGTTGATATGCTTTCTTATCTTAAGAAAAAATTTAAGAAGAATATTTGGAATGTTCTTTTGCACATATGTATGTATTTATTGCCTTCCATTGAGAAATGTAATGGGGAATATTATTCTAGATATTCAAAATATAAGAACATTCTTGAAATATTATATTTAAATGCTGTTTGAGTGAGCTTATAAATCTTTTTTACATGTTTGATAATTTTTTTATTAAAAAAATTTATAAAATTATAAATATTTTAAAATAAATTAACTATTTTCAACTCATTTTTAAACATTGTAAACTTATTCAATTTAATATATTAAAAACGGGCATAGGTATACTGAAATTACATTTTATTGGTAATGTTTAGTTCATTATATTACTATTATTATTGTTACGTTCAAAAATTACGATTACTATAATTATAAATTTTAATAAAATGTTATAAGATAATTTTACTACTGCTATTCAAACATTTTATTAGTGTATTTTTAAAATAAAATTTATAACAGTATAAGTTATATTTTTAAAATATTATCTTTTTCTATTTTTGATTTTTACATAAATTTTAAAATAAAAATAACTAAAATTACGTATCAAAATTTATACACAAAGATATAATACGTTGTAGGACGTCAAAATGGGTATGCAATGTGGCGCTGCATTCTCGGGAAAATTTTTTATTTGAGAATCCACGGAATATGATTTGCAGAACCAGTGAAATAAATTCAAGGTAAGATTGGGCATATAATTGACAAATTCCGTGGTTCTATTTACCTTCTTTAGAAACTTCTTTTGGATTTACATCACGATAATTATTGATACGACTTAGAAAACAAAAAGTAGTCAATTTCTTTTACCATCACGACACAAAATCCACTCGATGCCCCCTTTAAATAATTCAATTTAGAAGTTGATATCCTTTCTCATCTTTAGAGAATATTTAAGAAGAATATTTGAAATTTTCTTGTGTACACAGCCATCATGTTTGTCTTGCATTGCCTTCCATTCAGAAATGTGATTGGGAATATTATTATAGAAATCTAGAATATAAGAACATTCTTGGAATTTTATGTTTAAATGAAGTTTGAGGGAGCTTATAAATTTTTCTTATACATTTAAAAAAAATTATTAAAAGAGCATATAAATTTTAAAAAATATATATGTTTGAAACTTATAAATATTTTAAAATAAGTTGATTATTTTCAATTTTATAAGTCAATACCATTTAATACATTAAAGAGGACATAGATATCATTAAATTAGATTTTATTAATAATATATAGTTCATTGTTATGACAATTATTATTGTTACATCCAAAAAATTAAAATGAACTATAATTATAAATTTTAATAAAATGTTATAAGATAATCTTACTATTTTTATCCAAACACTTTATTAGTATATTTTTAAAATAATATTCATAAACTTATATGATTTTGTAAATTATTTAAAAGAAGCTTAGCTAAACACCCACTTACCTAAGATTAGAAGCGTTCATTTTTTTAATCTAATTTTCATATGGTCATTAAAAAAATGAAAGAAAATAAATCATATATTCACAAATTAAATAAAAATTTCTGAATAGTACTTCTCCGAAACTACAGGCAGAGTAAATCAAACCGACAGCCCCAACCAGAGTCTTGCTGGGTAAAACTTTCTGTGGGCAAAAAACAATCAAAACTAGTGGACGATGACGATGTTCGCCCATCGATATGCACATCCAAACGGGGCATGTATGGGTCCCCCATGCGCTTTAGATCGTTTCACCCAATAAAACAGCGACGCGTAGCATGGGAGAGTGCCTTGTTAGGAAATGGGGTTTCCAATTCCGAACAAATACAGGAGAAAGTCCTCAATTTAGTTAATTAAGTAACTAAATTATTATGTTCAGGGCCCACCCAATTGTTGTCTCCACATGAGCTATGCTAACCGTCCTTCAATTTGCTTGAATGACTTGTGTAAAAGTTGTTATGGCGTTGGAGATATTGGGTGTCATATTTATCTGCTCATTGATAATTACAATCCCCAGTCAAATTCTACGAAGACACGTAACTAAGGCTATCCCTTTTTGTCCAATATCAAGAAAGATTTTTGGCTATATTTGTTTGGTTATGAATGTGTGTTCTTAAGAAAACTCCTTTGAAATTGAAATTGTGAAAAAATAAGAAAAACGACGAAAGATAATTTGAAAAAATTATAATGACTGCAGTTTGAATATCTTTTTAAGATAAAACGAGACCGAACATAGCTTTTATTTAATAGAATTAACTATTGTAACCTTTAATGAAATTAATTATTTAGACATGGTGGCATTTGCCAAGAAACGTGTGATGCGTAAATGGTGTTAGAAAAACAAGAGGGAAGAAAATTACAAGGAGCGACATGGAAATGGAAAAGATAACAACACATAATAACAAAAAAACTTAATGACTTAATTTTTTTTTTTCATTTTGGATTTGCATTTCTATACCACACAAAACGTGTCAATTCATGTGCTTCTCATTTATGTGGCAAAAGAAAAACAAAAATGAAATCGGAAATAAAGGGCTAGATAGGGCAGCCAAGTTGGGAGAAATATCACAAAAACAGACAAAGAACGTGTTTGGATTGGCGCACTGTGACGCATGAATGAAAAGTGTCTTGGGCAACTTGTGTCCTAAAAACCAGCTGGCCACTGCAGAGTGCAGACAAAGTGAAAACTACTTGCACTTGTTTTCTCTGCCATGCTAGTGCCCATCGATTTAGCTTCCTTTAGGATGTAGTCAAGTCGAATCGAGCCTCGACTCAGGAATAATCTATACCATGTTATTATTTTAATAAAAATATATAGTTACATAAAATAGATTTATATATATACTTTTATATTAATTTTTTTTTATTTTTTATCATTTTCTTTTCTCTTTTTATTTAACTTACTATTTATATTTATATTTATATGTTTCCTTAAATTTTATCATTTTTTGAATTCTGTTGATGTTCATCATTTTTTAAATATTTTTGTTCGCACATTTTACTCATTTCAATTTTTAATTTTTCTTTTTCTCAGAACTTTTTTAATCTGTGTTTACTTTTAAATTTTCTCCTCTTCTCAATTTTTTTTGATATTCCTTTATTTTATTACTTTAATATTCTCTTTTTCTCAAATTTTTTGTAATAGCATAATTGAATCCGCAGCCCCTTTTATAGAAAAGAGAAGTTGTACCACTGAGCCAAGTGTATAGATAGACTTAAGGGTGAGATCGAGTTGAGTCGAATCGAACAGATGTACTCGAGCTCGAGCTCATTACTGGATCGAGCTGCTCGAACTCGAATTTACGAGTTAATCAGAAATATATTAGTAAAATAATAAATGTCTAAAATACCATACAATGAAGACTTATTTACAAAACTGTCATTGAGTCGAGTTTGTCGAAACTCGTCAAGTCAACATAGAGTCGACTCAAACTCGACTCGAGTAGCCGAGCTTGAGCTCAACAATACTCGAGCTTGAACCAAGTTTTGCGTCGAGCTACTCGACGAGTCGAGTCGAGTAGCTCGACTAACCCCACCCCTAGATAGACTCTTATTATAATATATACGTATATAAACCCTAAACTTTCTTTCGAGACATTTCCTTGTAAAAGAAAAATTTAATTGTTCACTTTGACAATGCTCAAATTCAAATCGAGCTTTGCGTTGAGCTACTCGACAAGTCGAGTCGAGTAGCTCGACTAACCTCCACTCTTAAATAGACTCTTATTACAATATATACATATATATACCCTAAACTTTCTCTCGATACATCTCCTTGTAAAAGAAAAACTTAGCTTGTTCACTTATATTCTATTATGACGTGTATAAGTCAGACGTAATATTGAAATTATTATACTACGAATTATATTATTTAAAATAATAGTAATTTAAGACACTGGTGTCATGTTAATTTTTGTTGCAGCTTTCAGAATGTGAGGAGAGATGTATAGACAGGGCACGGTAGATGTACAATTACTGCGATCCCAGCGGGGAACATATTTGAATTAAATAAGGAGACGCGTGATTAATATTTAATTACTAAAATATTGCATACGCAACCAAATCCGTAGGACATTATTAATACGTCAAACCGTACATGAAAATCATAAATTTACAGGCTACGTTTGCTTTGCAGTTTTTCATTCAAAAAAATATATATATATATATATATTTAATTATTACATTCTTTAATTTTTTTTATATATATTTACATAATTTTTAAAGTAAAAATATTTAAAAAGAAACATTCAAATTTAAAAACAAACATAGCCTTCTTCGATGAATTGATTAGATAGAAGAGGCATGCCAAGCTGGCAGAGGCACCTCACCCTGTGACATATTAATTGTGTACAGCATAGAAAGATGAATGATTTATTTTCCATGCCGACACCGAGATTAAATTTCTTCCTCGTGGAAATTAATGCTAAAACTAGGCGAGGATATTCAATCAATAGGATTAATGAACACTAACTGGACGTAATTAATAAGGCGTAAAAAGAAGATGAAAAATGTTTTACGTCCTAAAGGAACTAATTGCTAAAGAATTCATTCGGTTTGGAGTTAAGACCCTTTCCATGCTTTAATACTTTGAATAAATTACATATTAATATGTATATACACAATTACATTTTTTTGATCAAGCATAATGAGAAAGACGTAGAGCAATAGTGACACCACGATGGGACGGAGACAATATAAAGCGCGTTTGGCATGGGACGGTGTGAATTAAATTCTTTGACATGTATCCTCGTGGGACCCCAATTTAATTAAAATCTAGAAATTGAATAGTATCTTATACTTCACGTGCACTCTCAAAATACAGAGAAAATTTAATTATGTTAAATTTTTAAGATTTGGATAAGTTCACAAATTATTTTTATATATATTTAATATGTAATAATAATTGAATGATGTGATATTGTATAAATTTATAGAGCGAAAAAAAAAAAAAAGATTGTGAGTAGAAAATTATAGAATAATATATTGATTTGATTGTGAATAAGTATAATGATTGAAAAATTATAAGATAGTTATAAAAAGTGAGAGACAGTGAAATTTGAATAAAATTTGTATGTTAAGATATTTAATTTATAAAATTATTAAATGAGAATGAATAGTGTTTAAAATGGAAACAGAAGACAGCCAACATATTTTGCAATTCATATTCCTTCACGTTCGAATTTCTAAGGTAGAAATTACATACAATATTTCTAATGTATAGAAATATGAATTGTAAAGTAATTATTCTTTTCGTTATTACACGTCGGTTTACATCCAATAACATGGAAAAATAATATCTCAGCTAACGTGTGATGTCCATTGTCACGCTTCAATAATTATAAAAATTTAATTTTGAACTGTCAATAATGTTATTTTGTTCTATGTCCTTTTCATTGCTTAGTCAATTAGTGGCGTTTAACATTCCACACGGGCAAGTGTCCCTTCCATTTCACGTTTGTCTTCGTCCTGAATTCTATTGCATCTCACGGCAAACTAGTCAGTTGGAGTTCGATTATGATCCATAATATTTTAAAGTTTAATTGAATTTAAATTTTAATCTCATTATTTAATTTACATTTTTAATTTAATTTTAAATTTTATAAAATAATATTTAAATAATTATTAATTTTAAATTACTATTCGAATTTAACTCATTAATATCTTCGTTATTTATTCTTTGACCAATCTCTATGTGATATGCCTTTTCTTTTTACTGGAAAAAGGAATTTTTTTACTAATTTTCTGCTCGAACACACACATACATGAATCGCATAAAAATAAATAAAAATATGTGACACTCAAGATCAAGATTGTCGGTACTTGAAAAATGGTTAAAGTAACGAACATGTTTCACCAAATTAAAGACACCGTCGCAACACTTTATGCCTTGAAATACAAGATTTTCTTCATCGGAAGGAGTTAGAAACACGACAATAAAATGGATAAACTTAGATTAAGTACTTTCTTCTTCTAAGGATAAATGTCACATGTCAGCCTAAAAGGATAAAAGTAAAAAGTCGACGGTCTAAAACTAGAGTGGAAAATCATATTTGATTTGGTAAAGGAGACGGATCTTCGACTACAATATCATAGCCTGATCACGCTCATCTGACTTTCATATATATATATATATATATAATTAGGGCTACAATGATAATGATGGTTTAAATAATCTTATAAGTATATTTGCATCTTCACAATTTTTTAATTTAACATTCACCTTCAAATATCGTCTATTTGGAAAGGTGAGTGGGATGATAAATTAATATTTTGAGGTTTTTTGGATGCCAAAGGGTACTTTGAAAGACTCATTCCGAGGCACCAAGGTTATGTTTGGAACCCATTTTCAACTTCCAACATTTTATTCAATTTTACACTTTTAAACATATAATTTAATTGAACTTTCTTTTTAATTTAAATTTAAATTTTTTTTCTCTTTCATGTATATATCTAACTAAATATTTGTTAATTATTATAACTATTCATAATCAAATCAATACACATATTTTCATACACTCACATTTATATATATACTCTATAAACTAATAATTATATTTATATACTATCGTATTATACAATCATTATAATATATTTTATACATATATTTCAATAAATTAAAATATTAAAATTAAAAAAAATTTACAACCATAACATATTACACATTTAACTCAACTGCAATCAAGCATTATCTCCAAACAAAAATCCCCATCCAAACATAACCGAACTCAATGACGCGAGACCAAATTTTATTGGTGATTGGAATTAATGTTAGAGCTGCTTAAAGATGGTGTCATGGCGCAATCAAGTCCTCCATTAAATGACTAGTGTCAAGTGCCCTTCTTTTGACTTTTTCTATTTTTCATTTTTTTAATTAATTCTATTTATTAAAATACTTTAATATAAAATTCTATTTTCTATTTTATTTCTATCAATTGAGGTTTTGGTATATTTTATTTTTTTCTCAATTTAACATTTCTTAATTGGTATATCATTTTTTTTACCAATTTTTCCTCATGCATTAAAATATATTTTCTCAATTAATATAAAGAAAAACTTGTGTTTTATGGATGAGGTTAATGTACCAATATTATTTATTCAATAAGATTTGTAGGATTGACTTCCATCTACATGTACAAATATTGATTAACTATAATTAACAACAAATTAAAAATAAAATAAAACATGATTTTAATATATTTTTGTAGCATTTATATTTACAATTGTTAAGTTATAAAAAAATTAAAAAATTTAAATATGTTATAAAACTTAAACAGCTATAATTAATACAAATAAAAAGTAACATCTAAATTAAAGTATTTAATTTATTTTTATTTGTGCAAACAAACTTTAATGTATGAGAAACTAGTAAAAAATAATACACCAATTAATAAGTGTTAAATTGAAAATAAAAATAAATTATAACTAAACCTCAATTGATAGAAATAAAAAATAAAATAGAAAAAAGAATTTTAAATTAAAGTAACTTGAATTAATAAAAAAATTAAAACTGAAAAAGAAAAAAAAGGAAAAAAAAAAGAAAAGAAAAGAAAAGAAAACAGATCTTGACACTTGTCAAGATCTGCTGCACCCGGAGCAACCCATTAAATACACTTTTATGAAAGGTATATTTGTCTTTTATTAAGCACAATTAATGAACAAATATTCTTGAGCATAAAGTGCTTAAGATAACGTGCACTCCATTCTTAAATAACTTGGATAAGAATGATACGCTTTTAAAAAACTAAACTCGAAGAAACGGGTTAGGATTGTTTATAGTAAACCAAACTTTATTTGATCTTTAACATAGGAATCTAACAATAGTTGCAACATTTCATTGTAAATAATTGTATCTTTTAATCAAGAAAAGGTTGCAGTCTTTTTTATATCCTTGTTCCCTGGTTGCTAACTTTTTTTCCACGGAGAGTTGCACCCTTTTAATTATAAAATTATTTAATTTATGAAGTGTTGTAATCTTTTAATGGAATTCATTCGCATGAAAAGTTATCAAAAGTCATACATGTTTAATGAAGTATATTTGATTTAGATGAATAGTTGCAACTTTTACATTATGACCATTCGCATAAATAGTTGAAACTCTTCATTTTAACGATTGAAAATTAAAATTCATTGGAAATACATATTTTAACTATTTAAATAGGGGTACTTAATCTATACTCTTTTAATGAGGGTGGGACGCTTAGAGTTTGAATTTGGTTGGCAAAAAGTGTATTTCCTAAATTGCCGTTATCTGTCTGTGTTATGTATTAATTATCAAAGGCTAAATTGGTGATATTAATTATCATTCCTTCCACTGCTTAAAAGCGTTCTTCAGTTGCCACATAACTCCCCATAACCTTAACTCTTTAATTCTATCTTCATGTTGTAATTTCCCTCTTCCCAATTTGCAAACACCGAAACCTTATCTGCAAGATTTGTGGAGTGGCAAAAAGAAATTAGTCTATATTAAATGTTATTAATACAATAACTTACTGTCATTAATCTATACCAAATATTATTAATATAAATAATTTTAACATTTTTAGTGAATTATTCATGTCTATACTCTATCCTTAATCATTTATGTGTCATTGTATCTTTATGTGCATTTACTAATTTGTTAAATTTTATTTTTTTTAAATTACATTTATTATGTATGTTTTTTTTTTTTTCATATTCAATATTACAGGTGCAGGACAAAATTATTATAATTGAATTTTTATTAACAAGAAATTGTACAAATATAATTACAATTTGAATCAAATAAACTTTGTGAGTATAATACCTAACTTAATTATCTGATTCTTCTTCCAATTTGTATAATTTGAACATTAATTGAAGAATCCGATTGAAATTAGGAAAGCTTTTGAGATTTGATCCTCCTTAATATTGACTAAAACCTTTAATAACATTAATCCATTGGTTTAGCACTTTTGAATGTAGATCAAACGCCGTAATTTGATAAGTTTTTAGGAAGAACGCTTTGAATTTAATGATGAATTCTTTCGAACTTCTTAAAGTTGGTGGAGAGAATTTGAACTCCTTAAATGTTTCTTTACTTGAAGTCCTCTTGTTTACAGAGAATTTTTTTTGTTGCTGTTGCCTGGTTGCTTGATGTGCGTCTTTTTTTTTTTCCTTGTGTTGTTTTGGTATCCTTCCCTAAGCCATCAAAATTTACTCATAAATACAAGGGTGGGGGAAGCCTGTATTTGGCGAGTGACGTGATGTAACTTGATTGGTTAGAAATATTTGATTTGACAATTCTTTTTTTAATTAGATGATTACGAATTAATTATTAAATTAATAATATTTTCCTTTTAAATTTGTAAGGCTGGACACATGGCATGATTTGATGGGCCAATCTTAACACATTGATTTGTCAGTCAATTTTATAGTATAATATTAATTATTTTATTATTTAATTTAACTCTTACAATATAAATAATTAATAATTAATATTTGGTTGAAAAAAATGGCTGCCTACCACAGGGAATATGTATATGAGCTCTATTCTTTTTTGGCGCGCAGCATCGACTATGCCCTAGTTGCTGTTGATGGTCCACCCGTACGCGAGTCATGACCTCCACTTTCTCCCTCTCGTGATCTGATCCCTCCAACACCCCACCACCCACGTGACCTGCTTCCGCGCCAATGCACATGCACGCATATGGCACCCACCTTTAATTTCTCCTTCGATATAATCCACCACAGCCCTTAAATCTATGATCATGCCTGCAGTCCGCGTGAGTTCTCAACGAAACTACTCTCACAAAGCAGCGGCCACTGCTGATGGAGATTCAGAACGAAGAAGAGGCCACGACGATGAAGAAGAGGAGGAAGAAACACCTGGAGAGGAGGACGCGTGTCAGCTTTTCAGCAGAGTTGCCGGACGACGTCGTCTGCGGGGCACTCCGAGACAGTTGTATCTGTGCCGTGAAGTACTCCACCAATCCATTCTCGGACATAAGAGAATCGATTGTTGAAATGACAGAGAATGTGGGGATTCGGGACTGGAGCCAGATGGAGGACCTGGTGTACTGTTACATCTCTCTTAATTCCTCAGACCTCCATAACTATATTCGGGATGCTTTCCTCAGTCTACGCTTTGATTTCCTGGATTCAGCAGCTGGGTAATTACATGACAGCCCTCTTCATGTCCCCCCTTCACTTTAATCTTTAATCTGTTGATCAGTAATATGTATCTCCCATGTCTCATAATCATTTTAATCTCCCAAAGCTCAGGTGTAAGTTTGGGGCCTGGTTCTCGGCTGATGTGGGCCATGGGCCACGGCCTAGTCCAGCCCAGCCCAGCACCAATTAAAGGAATACAAGATTTGTTTTTTATACCGTGGGCCCAATTATGTGATTGGTGATTTGTGGTGGTCATTTGCTACAATTTTGAAATCGGATTACTAAGAAGTTCGTAAAAAAACAAGTTAGTTATTTTTAAATATTTTATAGGTCACTTTATTTTATATGTTAAAAATAATATAAATATTCTTACATTATATATTACTAATAATATTTAATTTATCTTTATCATTATTATACAAAAAAATAATATTAAACTTTTCAACAAAATATAAGATGATCTTATTAAATCCTATCAAATTTATTCAATTAATTTATTTTTAAAATAAACTTTATAAGACACACGCCTCTAAATAGTGGTAATGGTAAAAATGATGATGACACATTCGTAGTATTGATGTACGTACTATCAGTCAATTAGCAAATTACTTCTCTAACAACAAAGCGAAATTCAAACTAATTAAATTCGAATTTGGAGTTAAACAATTCTTTTAGACTTGGTGTTTGGCCAAGAAACTAAGTTTGACAAAAATAAATTGAAAAAAAGTCAAACTTATTTTTATAAAACTAATAAGTTTTGACAGTTTATAAAGTCTTTAATACAAAAATTTATCAAGTATTCTCGAGAACTTATACAACCAGCCTCTCAATCTTACTCTTAATTAACTCGAGTTCTTGACTAATTTCAAGATTTACAAAATAAAGGCGAACAAAAGTCGAGTTCTTACTCAAGACCGTAAGTAAATATTGAGGTACGTACCTTCCTCCTGAGATGTAGAATGGCGAGCAGAAGGAGTGAACATGGAAAGATAGGTGGGCCCTCTTTTCGTCACCACCCATGAAACCAAACAAAACGTTGCAGCTGTAGCCAGAAAATGTGGGGTGTTTGGTGAACATGCCTAATGATGGTTGAGAAGAGGAAGGTGACTGCTGGGACGAGGCTTAGGAAATTGGAAGATTTTAGAATTTAGTCTTAAATATATCTTAGTTTTTCTTTACAGCAACAAAAGTTCATTCTTTTTCCTTTTTCTATATCATCATCACCTTTTGCTGTAATTTCTCATTTTTTAAATGTTTTTAATAATTTAGAGTAATATATTTTGATATACTTCACTAATATTATTAAGTTTTAATGCAATTTAAATTGTTTTTAATAGTACCATTTTCATGCGATTATCTATAGTTTACCAAAAAAATCAACTAACTTATTCCGTTTTTCTCTGCATTTGTAAGTTGTATGAATAATTAAATTTTTTTGAAATTTTATATTTTTACATGTAATATTTTCTTCACCTTTAAAATATTATTTTACATTTTATTGGAATTTGTTGTGACACTTTTTCTTATGATATTTACTGTAAAATTTATCGTTCTTTTTCTATTTGGATAATGCATGGCCTTTATATTTGTATTCAAACTTTGTTTGATAATCCATATACATTCAATAAGAAGAACTATCAAACAAGTATTTCACCTTTGAAATATTTCGTGTGATTAGCATATAAATAAATTTGTTGTTTTAAAGAAAATAGCATGCTAATTTGATAATAAAGAAAAATGTTTAATCAAATGTAAATTTTGGTAAGTTATGTTTTCAGTTTTTTTTTTTTTTTTTAAATATACTATTTTGGAACAATTGAAAATGCCATGCTAGCCCACTCTGTGTTTTAATATAACAAAAGCACAATTTGTGGGCATTCGGATGCAAATCATGAGAGAACTAAATTCCAACAGGATAACAGCTGAAGATGAGGCAATCAATTGGAGGCACTTTCAGTTGTGTGTTTTCCTGTTTTGCAGCAACTTCAGACAATTAATAGCTATCAGATATCACTGTTCAAAAACCAAGGCATGCCATGTGAAGAAGAAGAACACATTTAACATCCAACCTCCTAAGAAACACTGGAATAAAAACATCCCATCTCCACCTTTAACCAAGCAAAATTTCATATATGTGTTACATCTGTTGTTATTACTAATTGATAACAAACAAGTAACAACTGAAGGCCGTCAATGTAACTAATAACGAAAATTCATCTCAAATGGAACAAAAATCTGGTCACAAATTTGCAGACACAAGTGAATATAGTGTCAAGAGAGTATCAGCCTCGGCCTAAATCTGGCTCAAGCTGAATGGATCCTAAGATTCTGGTAACAATACTAAAAAGAGTATGTAGTTCAGAAAAATAACAGAGGAAGCATGCATAGATATCTCCATCATGAAATATTGACTGGAAACCTAAATCATAAACAAATTCAAAATTCGATCAAATTAGGTTATGACAAGTCTCATGGTCATAAACGCACTCCCCATGAAATCCAAAATCACCATAACATTGATCACCAAAATCGGCCAAAATCGGTATGTTAAGAAGGCCTGAAATTTTGTAGCCATGATAACAGCAATTCAAGATTTCATAGTCAAATCACAACACCATTGTGTGTGATTGCACAACTTCGTTAATACCACCAAGAACATACTCGGGGATTTTTTTTTGTTAAATGTTGATCACAGATATAAATATAACATTCTTCCACACTACATAGCAATGGAACAAAATTTTCATTGTCTCTTTATGTCTAACAAGCGAATGAACTATTTTGGAGCAGCTGCGTTGTATCATAGCAAGTAGTGATTTCGAAGCAGCAGCACTTCAATGGGTACCTCTCCTCCTTTCTTTCAGCTCTGGATCCCTGCTGATATTTAAAGAGAATTGCAACTAGATTTTCATGAAATAACAACTGGTTCTTCATATTAAGAATGTGATTTACCTCTCTATATGATCGAGAATCAGCAACCTTGGTCCAGGAGGTATTTTGACATCTCTAAGAGCACTGAATATTTTTTCAACAGAAAAAAAAGGAAAGGTGAGATTGGTAAGCAAAATGTCGTACTTGAATATTCACACAATTTTAGAGCTAACTCACGATACTAACTTACCTATCAGTTAGCAAAGGTAAAGTGCAATCGGTTAACAAGCCTTTCTTAAAATTCTTCTCATAGTTCTGCAGGCCAAGGTTGCTTAACATTGATCTTGTCTTGACATAGTACAGATCTTCTGCTGGTGGTTGTGAAAACTTCTGTCCCAACTGCATCAACCAACAAAATTGCTCTCAGGACAAGACCTGCTTTAAAACCTCCAATGAAATCCAATAATTAGATAGCATTGGTAGCCAAAATGCTCTTTCACTTGTATGCAGAATATCATGCCTCCAAATTCTAAGTCAACATATCGGATGAAGAACAAGGGAAGTGCTATTATGCTAGCCTTAGACTAGAGTACCAAATGACAGAGCACTGTTCTATGACTAAAAGCAAGATAGTCACTAGCATAGCATCTTTAGATCCTGGTACAAGAAGAACTTAATACTCGTTATGTCCATAACAATCAGTTTTGCCAATTCACCTGAAAGAGTCCACCTTGAACAAGTGCAAAGAAAAGGCCAGATGTAACAGCATTCAATGCTTGATTAGGACCACCCATACCACTTACTAATGAAAACATTGCCCCGGAACCAAAAGCTGCAACCATACTGGAATCACCAAAACCAGGCAATTGGCATTAACAGAGCACAAAAGCAAACATAGAGTGGATTACATGACAGAGGACAAAGCAGTATGCTGGGTTGAGAGTGATAGTAAACAAAAACTAGTTTCACTGGTGCATATGATGGCAATGAAGCAGCCAACACTATTTTTGAGCTTGAGCCTAATTAGTTTCTAAATCAGAGCTTGAGTATCCTGTTTTTTAGCATGTCCAAAGCCTTAGATTGGTGAACTCAGTCATTAGCTTACTAGAACCTTGCAATTTCAAAAATTATTTTAACCATGGGAAGGTGTTTAAATGTATAGCCACAAATGCAAATTTTAAACTACATAGTTCTACGTTAATTTTATCAACACCAGCTCCACAGGATATTTGGAAGAAGATTGAAAGTGCATGTGCGTTCCTTGCCCGTCATGACGATGAAAGAGACCACAGTTTAATTTAATAGACAGCTAAAGAAATTGTCGCAACCTTAATTTTATCAACACAAGCACGGCCAAATATTTAGAAGAAGATTCGAGCTAATTAGCATTCTTTCCACATCAAAAAGATGAAAGTGCTGCAGTTAAATAGACAGCCAAAAAGGAATTATCACACCCTTGCGATGTTACTATTTGAGCCAAAGACTTCAGCTTCAACCAATACTGTGAAATTCCAATAGTTATCTCAGTTAATATCTATGAACTTTTCAAGAAAACAATATAAATTGGCTTTATGTTTGAAGAGAAAGTGTAATGAAGCACCGTCAGGCAGTCATCATCTGAAATGCACATAAGCACCTAATAAATGCTCTAGATGATGGACATGCTGTCCAGAACCGGTGAGGGGAGCCTTTGGTTGACCAGAAGGATTGACTAAATGGGCTGAAAATCTCAGCAAAAATGGTTGGTACCAAAAATTCTCCATTTTATTTTGTTTCTCTTTCTCTATTGCAACACTCACATCATTGAGAGGTGATAATGGGCAATATGTTCCGGAAAAGCCATACCTTGATTGAACATCCTCCTTCCCTCTTAATCTTTTCATCACACAAGAAATACCAGCATTCACACCTGTCATGACAGCAAAATTCCGTGCTTGTACTAGGGGACCTCCTGCCAAAGCCTGCAGGAGAAGATGCAGCATAGGCCTTCATTAGCTTTATAAAATCAGGCACCCAACATCAACTATTAGAAATCCAACCGCTTACTTCTCTGAACTATAATGTATGTCAGAATCTCTGGCTAAAACTAGCACAACTTTTTCACTTATTTATCCGTCTGCAACTGAGCAGGATTAGCAAACTACACAAGATAAGAATTTTCACTAAAAGTGTCCACACTTCACGACACAAAATCATTTATATCATCAGCCAAAAGTGGGAATAAACCCAATTTGCAAGTAACTCAATCAAGCAAAAGGCAAATATAGCCGAGAAAGAAAAAGGAGAAAAGAATATATACACGCAACATCATCACAATGCAATAAAATAAACCCCAAGACCTCAACTTTAGCTGCAGAGGGGACAACAAATCGTTGGCCTTTTGATCCGCCCAATACCACCAAAGCCCTGCATCCCCACGGGTAATATATACATATGCATGTATATGTGTATGTATGTATGTACTCCAATCAAAGGAATAAAAGCACATATATAACGTCAACTAACCAATGATAACACTCCACAAAACTTTTAAAAAATTAAAAAAATGTAGACCTGAGATTGTTTGAGTGACGCCATAGCTTCCGTGTTCAAGCCTGCCGCGTTCGGCGGCGGCGTAACCAACGAGGAAGCATCACCCGTGAGGGTCCCCATGAAAGCCCCAATAGCGGCCCCTTGGGCGGCGCTGGTGCTGGTGACGACAGCTGCCTCAACCGGCAGCGACTGCTTAGCCAACCACCCCTTGAACCTAATCTCCACCTCCTTCAACTTGGTCTGCACCAAAGCAACTGGGTTCTGCGTGGCATGCCCTATCAATCCGCCAATCCTGTTTGGGTTTTCCACCACCATGACTCCCTGCTTACCTTCGCCCATAGTTCTCAATTAATTAGCTCAGATTTTCCTCTGTTTCTTCCCTTCACTCCGGAAGAAATGAGGATCGGATTCTGGTAGGGTGCGAAAAATTTGGGAGAGCGGCTGAATTGGATAACTGTGTACTGTATGGCGTATGCGGACTTTCACCGGCAATTTTCATTTTTCACGCCCACAAACTCATGGGAAATGACAACATTGCGCCGCTACACTATTATTGAGATTAATGGTTGAAAAATGAAAACTTACTAAAAGCATGTTCAAACCAAATATATAATTAAGATATTTACATAAAGCCTTAAGATACAATTATTACCGCTCTTAAAATACGGACATGCGTGATTGTATTTAATTACATTCTAAAAACAACTGATAGCATTTATACAACTCCATCATATCTTATATTATTATTATATATGTATCAAGAAAACGCATTACTTGCTACTTTCACTTCATATTTATACTACTTATTCTGATTAAAGTACTCTGCTCTTCAAACTTGAAGTACCAAAATCCTTCTCTATATTTATTTTTATTTTTCTTTTTTTTTTCCCTAAACCTTCTTTCTTTTATCTTTTACAATTTATAATATATTTTTTTTTGAAATAAATTATTTTTGTTATTAAATTATAGTGATTTATATTTTCTCATAATTCGTAAAAATTATTTATATATTTTTGTAATTATATACATATTTAATATAAGTTGATTTTGTTATATGATAGTTGGTAAAATAGCATAAATATATGCTATAATCCACAATACTGATATACTAAAAATACAATTTTATGGGATCGTGATAAATTATGTTCTAAATTTTATATACATATTGAATGTGCAACAACCAATTATGTTCTACATTTTATATACATATTAAATGTGCAACAATCAATGGTCTGTATATAAAAAATAAATATAATTGCTGCTTTTTCACTAAATTTTTCATGGTAGTCAAAATTTTTTGAAAATTATCAAACGTTGGTCTTGCTTCTTACTTACTCCAAATTTTAAATATTTTTTGAAAATAATATTTTTAAATTGAATTCAACCCGTAATTAAAGAATGAAAAAAAAAAAAAAAAAAGGCTTCCTCGCACCATCGTAAATGACTCATTTACTTTCCTAGTCATGAAATGAATCACGCTTAAAAACACATGGCAGAAAAATAACGTCACTTTTATTGATTTGAATTACTTAATTTTGAGATATTCGATAAATCGAATTTTTTTTTCTAAATTTGTACTTGGGAACTTTCATATTGTGATGCTCTACCATGTTGACGGAGACATTGCAAAAACTTCAGCCAGTTCAAATAAACGAAGACTGCACAGGAAGTCCATGCATGAACCAGCAACCAGAGAGAAAAAACAAAAAGAATAGATTAAATCAGTTCAGACTGAGATCAGACAGGCTCAACTGCTTCACTACGAATTATTATATTGCAACTTGCAACGTTGAATAATGCTTTTCTTGAATAGACACAGCCAAAACATAGTATTTTAATGTCTGTAACGTTCCAATATCTAATTGAAAATGTAATACAAGGCAGCAAGATATGCAATTTGATCTTGGAACAAACAAACCATCTTTGGCAATCAAATAGGCAAGCTACCTAACATTATCGCTTCTCAATCTACAAAAAGTTAATTGTCAACGACTCCCAAAACAAATAATTCAAATGGACAAGATTCAGACAAGCAGATGTCAAGATTCCTTTCATTTCATCTTAGCAAGTTATGCAATTTGATCAAGGCCATTAGAAAACCAAATGGTATCTTCACCGTGAAGTAGACAGAACATTTTCAGCCGCCACAGATTTCTCAGCAATTGAGACAATAACATGGAATGTCCGTAGTGAGGAGGCCTGGGAGTGACAGAAATCTATTGGAAATGTCAAGTGAATCGCATCTTATGGCTTGTCCCCGGACTGCAATTGATTTTTCCCCCCTGCATGGAAGAACAAAATTTAAAAGTTTCCTCAAGATACAAGAAAAAAAAAAGCACCGCCACTGAATCATTCATCAACACAGCAAATTATATTTCAAACTCTCTTGACTGGCATATGCTTTGGTTCCTGCAAAAACAACACAACTTTAGGAACAGAGGACTACAGAAACCAGAATAGAAGCATAAAATTAAAATGAAACGAAACAATCACAAACAAAATTATTTAAGGCCTTCCTTCTCAACCTGCTACACAATGTAAATCAAACAAATATAAATCAGTGATACACATTCACCAAATGACAAGGCATTAACATTCCCCCAGATCAGATGAACAAAATACACTTCTATAAACTGAAGAGAAGCCTCGACGGAAATTACAGATAATGTATGAATAAGGCACGTCAAACCAAACCAAACTACCAAACGATATATAATAACTTCAGCCCAATGAATCTGCAGGATGCCCTAGCCAGCATCAAGCAATGAAGCTATTAGAATAATAACGCTCAAGTCACTGGAGAAAATAGTTAACCAAGGGACTGCAGTTATTAGTGCATCATCAAGTAAAAGGCTAGTTCTAATGCGACCCTGTCTCATCATACTTCAAGCCATCAAATAGCAACTTAATCTTTCATAACAAGTTAAAACAGGATATAGCAACATAAAGTTCCCAAAGGTTATGAGTCCTAAGACATTGATAGCGCAACAACTCAAATAAAGGAAATTTTCAGTTTTCCTACATAAAGGCAAGACAATCAGGTCTGCCACTGTGGTGCTCAATAAGTTCTTTGATCCTCAAGATCGCAAGATCACAAGGACAAAGGACAAAGATGGATATAAAATTAGCAGTTATAATATCTAGCTCATATCCATGCCATCGCCAACTGGACTGCAGATGGGACCAACAGCAGTAAATGACCACTCAAATGGCGAGGGGTGATACTGGGCATCCCTTCTGCGCTTAAAAGCACAGCTCTCCGTGGGGCAATTCTCGGCATCGAGCTTCCTCCGGACACCTTTCACAGCTTGTTGCTCAGCTGGAGTTAGAGGGAAAACCTGTTTGCTCACTCTGCAGAGGGAGCTATGGTTATCATACAAAATTCTCTGATTACAGTTTTTGTCACAAATGTGTGTCAAACCAGTTAGCTTGCAACGATACATGTTCCCACACACATGTTCGTTTTCGCATTTCCAATCACACTTGTGAACAGGGTTAGGCCCATCTTGGCCAAGAATACTTGACAAATAAATAACATTGGTAGGAACAGCTACCATAGATTTGCCAAATACCTCCATTGCTTCCGTTCAGAGAAATGTTAACCCTTTAAACAATCCCACACTCCGAAGTTCAGTACCCAGACGCTCTGCAGACCCAAAACAAGAGCAGAATCACTTAGTTTGAAGGAGGAAGCTGAAAAATTCATGGATCATTAAAGGTTTGGTGGGAGTCTTCTTTGACAAAAATGAAGAAACAGTAATTTAGCCAATAGGAAGCTTTTGGACAACAAAAATATGAGAATGAAAAATTATGCAACGAGACAAGGACGGCTCTTGTCAATTCTTCACCCCATTCCTCCAGGCTACCTCTTCCACAATAATAACACCCAATCAAACGCTCTTCTTCGAAATATACATCTATCGAACACGGAAAATAACGGCAAAAATACAGATCCACATAAAAATCAAATTTTAACCGAAATCAAAAGCTATAATCTCCTCGCAGCACAGAAGCGAACCAAAACCAATTAATCAATTAAATAAAATCCGAATATTGCTAGAAAAATAAAAATGAACTTACACAGTGAAAACAAGAGCCAACTGCAACCAACGACCCCCTCTCTTTCTCTCTCTACGCACGGCCAAAAGCGCATAACCAACAACCACAACACGGGGCGAAAATGGGGAGAGGTGCGAGGGTATTTATAGAGCAAGAGGAGGAGTGATCCTATTCTTATGTACTATGCCGTAGACTGAAGATGGGTCGACTCGATGCTGCACCCGGTGAGCTACACCGGATGTAGCAGATTTTGCCACGTGGCAAAATCTCAAGCTTGAACAACCATATTTTTATTTTTTATTTTTAAACATAAAAAATATATTAAATAAACATTTATATGAAATATTAGGAAAAATAAAAAATAATATAAGATAAAAAATATAGCTTTATTATAATTTTACTTTTATATAAAAATGCTACAAAAATTAAATATATACATATATATATGCAACAAAAAATATTTAACACCAATTATTAAAAATTTAAGCGTGCATTTATTTATTTTAAATAATTTTTCTATTTTATTTTATTTTTGATATTTTGTAATTTTTATTTTATTTGACGTCTCGATAATTTTTTTACTTAATGTATCCTTCATATTTTAAAAAATTATCAATGGACGGTTTAAGATGTTGCCATGTGTAACGTTTGTTTCACACGGCAAAATCTGTTCTCACTAGATGTCCGATCGTGAAGACCGACTGAAGATAACGACTCATATATTTATCATTAAATTTTTTTCCCTGTAAAATAGACAAGGAATTGCACTGTGCCCCCTCAAGTCACGTGATTTTAGGTTGTCGTCCCTACTAACGGTCTTCGGCGCTGCGTTAGAATTTTCAAATACGATTTATTTTATTTCAACTTTTTACCTTCGGGAGGATATTATTACCACATAACAGGGATGATATTGAGCCGAGTCGAACTCAAGTATTAGTATACTCGAACTCGACTCGATAACATAGAGTGGAGCTCGAACTCGAGTTCAAGGCTAAAAAAAAAAGCTCGACCTCGAGCTCGAGAAAAAGAAAGTTCGACCTTGAGCTCAAGCTTGAGTTCGAGTATTTGAGCAATCAAACTTAAATTCGTAAAATAACAAATGCATCAATAAAATACTAAAGTCCAAAATGTCACACGATGAAGATTTATTTATAAAATTGTCATCGAATCGAGTTACTCGAAACTCGTCGAGTCGATAGAAAGTCAATTCGAATTTGACTCGAATGGCATAATGAATAGCTCGAGTCGAGTAACTCGACTAACCCCTGCTCCTACAACAGCGTAGCACTGCACAATTATGACCTATTGAAATGAATGTGAGATACTCTTATTTACTTGCTTTAAAGTTCATTGAAAAAATATATTTGGATGTATGAAAATAATAAAAGCCAAATTCTTTTGTATTATTTTGGTATTAAAAGATTTAAAGTACTTCAACATTATGCCATATTATATTCCACAATTTGCCATACCATAATTCCATGTTATCTCGTATTAACACAAATCTTGTTAATTTTGCTTAAAATTCAAACCTTATAGGCTATGTTATTAATTTTTTTCATTTAATCATATTCAAAATTTACAAAATCTAAAAATGATATGACTATATTTATTTTATAATTATGCTCACTTAAAAAATACACATTCAATTATTATATTTTTTTAATTTATTTTTATTTTACTTTTACATATTTTTTAAAGTAAAAATACTTAAAAATAGTGCAATAATCACAAAAACAAACAAACCATATCAATTTTAAATTCAAACTATCTCCCTTTATTATAGGTATATAAACATTCAGATTCAATTATTATATAAGTTCAATATCAAATTAAAAGAACAAAAAATTGAAAGAAGAGACAAAAAGTAGTCAGCCACTCACATCCACAATATTATTGTTAATTATAATAATGAGTACAAATAATAAATTTTTATAATAGTGATTAATTTTAAAATATACGAGAGTTATGTGTATGTAAAATGCATTGACCATTTGAACACAACAGCCAATTAAAGTCCGACACGTTTCAAGTCATCACGAGTGCAATGCTGGTTAAGGCCTTTCTAATTGGGCCGTTACTATCCGGTAAGATGATCAATATTCTACCTTTTGGGCCGGGCCCCTACTGTTACATAAAAGAGGACTTTAGCCTACTTTTATTGGGCCTAGAACTTGGGCTTGAACACTGGACAAACCTTCAAGGCTTCAACGGTAAGCAGCTCATCTACTGTAGTAGCTGTGATGCACAAATGCGGCAGTAGGCCGGAGGTTTTCTTTTGCTTGTCAAGCCCCATTGAAAAACTTGCACGACGCTGCGGAATTGCCTTATCCTCTGTAGGTTAGTCTGGATCCGAAATGGATTCTAACACTAAGCTATAGTTTCTTAATCGATAGCCTATCTTTGGGTCGGATATCGCAGCTATGTAATAGTTCTTCAATTATAAGCTCTGTGTAAATTTGTCCTGAGTTCACTTAACGAATCAATTTTATGCATATCTCGTATTATTGAGTTTGTGCTTGCAATTTCTCCGGAATCCAATGATGAATACCCATAAAAGTGCTAGTGCCGTATGACAGCTCGTTGAAGCAACGGGGTGTTTGATTTGATTTTTAATTGGGTTTCTGAGGATTTGTGGTTTTCTTGAAAGACAATGTGATAATGGATGCTTTAGCTGTGAACTGTTGCTAAAACTAGCTGAACTTTACCAGAACTTCACTGATGAATAGCAAGCATAACAAACGTAAGGTTTCTCTGGCAATTAGATTTATTTGCTCTCTTCCTTGCCTGCCGCCAATGCAAATTCCCTGTTGTGCTTGCAATCATAAATATTGATGCTATTACTTATGGGGAATTTTCATTTTTGGTTTAGCTTCATCTGTTGATTTACATTTAGTTGATTTTGGTTGCATAAATCAGCGTCTGATGCACATATAGAATGAGATTTCTTTTGCTTCATATTTGAAGTTTAACATTTTTTATTCATTGCTTTAAGCTAAAACACCTATGATCGGGTTTACGCTTTAATAGATAGTGATGGAGGTCTTTTTGGATCCCAATAAATATATTTCACTGGTTGGAACCATTATAATCATTCATTTGATTTATCCAAAGCCGTCAAAGATATTCCCATGAACTTTGGGGAATGTGGTCAAGCCTCGTCTACAAATTCATTTCAAGGTCAGATATTACTTCAAGTTTTTCTCTCTTTATGTTTCCCTAATTTTGCTACCATGTAACTCGTTATCTTTAGCCTTGCAATTTTGTTTTGTGGTTTCAACCTTCTTGACCTTAGTGGTAAGTCATCTAATTCATGTGATTTTTTGTATTTGGTTTATTGGTTCGACGAGTGAGCTTTTGAATCTAGTTTGTCCTTTCACCAGGTGGAAGTAAAAGTTTGATATGCTTTGAAGTCGACTCTATGGATAACTCATGAGTTATTCTGATTGATGTGATGGTTTCTGTTGTCGATAAGATAACTTTTGCAGCCACTGCATTCCTATTCATGCTTAAGATGAGGTATCCTGGAATATCTTTCCTAGGATGGTTACAGTAAGCTCTAAGCTCGCTGATACACGGGGAAGAAACTTGTTGCACGTGCCTTCTGTTATCATCAATTTTAGAAGAGTTTGGATGAGTAATTGGATGTTCAGATGATCGATCATCTCTTTGTGGTTGAGAAAATTACTTGTTAAGACAACATTTTAAAGCAACAGCAAGAAGAGTACAACTCTTACATTGTGAATTTTTCATTGTTACATGAAAATACTTTTCTATTAACTCTAATTACTTTTGTGTGTGATTGGACTTCTTTCAATTGAATAGCATGTGATCCTGAACATTCCATTAGTAACAACTTGGTGTGCATTAGCATGGATGGTGTGTTCTTATTGAGAGATAAGGCCATCTTCTTCATTTAACTTGTTTGCTTCCATGAATGTGATTTGATGCATGGAGATCCTTATGCATTGGATGGACATTACTCGCAATCTTTTAAAAATGAAATGTGCATTCTGCTATTTTTACCTGGTATATGTGTTGGGGGTGGGGGTGGAAGAATTTTAATTTTTCAATTTATTCTTTGTCAGGAAGTATCAACAGGCCTTGCTGCTATGAAGTGTGACAAGACAAAATTTGAACAATATAAGTCATCAGCTAGGGACCTTCTCCCCATCTGAGCCGCCCAAACATGCAAAACTGCCTTGAGAAGATCAAAATCTTGGAACATCAATGCTAAATGTAGGCTTTGGCAGATAAGAGGCTTAGCAATGAGAGGTCTGTAATGCATCACTCTCTCTCCCTGATCATTTTCCTGCCACTGATGTTTTTGTGCTTATATTTTATCAATTACACGTGTGTCTTCTTTTTTTTTTTGTTTAAATTTTTGATAGGACTTTATTTGTTAGCAGTTCTAAACTCATGTAGAGTTATGGTAAATGGCCTTGTTATAAGCATGATTATCTAACTTGCACTTGTGTGATTGCTTTTCTTTGTGTTGGGTTATGATAAAACTTATTGTTGATATTTTCTTTAGGACATCTTTAGTGAAGATTTGTAACTGAAAAGATTCTAATTTATTTTAACAATGAACGGAAAAAGTCACTGCAAAAGGTTTGTGTGAGAGCAAGTGGAATGAATGATGTCTTAGATTGGAAGCTCAGATTCCTCGTTCAACACACGTTAGTTTGCAGAGAAAACAAAGAAACAGAATCGAGACCATATTACCAAAATCACCTCTAAGCAAGTGTCGAGGAACCATAAAGAGTAAAAAAATATCTATTACCATTATTTAGCATATTGAGTACTTGATTTAAGCCAATCTATAATGCATTTTTAACAGTACTTATTTCATTTTATTATTTCATGCTATTGCGTTATTTTAGTCATTGTCTACTTTGGTTATTCCAAAATGATCTATAATTAAATATTTTAAAAATCAAATCCCCTATATTCGTTTAATACTTGAATTTGAACTTACAATGAGCACTCTATGCGTTATGATAAGGTATGGAATATACATATTCTGATATTTAATTACTATAACATAAGGTTAAACATTTATTTAGTAATTTTTTAAATGTCTCTATACCGTTTGATATCTTCTAAAAGATAAATAAAATTTAAAAGACGTCTTTAGCAATATATATTGTTTGAATAAATTTTCAATTAGTTCACTTAGATATTTTGAAAAGGTAATTAAATCAAAATATGAATTGCTTATAATTTTAGTAGAGCACATACACACATGTATGATTAGAAAATAAAAATAAAAATAAAATTCTTATTATCAATTAATTCAAATACAAAAGAGAATGAGATATGTTTAACGTATTGAAATAGGAACCAAATTGGTGAATAAATGGTTTCTAGCAATTTATAAACTACGCATGTAGTACTTTACATTTTGGATCAAACTAAAGAGGATGCTTTTTCTCATTAGTTGTTATACAACATAACGATTCCATGGATAGGTCTAATTGATTTAAATAAAGTGAATAAAATAGAATAATTAAGGAGATAACATTATGTCATAGATAGTTTTTCTTGGATTGAAAATGGGAATGAAAAAAATGAAGGTATGATGATACTATTTTTGAAAAATAATAAAAAAACACATTTAAATTCATTAACATTGTAAACAAATTAAAATAACATTACATATATGAAGAAAACATAATTGAAATATAATGTTTAGATAAGAATAAAATTATATATTTGTAAAATTAAAGAATACAATAAAATTGAGAGGGAATTTTTTAACTTGCTCTCATGATAATAAAAATATTTCTACGAATTTGATCAAGATATAATAAATCTAAACAAATAAAGCTGTGTGATTGTTATACTAATAATATATACAAAAATTATTGCATATTTACCTAATTAGTTACGTTCAAATTACAAAAAGGTTTAAAATGCTCGACATGAGCCACAGAACTACAATAGCAAGTCTAAGATGCAAAATAAAGTACTTTTCACTAGTTTATACCAAAAACTCTAGATTGAGGTTTTGAAACCCCTCTTGGATGGGTTGTCTCCAAAAATAGGTGATTCTAAAACAACAAAGGACAAAAGCGACTTGAAACAAATGGATTCAAAGACAGCCTGCGTAGCTTGATTCAATTGTAGAGCTCCTATAAAAAACCAATAAAACAACCTAACACAAAAACCTAATTGAAGAATTAAGTGAAGATGATCATGATTGATACGCCAAAAAATTGATTAATATATCATAAGATATTTAAAGAGCTATTTGAATACTATTTGATTGACCTAAGAATAGTAGATAAAAACTTACAACTCTATAAAATAAGAAAATTTTCATTTTTCAAAGTCCAACAGTGATTGGAATACATTTGAGGTCCCTTTTTTAAGTTGAAAATAAAGATTAAACGATAAAAAAATTTAAAAATTGCCACATAAAATTAATAAACCAAAACATTACATCAAGCCAAAAACATAACTCTAATTCTTAACCTTAACTAGGCGATTAATGTCGTGGCAATCAATCTTCAGGCTATCGATCGGGTTGCAATTGGCTTTAAGCAATCGATCACAATATCGTGCAATCAATCCAAACGCTTCTTTATACTCACTTTGCATTGTTGATCTAGAGAGTTTCGGATTGGTCTTGATTTTTGAGAATGATATTACAGAACCTTCACTTTCTTTAATTATTGCTTCGATTCAAATCTTTTTGCACTATTCCACTCTGCAACATTGTTATAATTAAGATAGAATGAACCTCTCGGACTCACTCGAGAACACATTTTTATTATGGAGCTTATCATTAAGCCTTTTTAAATCTCACAAGGATTATAAATTTACATTAGATTTTTACTTAGGGATCTAATGTCCACATCATTCCTTTTCCTCAACTTCATTACCAAATTTGTAATAAGTTCAACTACATGCAAAGGATCCAGGACATCATTCAAATGTGGTTTGAGATTGCATTACGTTACCATAGGATTAAGGATTAGTTCTTGTGCGGTGATCTCTAAATTCTTGCCATCCTTTTTCAACTCATCACATGGACTCACTTTTGGGAGTTTTGGCTCTAATCCCTGTAGAGAAGGAACATTTGAAAACAATAAAGAATTGTTAATATGTAACATATTTGTAAGAGCTTTCATAAATCAATAGAGATGGCTTGGCTGTTTGTGCCGTGGAAATCGCAATGCAACTTTTATTTGCATTATGCTTCCGCATTGATGGTTTGGTTGTTTTTTAGAACAATTAACTAACTCTTATTATTATTTCATTTGCTAAAAACTTTTTTTTTCTTATTCAAATTTAATTAAATAAGAGGTATCACTGATTTATAAAAGTTTTAGCACATTCACTATCAAATCAGAACTTTTCTCCACACCCCAAACGTATACTTTAAGGGTAAGTTCACATATAGAATTAGGGTGGATAAATAATTTTGTAACACCACATTCACTCTAAAGAATGAAAGTCACTGATTAATTAAAATCCCAATATGATACAATTAAAGTGCACAATAAATTATTCTAAACAATTCATGTAATAAAAAAATCCATCAAAACAATCTTTTTGGACTTTTTTCCTATCCATTAAAGTAAACATGGCCTAAGAGCAAATTGAAGAAAATGAGATTGAATGTGCAATTCAACGTATGCATCATTTTATTCGAGATAGCTAATGGACTTGAGACAAGGTTTTTCAATTGATGAATGTATGCATTGTAGGGTTACAATCACCTTAAGTAGAAGTAAAATATCGAGTTTTCCATAAATAAGAATAGTTTTTAGTTAGTGATTTCTATGCTTTGATCTAAGTATTTTGTACTCATTATTCTCGTGTACTTGATTTTCGTTCTCGCGAATGTTGTAGCAACCATTGTTCAACTTCAATTGTTGATCTTCACCCAAGTTGTCCAAATTGCTCTTTCAAGTTATGTCTTAGTTGTTTCTAAGAGATTTTTGGAGGTCTAGGTCCCTAGAGGTAGCAACAAATCAATTCCTACATATGAGAGTAGAGGCTTTGATTACATGCATGGCAGAGATCAACCATCAAAACCTTGTCATGTTCTAAGTAGAGGTTTTGGAACACCTCTTGAATGGGTTGTCTCCAAAGATAGGAGTGGTTGTGCTCACAAAGAAATGGGTGGATGATGTAGTTGCAAAGTAAATGTATTTTAAAATATATTTTAACAAAAAGTATTAATAATTCACATGTAATTTACTAGTTATATAATGAGGTATACTTTTGGTCTTACACGCTTACATTTGTAAATTTGTTGTTACATACTTTGATGATATCTTGATATATAGTTGGAGTATGGATGAGCATGTGCGACATGTTTTGATTACATTAAGGTAAGAGCAATTATATACTAACATTAAGAAATGTGTATTTTGTACGGACCATTATGTGTTCTTAGGATTTGTTGTTAGTTCACCAGAAATATATGTTGATGAGGAGAAGATCAAAACCATTCAAGAATGGCCCACACCTTAATTCATTTAGAGATTAGGAGCTTCCACAGGTTAGCTAATTTCTACTAGTGATTTGTGAAAGATTTTAACATAATTACTATCTCGTTGACCGCCATGATCAAGAAAAATGAGAAATTTAGATGTGGCAGAGTAGAACAAGATGCTTTTGACACCTTAAAACAAAAGCTCACATGTGCACCTGTCCTTTGCTTACCCGATTTTGGCAACATATTTGAGATTGGGTGTGATACTTCTGGTATACGTATTGGCACTGTGTTGATGTATAAACGACAACCTATTGCATATTTTAGTAAGAAGTTAAGTAGAGCCACTCTCAACTAGCCTATTTATGACTAGGAATTTTATTCCTTGGTTTGGGCCTTGTAAACTTAGCAACATTATCTAAAACCTAAGGAATTTGTGATCCACACCAACCATGAGTCCATAAAATACCTTAAAGGTTAAGGTAATTTATGCAAAAGACATGCTAAGTAGGTTTCTTTTGTTGATGCTTTCCTTTATATAATTAAGTATAAAAAGGGAAAAGAAAATGTTGCTGATGCTTTATCACGTATGTATACGTTAATTTCCACTTGGAACATAAAATTGATGGGGTTTGAACATATTTGTGAGATGTATGTAAATGATGATGATTTTGGTGTTAATTATTCCGTGACTTACACTATCCCGCATGAGAAATTTTATTAAAATGATTAATACTTGTACTATGATGGAAAATTAAATGTGTCCAATTGTTCATGACGTGAGTTATTGGAAAAGGAAGCTCACAATGGAAAATTGTTGGGACACTTTAGTGTCACCAAAATAGAGAGTACCTTATAGGAACACTTTTATTGACCTCATTTGAGGAGAGATGTGTCCAAAATTATTGATCGATATTTGAAGTGTCGAGAAGTCAAGTCACGAACATACCCCCATGGTTTGTACATTTCTTTACCTATACCTTAAGTCCCTTGGACTAATATTTCTATGAATTTTGTATTGAGGTTGCCTAGGGACTTAATTTTATATTTTTTTTGTTGTTGATAGATATTCAAAAATGGCACACTTCAGTCCATGTCACAAAACTGATGTAAGCCATGTTGATAATTTATTCTTTAGAGAAGTTGTACGCTTGTATGGAGTCTCTAAGACCATTATCTTTGATCGTGATGTTAAATTTTTTAGTTATTTTTTAAAAACTTTATGGTGCAAATTGAAAATTAAATTGCTTTTCTCTACCACTTGTCATCTCCAAACTGATAGTCAAACAAAAGTAGTCAATTAAACCTTGGGTACTTTATTGGCGTTCTATTCTTAAAAGAAATTCGAAATCTTGGAAAGAATACTTATCACACATAAAGTTTGCATACAATAGGAGTATAAACACAACCATACAATTTTCATTGTTTGAGACTATGTCTGGGTTTGGTCCTTTAACTCACATGGATTTGTTGCTATTACTTAGTAGTAAGTTAGCAAACGGCAAGAAGAGAGCTAAATTTGTAAGATCCTTATATGAGAAGGTGCACTAAAATTTGGAGCGAAAAACACAACAATATGAGCGATAAGCTAACAAAAGGCGTAAGAAGATTCTTTTTGAACCCGGTGATTGGGTGTGAGTTCATTTTAGGAAAGAGAGGTTCCCACAATAAAGGAAGACAAAGTTACACCTTATAGGAGATGGTCCATTTAAGGTTTTGAAGAAAGTTGGAGACAATGCTTACAAAATTGAACTACCTAATGAGTATAATGTTGATGCTATATTTAATGTTTCTGACTTATCTCCATTCGAGCTAGGTGATGATACGAACCTAAAGTTGATGGAATAACCTTCTCAAGAAGAAGGGAATAATGTAGACATTCTAAGACGAGATCCTCTCAAGTTGCCACTCGAACCCATCACAAGAGCAAGAGCTTGCACGTTTAAGAATACCCTTGCTCATTTGATATTTAATTAAAGGTTTGATAACCATGCATACATGTTGAAAAGATCCAAAAATGGAATGTAATATCAAATTTTGACTTAAAAAGCTCAAAAAAGACCAAGAAACTTTGCAAGCACGATTTGGATTAACCCCGATTGAGTCGGGCCAACTCGAATTGACATTGAAGGATTCACTATTAAACTGGAGGGGATGCAATCATCTACAAGATGATAGGCTTTTTGCAATTACAATCGCCTAGGGACGCGATCGATTGCAAGGTGGCGTAATTATAATTGCTGAATGCAGAAGCAACACGCTCAATCCAACATAGTGAGCTTTCGATCGTACAATAGACAGGAAGTCTCCCTTTGACCTATTTTTTAAATTTGACTATTTGGAACCTAACCTCCCCTGGCTAGTTTTTGGCTAGTAACACTGCCTGCAAATGTGACCTTGCGTTGATCTTCGTAGCTGATGAGACTCTGTTGATGCACTTGTCCAGCCATTACAGTGCTGCACAATTATCAAGATCCAACACACGCAACCTTGATTCAACATCATAACCATGGAAGAAAACCAATTTGCAAAGATAGTAAATACACACACACATGTACACAATCCCGCTGTTGTGACTAGTAAACTTTGGGACATCATTTGCCAAGACAAATATGCAGACTTTGGCCCCAAGGGAGCTTCCTAAGTACAGCAAGTACATAACCTTTGGTGAATCCAACAGATTCACACCTCATTTAACAAATGTGGTGTGGCTCTACTTGTAATACCTAAAATTAGCAAGAAAAAAGCAGTAAAACACAATACAGTGGTCATTCCAGAACATCCAAACAGATTAGCTACTAAAATTGAGATAGGTACTAACTTGAGAACAGTTAACGATCATTGATTTCACTTATCTATTAGTTGCTCATCAACCCAATAGAGTGTGGAGCAAGGGAAATTAGCGTGATGAGATCAATTTCAGGCCGTTTAGATATAGATAGAGATACACTCAGGCATGAAGATACTATTGCAACCTTAGATTATCAGACAAAATATCATGAGCCATAGATGCCAAGATAAAGAAATAATATAACTTCTAGAATGATACAAAACATCCAGTATGCCCAAGGACAGGAACAATAGAAAAGGCAAGCCTCTAAACATCATCACTATTATCAAGCAGATAAAAAGGGGAGAAACATAGGCTCGAAGTACACCAAATTAACCATCCAGAATAGCAGTCAAGCTGGAGCTAAGGTCTCAATGAATTGAAAAGTGCAACGAGAAACACATTGAATGCGATGCTCCTGGTAAAACGCCTCCCCTGTAAAATCAATAAGCTCTTTGAAGCAATTCTCTTGAAGATTGCAGGCTATAACCTTGCCTGGCTCATGAAGCAGTAGAGTGCTCTCTTCTTCACTATCTCCCCTATACATAGTCAGCACAGAAAGTGGCCCAGAACATTTTTCAAGACTAATATGATACTTCAATGACCATTGGGAATAGTCACTTTGCAGTTCGAACACCATTAATGATTTCTCTTCAACGAAGTGTGTAATATAATGCAGACGGCCATTGGATTCTACATAGTGGTAGTAAAAATTTTTTGTTCTGGGATCCTCTGGAAAAACAACTTCTGGATGTTTTCTGACAGTGTTGTCATGAAGATCGAAAAAGATACCATGCCAATGTATGCCGCCTTTCCAGTATATACCATGATCAAACTGCACATCAGTTGGAGCCAAAAATGGTTCTCCACAAAGCTTCCAAGTACCAGTGTCAGACTCATATATCTCAATCTGACACCGCCGCCAGGAACTCCGCCAAAAAAGAGATGATCTCCTTCTGAAACCCCTGACGCAAACAATCTTGTAATGAGGAGATTTAAAAGGATCAAATGCTAGGTTGAGCCCCAAGATGCATCCGAACTTATTCGCATTAAGCAAAATCTTTCTGGATTCCTCAGTTGTGGGATTGTAAATATAACAATCTTCCAACTTATTCTCGACAGTACGACATCGAAGCAAAAACAGGCTATTAGAAAAGCTCCAGATAGTTGGTTCTGTAAGAGTTGGAGCGAAATGATATGGTAACCACTTCTCACCATAGGGGCACTGTTGGAGGTACAGATAGTCAGAGGTCTCTGCAAGGCGGAGAAGAAGAGAAGGTTCCTGTCTGGAATGCCGGACGCGGTGGCATTGGTGCAGAGTGTGTTGAAGAGAAAAATGATGACAGGAGATCAAAGAGAACCACCGCTTGCATACCAGTTTGAATCTGATCAGGGATTTCGCTGGCAGCCAGAGAAGGATCTCCGTCAACAATTCATCATTGTCCATGATCATCATCTGCAAAATGTGGGACTAACTTGTGGCCTAATTGAGGCAGATGTACCTGTAATTGAATATGTTAACACAAATGGATGAAATTTACAAAACCGCCATATAGAACACTTGCAAAACAATTGATGGATTAATAAAAAGAACCCAAAGAAAGGTAAATATGGACACAAATCAATTTTCTTTCAGCATATAGTTGGGCAAATAATTTCAATATGTTCACACTTGCCTTTCTTCACAAGTTGGTCCATAATTTATAGCAAATAAATATCTTCTCGATACAAACAGAACTAACAAAATGACAGAACCGTCAAAATAAATTATGGACTAACTCGTAACGATGGCTAAAAGTTTACAGAGAGCTATAAATTGTGTGCGTGTGTGTGTATTCCGTATTTAATATTACAAAATAACCAAAAATCAGGAAGATAAGGATCAGCCAAGTCAAAGTATGCGGGCTAAGAAATACTTCAACATTTTAAGAGGCTGCTAAGAGTGTACTGGTGTGTGGAATAATATATTCAACGACGAAAAAGTGGCAGTTCAGCCAATTAAAATAAATCGAAATCAAAGATTAGCACACATAAAGATTCCGTACACATAATTCAAATACCGTCGGACCAAAAACGTCGCCATTAACACACTAATATTGTATCTCAAATATAGCAATATTGCGCAGACAAACAGAGTTGAAAAAAGTAACAAACAGAGATTGCCACCTATTATACGTCTAGCAGGCTTGCGAATATGCGATTGCGATACGCAGTCGTGCATAAAAATGGAAAACGAAAACAGAAACAGCTGTGGAAGCAAGACAGCATACTGATGCGTAGGAGGTGGAGGTAGAGGTAGACATACGGCCGGTGCCGGCGTACACAGATGCCTGCGAGTCGATTAAAGCTTGGGTATAAGGTGGGTGCGTCTGCATCTGCTGGTGGTTGGACGGACGGCGGCTTGAAGAGAGAGCACTGAAGGTGGAAGATATCGATTCCAATTTCAATTCTTACTATATTGAAAATTGAAAAAACGAGTGGCCCACAGATTTCTGACGCTGTTCTTCCGGCAAAAACTCTAAGGACATGTTTGGATTCATTTTATTGAGACTCTGCCTTCTCGCAATTAATAGTGCATTAACGAGTAAAAAGGTTGATGAATGGAATTAACAAACGGCTTTGAAAATGTGGCTCTTGGAATAATAATGTAGAAAATAAAATATTGCTCTATGATGACGTCTAAGTTCTTTCATCGGGACATGTTGACAAATTTGATCATTTTTAACTCATGCGGCATCTTATTACATTGTTGGAGAAGCAATAATGTCAACTTGTTTATTTGTGAGTGGTTAATGGAGAATCATTTGTTGACAATTTCGTTGGCTTTCACATCATTCTCCTGTTTAAACGCCACGTTAGGGTTCATTTTCTAGGCACCCTCTGAATTTGAACCAAGAAGTTGAGTAATGACTCCCTTTTGGAATTTGTTAATTGTGTAATTTTTTCATATATAATTGATTACTCATATTAGTATAAACAATATCATTCATGCGGACACACACACACACACACACACACAATATTGTTGCTTAATGGCACCCTTTGAGCCACAAACAGAATATTGCATTAGTAAATAGGTGATTGACAAAGTACACATCTGAAAATGGATGACATGAAATTTCTCAGTGGACAGCAAGAAAGTAGCAACCTTCCTGTTTCTCTTTCCATTTCTCAGTGAGACCACAGTCAACCAATTCTTGTATCTTTATATCAAAACAAAAAAAGCTAAAAACTGCGAAACAATCACTTGCTGACGTCAAAGCTACAAATTATACAATTATACAAAGTAGTCAAGACTCAAGAGGCCTGCAATTTAAAGGCACTGCAATTGCATTCAGGAAATTGTCCCATGGCTCCCAGCAGCCACCCCCTAAACTTTTGCTGCCTCCATAATTAAGTAGTAAAACCACAAACTCAGTTGAATATGTCATTAAGTAAAGGCAAGAAGCGCATACTAGGATTAACAGAGGGGCGTTATTCTCGGGGCCGGGCAAGCCACAGGGAGCTCAGGGCCCGAAGGCGAGAGAAGTAGTCACTGATAGCAAGGAGAGCTCGAGCTGACTGGCGGGTTGTTAATATACGGTGCATCTGCTGCATGGTCTGCTGGCGCAAATTATCAGCCTGATAAATCAACACACCATATATAGTAAGTTGATAAGATGCAAAAGTGGGGGAAAAAATCAAACAACTTTCCAAACAAAGAGACATGTTAGAATTAGTGCCTTGAGGGCCTAAAAAGAGCACAACAACATTGTGTTGGCATTAAGTACGGTCATATTCCCAGTAGGACAAGTGCTAGATAATATAACACACAGGCACCAAACTGAGAAGTAGAAAACCTGACGAATGAAGCCTTCAAGAGTTCCTAACTTTCCCATAGCCATTGCCATTTGACCCATATAGTTGGCAACGTTTCCCGAAGAACTTGATGGGGCAAGAGAACCAGCTAATGTCTCGGCCAAGGACTGCTGCAAAGCTTCCATGCCTTGTGACAAGGCATCTTCTGCCTGTTGAGATGACTGCTGCAAGTTGTTGATGGCCAATAACTGTTGCTCGGTCAATGGCTCTAACTGATTTACAAGAAGCTGCAACCAGGAATGTCAAACATTAAAATCAGACAAGAGCTTTAATTAGTGGTGAGAAATAAAAAGGAAGAGGCTTAGGCTCTACAAAATTTTGAAAATAGGAGTGCCATTTTGCACTGAACCTCGCTAGGCAGGAGATATCATCAGCCAGAACAGAAAGTTATTTTCTTCCTTACTACTGAAAGTAAGCATAAACGAGAGAATTCCCCTCTCTATCAGTACCAAATTCCCAGATGTCATAAATCAAATAATTAATTGGAAAAAAATGATTGTTATAGATCTGCACCAAAATGCAAAACAAATTACCCTGAGGACACTTCCTGGAAAGGTACCTATTCACATTAATTCCCATTTACAGAGCATGCTCAGTCGTATGCTGAATAAGGATGTGCAAAAAACTTGAATAGATGTTATTTACCTTAAGCAGTTCAGATGAGCGAAATCCACCAAGCCAGAGGAAGCATCTTTCAGCAGGCATTACCCACATGCCTGACAAAATGTGAAAGACGTCAGCCTTTGCAGCATCCCCTTTTATGCTATAAATCTCATCGTAATGAGCAATAACGCCATCCACAATTATGCGAAGTTCCCCATCACCCGCATGTGAATTGACAGCACCTCTGAGCTCATTAATCCGCCGGTTGTGCTCCTCAAGCCACCGTGCATATTCAACATCAAAGGTCAAAGCACCTAGAAAGAAGGGATTCAGCAATGGATATTCTCATGGTCAAATTAGATGCAACAGAACTTTTGCTAAAAAGTAGACTAAGTTTTTAAGTCGCATGGACACTACGATTTAGATACAAGTATCCAAAATTGCACATAGTGCAACGAGCTTCATGTGGTGCAATTTGACAAGCAACCAATACATGGAATCCAAAACCATTTAAAAGAGGGAAACAGTCCTCCAAACCAAGACATTTCTACTAAAAACATGGCTCCTAAATCCCCAACAGTAGAAGTTTGAGCATATTTTATTATAATTGAGTCAATCATAAATAACCAAAAACTTCTTTTCTTCTTTCCATATCCAACAAATGAATAGGGGATAGAAACCAAATAAAACTTGCAAGCTAGATCTTCAAGCAAATGGCAAAAGGAATACCAGTTCGAACACATTCTATAAACATGCTAGCCACTCAGAGAAACAAGAAATAGCATGCAGTATGGCCACCAGCAAGAGATCCTAAAATATTGATTTTGCTCACTAAGAAGTGAATGTAAGCTTCAGGCTCCAACAAGCTACACTTCAATATTAGTTTTTGTATTGAATTTCTTGTTACGAAAACAATATAAAAGGTTTAGTTTCATTCATGCCATTTAAATTGTATCTCCATATCACCAGCCTGTGTTTTATTTCTTGAAACTAGAAGAAAAACTACCATGTGGATTGGATAGCTAAGGTTCTCGACATTTTGCCTACTTACATTTCAACTTGACGAAAAACTTTCTATATCCTCATGTTCAGTGTTAGTTCTTCATGTTCTCTCCAGTGAGAATCATGGATGCATGGATAACTGAGGTCAAGACCAAGCATAATGCTAACTGAAGGCAAACCCACAGGGCTACAGTATAAAATTCCATGCTCCACAACATTACGCTCAACAAACCAGAGCAACACTAGAAACATATTGCTCATGCATTCAAACTTAACACGTCAGTCCAACCCCTTCCCTTTAGTTTCGGCAGTTGCATTTAGTTCCCCTCCTTAGAGCCAGCAGCACTTATCAGATTCCAAGGTTTGGGCCAATTTGATCTTCCAAATCCACCCAACCTCAATGATAAATTCCACTTAGCATCAATTATTACACCAGAAGTACAAGGGCAACCATATAAATGGTTTTCCCTTTTGAAAATATGCTCACAACTTTCTTCTTCTTCTTCATCCAGAAAAGTGAAATAATATAAAAAAATAAATATATTTAAGAAAATGATAAAAGGAAGCAAAAATCAATCAACTTTGGATGACAAGGCTTCTTATGCGAGAAACACAATGACATAGTCAAAAGAAGATGGTTGTACCATTTCCACCAATTGACTGTGATTGATCCCCTGAGCTTGAAATAAATATCCCCTTCAAAAAGAAAAGCACATTCACCAAATTGAAAAACAATGAAGATTTTAAAGGAACTTCATATGTGTCAAAAACTGATGAGTAGAACAAAGAGTCCAAACCTGCTGCCTAGCTCGTTGAAGCTCCTGTTCAAGTTGTGTCAATTTCATCCTGCTGCTTTCTAGTTGCTGAACATAGGCCTACGTTCCAAATGCAGGAAAAAAGAACATAAACATAAGATGATGCCAGAGTCAGCAATGAAAAACATCAACCATGGTAGATCAATAGCTCCTGAGTATTATATAGTAATATACAGATTAACTCCTTAAACTTTAAACAGTTAAACTTCACCACATTGCAACAAAATAACATCATCATGCTTTGAAAAAGCAGCCCAACACAACTCAACAGAAATCATGAAAGGATTGGATACAGATATCCATCCTCCCAATTGTTTGCTTGGACAAGGTTTTATTAGGGTTGAACCAAAGAGGTCATATAAATCCTTGCCACCTGATCCATGTGGTTTTGACAACATCTTCTTTTGGTTTTGTTGGAGAATATTTTAGAATATTTAAAATATCTATTAGAATATTTGATTGATATTAAGGATATCTTATTACTTAGAATAAGTTTAAGAATATTTTTGTATCCTAACTTTTAGGATTAGATATATATTTAGATATTTTCTATTTTCGATATGGTTGTACATATCTATACTATCAATTGGAGCCATTCTTAATTAATGAAATAAACAACAATTCTCCAAGTTTCTTTTCAATATAGTATCAAAGCGGTAATGCAATCCTTCGCATTTTGCTGATTATAGTTGAAAAGTTTTTCCCATGTTCTACTTACACTGCTATTGCCTTTCGACTTTTCTAACAACTTTTATTACTATTTGCTACTACTGTTGACTATTTGTCTTCTAACACAACTTCTACTACTACCATTTACGGTTTGTCGTCTGCCACTTTAAGCACAACCATTATCTGTTATGATTTCTTGTATAGCCTATTATATGGGTGTGATTTTCTGGTATTGCCTACTTTACAGGTATGATTTCTGGAGTCGTTTACTTTGTGGCTATCTTCTGCTACCTTCTAGCAGTCTCTCTTGGTGTTGCCAACTTCTGTGGCTATCTATCTTGGGAGTGCCTACCTTTATGGTTGTCTTTCCTAATGTTGTCTAGCTAGTGGCTATTTAACTGGTGTTGCCTATCCAGTGCCTATCTATCAAATGTTGCCTACCTTAATGGCTCTACTATGTACTAAGTATTTGATTACTAGTTATTTGGTTATTCTATTGAATATTCTGACTATCACATGTAACACGTGATTTCAATCTACAGTCTACTACTGGCTGTTTTGTTTCAACTTGATCTTCCAAGTTGAATATTTTAACACTATCTCAGGTTCAACTTAATAAGGAGTATTAGTGAATGTTTTAGAATATTTAAAATATCTATTACAATATTTGACTTGATATTAAGGATATCTTGTTACTACTTAGAATAAGTTTTAAAATATTTTAAATCCTAATTTTTAGGATTGGATATATGCTAAGATATTTTCTATTTTCGGTATGATTGTACTTGTCCCATACTATAAACTGGGACTATTCTTAATGAATGAAATACACAACAATTCCTCCAATTTTCTTTTCAATAGGTTCACCAAATACAAGTCCTATTAATAATCTAAAATTAGTTATTCTAGTGTTGTTCAATTGCTAATAGGAGGGTGTTAGGTAAAATTGATGCATCATCAAATAATAAACATACACTTGACACAAAAAGAATGCAGGAAATAGTGCACACAACGAGAAACATACTTTTTTTCTCAAGCGGCTTTTTCTTGCAGCTTCACGATTTTGAGCAAGCCTACGAAGAGTCTGCAGGAGGTAGTTGAAATCATACATCTATAGTTGAAATCACATATATACTAAGAACAGAAGACATACGTAATTAAACATTCAAAAACCTTTTGATCTCTCGACTTATCACTACCATCAGAAGCAACTGTAGCCTGTAATTCATTGTTCTGAAACTGCACAAGAAACAGATTCCATCATTGAATTAATAACCACCCACAAGAGTTGTCTCCACTAGAATAATAAATGAAGCATTGGGCAATGTGTACAAATGAAAAATCAAGCATCTATGCATCAAGTCAAAATATACTAACATCAAAAAGAAGAAAAAAAAAAAAAGATAATGCATGTTCTATAGCTATATATACATCAAAAAAGAGTGAACAAGTTTCAGCATATGTATCATTTCAAGTATTACCCTCAAATTCTTGTCTTCTGTATCTGCGTCAGTTGAGGTATCTGTCCTAGGACTGCCATCTGCCATTTTGAACCCTCCAAGATCCTCGAGATCAATGCTTCAAATTGGGACAATTACACACATTCGATCTTCTAAGAGGCGGCAATCAAAAACCAGTGTCACTGAAACTGGATCCGAACTGCAGTAAGTTACTCCGACAAAACAGAATCCAATGACTAAAGGAGTAAAAGCTTTTTCAAATTTGATAGTTCTAGAAAAAAAAAAAAATTAGACATCAGCACACGAGTGTTAGATATTAAAGCCTAAAATGAATGAAGTACTGTCTTTGTAGATATTAAAGCGTTTGCTCGTTGCATGACAGATAAGCACTTACCCATCATTGTAGCAGAAAACACATCTCCGGGCTGTTTTGCCAAACAATTCACTACCTTGTTATTCACCTCGAATCATTGAACAATAATGGAGTCCTAGTAACCTAAATTGTCAACTGTCTTAGCTCTAAATTATTAATCCTTGCATCTTGACACTATTCTACCACTGAGAATGGAAATTCTAAAGACAACACCTGAAATAATTTTCACTCACACACACACTCACACAGAAACAAGGGAAAAAAGAAAAATTAGATCTCCCCCCACATTAACATTTCCATCACGCAACTACCTTTCTCAAAACACCAAATTTCAAGCTTTATCTAAATTAGCATCTCCTTTGCTTCACTCGAAAATTATGTTCCTTGATCCCATCAAGAAGCCGAACGCATTAATCGAAACCCGAGCAAAAATTACGAAAAACAAGCATCCCAAAACACCCTTCAAACTTTGCCTCGATTCTCGCGTGGGTCCTCGGAATATTCGAAGTCGGTTGTAAGTATTGCTTCTTCCCGTGGCAAATAAACAAGAAGAAATGAGACGAAGACAAGGGGAAGTACGGCTGACGGAGGAATTCCTGCTTGGTTTTGAGTTTTGAGTTTTGACTTTGGGACTGTTCCTCTCTCTTGATTCCTACTTTTATTTTGGGGTTGGAAGCTTCCACGAGCCTTCCAATGGGGCTTTCTCACACCCCAAAAAGGGCCAAGAAAGAATCATAGGGAAAGGCAGAGGAGATTACCTGGAGACCCGTCTGAAAGCTTGAGAGCAGAGAGCAGAGAGCAGAGAGCAATCAAGTGAAGTTCTCAACCATCTTCGCATGCTAGTGTCGGCTGCGTTGTTTTGTAAGAACATATAGACTTACTTATCATATTTTTTAAATTTTAAACTTTTTTATTTATATATAATTTTTTAAAAAATATATTTAAAAAGCACACAAAAATCAAAACAAACTTACTCTTCATTTTCAGTTTTATATTAATTTACTTGTAAATTATGATTATGTTTGTTTTTAAATTAAAATGGTGAACAAAATTGAAATGGATAAAAATTATATTTAATTTATAAAATTTACATACATAAAAAAATTATTTATATATATATATTAAAAAAATGTGTTTCGCATGTGTGTAACAATTATTTTATTTAGAAATTACATGATTTATTATTTATTAATTATTATATTATTTGTTCTTAATGTTTTATATAATATCTTACCATTATATATTTACATAATAATTTCTATTAAGTATATAATTTTTAAATTTTCATATTGCACCTGTTATTACTTAAATTTATATTATTTTTATTACAATTACTATATGAATGCATTCTTTTAAAATTTTTTAAATCTAAAATCAATTTGATAAAATTTATTACATTTTACTTACACAAATATATTATCTAATTAAATATTATACATTTGCTGCTTTATCTAAAATCAATTTGATAAAATTTATTACATTTTACTTACACAAATATATTATCTAATTAAATATTATACATTTGCTGCTTTACTTTTAAACTGTAGTTTATGTTTAGAAGAAATATGCTTTCTATTTAATATGTTAAACAAGTACCTATAATATTGACATTATTTGTATACAGTAAAATTATTTATTTATTTTTATATTTTAATAAATTAATTTATTTTATATATATGTTTTTTCAATTGTAATTTAAAAATTGGTATTCAATTATTTTAGATCTATCAATTGTTCTTTAATATTAAAGTGAATTACTTAAATATTAAAATTGATTGCTTGTCATAATATTTTTTGCGTGTTCATGAATTTACATATTCACAGTAATCTTTTAAAAAATTATCTTTTTGTAACATATCATTTTATTCTTCAAATTATAAATTTATATTTTATATTTTCAATGAATTTTTATAATACCATATTTAGGTAACAAGTTTTAGACAAAAAATATATTTTATCCTTACAATCAAAAATTTCATTTTAATAATTGTTATTCTATCTCTATAGTATTAAATTATGGATAATTAAAATTTAAAATAAAATAAAATTCTATCAAATAAATATCCTGAATTGAAAAAATTACAGTCAAAATTTAAATGATTAAAATAATTTATAACATATTGTTTATTTTACTATTTGAAATTTTAACTTTTGTTAACATTATTTATATCTCTAATTATTTTATCTTTTTGTAATTCTCTTTGATTGATATTTTTGTTTATAATTTTAAAAATTTTGATTTATTTTATTTTTATTGAGTAGTATAGTTTTAAATTAGTAGTCTCCAAAAAATACATGCTTATGCAATTTCATACATACAATATTATTTCATAAAATTTTCTTTCTTAAGCACATCATTTTATTTTTAATACTGTAAATTAATTTTCAATATTGTGAATGCATTTTAATAATATAAATTTAGATAGACCTACTAATAAATTTTCAAACGCATAATATGTTTAATTCTTAAATTCTAAAGTTCCACATCTTAATAATTGTTATTTAGTTTTTGTACTATAAATAAATAAACTTTAAGATAATAAATATATGTATAATTAATAAAATTTATATTCAAATTTTGCACATTTAAAATTGTTTGTAAAACATTAATTTACTTTCTATTTATAATTAAGTGATATTTTTATGAATTAGTGTCTTTTAATAAAATTATTATAATTTAATTAAAAATAATTAAACACTTCATATGTAATATAGATAACTAATATTTATAATAGTTATATGAGTAGTTTGGATAGTTCAGTGTTTTATTAATTTATTTGCTTTTAATTAATTAATAAATAACTACACAAAAAATTTAAATGAATTAGAATTCTATATTACTTGACCTCTCAAATGTTTATATTTTAAGTAGTACTATATTTTTACCCAACTAACTTTATTTTAATAAATATAAGTAGTTAATTAAATATACATAGATACTTTCACAATATACAAAAAATACGTAATATCGAAGCATGAGAATCAACAATTCATAATTCATATAGTAATTGCTTTCTTTAAATTTATAAAGATCAATATAAAAGAAGTTTGCATTAATTTTACATATAGAAATTAAATTTTAAATATAATAATATTTCTTCTATGTATTGATAATTTTACTTTTATTTATTATTAATTTTTTTCTTGATATCTTATCATTATGAATTTACTTAAGATTTTTATTAAGTATGTGTTGTCTTTTTTTCAAATCCATATTGCACATGTTACTTATTAAAGTTTATAATTTTTGTGTTGCGATTATTACATGAATGTATTAATTTGGATGTTTTAAAGAAATTTCAATTCCACAATATTTATGACATTTTAATTGCAATTAATTAAATTAATTGCAAGAGAGCATTTGATCTATTTTTCATCCCTTGAATTTTGTTACGAGCTTAATATTTCCATATAAATTATAAATGTTTTGCCTGCAAAAAAATGAATTCGACATAGCAAACAAATGTGAAAAGGAAAAGGTGAAATTAGAAGCAAGGCATGCCTAATCCACATTTAGAAGTAATGGTCTATTGTCTCTTTGCGAAATGCTCTTGTTCCATTTTATATGGACAGTAATGCAATGCAATTGCCACCAATGCATTCATGTGGGAGTTTTACCCTTAAACTTTGATTTTTCAAATTTAATTTAAAAGAAATAAATTTAATTCGGGCTCTACCTCTACCCCTTTTGGACAATAGTAGTCCGTAAAAGCCCACTAATTTCACAAAAGATGGGGCAAAATTAAGTGAGGATTAAGCATACTTAATCCACCAAGGATGGGCTAATAATGCTTTAGGAAGGAAAACATGGAAATATATTCCCTCAAGACAAACATTGTCTTCACAACAACAATGGCATCAACCAATTTGTTGGTTGTAATCAACTATTTTCCTTCCCCTTTATGGAAACACCCCTGATCCGCAGTACCAAAATTTCACATTGTGTTATAGACCCAATGTCTGTGGTTGGGGAATTAAAAACATAGGACAATAATAGAGCCACATTTATGGTAGCACATGACATCGTCTGATGTGCGTAAAGGGAAGATGTCAATTAATAAGACGAGACATCTTTCTTTGTAGAAATTAATGTGCTTTTATCTCTTCTTACCAGCTAATAGTTGGTAAGACCCCACAACGAATACAACCATAAGTCATGAATAAGAACTTAAAGATTCAATCATACAATAATTAATTGGATTGTGAGGAATCAGTGGGGTTCAACACATCTAAGAATGCTAGGAATTTAGTTAGGTAGCTTTAAGACATCTATCTATGAAAATATAAGAACTATAAAACTATATAAATGTAAATAAATGCTCCAACGCTCCTTTGTAGGTTGAGAATACTAGGGAGGAAGATGAAGACGCTGTCAGGAAAAAGGAACAGGAAATCCAGGAAGAGAAACACTGCTCTGCTGATCCTATGTAAATCAAGCAAATACTCCACATTGCTGCTCTTGTAATGCTGTCATTACAAAACAAACAGTGATTCTCATTAGCAACAAATAGGGTTGCATTATCAGGTCACACATATCCTCAAAGGCAATTTATTCTTAAGAACATGACATTATGTCTTTATACGCACAGATTTCAACCGTTTAAGCCCATTTAAAGATCATTCTTTTAGTCGCCTGGATTAGACAATAATTGAAAGGGCGTCAGGTATTTCATTTAATCATTTAGGTAACATTGCAGTTTGCTTCGTCAAGTTACAGGATTTCTAATGCTAAAGCAAGTTCAATTTTCTTGAAGCAACCTATAACCACCTATCATCCTCTTTTTTTTTTTTTTTTTGTGACCTTAGAAGCTCCTCTCCTGAAATTGGGTAAAGCGGCTAACTGCATCTCATAACATGTTTTGGCATATAATAAGATTAGTCGGACACCACCTGAAATATGCCAAATCACATTAGGATTCAACAACCTCAAGAAAAGCAGTGTAATAATACCTGCATTTCAAAAGTGCGCTTTGTGGCTGTTAGCGGAAGTTACACCATTAATGTAAGAGAAGTTTGAGTCCTGAAAAGAGAAGTTATCAAATTCCCAGCATGAATTTTAGAAGTTCGTAACAAACATGACTAAAAACTTGATCTGCAACAGGCCAACTTTCTTGGCTGCTGGTCAAAAATAGAATCACTGTGGTATAAAGTAGTTGTCACGCCCTTTAGAAAGAAAAACTCGACGCTCCCTTTTTTCAGTTATGGACACTGACGAAGTGTGCTTCTTTTCAATGCTGCCTGATTAACAAGATTTATTATCGTAATTTTTGGGGAAACGTAAAATTGTAAACTGCCAAAGACATAAGAGCACAATCTTCCTTCCACACTGTTGTGTATAATTCACATCACACCGCATGAATTTTCAGTGGCCTTTTACATTATTCAAAGCATTAGTTACTTTTGAAAGAGAAATACAACCTATAAGATGTTCTTTTTGTAGTCGATGCACAACAAAGTCTTTTACCTAACTAATTGTTTTGATGTCCTTAATCTTCAAATATTAGAAGGAATGATGGCATTTTAATAATTTAAACAAAAACAGGCTAAATTGAATTGAACAAAATCACATTTACCCAAAATAAATCACGTTATCTGGCAAGAGTTCGTATGTGTTCTCCTTTAGAGTAATAGAATTGAGCTTCTGGTTAAGCAGAATTTAGACATGGCTATACTGCAAATCAAGAAAACATGAGAACTATGGCAATCATAGAACAGGCGCATCACAGGTCTATTGATTGTGGCAAAGAAGAATACCAGGAGAATGCAAACTTTAATTAATATACAAATTAACAAATTCCACCAAAGCAAACATACCATGGACTCCTGAAATTCAGTGCCTGGACAGTCAGTGGAGATGGAGGACCTTTTGTCAGAAAATAGATAGTATGTAACAGTAGCCTGCAACATTAGGTAGTAATATTAATATTTTTTTTGGAAATTTTAAGGCTAAGAAACAGCAGAACGTGGAGTTTATGATATCGCATACATCATTTTGTATTCCATTCCACAGCGATTGAATCAGGTGGCTCCTGTCAAATCCCATCCTGAGAACTTCCTGAATAATCTCTTCATCAAACTGCAAATGCCAGAAAGTTCTCCGTAATTTCAAAGCACGATGACTTTGGTGACTATCTTGGGAGGTTATGAAGTTAACCAGATAACAATGCACCACAAAGTTCTCCCAGAAAGGATTATATGGATGGACAAAGTTCACAAGGATGGCAGCCTAAGAATTTTTCTAAAGTAATATCACAAAAATTTTTCTTCGAACCAGTGATAAAATCCATCAAATCGGAGTTAAAACCTTAACATAAAAATGATGTACCTTTTTAACATCATCTGTTGCATTAGATGGAGTGGCAGCTAAATAGCCGGGAATATCAAAACTGAACCAAGGGTGCTGACGTATCTCACGAATAGTTATTCTCTTCATAGGATCCGCTATCAGCATTTTTCGAATTAAATCACGAGCTTCAGGTGACAAAGACAAACTTCTTGGAAAAGTATAATTTCCACTCTAAAGTATTTCCAAAATTATTAAGGGAATTAGCACATCGACAACATATTAGGCTCCAGAAAAAGTTTTGTGATATACCTTTATTTTCTTGAGGAGGTTGGGTATGCTTTCATCATGAAAAGGAAAGCCACCACACAGAAGAGTATACAAAGTAACACCACAACTCCAAATGTCTGCCTCGGGTCCAGAATAAGTTTTTTGACACAATATCTGTAACAAACATTTTTGCGTGGAACTGAACTTCATCAGAATGCCTCATGGAACAAATTATGGTCCCTACCTTGACTATATAATTCTATGTCTCGAGAGTGTTGTTTTTCATACCTCAGGGGCAATATAGTTTGGGCTTCCACAATATGTTTGCAGAAGATGTCCATCCTGCATAATGTTGCTGAAACCAAAATCAGATATCTTCAGGTTGCCTCTCAAGTCTAGAAGCAAGTTCTCAGGCTTGATGTCTCGATGCACCACCATGTTCCTGTGGCAATAATCCACTCCAGCAATAATCTGGTTTCAAACAAAATTACCATTCAGAAATTTATGTCAATTGAAACAAAATTCAATGCACTGATTTATAGGTCACCTGGAAAAGAAAATGAAAGCGAATTATACCTGTTGAAAGAAGCGTCTGGCTTCCTTTTCTTGTACCCTGCCTTTTTGAAGAATATAGTGAAAGAGCTCCCCGCCCGGCGCATGCTCCATGACTGCATGTATACCATCCGGTGTCTCTATAACCTCATAAAGACGGATCACATGTGGATGTGCGAGCAATCGCCAAATCTCAAACTCTCTTCTCGCTGCATGACAACAACAGACTTATAAAGGTGTACCAACATCTGCTAATAGTCTCTTGCAAAGTTTGTATAGTTAATTCTCTTTTTCTTCCGTAATTCTCGTGGAAGCAAAACTTTCACCTTTTTCTCTTGTGTTCCCGAAACTCGTCATACTCTGACGGCTAACGGCTTTAATGGCCACATTATGACCTGTCCGAATATGTTCGGCCATTTTGACCGTTGCAAACGTACCACGCCCAATAGTTTTCCCAATTCTGTACTTTGTCTGAAGTGATTCAGCAGGTCCACGTCCGATCTCCACATTCCTGTGAAAACGAAAATAAGAGCTCTGCTGCAGTTCAGCAATTGCATGTTCACAGGAACGACAACATAGAATAGAAGCACTGTGCAATTACGTTTACGTAAAATCATTGGCATGGCCACATCCTTATCTACCATCGATTTTGATTTGTGTCGTGTAAAAAACACATAGATACTTGATGCCATTGAGATTTTGTTTTGGGATTAATTACAACGATATATCCAGAAAGTTCCAGAGCACGATAAACTTCTTAATTCAAAAATTCAGAGAGAGCCAATACATCATCATGCGCAAGTTCACACGACCGAAATTTAAGGAGTTTGAACACACAAGAATATACGTGTACTTTCGCATAAACATTACAGTCAGCTTTTCGAGAAAAAAAATATCAAAATCGAAGCCCAGAACTAAAGTTCAAAGTCAAGCAAAATAAACTCTCACACAATCTGCGCGATAATCAAGCACAAAATTCATAATTAATCACAAAGCTAATCCCTGAACACAATCCACAAACAACTTGAGACACCGAAACTTCCAGAAGGCAAACGCCTCACAAAAACAAAATAAAAATCCCAATCAAATCACCGACAGAAAAGCAGAATTCCTCTTTTCAGCAAACATGAGAAATGGATCGACCGAACATAAATTAATCAAGCAAATTCGGTCGTAGTGGAAATTACCTGATGAAGGAGGACGAATTGCTGCTGCATGCATACATTGTCGGAGCTGTTCAATAGAGTTCCGCAGTCGGAATCAAGGAGGGAGGAAGAGGGAAGAGTGGGGCTGTCTGTTGGCTTGAAGAAGCAGGAAATCAACCTCGTTTACTTGAACAATGGACGCGGAGAACCTGCATATATATACAAATCCAATGGAGAGAACATATATGGGAAGAGCAAGAAATAGAGATAGCCGATGAAGAGAATACATATATATATGGAAAGAAAATTGAAGACAAATATGTACGGAAATATGGATGAATCACGAAGAAAGTATACATGGGAAGAGCAAAAACTATGTTCGAGACCTGCTATTGAAAGAGGCCGTGTTTGGTTGGTGTTTTTGATCGGTTTTGTAAACATAAAAAATTAAAACGTATTATTATTATTATTTAATAAAAATTTTATTTAAATTTAAATTATTCTTATTTTTATGTATATTTTAAATATAAAAAATTTAATCGTTACACTTGAAATTGCTACGGTTAGGTTTAGCGGGAAATTTTGTTCGGACCAAAATTTTAATTTATTTTAATTTGTGTAATGTGCAAAAATATATAATATTTATGGAATAGTGTAGTGTATTGATAATTTCTATTAATGTGCAATGAGAGAATAATTTAAATTTAACTATAAAAGACAGTTTAATTAAGTAATATGTTTTGATTGAGAGAATTTTAAATGAATTAAAACCCACAAAAATTAAGTACGTGGTTATCGTGATGATAGATGGGCCAATTAATTTAACTGTGGAACATATATGGGAAGAATGAACAAAACAAGAAACATATCTTGAAGATATATGACAAAATCTAGGATCTTACTCTAAAATAAGAAAGGGGCCCATGTGAATTTTGAAACTAGGAAATATTCCAAACAATTGCATCCAAATTTCCATAAAATATAAAATAATAATAATAATTTGGAAAGTAATATAAAAAGTGATTTGAGGCTAAGTCTGCATCATCAACTATCAACATTGTGTGTGACTATGAATTTTTCTCTTTGGGCCTCATAAAACTGTTTTGAGATATGTCAAGTCAAAGAGCCGAATTTTTGAATTGCAGTTTTTTGAGCCATCAATTCATCGTTAGTTTTAGAATGGGAGGCCCAATTGACTGTTAACCTTTTTTCTTGTAATAAGATGAAATGAAATTTAAAAAATATAATAGTGTTTTTAAACTCTAAAATTTGAAAGTAAACATAGCCAATACACCATAATAAATTTAAAAATAAGAATAATATCTCTGGTTTTTGTTGGGCCGAAAAAATAATGTGGGTCTCACTTTTGACAAAATTAAAATTTGATGTTTACAATGAAGCATTAAATTTTTATTCTTGAGATGTCCATCCATCCGTCCATATATATAAGGCTCGAAAATACATTTTAATTATCATATCAATTTCAGGGAGACCTCAAAAATACGTTTAAAAATTAAAAAAAATAAACGGAAGTTTGGATATTCTACATCACTATGATTATGCAATATGTGCAAAATGTTGACATATGTGACATAAACGTATCAAATTTAACAATAAAAGTAAAACATATATATATATATATAATTATAATTTTGGTCTTTGGTTTCAGTCTTCAGTAGCATGAATTTGAATATATATATATAGATCAATTAAAAAACATATATATTTTATTCTTAATAAATATTTTGGTAATATTTCAGCGAATATTCCATCATATAATACAGCATTAGATTTCCCATTTCTTATGGCCACCTCTCTCTTCTTTACCGTTTTCATTGTTTGTGGTAATGAAACTAGGTTGCAAAAACAAGGCATTTCGTGGTAACTGTCACAACTAACTCGTCAGAATGAGGGCTGCTCCCGCCGCCAATCAAGCCCCGCCCACGAAACAAACCACCGTCTGCAACACTATATAACCTGCCCTTTCGCCTCCGTAATTGATTCAGAGCCTTCATCTCCCACAAGACTGCAAGAAAAGCTTTCTGTGTCTGTCATCCACCGCCCAGCCTCTCACCTCCCTCGCCTCATCGACCAAATCATCCGAAGCAACCATGGGAGGCTGCGCGAGCAAACCCAAAGACTTCGATGCCGAGAAGGCCCCTGCACCCCCTGAAGCACCAGCCGCCGCCGCTCCCGAAAAGGCAGAGGAGGCTGCGACCGCTGCCCTTGCTCCACAAGTAAGAAAAATTCTTGATATTGTCACAATGTTACGTGTAAAAAAACTGTAGGGAAATTTCCACCGAAAAATTGCAAGAAACATTAGTATGGAAGGTGCACAGAACACATTCATAAGGATTGTTCGAACCAGAAGTATTGAAATGAAGAAATTAAGAAAAAAGAATGCTTTTCTACGCACCAAAGAGTTTCTATTTATAGGTTTCAAAAGAAACTTGTTGGAAAAATACGATCCTGAGAAAAAACCATCCAAAAAGTTGTGGTTGTTAAAAGAAAACCATTTGAAAAAAAAGTATAATAGTTGCAAAGGATACAACCTGTTGAAAAAAATGCTTGAACGGTATTTGAAAATTTATTGAATAAATTATGTGAAAATAAAATCTTTTGAAATACTTAATATTTTTCCAACAAAAGCACACCTCTTTGTTTCCTTCCCTAAGTTTATTATGTCTTGCCAAATCTCAGAAGGAAGATGGAGATGTTGAGGCAAAGAAGGAAGAGCCTTTGGTAGCTGCACCTGAACCAGCTCCGGAGGCCCCAAAGGAGGAGACCAAGGAAGCTGCTGCGGCCAAGGGAATAGCCGTTGCTCCGGGTGAGAGCAAGCCAGAGCAACGGCCGGAAGCTCCGAGGGTTGCCGAGGAGGAGAAGAAAGAGGTTGCAGCAACCACTGCCGCCCCAGAGAAACCGGCGGTACCGAGCTGATTGAGAATCCCATTAGCAAATACTATAATAATAATGTGCTAGGTTTCTATTTTGTGTGCTGCAGTAATTATTGAAAATCTGGTCATTTTGGAGTCCGTGTTCATGTTTGTGATTCAATGATGCCTCAACGAATAAGTTCCCACCAATGGATGTGATCTTATCACTGTTGTTGCAGTACCTGTTTAATAATTGAATTCTTGCCTAAATATCCTTAATCATAGATGATGACAACCAAACCAAATATTTGCATAAAACTTGATATTGACCTCTGGAAAGCCATATCCCTGAGCTCCAAACCACGAAATTCTTGCTTGAAGTAGTTGACTTCAGTGTCGAATAGTGTCTTCACGGTTTCCTTCGACAATTCGCTGTCACGTTCATCGGCCCACACAACAATTCCTCAGACAGCCACAACGCTTCTTATCCAGGGTTGGTTAATGAATTATGAGGAATTGTTGTCGATGACAAAAATATGTGATCACGATTATTACATATGGATTATTTTTCTAATGATGGGAGCTTGATTAAAATAACTTAAATGTATAGTTCAATACATTAAATGTGATAAAACAGTCCAGTGAAATAATTCTTTTAAGCTTTTATTGTATCATGTCCTAATCTCCTGTTCCGCAACCATCCTCCATTGAAAGTGATCATTATTTTAAGTCTCTTTTTTTTTGGGTTTCACAAGTACAACTTTAACAATTATTATCGATTAAAATCGTTTGCAGAGCATTCCAAAATGATTGGCACAGCAATCAAGTCCAGATGGTCAATCATATGACCCCATCGTTGTCCTTGATCGCATCAATCCACATGGAAATGTGCCAATATTTTTCTACCAGGATAACGAATGTGATGCATCAAATCTAAGTAGAGCCAATAGGCTGTTGTGGAACCATTTTTATACTCTTCATCTCTGCAGTTGGCAGATCTTGTGCTCTCGTTTCTGCAGGAAACGAAACAGCCGTCCACAAACAATCTCATTGTCAGAACACCATAAAAAATAAACAGACCTTTTTGCCCATGGATGTATAATCAATCACCTCGTTTTCCATCTCTCTCTATTTCTTATCCTTTGGGCTTTGTAGAGAGAAAACAGGTTGGCCTACAGGCTCTTGATCACCTGGCTCATTAGCTGTAGAACTTTCATCACTGCTCTCCGAAGATGGATTATCCAGTTTAGCATTATCTGCCGATCCCGCTTGGGAGCTCTGAGGAAGACCATTGCCAGAATTTTTGCCAATAATGTTCTTGTATATAGCTAGGGTTTGTGCCATCATATTAGCAGGGTTGGAAGCAGTGGAAGGAAGTAACACTGTTGTTCCCTAGACGAAAGGAATGAATACAAAGAACAGACACAAACTTTTATTTGAATTTCTTTCCTGTATCATAAAGTAGTAACTATGATAATGGAAGTTAACTAGATCAGTGATTTCACCTCCTTCGCGATCATACTAAAGGCCTGAATATATTGCTCAGCAATTCTTAAACTTGCCGCCTGCAAATGACATATCATTATTCTTAATGCATATCAAATGTGTACCAATAACTACCTTACAGTCCAGATATTACAAGTCTTCCAAACTAGGCAGCATCTTTCACCATGTTTTCCTTATGCTCCACAAACCAAAAACTAGCTATATGCAACCTTTGAAATCCTTAAGCTGTGACAGGACACATGTATTTTCTGAAGACTGATTTCAAAGAAAAAAATCCATTGCCTATGATTGGACAGCGAAATGACACATTATTTTCCAAACATGTTTGCAAAACTTGTTCTCTAGAAAGAAAACATATCAATGACAATTGATGTGTCATGCTTAGTAGAGTTTAAAATAGGTGGGAATGAGATTGCCATCAAAATTATGGGGGAATTCTAGATTTTATGATTTAGAGGACATAAGTAGTGGATTAGAAACAAATTTTGGGACAACTTTTCAGGGTATACTAAATAAAAATAAATTTCAATCAAAATTTATCTAAAACACATTTCCTGAAATAACACAATCATCTAATCGCAGTCTTATTCTATATTTATTTTTCCTTTTCCGGGAGTACCAACCGGGAGTCTAGCCTGTTCAAATTAGAACCCCATGACTAAAGAAAAATAAAATTAACGGCTGATTAAAAAAAACAAAGCATTTAGCATTAGGGAAAATTGATCAATAACAGATGAAGAACCTCACCTCCACACCCCCAGTTTCTTCCAGGGCCTTCGACACCATAGCAATTCCTTTTGCAGTCGCCTGTGCTCTAGCAAGGATAGCTTCTGCTTCTCCTGTTATAACAGAAATTCACAGAATAACAGACCATTTCCTGTAAATCATCAAGCAACTAGTCAAGATTGTTCCAGTCTATGATTAAACCAACATGATAACTAACCTTGAGCTCTATTAACTTGGTCCTGTTTTGCAGCTTCTGATGCAAGGATCACTGCATTCTTCTTTCCATCTGCGATATTAATATTTGCCTGCCTTTCACCTGTATATGATCACACATTGATCTCATGAATAAAAAAGAAGCATGAACATGCACTGTCTTGATTTATCTTAGATACATTCTAAAGCAAGCAATACAATGCAATGTATTCACAATTATTGGTACTTGAGTGCTGATCAATGAGAATCAGAACTTAAAAATTGTGAGGCAAGGTCAAGACATAACAGATTGAATGGAACTGTTTCAATGAAAATTGGAGGTGAAAAAAAATTCCATTCAAGATTTTTCCCCACGATGGTGATGGGGACAAAGACATCATAACACTTCTCTCTTTATTTTAAATCAGTGTCTATTTCCTTTATTAGATGCCATCAATTAGAGACTTTTTTTTATGACGAAGTTTTCATTTGTTCTTTCCCAATAGCAGTAATTGCAAAATCGTCATACACTTCAAATTTAAAAGTAAGAAAGAAATAAGGCTAGCTTATCTCTGCAGAATTAATCAAGAGAAGATCTGGGAGGAAGAAACTTGTGTCTCTAATACATATGCAATAACTTCCCAATGGATTAAATTGCTAAGGCCAGAATAATTGGTGGGTAGCTTGATGCTCCTTGAAAGTTGAAGCTTTTAAAAGAAAGATCAAGTAAAAGATATAAAAAAATTCCTCAAAAAGTTTGTGATGGAGTGGTTTAGGAATTAATAACATGAAAGCCTAATTTTACGGGGGAGGAAAGTAATTTACTGAACCATCACCCCTGTGTGCCTGCCATCTAATTTTAAGCCAAAATGGAAAATGAAATCATCAAGTATTCCAAAGTCCAAAGATGCAAAAAAATAAAATAAGTATAAGAACATCATTGCAGTGCAATAGAGCCAGCTCTTTCCTTAAAATATCAGGCTATGAAAACTGTAAAGATAGTTACCTTCAGATTCTAAGACTTGAGCTCTCTTCTTGCGCTCTGCTTCAGCCTGCATCTCCATTGCAGCCCTCACTCCTCTTGGAGGAGAAATATCCCCTAATTAGGTGAAGAGAATCCCACTTTTAAATAAGACATAGGAGAAACATTTTAAGCAAACTAACAAGACATAGGAGAAACATTTTAAGCAAACTAACAAGACATAGGAGAAACATTTTAAGCAAACTAACAAATATTTCTGCCAACACAATCTACCCACTTATTTCATAACGAAGGCACTGCAAGCCCCAATCCTTGGCAGCTTCATTAATTGAAATCTGCACCAAATACAAGTAAAACATACAACCCAATCAGTTGCAAGTAAATGCACAATAACACACAATTAGCTTTCAATGCAAATTAAACTACCAGGCAAAAAATCACAAATCATTTATAACACCAAAAATCATATGCTACAAAATATATGAGGGTGAGTTTAGAACTCACATCCAGTTAGTGACCTAATATTAGCTTTGATTAAAAGCTGTACTCATATATGAACAAGCCCCTGGCTGTACAAACAAGATACAAACTCCAAGAAAACACTGTTGACACAGTTTAGCCACAATCAGATGTCACTAAATGTGCTTCACAAACAAAAACAATAGCTACTTTTGTTTTTAAATTTGGATGTGTGTTTTTAAGTGTTTTTGTTTAGAGAATTGTATAAAAAAATGAGAGAGAAAAAGAAAAAATTTAAGAAGTGCAATGATTGAGTGTGTGTTTTTAGGGCGAAAAATTGCAAAACAAACATAGCAATTATGTTTTGCAGTGGAAATTTTTGAATATAAAGTAATGTGACCAAGGCATACAGAGTAACTGTAAATTTCCTACTAAATGCAAGAATACGACAACTAAATACTGAATATCAGATACTCACCACTATCTTCTCATTGAGAGTGTCCCTTTCCTCAAAAGTCTTGTCAAGAGTGATCTTACCTAGCTCACTTCGCATGGTAGTCTGCGCAAGCTGAATGACAGCATATAATGGATTCTCAACTCCATATGATGCCAACTTTGGGTCCACTATCTGCAGATTTAAATGTATATTCAGAAGTTCATTGTTAGCCATTCATGTACATGTCATACATGAACACCATAAACCAAATTGCCACATACCTTGACATAGAGAACTCCATCAATTAGGATGCTGACATTGTCCTTGGTAATAGCAGATTGATCAGGAATGGGGATGGCCTCTTCTTTCAGGGAATGCACGTATGCTATTCTATCAACAACTGGAATCAATAAGTGGATTCCAGGAGTTAACGTTTTCACATACTTCCCAAATCGCTCAACAACATAAGCCTTCTTCTCGGGCACAACTTGGATCCCCAAATTCATTGGCGGTGGAAGCTCATACCTTCACCAAAAGTGGCATCATCGTTTCCAAGATTGTTTACAAAGTGCTAAAAGGTTTTTATTATTCGCTCTGGGTATTTTTAACAGCTTCTGCAAGTTATAGCATAGCCTCTTGGAATTTCAGACTTCAAGAGTAGGAATCAACTAAAAGTCAAAGGAAATGCACAGAAGCGGCACAATACAGTAGACGAAGCAAAAACTAAACACGTAACAGATTTCAATATATTATGACCGTACTAGGAATTCCTATTAGTAATTCAGCAGCAAGAACCAATAGTAACCGAAAGAAAATACACATAAAATAGATAAACACGGTAAAATCAATAAAAATGAAAGCATAGGACAGAAATTCAAGACGAAGCACAAGAATAAAAATGACAAAAATACCCAGCAGCATATGACAGTAAGCGAAAGAAAATTAATAAAATGATAAAAAAAACGACAGAAACGCAAGACGGAGTGATGAGGAAAAAAAGAAGAAGAGGGTAACAGAAACATCTATTAGAAATTTAGCAGCGACTACCCCCAATAAAACGAAAATGCAAATGGAATGATAAATTCAGTAGCATCACAAGAGACGCAGAAAAAAAGATAATACAAATTCACATGGATTACGAAAATGCGATATGTAATACCTAGTGCTGGGGTCGCGGGAGTGGCGTATGTGGCGGACGGTGGCAAGCAACGGAGAGCGGAGCTGAGATGGCGATCCATGAGCAGGCGGTTGATTGAGCAGCGGCGGCGGAGCTGTGGAGATAGCGCGAGAGGTGACGGCAGAGTGAACGGCAATGAGATTCCTCACGGTCCGAACCTTGTTGAGAGAATTCGATTTGACGAAATTCATAATTTTTTTCCTGTAAAATTTGAGGGAAAGAATTGGGCGGTTATAGCAGAAGAATTAGGGGGAAATTGAAAATGAATTGGGATCTTGCAAAACCCTAGAAAAACCCAGTGAAGAGGTTAGAACCAAATGAAATAAAGAGAATGGCGACAAAACCCAGTACGATTTTCTTTTAGCTTTTCGAAACTTTTTAATTTTGCATCTAAATTACGTTTGGCAGTTCCATTAAAATTTATATTCTTCAATTATATTATTCAAAAAATTAATTATTACCGATTTCTTCTTATTTTTAAAATTATTATTAATTTTTCAATTTGCATCGAATTTTGTTTGTTTTACAATTATACTTCTCAAAAAATCATATTTAAATATTATTTTTTTTATTTTTCTTATAAAAATATTTAGGAACGTATATTAAAATTTTAAAATAAATAAAATTAATTTAAAAAAATTTTCTCCGTCCATCTCATTGTACGTACTTATTTATTGCACTTTGGGTACATTAATAAACAGAAAATATTACGCAAAGTATATTCGGATTATCTATTATTTAAGACCGTCATGTTACTGACAATATATTCGTGTTGGTTACGTTTGTAAGCTATCTTTCAAACCTTCCACGCCCGTTCAGAAATTTACTTTTCTAAATATATTATTTAATAAAATATTTATTTAAATTTAAATTTAAATATTTACTCTTTTATATATCTAACTAACTAATTATTTTTTAATTATCATTCCTATTTATAATCAAATCAACATTTATATATACATATCACAAGTATACTCATATTTATATTTATTTATATCTTAAAAATAATCATTATCTTTATATACTATTACATCATCTAATTATTTTTATATATATTATTTATATATCAAATAAATTAAAATTTTACAACTAAATATATAACACATTTCAATATAATTTTTATAAAACAATATTTTCAACAAAAACTCCTCTCGCAAACATAGCCCTTAAATACTTCATCTAATTATTTACCGTTATGTGACTGAAACACATCAGCAAGATTTACATTCATCTAAGACAACTTTACATAGCCTGGATGCCCTCAACCGTACCCTTATTTTTTATTTTTTTATTTATTCTCACACATGCCCACTCACACACACTTCTTGTCAAACGGATTTGAACACCAATTAAAGCATTCAGATAAAATTATTACAAAAATTAAAGCATTCAGATAAAATTATTACAAAATGGGTATCCCTAAACCTTTACAAGAATTCAATATTACTCTCCGCTCTTCTCTAGGGTTATGTTTGTAACTTAACTTTCAATCATAAAATAACATCTCAAATTTCATACCATTAAACATATTATTCAATAATATTTTCATTTAAATTCAAATTCAAATTTTTTTCTCAAATATATTACTAACTCATTATTTTTTAATCATTATATTTATTTATAATCAAATCAATATATATATCACATATATACTTATATTTATTTTTATTTTTATTTTATAATATAATTATTATTTTTATAAATTATCACATTATTCAATAATTATTATATATTTCATATATTCAAATAAATTATATTATTCATCAAACATTCTTTTAAAGTATAATACTCTGTCTTAACAGAATTCCTATTAAATATTCTATCAAACTAAAACTCCTCTCCCAAACACAGTCCACTGGCGCTGCTGCAGGGGAACAAAGACAGCGGTCGGTTCGGGGGGCAGCTCCGGCGCCGCTCTCTCACCATTCAAGTACTCCACCACTTCCTTCATGCTCGGCCTCCCCTTGTTGTCGTTCAAAGTGCACATCAAACCCACTTCCTGTACCCGGATCGCCTGCTCCGGCTTCACCACCGCTCCCATTCTACTGTCCACCAACTGCGTCTTCTCATCCCTCTCAGGCATGGCCCATGCAAGATCCAGCAGGTCCAGCTCACCAGGGCCTCCTGCCCCCCACAGCTTCCAACACCAACGCGCCAAACTCGAAGACATCCACTTTCTGACTCGCCAATGACTCAAACCGAGTGGAGTCGTCTGACGACAGAACGAATCCGAAATCCCCGAGAATGGACCTAAAGCTGACGTCAAGGAAAACGCTGCTGGCCTTCACGTTCTTGTGCGCCCACTCCTTGGAGTGGAGATAGCTTAACACCTCGGCCATGTCCTTGACCGCCTTGAACCGCCGGACCCAAGGCAAAACTTGGAACCCGAACAGCCACCTGTCGAGACTCCCATTGGGCACAAAATCATACACAACGATAGCTTCTTGATGTTCCACGCACCAACCCCTAATAGGAACTAAATTCGGGTGGCGAATCTTGCCCATTGCCTTCACTTAATCATCCTGCGCCTGTCTGACGCACGTCCGCCGAAAAATTCACTCGAAAAACGCTTCACGGCCGCGTTACGCCCATTAGACAAAGTACCCTTATACGTAACACTTCTGGCATCGCTGCCCAAAATTTGCAACTGCCCGAAGCCCCAAGTGGCAGAAGAGATTTCCGCTAGATTGAATTTCCGGGCCCTGTTTGGAGGGCTTAGAGACGCTTTCTCCGGGGGAACCACACCGATTTCCGCTGGACGATTCTTTGCCTTTCGCTTGCCTTCGAAGCACAGGTTAATCATGATTACCAGAACAAGCACTAGTGCGGCTAAGAAAAAGAAGAAACTTCTCGGCGCTTTGCTGGGAACATTCTGGTAATTTTTGCCATTTTCCATTGTAATCTTACTTGCACAGCTTTGTGGCGAAGGAACCACGAGAGAGGCCCGACTAAGAGAAGTGAAATTCCAGGAACATATACCGTGAACCTGTGCGTGGTTATTTCCAGAAGATCCCGAGAATCCAACAAACATGTATTCGTTTAAGTAAGGCGAGAGATCGGGATTACCGGAATAGACAGCTCTGGAAGGTAGAACTGTTCCGTCCGGCCCGAGATAAATTTCTAACAACTTGTTGTTTCCATCATAAGTTATCCAGGCCCGAAGAAACGACCCACCATTAAGATGAATCCCGACATCCCAAGCGTCGACAGCCGTGGCCCAGACTATGCTGCCTAAATTGATGCCTCCGTGATTGTCGTTCGGGTTCCGAATTTTCTTTCGGGTGTCGAATTCCACCGCAACTACTTTGTACTTGTCCTGGCAGGCGTCGTTCAGAATGCCGAGCCCGGGCCCGGCCCTGTCGACAGTGAACTCGTCGGGAACGATGACGAAACTGAGCCCGCCGGGAATCATCAGTTCCGAACTGTTTGACGGGAGGTGGATTTTGAAGGAGAAGGTGGTCTAAAAAGAGGCGGGGAGTCCGGTGTTCGGGTCGAGGAGGCGGATTGGAGATGAATAGAGCGCTCTTCCAGCGGCGTGCGGGCGATTATTCTCAGGGATTTGGATGCAGCCCCGGTCGCCGTCAGCCGAGACTGCTGCGCTGCCTAAGAGCGTGATATCATCATCGACTATTCCTGGATTATTCGGAGCAAAATCGGGGAACGAGAGGCGCTTCGTGACGTTGATCTGGCCCGGAAGAGAATTTCTTGTGTGGCGCCGATTGGATCGAATTTATGTGTTTGGTTGTGAGGGCGAAGAGCAAGAAGCGAAATCTGTGAACAGACATGAGCGAGAACGGAGAAGAACACTACAGGAGTAGGCAATGATTGCTGGATTTGTGAGGAAGCTTGCAGTTCGAAGTCATGGGAAGGGTCTGCAGGATGCGGGTGCATGAAGTTCTCAAATGAGGGGTCCTGCAGACTGTAGCCTACGTCCCTTATCTAAATTAGTACTTATTTATTTATTTTATGTGGCACAATGTTTAACTTATAGATTTTGTTTGGTTGTAATAAATTTTCATTTTCACGAATTTTCTAAGAAACGTTATTTTTAATTTATCTTCTCTGCCTGTGCAGTATACGAATCATGTCGAATCTAGCAAGGCAACAGCAACCATGAATGTTAAGAGTCAATCAAGTTGATGAATTTCAGTACCTACGTTAATATTTAATATGAATAATAATATAAGAATTTACTATATTCTTAATTTGTAGTCTCCTCAGCGATATGTGCTTTATTTGTTGGTAATTTTAAATGGCCTAATGTTAGACCGATTTCACATCTCCCAATCCTAGATTAATTGGGTTAATCTTGTGTTTCAAAAACCCATATTTCTTCTAGAGAGAGCAGGTATTTAACAACACAAGCTAGGCAAGAAAGGGGAGGTTTGTTGGCTTATTTAAGATAGTGGGATGTTGCTTGGAGCACAGCACAAATGAATCACGTCATGACAACTAAAATGCAATTAATACAAGCAATTATATATGGATTGATGAGTACGACGTCAATTAAAAATAGGCATACCCGTACCATGCATGCCATCCAGCTGAACATAATTGTCTAATACAACAACCAAAAAGCATGATTACATCAAGTGAACAAATAATTATTAGCACAATTTGCACGTATACACACAAAACGATCCTCCCCTGCCCCTCTTTTTTTATTGAAGTTTCTTTGGCTATGTTCGGATGTAAATTTGCTACGTTCGAAATCAATTCTTACAGATATACTTAAATTTTCTTACCAAACTTTTTACCTTCAAAATTTAAATACAAACATAGCCTTTAATTTCTGGAATTGCTCAACTTAGGTTATGAGTTAAAAGCCCACGTTCACACTGGAGCAGTAGATTGTGGAGATCCGATGTGAAAGAAGATATTTTTAGAAAATCATAAGGTATAGAGTATGTATGATTAATGATAAAAATTTGATTTTTGATCGACTTTTTTGGGAAATCAGATTTTGGGCGAAATTTCATTTTTCCAACCTAAATAAATTAAATGAATCACTAGATGGAAAAAATAAAGTGCAAAGAAGGTAACCTAAAGTACTACTCTAAAGCTCTTAAAAACTATTTGTCGGATGTCACGTGCCACTAGAAAATATCTTCACAAATTTCTACATATATCAAGAAAATAGCCAATATTGATGTTCTTTGAGTGCTTCTATGAAACAGCTATTATCAAGTTATAAAATATTTGTTGAGAATTTACAATGCGGAGAGTGCTTATAACATTTTTATAATGAGACCCTTTATTGTTATGTGTTCGGCTAGCAGAAATTAATCATGAAATGGAAACCCTGTGAGAACAAACAGGAACAAAAAGGCCATCATTTACATTTAGGACACTCTTAGGTTAGCAATTTTGATTTCTTTGATCCATACTGGATTTTATTAATTTAGTAGCTAGCTTGTTTGTTTCCCTTGCCGAGATCATTTTCTTTTATTTTATTTTATCTTTTGATTAATCCATGTTTTTTCTCCTATATAGCTATGCATTTTAATGAGCAGTTGAGATAATGTATGCAAGTTTAATGTCAGTTGCTTCCATCTTGAGCAAACCAACTCAATTTAAATTCATGAAAAATATGAAAGAAAAATCCCCCATAAATTAGTGATCAGCTTGCTCGAGTATCACACGGCCGAGAGGCACAAAATTTTGCAAGGAATTATTTAGTTGTGCTATGGCTGAGTAGGTAAATCTCTCAAGAAATTAGTGCTCGGCTTGCCTCAATATTGCATGGTCGAGAGGTATGGAATTTTGCAAGGAATTACATAGTTGTGCGATGGCTGAGTAGGGTAAATTCCTCAAAAAATTAGTGATCCGCTCGCACGAGTATCATGTGGCCGAGAGACACAAAATTTTGTAAGGTATTACCTAATCGTGCTATGATTAGATAGGGTAAATTCTTTGAGAAATTAGTATTTAGCTCGCCCAGGTCGAGAGATGCAAAGTTTTTGTAAAAAAACCCTTAGTCATACAAATACTAAGAGAGTAATTATATAGTTATGCTAAAACTAGTTTATTCGAATATTAAATATTTGAGAGGCAGAAGATATTGCAGTACAACCCCAAATTGTGTAGAATCGAGTAGGACAAATCTCAAAGAATCATTGTGTATTTGCCAAAGTTGAGGATACATGGGGAAATAAGGCATGATTTTGTTTTTTTTTTTTTTTTTTCAAATGCTAAAGAGGAGTTGAGAGTTCACAAAGAAAAAACATTATTGTTAATATGATTACATCTAAAGATAAAATGAGTACATTAATTATTCATTTTTCATTAGAATCTTATACAGGATTTGGCATAGTCTAATTAGAAGGATAACGTTGCTCCCAAAGAGTCTTCTAAGACAGTTGATAGATCTGATAATAATCTAGAGCCAAGTAGGGCATGGAGGCATTCGTTGAAGCCCCAATGAGAGGCTACTTGAAGCTTCCCATCTTGGTCCGAGCTGTACTAAGTGGATTTGTGGTGTTTAGCCAAGCGCCTCATGTGGCAAATGTGCAAAATTGTCCATCCTTCATTCGTCTGTTGAAGTTGTGATAATAAATTTTCGAGAACCTTTCTGCATGATGATTTGTTGCTTCCTTCCCCATTTTTGGAGCGGGGCCACTGCTCCGATAGCCACTCGTATTCTTGATGGAGATATCACCGTTGATTGTCCCTTTCTTAGGCCAATTGGCGATGATGATCTAGGTCAACGTGGGTGCGGTGTAGTTTGTCTTCAATAGCTTTAATTTGCTCCTTAGTAGGGGCATTCTCTTTAAGGTGAAGGCTTTTAGCTTCTAACTTCAAGTTATCTACCTCTAGCTTCTTTAGATGATCCATCACAAGTTTAAGTTCTTCAGTATGGTGTTGCCAAGAATCTGCTAGTCTTGAGAAGGGAGATTTAGTAGTAGCACTGTTGGAGGAGATGTTTGTGTAGTAGGAATTGAAGAAGAGATTTTGAGACATGATGGTGCCACGAGAAGAAAAGGAAATGATCAAAGTCCAGCAAAAGCATGTGCGAGTAAGACAAGATTGTACATACAGCGGAAAAAATATCTACATTAAGTGGTGAAAGGATCTGCATTTATGGGCAATATCTTCCATTTATGAAAAAGGCTACTGGCGGGAAAGAACATATCAAATAATGAGATTGTGCCACCTCATGTATAAATAGAAAGAAAGGAGGAAAAGATCATTTTTTGGAAACCATGAACAAAAATCATATTAGTTGAACCACGTATATCTTGCCTTTTTTAGATTTCTTTTCTCTTACATCATTTAACTTATAGTTTCACAATTTGAGTATATGTTTGAAAATCCCTCTTTTGGGCTAATCCTATACATATCAGCCATGTCATGGAGGGGAGTTAACACCGTCATAAATCATATAATAAAAACGTTTAACCTAGATAAATTAAAAGTGGTTGTACTATTGTACAACTGCTCACCACCAACCTTGTCATAAAAAACAAAATTCTGTTTTTCTGCACGTCCATGGGTTCTGACTCCTTTCCAAGAACCCAAGATGCTCTGTTTTCTACTCTTTTCCAGGAATTGGTTGCTCATCTTCAGCCCCATTTGTGCTGTTAGAAGCTTCTTCACTCGCTTCAACGTCAGTAGCAGTTGCAGTCTTTTCCGTTTCTTGATTTTCTTACTACCAGGCTGGTTTCCTCCTCTCCTGCTTCGTCCACGTCAGTGAGCTCCCACTTCTGCTCTTCCTTTTCCACATCCACACACACAGAGCCACAGCGAGGATGGTCTGACACTTGTGTGTACAAACGAGACCCTCGTTTAATCATGGACAATACATCTATAGCACTTGCAAAAAAAAAAACATAGAAACCGTTGTTTATTTTATGTATTTATTTATTTATGAGAAACATAGAAATCTTGGTTGGCACTTTCATGCAACAGATGAAACAGCGAAAGGAAGGTTGCCTTTACTCTATAGAGTATAGTTGACAGAATGCATTATGTATATTTTTCCTACCGGCTTGAACCGACGAATGGTGTGCTGACAGCATGCACTGCCTATCAAAGACGTTTTGTACTACTAATTAATCCAAAAATAGAAAAAGAAGAAAATGGAACTAAAGATGATATTGGTTTAAAGAAATTCTGGTCAAGAAATGGAGCATTGACTTGGTGGGATCTCTATCTTCAATCTTCATGTGAACATGGTTGCTTGTAACATTTTGGGTGTAGTGCAAGTGGTTGGTTCCCATCAAATAAATGGGAACCAAAAATATACATAAAGTTTTTTTTTTTAAAAGATTTTATTAGAGATGTAATACTAAGATGCTGTAGTGTAAATTAGTAAAATTCTTTTTCTTGTTGCTATTTTTTGTGGATTTTTTCTATAAGGAAAACCCTTGTTGTATATATTAATTCTACTAGATTATTTTATTATTATGACATAAATAACTAAGAAGGAAAACACGAGACGAAAGCCTTGTGTAACATATATAAAACGTTGAAACTTAAGGGTATTTTAAAGCTTGATTCACTTACATATCCGTATTTTAGACTCTAATTTTGTATCATTTAAATTATACATGATGCTTTTTGGTTGTAGGGGAGTAGCATCCCTCATTTTCTTTTTCCAAACTTTCCTTGTAATCGGTCCTTTTGAGAACTCCGAAAAGTTCCTCCCACCACAACATCAGCAATTTTTATTAATATATATATATATATATATTATATATTTATATATATAACGTTGAAATGACTTTAAACCAAAAACAAAAAAAGAAAAGAAAAGTGGAAATTCAAGTGATATGATAATGAAAAATTATGATTTTGTTTTACATCTTTTCCATCCAAAAAAACATTATAATTATTACACTTTTAAATTTTTTTTTTTGTCTCTATCTTATTTTTACATATTTTTCAATGAAAGCACACATAAAAACATAGACCTAAAAACTAAACCAAATACAAAACTTTGTAGAAGGAAAATCTCTTGTTCTAAGTAACAGCACTTGTCCAGTTCAATTTGTTAGCTGCTACATTTGAAAGCACTACTCCACAGGCTGCCAAATATCATCTTTATTCATTTATTATCATTTATTGTTTTCATCTTTCTTATCATTTTCTTTTACTTTTATTCTTTTTTTCTGTTTAGTTTTTTTTTATTTCTATAACTCCTCTTCATTTGTTTAAATTATATCTCAATTTATCTCAACTTTGTCAAATTATTTCTTAATTTTTTAAGAGTTTAAGTCATTTATTAATTTTTTCATTTTTCTCTTCTTGTCATAGACTTTTATTAACTCTACACACACACACACACACATTTTCGTATCTAATTAAAGGAGTGTAATATATATTTTTTAATCTTTTTTCTTTTTTTATTTATCATGTTTCATTCTATTTAAATTTTTTTTTTGGATTTTCGCAATTTTATCCACCTTTTCAAATTATTTTTTATTTCTTTAAATTTATTGTATATCAACCTTAAAAAATAAATAAAATGAACATCAATCTTTTGATTTAATTTGAATATATATTTATATATAGTTAATAAGAGTCCACAAAATTTAGAGAAAAAATAAATTGTAAAATTAAGAAATAATCTACATATTAAAAATAAAAATTACAAAATAATTTTGAGAACTTGGTAAACATGCAAAAACAAAATAAAAACTGCATAGATAAATTGAAAAGTAATTTGGAAAGTGGAAAGAAAAAAAATGTGAAAATAAAACAAACAAGTCAAAAGGCAAAATAAAAAGAGAGAGTGTAAGAAAGTTATAAATAAATAGAGAGGACACTTGATAACCTCTCATGCTAAGGAGTAGTGATCTCAAATGTAGTATCTACTAAACCGTCCAGGAAGGTGTAGTAAATGAACTCTTTTTTGATTAACTTTTCCTAGCTGTTAGGATTTAGATAGAAGTTAATGCTAATAGTGATTGGCTTGACCTGAGCATTGTGTGGCCGAGAGTCACAAAATTTTGCAAGGTATTAACTAGTTGGTTATGTTATAGCTGAGTAGGTAAATTTCTTAAGAATTTAGTACTTGGTTCGTCTGGGTCGAGAGACGTAAAGTTTTTGTAAGAAACTCGCTAGTCATACAAATACTAGGAGAGTAATTATATAGGTGTGCTAAAACCGATCTATTCAAACAATAAGTATTTGAGAGGCAGAAGATATGGTAGTACAACACTAAATTGTGTGGAATTGAGTAGAGCAAATCTTAAAGGATCATTGTGCATTTGCTAAAATTGAGGATATATAGGGAAACAAGGCATGATTTCATTTTTTTGGCAAATGCTGAAGAGGAGTCGAGAGTTCACAAAGAAAAACATTTTTCTTAATATGATTACATCTAAAGATAAAACGAGTACAATAATTATTCATTCTTCATCAAAATCCCGTATAATGTTGCTCCTAAAGAGTCTTCCAAGAGATGGTTGATAGATTTGCAGATGATGATAGTGATTAGGAGCCAAGTAGGGTATGGAGGCATTTGTCGAAGCCCTAGTGAACAGCTGCTTGAAGCCTCCCATCTTGGTCCAAGTGGTACTAAGTGGATCTGTGTTGTTGAGCCAAGTGCCTCATATGGTAAATGTCCAAAATTCTCTGTCCTTCCTCTGTCTGCTGAAGTTGGGACAATAAGTTTTCAGGAACACTTTTGCATTATGATTTGTTGCTTCCTTCCCCATTTTTGGAGCGGTGCAACTACCCCAACAACCGCTCAGTTTTTATGGCTCAACTGTGTCTTATGTAATTCCAGCAATGGTGGCATCTCACCGTAAACTTGTTTAGTGTAATACTGCCAAGGGATAGACTTCAACAGTATGTGGTTAGCATGCTTTGAATTGAGTCTATAATGTAGACCGTCCTCTACTTCCTCAATCAATTCTTCTTATTTTAAGAAACGTCCAGTTGTACATCTTCTTTAGCCCTTCAACTAAACATGATCTAATTTTTGGGAAACTTAGACATATAGAAGGGCCAAGGTGGTGTTCTCTAATTTTTCAGCCAAATAACTTTTGGTTGTTGTTTATCCAAGTTTCCAAGATGCATGCATGTAGCATGTAAAAACAACAGTTCATTCACTTTGCAATCTTTCTTTCTCATTCTTATGTTTTTTCTATATAGATAGTTAACATGGAAAGCTGCATATTTTTATAGCTTTAGAAATTGTTTTGTGTTGCAGTTAATTGTCTCACATTGTTATGGAGATTTCCTCTTAAGTTTAACAAGTAATGGTATACTTTAAATATGATTTCAGGTGTTGAATCTACTCACACATATTTAGAGAAAAGCAAATTATGAAAGATACTGGACGCAACAAATTCAACATCTCATCTCTTGATTCCGCTGTTCAGAACAAATCTGCTTCTGCACTAAAGAATCCATACAAGGGAGGTCTTGAGAATGGAAGTTTTTCTAGCTCAAATCTTCAGCCTTCTCAAATTTCATTTCCAGAACGTAGCATGATTTATAAGTCTTCTAAAGAGATACAAAGTGCAGAGGCTGACCTGATAAATGGAGATGATCAGGAAGTACAAGAAATAGAAGTAGAAAGGGTGACAGAGAAGCGAACTACACATGATCTATTCTGCCCCAATTGCAATTCTTGTATAACAAAGAGGGTTATCCTTTGTAAAAGAAAACACAGAATTTGAATTTCTGATGTGGAGGTTGAGAAGAAAAAAGAAGCTGCAGTAGTTCAATCACCCAGTGCTGAAGTTGGTGATGATGTCACTCAGGAACCATTAGCATCTGAGGAAGAAGTTCACAAGGGGTCTGACATAGTCAGATGCTTGTCACGCTTCAGCTTTTTTATTCCATCTGGAAAGAATTTATCTGTTTGGACAATGCTTTGTGGTATATTGTTGTCATTTACCAGAGAAGTGACAAACATAATGACGTACATGGAAACTCCTAAACAAAAACATGCATGCATAAAATATGGTCTATAGATCTGTAAATGTGCAGAGGTTCCACAGAACTGTGACATGTTTTTAAAATCATGTAAAACTGCCTGACAATTTGTATGTCCCGTTTTGTAGTAAAAACTTCCAATACACAATTGCAAATCCAAAAGTCTAACCTCTCTTTGAATAATCAGCGAAAGGTTCCGAGTTGGTCAGGATATTTGGAGACAAAATTGGTAAGGATAATGTCCAGGATGAACAGGCTCCAAGCGTGAAAAGGAACTGGTTTACCTCCATGTTTGCACCAAATAAGCAGGAACTGGCAGTTGAGCAAGGCAACATTTTCCTTCTTTCTCTTAATCCTAAGAACAGTCTTGTATCGGTGCAAATGATAGCATGATGCCTTTGGGGTTTTATTGTAAGTTAGACCTGCCTTTAGTGCTCTTGTTTCATGTCCAAGAAGATATTGCCCTCTTGTAATTTCTTGCCAATATTTCACTCCTCGTTATATTTATTACACTTACCTGAAAGCCTTACACGAGTGCACAATATGTTGTAGAAACCATTTATCTGAAGCGCACTGTTAAAATTCATGGTTTCTGTCACTTGCAGGAAGCTTCCGGACAGACATAGAAAAAGGTGATGTCAGAATCATACCATCACCTAACTTAGGCGATCAAAGTGGTCAGCCAACATTTTCACAACAAGGTCATTCACCTTCTCATGCTCCCGAAGGAATTGTGGTTACCGATGGAAACAAGGATACTCTGGACGGTAGAGGTGAGATATTAAATTTTCCAATGCAAAAACCTTTTTTAAATGGAAAAGTAACAATTGTTGCTGGAGGTAAGTTGGATATGGAAGCAATGAAGACAGACAGAGGGTATGTTTTGGACTTAATTGTTCCATCGCACTGGATGGCATATAAGAGAGGGAATGATTGCATGATCCTACTTTGAATTGTTTCCCTTTTTCTCTCCAAACTAACGATAAAGAAAATGAACACGTAGCTGTAATTTAGAACCTTGATGCACTGACCACTTTTGGGTTCTATCAAACAAATGAGAAACTGTTTGCATTTTCAAGACTAAAGCATGGAGCTCCAATTCCACTGCATAGTTTCAATGAGCCTCGGCAACTCTGGTGGAAATTTTGCTGTTTAATTCTTTCAGTTCATACGTCCTGCTGATTAAAAAAACTGCTATCTTGCATTTTGCTGTCATAAGAGTGGGGAGACTGCAATTTTCAGATATCCTTGCAAATTGGTCTTGATAGGAGCAATATATTTAGTCTTTCTGACTTCGATTCTTAGAAGAGAATACATTGACATTCTCCTGCCAAGTCCTTCCAACAGTACATATTTTGCTTTTATCATTGTAGTTTTTCTAATCTGTTTTGCGTGATGTTGCAGTCGTTATTTTAACTGAACCAATTCTTGAAAATAAAATTGTAAATTTCAGAAGCAGTGAAAGTGGCACCTGTTCAGTCTTCTTGTCAATTTGTTTTTTTTATTTATTTATTTTTAGATTTTGTATATATCAGAAAAAGGCTTTTCAGCAGCTCATTGCTGTGGAGTGAAGAACATTTTTGATTTAAGCACTGTGGGTCAAGCCGCTGAAAGTTACCAGTATTTTCACGTGCTCCAGTTTCACAAGTTAGATTAGTTACATAGAAATATTAAAGCATGTGGCAGCAGAAAAAGAGTGCAAATTTTGTTACTCAGTTTACTAAGACAATCTGTCTTAACTTAAATCCATTGTTAAATGATGCACGCAAGGATACAGTGATAACCATAAATGCACAGCCCACTGCATCATCTCAGATTGTGGAACATATTGCACATTCTACAGAAGCCGCAAGTGCATTACAACCAGAGACTCAAGAAAGCACAGCTGGAAGGGAAAATACTGAAGCTAGAAAAGAATTTGAAATTGAAGTAATTAAAAGCGTAGTATACGGTGGGCTAACTGAGTCAATTACTAGGCTGAGTGTTATATCATCTGCAGCTGTTGGGGGTGCTGCCGCATGTAGGTATGCTGCATATGTTCACTGATTGATGACACAATGTCAACTAATAAGTCATCTTTTAGTATTCATTTTTTAGTTTAAGTGCTACTAGACAGTTGAAATATTATTTCCTCTGTAAAATTTTTTGAATTATCATTTCAAAATCAGGATTAATTTTCAAAAGATCTAAGTTATGGCTTGATATCTTAGTATGTCTCATAATATGAAGCTACAGCAACTGATTGCTTGCTAGTTTGTGTTTGATCTGATACCTAATTATACATGAACCACGATTATTTTCTTCTGGTGATTTTTCCTCTTATGTCATCTCCATCTGTAGTGAATATTTTAGCTCTTGGAATGGCCAATCTGATTGGGGGACTTTTTATAGAATGAAAGTTCTATTACTATTCCTCTCTCATTAGCTAAGCTACATCCATTGGACATTTTCCCTTCAATATTCAATTATACATACAAGATGAACTGTCATATTTGACAAGTCATAGCTTTGGGAGCTAAGGGGTGAGCACACAGAGCAAGTTGCCAATCACTTTCTGATGAAGTAGGCGAGCAAAGAGATCGCTACAAAGACCTCCTGGGTCGGAGACAGAATTTCATACTTCATGCACTAGTTGCCATAATATGATACCTCATATTTGGCTTAGTGCCTCCTGTAGTGTATAGTTTTTCATTCCACAAAATTGATGACAAGCAACTCAAGCTTGTGGTGATGGCCGCAGCTTCCCTTATTTGCATGGCTGCACTGGCTATAGGGAGGCATATGTACAGAGACCCCCCAAACCTTGCTTGAAATCAGTCATTTCCTTTGAGTTTGGCGTTCATGGTATCTGGTGTATCGTATGCTGCTGGCGAGTTAGTTGAAAGGCTCCTGCAGAAGCTTGGTTTGTCCCAGTCAGGTTCAGTTCCGAATTTACTTGTACCCGGGTTGACAGCAACAGGCTCAGCATGGGCTTCTTATTGAGTGATTGCAAAGTGCACTCTTGATTGGAACATTCAAGCATGTCAGCTGCCTTTATTGTCTTATCCTTATTTCCCGTTCTTATTTCTCTACTGTTCCTGTTTCTTCCATTTTTGAACACCATTTTTGATGGTTTGAGTTGTGCCACTTAGACTCTCCTGCGTTATGACTTACTATATTTTAATTAGATAACCAACCACGCATGCAAACGTAACTCGAACTCATTTTGTGATTCATGGAATTTTTTCAAAGGATGGGGTGCAATCATGATATCCACAAACTTACATGGCTTGAGATCCACCACCTGTTGCTCCAGGGCACCCCAAAAGAGTCTTCTTTTCAGCAATTATTATCACCCACTGAATGCTCAATTGCATCCATAGGTAACTTAACTCTTTGGCATTCAAGAAATTTGGCTCCTCTTAACCGGAATTTCAAGCAGATATTACTTTAATGATGTTACATGGAAGTTGAATGAATCAAAACTGTTAATGGGTATGACTGCTTTGTGGGCAGCTCATTTCCAAAAGATTATGAAGGGCTGATTTCCAAAATTTTGACTGTGTCTCATCTTCCAAAAGCAGCTTTATAATACCATTCTTAGTCTTGAGACAGAGAAAGCAGTTCCCCAGGCGTTCCATTCTTTCTTCAGTAATGTTGGTGACTTGATCTGGAAAAGGACAGGAGTGCAAGCAAGGCAAATAGAATTACAGAAATTAGTACAACCAAGGTTATAGTGGGATAGGGCGAACGGTGCATCTTGTAGTATTAATAAATAGAATTGTGCACGTGTGTGCATGCACGCGCTCCTCTGTGGTGAAGTGCAGAGTGTTGACATGGTAAAGAAGATAGTACACTCTTTTGTGGATGTCAAGACTCCTCCCAAGTGCTTCTTTTTGAAACAGAACACAAGATAACCATGCTTTACAGAGACATTGACCCTTGTGTATTGTTTGCGTCCTGCATAGATTCATCTATTTGCTCAGACCAATACGATCTCATGCTCATAGTAGAGATAAATAGTATTGTTTGTTGGATAAAGGAGTTGCATGTCGTTTTCTTTGTACCTGAAGGCATTATTGTGCATATCTCAGCACTTACTCTTAGCATCTCTTGAATCCTGGAAAGGTGGGCCGCCGCGGCTCTTGATTTCAGAAGGGTGGCTCCTTTTAAGCCTGTAGCAGGAAAGCAACTCTCTTATTCCAGTTTACTTGGATGGTAGTGAATTGAGTAAGAAATTTGAGAAAATGATTGCAAAAGAGAAGCAAGAGGAAGCATGTCTGAGTTTCTAAGTTTTACATGTTGCTGCTGTAGCCGTAACTGCTATCATATCTATCGGTGTTTGGATTGCCATGCCCGAGTCAACAGCTGCCCTTATTGTTGCCGTCTGGGCACCTAATGATTCTGCTGCTTCAGCACAGGCATTGGTTATTAACGCAGCAGCAGAAGATAGTACATCACCCACACTCTGGCTTGATGCTCCAGGCGACTCATTTTGCAATGGAGAAGCCTCCTGTTTGCCTATGCTGCTGCTGACTCCAGCAATGGCTGCAGCAAGCCGTGTGAGTGAAAGAGCAGCATGCACTTGGGCAGTGTGGAGTCGTTTTTCTTCTTTCTTCTTCTCTTCCTGAGACCTTAATATGCTACCCAAGGATTTGCCCCTCAGCCATTTCTTTGGGTGATTGAAGTCCATCTATTCTCCAAATTGCAATTTTTAGATAAAACAGAAAGGTGCTAAACAGATGGACATTGCCTACAACTTCAGACTCTGACTTAATATATGCAATTACCTTAGCGCTGGCCAGCTGCAGTGCGGCTGTGTGAGTTATGTCTTCTGTTTTCAAGTCTTCACGAACTTGTTCATTTGCATCACCTGGCAGCATGAGGTTCTGTGAAAGAAATAATTATGACATGTAAGAAGTGCCTTAATGAAAGATTAAATACAGTGACTACTGCCTTGTTCATCTGAATTTGATGGTTCTCCAGATCTGAGTACTACAAGAACTTGGTCATTGAATTTCACACTTATCAAGGAGCTGAGGGGTGTTAAAATACGGATAGTGCAATATATTGGTAAGCTGATTGGACATATGTTTGCATGAAACACATGCAAGACTAAGTTTGAATCCTGTTTTCTGTTATGGGGTGGCATTTTCAGATTTTTGTTCTGACTTGTGCTGGCAAGTATTAGAACTAAATTTGTGCTCTTGTTATCACTCTGCACAGGTTGAGATTGCACATAGTTAGAGCTTCTCACGTTGGATGAAAAAAGATGTAGGAAATCAGAAGCAGATGGGCTCCACGATCTCCCAGCGAAGTTCATGGCATGGTTATAGCCCTTTGGGATTTCCATTTGCTTGTAAGAACAAACACTCTTGTCCTTTCCATCAAGTACCTGGGGTTTCTGCTAAAAAAATGTTCACATTTTCAAGAAAAAAATAAAAAATACACACACACACACACACACACACATCTGATCACACACACATTTTTCAGTCCCTTAAAACTTACTATAAATGTGGCACTCTCTACTTTTATCTCTTCCTGTAGTGCCTCCATGCAACTAGCCCTCACTATTGTCACCTGGAAATAGAACATAGTTTCAGTTTCTCTCAGCAATCAAGAAATTTAAGAATGGAAAGGGAAACAGACACAAGACAGAACATACTCGCCCTCAATATGCCTGGATCTCAAAGTTGTATTAGTTCTATATTCCGTTGTAAGTTGCAACCACGAATATACCGAAACATACTATAAATTGAAGCATAGCAGATCATTTGGCAGTTTTATAAGAGATGTACCTTCCTACTGTAGGAAGGTTGACTTTAAAACAACACTAATCAATTCACAACATGATTGTTCTAGATGATAGCTAAAACTATCTTGTGGTACCAACATCCTCTTTCCAATGAGGTTGAATTATTAACAGCTTTGGAAAGGGAGCAGCATGTATCATAGGCTATACTCCATCCAAAAGGTACACAAAAGATTGCTAGCTGTTGCAGGAAGGTTGATATCTTGTAGAGCTCTGGAAGCATGTGCCAATACTGTGTGCCTCCCAGCAGCCCACAGATCGCCCGTTTTGGAGTTTCTGCAGACTCCTCAGGGCCAGCATTTGTATTGAGAATGAGGATTTGCACACTCCTTTTCAAACTGGTGGTCTCGTCCAATCCTCACCGTTTTACATGCTCAGAAAGTCCATATCTAACCTTTTCATCATTCAATGCAGCCAAGATGGAGGTTTTGTCAGCAAATTGGATGCCCTCATCGTGGCTTCCCACTCCTAGAAAGATATACGATGCTTTGATTGGACAAACAACACCTTAGGAATGGCATGTGTGCCTCCGTTCTGATTACTGTCATGCAGTTTGAAGAGATATGACCGTGGTGTGAACTTCCAAGAACTCTCTATTATGTTCACTGTATTTATAAATTCAAAGTTACAACACGCTTTAGCATATTAGGATTTATAATCGCATGCCAATTCCACATAACGTTTTTCGGTTCTTAAACCCTAACCAAAACCCTCAGCAGATCCCATTCAGCTCGATCCATTCGAGAAAGGAAAATGGGAATTCCGGCATTTCACAGATGGCTTATGGAAAGATATCCGTGTTCAGTAGTTGATGTGGTGGAAGTTTCCCCAACTGTGGTTAAAGGAGTCGAAATCCCAATTGACACGACTATTCCAAACCCGAACGCATTTGAGTTCCACAATCTCTATTCGGACATGAATGGCATAATACACCCCTGCTTCCATCCAGAAAATTTGGTACATATATCCACATTTCTGAAATTCATGTTAATTTTGAAAAGATGTGTTGTTTTAAAAATAATTTTACTCATTACCGGATTTGTTTATGTAGCCTCCCCCGCAGAGTTTTGCTGAAGTGTTTACTTCAGTTTTACAGCATATTGATCGGATTTTTTCATTGATTCGGCCTCGCAAACTTTTGTACATGGTAATTGGTAAGTTTGGCCTAATTTGTCCCACGTTTGTTTGTTTAGGAATAGCATAATAAGTAAAGCGATTCTTCTTAAATTGTATGCAAATGCTTAGTTGGTGGGCGTAAAACATGATGTTATAGAAAAATAAGATGGCAAACATTTTGGTCCCCTTATATCAGTGTTCTTAGATCATAAAAAACTAATTTTTGGCTGAAAGGAAATGTGTTTGACTGAAGAATATCTTGGGTGAATAAGAGTGGTAGGCGCCCCTCATTAAATAGTAATTACTTGATTGAAAATGATCCACAGATGGTGTTGCACCAACGACAAAGATGAATCAGCAGCGAGCAAGATGATTCAGAGCTGCCAAAGATGTGGCTAATGAAGTGAGCATGGTTTTTATTGTTTCAGAATTAATGTTTAAAGACTTCTCCTTCTGTTTATGGTGAAAATGTGAAACTGAAATGTGATTTCCATAAGGCCATTCTATTAGAGAAATCGGGTGGTGACTGTGGAGAAAATGTGGGAGACACAGTAAATAAAGGGCTTAATTCAAATGTAATCACACCTGGAACTGAGTTCATGGAACTTTTGTCATCTGTAATTCAATACTATATACATCTGAGGATGAACCATGATCCTGGTTGGAAGGGAATCAAGGTAAAAAGATGTGACTTATTGTTTGTACATGTATCCTTTCCTCACTTGATTCAATTTTGTCTTGCAAAGGTAATCCTCTTGGATGCCAGTGTCCCAGGCGAAGGAGAGCATAAAATAATGTCTTATATCTGCTTGCCAAGAAATCTTCCTGGGTTTGATCCAAATACGCAGCATTGCATGTATGGATTGGTAATTCGAGGCGTTGGTTTTACTCTCCCTAGCTTTCATATTCTCACCTATCCATTCATTATGCTAAATGTACAAGTTTTGTTGACATCTGGTGGTATTATATGAGGATGCAGATTTGATTATGTTTGCCCTGGCTACCCATGAAATTCATTTCTCGGTTTTAAGGGAGGTATTGTTTTAACTTTGTACTTTTCATCACTGTGATTGTCAGAATATTAGAATATTTGAGTATATTTGGTGTGCTTTGATATATATCTTGTTGCCTAGTTTGGTTTAGGAATATCTCATTTCCAATTTTATTAGTCTAGTATTGTAAGAGGACTAGAATTATATTTGGCATTTCTTCTATTAGTCCCAAAAAATCTGCGTCAACCATAAACTAATGTAACCATAATTTTTAAAATCGGCCTCAAACCGAGTTCCCAAATTCATTACTAACTCTAACTGCCTCACTGGTCAATCTACGCCACTCTCCTGGTATCATTGTCAGCTGTGTCACTTTCTACCTTGATATTCCCCCAGTCTTGTTCCTGAAACCCTTAAGATCTAGCTGATCGTGGCCAATCACATTGCTGAGGCTTCTCCTTGCATCAGCCACATTGCTTTGCTACTGTCCTTCGTGTGCACCTTCTTACAGCCTTGTTCTATCTTGAAACCTCCACCTCTCTCCTATTCACTTGGCTGGAGGAGCTTGAACCAAATCAAATAGAACAATTGCTGCTCTCGCATGAAGCACTGCTAAGTCTAACCACTAAAAGTGGCCACCACTCCCCTCGTGCATAATCCAGGTCCCTGAGTGTGACAGCTCAGCTTGTGAGCCACTGCTGCCGTGTGTCTCTTATGCAATCAAGAGTTTGAACCTCCGAACTTTAATTTTGTATATTTTTGGGTTGGGTTGCATCTTTGATTGTTTCAGCTTGGTGTTTGTTTTGGGCTAATATTTGGGCTTAGCTATACTTGGGCTTAACAATAGTCTGCGCTTAAGTTTTATGGGCTGGTTCTCCCAAGTGTTTTGTTAAGTTTGGGCTGGTTTAAGTTTGGGTTGGTTCATGTTTCTAAGTCAAGTTTTCTTTAGGTCTGTTGTTTCTTTTGTGTTTTGGTATCAAAATTGAGTTCTAAATACTCTTAGTTGTCATGTGCTATTAAGTTATTGTGGCTGATAAGTGCCTCCCTCTTAACCACGTGGCTATGTTTAGTGACTCTTGTGTGACTGGCTATCTACTTTCATAGGTATTCATGTTACTACTATCGCACCTATGTAGGTGTAGTAAAAGATGTGCATTTCCAAACACGTGTGATGCATGTGTAAGTGTTGTGAAGACGTGCCTTTACAACAATCAAGTTTAAGTCTACTGCCACTAATGATGCTACTGATCTACTGATTTGTGAATGTCAAGCATGTTCCTCGTATATGTGTAGACGAAGAAAACAAGTGGCGAAAATATGATTAATTAAGGATGTGTCTTTTGTATTTGTGATTTTGCTGTTGAAATCTCATTTCTAGACTTGATTGAGTTAGCTGACTTATAAAAATTTTGAAAAATTCGAAGATGTTACTGTACAATCTGGGAAACGAATATTGTATCATGAATTTGAGTTTTTCAAGTTCATGTAATTTCTTAATTTATGTTTCCACAGCCAACCATCTATATCCAGTTGCTAATGGAACTTGACACACACACTCACACAAAAACTGCACTCACCCATCCTCTCTCTATTATGTATTTCAACATTGGTACCAGGCTGATGTGTTTTTTCCCTTTTCTTTTCTGGAGATTAATTGGCCTTGATGGCTGAAATTTACAATTGGTCTGCTATTTTCAGTTATTTAATTATGTTTCTAATGCATGAATAAAATAAATTTGAGGAAGTTTTGGGCTAAATAATTTCCTGAATGGTTCTTTTTTACCAACTTATTATGTTGTTCATGGCCTAGGATGTCAGGGAAGCTCCTGCTAATGGCAAGAGCACTTGTCAAGATATTGAAGGCTTAATATTGAGGCAGAAGTTTCATGTTGCTACTTTTTTATTATTTTATGTGAATATTTTCAGCGGTACATTGTTTCTTTCTGCAGTTATTTGTCAATGTATTCCTATATATGGCATCGACTCTCTTAGGGTTCTGAGAAATTGGAAGTATACAATGCCTTCACAACGACGTTATGAAGTTGGTGATGCTGTGAAATTAGCTCATGATATTCAAGTCCATGGATACTTAGTCTGTATGTGTAACTCTCACTGCTTGTAGTATGATATTGAATTTGTTGTACATTTCCCTCTTTTATCTTGCTGTTTCAATTTCTGAATGTGTGGGTACTCAGGGACTATCTGGCAGAGAGCCTGAGAATACCAGATCTAATGATGAAAGTAGATCTTGAACAATTGATAGATGATTTTGTTTTCATGTGTCTGTTCGCTGGACATGACTTTCTACATCATGTGCCGTCATTGGAGATATCAGGGGTTGTTTTATTATAAACACTTTTAGCAGTAAATTGGTGTAGCTAGAAGCTTGTTTTTTCTTAGTTACATTGCATTGACTAATTGCAAGTGTCACGTTCCTACCAACCAGAATAAAACCAAAAAAAAAAAAGGAATGATAAAAGGAGGGCTAGTTTCATCTTGTTGTTTTACTCTAAACTTCCTTCCTTGTAGGGGGCTATTGATTTGCTCATGTTTGTCTATAAAAGAGAATTTGTCCAAATGGATGGTTATCTCACAGATTCTTCTGAGGTATGGGTCTATCCTCTACATTACTGCTTGTTTTGTCCAAGTATTTTGTATTTATGGTTCATTGGGCACCTCCTTAATTTTTGGCCATTCTGCATATCGTGCATGTAATCATATTGTAGTAACTATCTCAAATGTTTCAAATGCGAAAAGCTGCTTAACTATTTGCCACTTTCTTTCCCTTTACTGTTGAATAAGCATTTAATATGTTTTAAGAAAAAAATTCAGTAAGTTCTGACAGGTTCATTGCACACATGCTGCTATATTCTTGTGAAACTCAGTTGCAAACGTTATATAAATTTTACAAGGAAAATCTCCCCTGACAAAGTTAAGAGTTTTATATTGGAACATGGCCATAATTTTTTGTTGCTGCTTAACAAATATGATTAATATTTTTCTAATTCTAAATCCACTGATTGCACATGTTAAAATTGATATTTACCAAATCCCAGGTAAATATGGAAAGAGTGGAGCGCTTTGTTCAAACTCTTGCTTCATATGAGAATGCAATTTTCAAGAAACGGAGTCAGTTATTAGGCCTCATATTAGTGTATCATTTCAGTTAATATCATTTTGATTAATCAGTTGATTTATCTGGATATTCTTTTTTGGACATGCACGAAATTTGGAGCACCCTCGATAGTTATTTTCTACTTGTTCTCATTTTTTGAGAAGCTATTATGGCTAATTGGATTTTGTATTTACATTGATCTAAAGTTGCTGTATAACACTCACCGGTTCATTTTTTTATCTTACTTAAGGTGGCTAATAAATTTTAAATGAGTAGTCATTGGATGCTTGCTTGCTTTCATTATGATATATTGCTTGAATTTTTCATCACTTTCAGGAGTAAAAGGCTCAGGAGATACAAAGAAGACATTTTATCGCCAAATGAGTGTAACCTTTCAATCTTTTGGCTCATTCCTTGAAATTTGTGATTTAAATTGCATCTGGTTGATTCTAAGACTTGTACTTCTTGAACTCTGAATCAGTCCAGTCTGAAAAAGGGTCAGAGTTTTACCAACCATTCTGAGACCAGATTTGTGGTTGACAAGGTGGTCCAACTGTCTTTGTGTATATTCTGCTCACTCTTTAAATTCTACACAACTTAATATTTGTATCTTCATTGCAGAAGATAACATATTTCCTCTTCAGGTCAGTCTAGGAGAAGATGATTGGAAGGAGAGATACTACACTGAAAATTTTAAGGCGCAAACTGATAATGACTATGAGAGAGTCCAAAAACATGCTGTAAGAAACACTAATCTTGACATTTCACTACGTATGTTATCTTTCAAGTCCATCAGTGCTGGCAATTGGCTTATGCTTATTATCATTGCCATTGATTTTTTCTTTCTAGATCAGTGTTTATTACTGTTATTTCTCATTCATCACAAGATGTCCTTTGACATTTTGTTTCTGTTGTTTAACTGATTATGTCCTTGTCAAGAATTTTATATGTATGTCTTTTCATCCTTTGTTATCTTATTTCCATATGTCTACTTATTTGGCTAAAGATCATAAATCTTCAAGCCTGTTTTCGGTTCGGGACTGACTTGTTAATTATCTTAGATACCTTACTGTATACCATGCATCTTTTGATTTTGTCTTTCTGGACATAGGTGTTGAAATATGGTGAAGGGATATGTTGGTTCATGCATTATTTCTATCAAGGGGTCTGCTCGAGGCAATGGTTTGTTTTTTTCAGCTTCTTGCTTCTGGATATTTTTTTCTTTTGGATGTACATAATATTCTCATTCAACAACTATGGGCCCATATCTTCTCTAAAAGTTTAAGTGCAGGATCCCATTATATTTTGTTAATACGGATCATATTTTTAAGTTTCATAGCATAAGGAGAACATTGGCTGATGCGTTTTCTTTATTTTCATCAGTACAATGAGTGCATATTTCAACCACAGAAACCTTGTTTAGTATGAGAAGTTTATTACAAAGGCACTTATGCCTTTTAGTATAAGTACATTTGTAAAAGATGAAAAATTACTGTACTTGTTAGATGATGTGCAAGAAATAACAAATTAAGGTTAATAAATAAGGTCTTCATATTGTTTTGGGGAGGAATTACCTTTAGTTTGCAACCGCTTGTTGTTTTCCCGCAAGTTTTATCTTGGGTCTAGGCTACTTCAAGTTATTTACATCATATTATTTGTCTAGCTCGCCACTGCTATCCACGCCCATATAGGTTACCAGCAATACCATCTTTCACCTACAAAGAAAAGGAATGAGAAAAGCATATTACTTATTTCTTGAATTAAATTAGGCATCAAAAGAAAAGATGAATTGGTTCATTATTTTTATTATTTTTTGGAAATAGTTGAAGGATCCATCATCATTTTGGGGTTGTTGGGTGTTGGGACCACATTCAGATTTTATATGGACTATAAAGATTGAGTTAATATTCTCTGATGCCAAATTTAGCCCATGGAAAGGACAAATAGATATTTCTTACATTTGTATCTAATAAATATTCCCAATGAGTTTGCCTAGGCTCCTGGCAGCTGACTTAGCTTTTATATTTTACCAGAAGTGTATCATTTTTGTTTTCTTTCTTTTGGCTGATCTACTGAGCATTTGCTAAATACCATTGACCTTACTTCTCTTTTATATTATCAGGTTTTATTCCTACCACTATGCTCCATTTGCTTCTGATTTTTGAGGTCTTGATCAGCTCAAAGTTCATTTTTTGAAACCCTTTAAGACTTTCAACCAATTAATGGGAGTTCTGCCAGCTGCAAGGTTCTCCAAATGAATTTTTTCATTAATCATAGAGGCATGTATTGTCAGCTCAAGAATTTAACGGTAATGGACCAATTGCTTGTGTAGTGCACAAGCACTTCCTTTGTTCTACAGGAATTTAATGACAGATCCGTCATCACCTATTTTGGATTTCTATCATACTGGTATGCTTACGACTGACAACAACAATTTTGTCATTTTCTCACTGTATTTTTTATGTTATATCAACTTTCAAATTTTCTATATAGGTTTTGAGCTTGACTTGAACAGGAAAAAACAAGCGTGGAAGGTATAATTCAAATCTGTTTATTTTTGTTAGCATCTTTTGTTCTCCATTTAATGGTCTGGTTGTTCTAATTTGCACTGAATATTATTATTGTATGAGAAGGTGCAATGTTTTCTGTGATCCTTTTTTTTTTTTTTTGTGGTTTCTGCGATTGGTCTCATAATAGCAGGGTGTTCCTATATTTTACGGTGAAGATTTGGGTGAAAAAGTGAATTAGTGGTGCTTGTGGGAAGTTTAACTGCTACTGGAAAAACTCAGACCATCTATGGATGAATTATGCTTCTTGATTTGGGCGGTTAGTTCCAATCTAATATGGCTGCTGGTTGGTTCTATTTTTCAGAGATGAAAAATATATCTAATTGTTCTAATGCTATGTGCTAATGAAGATATCTCTTTGCCAAATGGATATATTGTCATCAAGGTATTAAAACGTATTTACTTGTCTTAAAAGACTGTCAGAATCACCAGACTTGGACAAGCACCCATTAAATGTCCGAGTAAACCAAATATGAAGCAACCATTTGTTTGAGTTTCTTTTGTATGCTTTGGATTATGAGTGAAAATTTTATTGCAGGATATTATATGTTTAGTTTTTTGATATATTAAATATTTGGTGAGTAACAGAATATTTCGTGGCTGTGTGCTGAGAGTAGGCTTAAATTTTACGCTTTTGATTTTGTATTTCTGTTGAGAAAGAGGTCCTACTGACAATAACTTGATCTCTCCATTCAAGCCTATTTCCCCAAAATCTGTTGCGCTACCTTATCAGGCAAAGTTTGCCCACCAGCTAGTTTCTGGAACTTGTCCTGTAAAGAGAATTGAAGATCACAGTTAAGTCGAGAAAAGGAGTCTTGATGCTGTATACAAGAAGAAGAAGCGGAAGAAAAGAAGAGGAGAGAATTGAACAGAGCCTAGTGTTATCTGCTGCCCCGGGACTCCTAGTTAAATCGTACGGCTGACAGCACTTGGGAGTGCACTTGTCGAAACCGTGCCAAAAATGAGGGCAGCGATGACGAAGCCGAAGCCGAAGCCAGCTGTCAGCTCAAGATTCCGAGCCGATCGTCCAAGTCCAAGCTTGCTAAAATGGGAGTGCACCCAGGTTACATGCAAATTTATAGGGCTAGGAAGAAGGCCTTAGAAGAATTAGAGGGCAGTGACAAGTGGCGGATGGCAAGCAAGAATTCGCAGCTCCATCTTCTAAGATTGCCGTCTCTTCGGTACTCCGGTGAGTGATAGATGAATGGAATTTGTATCCAGGCCATCAACACTGGCTTCTGAAATTAATACAACCCCTAAGCTCGTTGTCAGTGCTCCAGCTGCTGCTCGATGCAAATCTGTCTCTCAGTTGGCTTAGTTCTAGAAAACATGCGTTCTTTGTTTTCATACACTAGGTTGTGAACCCGGTCATCCCTTTTATGCTGCATCAATCAGTCATGCACTGATGCTTGGGGTTCTGTAAATGTAATATGGTACTCCAGATTAATTTATTCATTCAGCCAACACATACTGTGTAAAAAGGAAACGAATGCCATTATCAATCAACACAATTCCTATTTATTAGTCTTGGTTCTGACATAAAAATTCTTGATTAATGTTAAACTTGTATAAAATAACTAAAATGAAAGATAATTAGTTCTGATTATTAAATAGTCATTCAAAATAATTTCAGTGAGTTTTAAGCCTATCCTTGAAAGTCATATGCTCTTACAATAGAATGAATGATAGCAGCCAGTAATGTGTGCTGCAGACGAGTATAAACTGTTAGGAACAAGCTGAATAAAATGGGTTTTTTCCCTTGTATAAACAAGGTGTGAGAGATTTACATTTGGGCATTTTTGAGAGGTTAGCCCTTAGAGTACAACAGTTCTTTACACGCTTTTCCTTCATGTTCCTGTTTGGCTATACACAACCCTTAAATGACGACACACAAGGCTATAGAAATCCTCTATTGAGGAAACCTAAGCAACCTTTCTGCTAAAAGCAGGGCCATCAGCCATTTCACATATACATTGGCACATATTGTTCTGTAAGGTTTTTGAGTTGCCACCCAAAGCCTTATCAACACTTGTCAGGATATCATTACCTTCTTAATGGTTTCACCCATGTCATTGCTTATTATATAAGAGTTCGAAAAATATGTTACCAAAGGACGTGCCTTAATCCTTCCAGCAAACACATTTGAGCAGCCAGGCCCGGAAACCAACCGCCGCTATTGTTTCTGCAGAATCAACAGGCTCCCTGAATTTAGCCTTCTCACTGAGTTCTTCAAATGAGTTCCCAAGATTCTGAAGTCTGGCAACAAACTCAATCAACAAAGAAGTGAAAGTTGAAAGAGACAGTGCACTTGCACTTTCATATGTCTGAACTTCCCTCTCATTGAGAATGGTTTCGCCAATAAGTGAGATCCGAGAAGGCCACATTGTCTGCTGTTGAAGCACGTCTTCTCCAGAACCCCGTTGTGAAACCAAGAGATCGATGCTCACGTTTGGATTCTGGGGATCATAGTTCCATAGCGACTGAGTTGATTTGAGACTGGCTGTTTCACTCAATGAGTTGATCACAAATGGCTTCCTTTCGTTATCCTTAAGTTCCTGAATTAGCTCAGGATCTGCAAATTTTCCTGGCCGTTTTCCACTTTCCCAACTCTCTGCATTTACCAAAAGATATGATTTTTGGTCAATCATCATCTGCAAGTCCTCTGCCGCATCATGAACCTCCTGAAGCAGATCTCCCGGGGACACATTCTCCATCTTTTCTAATTTTTCACCAAGCAATTGCAACACTTTAGAACCTTCTGTCCCAACTCTCTGAATCCCATCCTTAAACACTTGCCTCAATTCAGAAGACGCCTGCAAGAAAATAGAGGGTTGGTTCAACTGAACAATCACAAAGCATACAGAAACGTAACACAGGCATTCCTGGAGCTACGTGTTCTCGAGCCAAGAGGACAGGCCATGATACAGTAAACCGTTGAAATGTTGACTAGATGAGCATTTCACATGTTATATTGCTTCTGCTATTAAGCAAATGCCTTATGTCTTCAACGGCAGTAACTTGACAAGTAGTATGATATGAATGAAGAGGATATCTTTTCTAAGCAAAGCCTCACATATTTGCTTCAGTGCCACATATATTGGATAATATACTCATGTAACTCCTGACCTAACCATCAGACAACTAGTCAAAAAGATTAACGCATGTGCATGCGTTCAGTGAGATCTAGCCACTGCAATTTAATCTGTTTCTGAGTCCAGGATTACTTGAGATTCTCCCCCAGAACTTCTTTGAATGCATGCATAGAGAGTAGCACCAACCTATACCGACGGTTGCCCAAAAATAAAATACAGGAGTCCCAAAGGGTCATGGAAACCTCAAGCTACATAACAAAACTATATTCCAAGAAATCAGCAGAACTGTCTACAACTCTGACATCATTTTCCAGGAGGTAAAAATTAGAAGCAGTTCAGTTTGCCATAAAAATTTCCAATCTAATGCTTTGATAGGAACAGAAACATATGTCAATTTTTCAAACTATGTCCAACTTTTCACATGAAAAACACACTTGTCGTAGCTCACACAAAATTACCACGAATGGCATCATAATATTGACAGAAGCTAAAAACTTAGATGACAACGAGGATATTTTGAAGCCATAAATTTGGCTTTTATTGCTTTTTATATCACTAGATGACAAATTGAGAGAATTTGCCCAATGATCAAATCAGCTGCATAAGATTTGTAGGACTGCTCCAATAGATTGTTATGTAAAGATCTAGTTTGAATGCTCCCAAAGCTTAAACTGGTAAGCATTGCTGAAGCTTTGTGGCCTGGCTCAATCATCCAAGCATTCAAATGCTCCAGAAAATCTAGCTCATGAAGCTTCGTTTGATTTTCTGCTCCAAATCAGTTCAGGAGACTGAAGCAAGCTAAAGATATTTTAAGCTGAGCTAATGAATTAACCAAGCTAGAGTACGCTAAACTCAAAGGTGGCTCAGCATTGTGTGTATCTCAAAACAACTGGAGCACAAGCAAACTCAATACCTCAAGCACAATATGTAAGAGAATACCTAAACAATCGGGACAAAGCAAATCAGCCAAAATACCTGTATTTCTGAGAGTATACATCCATGCATGGCCATCACCATGAAAGCACAATGCCTTAGAGCGCCACTTACTTTAATGTATTCACTCCAGGGATAGCTAAACATTTTGTAACGGCCGTGAGGTGGTTCCCAAACTGCAAAACCTAACTGGAAAAGGAAAGTATATGTGCTAAATGTGGCTTCACTCAGTCAGACACTGTTCTCCTGAGCATAAATGTAGCGGCATACCAGAGACTCTTCTTGGCTAGTGGACTCCACTGCAGCTCTATACCCCTTGTATAAAGGATCATCAGATGCCTGGTAGATCAAGATTTTGGAAGGAATTCTGGTGTATTCAGCACATTGCAAGTACATATTGACACAGCCTACACAAGCAACACAAAATATCTCTTCAAGAATAATGTCTGTGTCAAAATAATGGGAATTATAAACAAAGAATTTATAGAAAGAAATCCTCTTCAATTAAAAAGAAATCCTCTTCAATTAAATTTTCACCTTCCAGAGAAGTAGCAACTCCTTTGATATTTTTAACAACTAGTTTATGCAAGTCTTCTCCAGCCCAAATGGGATAAATACATAAATTTATGAGCAAACACACACCAGCCCCCACAGCAATTAACAGCAATCTAGAAATAGCCGTCTGAAAAAAATGTGAAGTTCCGGTTACCAGCACAATACAAAATGTCAGCAAGAACACCCGGAACCCATACTCATATTGCTTTATGGCTGGATGCAACTTCAAATAACTAGCAAAGAATCCTGAAAATGAAAAAAGGCATAAATCTTCGATTCATAGCATTTCCAATTTCTCTAGACAATAGAACACATAATTTAACTAGATCAACAACTTACAGTTAGAAATAGATTTAAAAAATTCTCTGACCTGCAATAAAAATGCTTATGATAATAACAACTTCTTGCAGGGGTCCAGCCAGCATCGACAATTCTGCAATTCCAAGAGCTAGAGCTCCAGCAGATAAGGTCCCTAATGCACGATTAAACCCTTTGTTTAGGGTAGCCCCTGCATAAGAAAACACCCTCATCAAATACTGCAAACAAGCTTATAAACCAGACAACAATATGAGGAAAATAGTAACTAGATTATTCTAAAATACACTCTGTTTCAAAAGCATTGAGACAGAGTCCCCACGTCACCTAAGCTAAAATCAAACACAGACGCATTAGTGAAGTGCCAATTCTTCAGTGCATGTTGGAGTACTAAACTTGATTCATGAATGTTTGAAGAAGAAATTGAATCATGAGTGAATGCATGAATTGTGTAAGTTTCTGAATGATACCGAGTATGGTTCATGAATTAGTTCATTGTTACAGCATGCAATAGAAGAGGGGAAGTATGGGATTAATTTGGTACATGCACTATGTTAGGTACATGTTAAGATGATTTGTATAAATATATATGGATTGTTATTGTATCATTTGAAGTCATATGGAATAAAAAAAATATCTATTTTATAGAATGAATTCCTGCTTCACTCTCTAATACTCTCTAATACCCTCTACTATATTTGTATCATATAAATTATTTTTTCCAATGATATAATTTTAGAAAACAAAATTCACACAATACAAATATAATAGAGGGCATTATTAGAGAGTAGAAGAGGAAGTCATTCTCTATAATATATTTTTTCATTCCAAATGACTTCAAATTAATACAATGACAATGCATAACTATTTATAGGACTTACCTAACATGCACCTAATATGGTACATGTACCAAAATTTAGTTGTATATTCTCCTCTTTTTTAGTACATGAACATATCAATGCTTTTAGAATTTATGCACTTTCTATTACATTAATTTCCCTAGCAAGTATTCATGAATAAAGTTTACTTCCAACATGACCCTTTAAACTTGATTTTCATCATGCCAAATAGCACCGAAAACTTGGTACTCTTCCTTTTTGCAATGGGGCATCATTATCTCTTGTCTTCTTGTCCATACAAGTAATTTGGTGTCAAAAAATCAATTTTCCATTAGGTTCAGCATTTTACACGGAAAAAACACCTTGTGTTTTTCTTTATGGGGAATTTTCCTCAACCCCTATGCCTTTCACATAGGCTTCCCATTAATTTGGAAGACACTTCTTGTCTTCACTTCTCGACGATTTCTTCGCTAAACCCAGAGATAAAACTTTTTAAAGGGCTTCTCTTCTCACAAAAAAGAGGGGAAGTATGGAACTGAATTTGGTCCACGTACTGTTATATACGTGTTAGATGAATATAATATAGAATACAAAGTCACGAGGAATAAGAAGTCCATTACATAGAAATAGTTCGTCTTCTACTCTCCAATATACTTCTATTACGTGGTCTTTTTCCAACAATGCAAGCCACCAATTCCATTAAAATGCATTCATTAAAAAAAATCAATGAAATTAACCAAAATGCTTACCAAAAAAAAAAATGGAGTCGCAATCCCAACTCACCAATGCTAAACTCAAAAACAACGACGACAGTGAGAATAGCCCAGATGGAATGCTGGCTAATGTAACTCGAGGGCTCTTTGAAAAAAATCAGCACCGAAACCAGAGACAACGCAGAGCCCACTTTAGCCGCGAACACCACTTTCCTCGGGTCGGATCTTCCCATTTGATACGCACTGGTTGCAGTTCCCTTAGCATTACTGCACCACCCGGAAAGCCTCTCTCCCATGATTCGAAAAATCCGACGCAAACAGCCCTCACAGATGACGACGGGGCCATCAAGTCCCACGTCGGAATAATAATTTCTCGAAAGCAGTCTCTCTTTGCTTCTGTCTGCAAAGCTTTGCCTCCAACACCCGAAATTTGCAGCCATTACCGACGCTTGTCCGGCCGACGAGGAAAAGTAAAACAAGAGTTTTAGCCTTTTTGGTTCTCTGATTGGAACGTAGTGTTCAACGAAATAATAATGGTCGACTCGCCAGCCAGATTCTGTATATCTTATTTCCAACTTTTTTTGGGCATATCTGGATTTTGATGGCGACAGGCAGCTGAAAACTTCGTTAGGTGGGCACGGTATAGTGCTTCCGGTTCACTGCTGACAACAATGTCGTGTTTCAGACAATCGACAGAAGCTACAAGGAATGAATCTCATCGGGACTTTGGTTTGAGGGGGCTTTCGTTTTTATTTAAGAACAGTATAAAATAAGAGAGAAAAAGGAGATAAAATTGTAGGCCATATTTGTTTTTAAATTTTACAATTAAAAAATACATATTTAATTATTTTACTTTTTAAATTTTATCTTTCACAATTTTTAAGACAAAAATCTTAAATATCTCTCTTAATATTTTTGACACATTATTAAATTATATCTCTATTCTTAATTAAATACTCATATAAAATTTTATTTAAAATATAAAGATTTAAGTAATTAAATAATGATAGAATTCTCACTTATATAAATTTCTTCTATTATAATTTATAAATTAATTAAAAATAAAATTAATAGAATTCTAAATTATTTAAATTACTTATAAGTTGTTACAATTATAATTATCTACTTGAACATGCATTGTTATATTTTTTATTAAAAAATAATAAATTTATTAGAGGACACTAACTCAAATCGATACCACTTAATTAATAAGTATAAAATAAATTAATTTGTTAAAAATACAAAAAAAAACACAGTTACATGAAATTACAAAAAATAAAATGAGCAGCGATATAAATAATATTAGCACAATTAGTAAAAAATTCAAATAAATAAATAAGTTATAATAAAAAACAACTATAGTTATTAAATAAATAATATGTTATAAACGATTTTAAATATACAAAATTTGACTATAAATTTTATTAAATATGTAATATTTAATTCATTTTAAAGTTGGATTACATATAGTATAATACCATAAAAATTAGATAAAAATTATAATGATATGAAATTTTAAATTATAAGCATAAATACATTATATGTTTGAAAACATGTTAATAGATTTATATGAATATAATATTATTAAGATACATTTAAAATATAAAAGTAGATTTATAGAATTAGAAATAAAATGATGTATTTAGGAAGATAATTCTATAAAACAATTATATAAAGAAACCACACATGCTAAATAAAACCTTTCAGGGCCTTCTGTACTTTGTGAAAGTACATATGTATACTTAATTAAATACTTATATTTATCAAAATAAAATTGATCAAGTAAAAATAAAATGTTACTTAAAATATAAACATCTTAATGATAAAGTATTATAGAATTCTAATTCATTTAAATTTCTTGTTTAGTTATTTATAAATTAATTAAAATCAAAGAAATTAGTAAAACAGTGAACTATTTTAACTACTTATATAGCTATTATTAATATTAGTCATCTATATTATATATAAAGTGTTTAATTATTTTTAATTAAATTATATAAATTTATTGAAAAGCACTAATTCATAATAATATCACTTAATAATAAATAAAAAATAAATTAATGTTTTACAAACCACTTTAAATGTACAAAATTTGAATATAAATTTGATTAATTATATATATTTATTATCTTAAAGTTTATTTATATATAATTTAGAGACTGAATAACAATTATAAAGACATAGAACTTTAAAATGTAAAAATAAAATATATTATGTGTTTGAAAATTTATTAGTAGGTCCATCTAAGTTTATATTATTCAAATACATTTAAAATATAGAAAGTAAATTTAGAGTACTTGAAATAAAATGACATGCGTAAAAAATAAATTTTTTTGAAATAATGTTATGCATATGGAATTGCATAAATATGTATTTTTCAGATGATACTAACTTAAAATTATACAACTTAATAAATATAAAATAAATTAACATGTTAAAAATTACAAAAATAAATATCATTCAAAGAAAATTACAAAAGATGAAATAATTAGTGTTATAAATAATATTACAAAAATTTAAAATTTCAAATAAATAACAAAATGTATTACTATTAGAAACAATTACTGTAGTAAAATAAACAATATACTATAAATTATTTTAATCACGTAAAATTTGACTATAATTTTTTGAATTTGTGATATTTATTTGATGTAATTTTATTTTATTTTAAAATTTAATTATCTGTAATATAATATTATAGAGATAGAATAACAATTATTAAAATGAAACTTTTGATTGTGAGGATAAAATATACTTTTTGTTTGAAAACTTTTTAATAGATTCACCTAATATAGTATTATAAAAATTCATTGAAAATATAAAATATAAATTTATAGTTTGAGATATAAAATAATATGTTACAGAATGATGATTTTATACAAGATTGCTATAAATATGAAAATTCATAAACACACAAAAAAATGTAATGATAAGTAGTCAATTTTAATATTTAAGTAATTCATTTTAATAATAAAGAACAATAGAAAGCATATTTCTTAAGGAAATAAACTATAATTCGGATGAAAAGCAGCAAATATATATTATTTAATAAGGTAATATACCTTGCAAGTAAAACGTAATAAATTTTGTCAAATTGAAATCAGATTTAAAAAATGTAAAATGAATGCATTCATATAGTAATTGTAATGAAAATAATATCAATTTAATTAAGTAACATGTGCAACATGAAAATTTGAATAATTTATATTTAGTAGAAAATATTATGTAAATTCATAAAAATAAAATATCGCGTAAAACATTAAGAATAAATAATATAATAAATAATAAATTATGTAATTTCTAAATATAATTTTTGCCACACACGTGCATGTTCTTTTTTCTAGTACCAAAACATATATATTAAAATTTAAAAATAAATATAACTGTACTGTAATTTTTATGAAACGAAATATTGAAGACGAAAGAATTCTTTTCTGTTAAATAATATATTGAAGAAATATTTGGAATTTTTTGTCAACACAACGATGACTTGGCAAAACAAAACTGAATGAATATATTAATACATAAATATATAGACAGGGCCATTGTAATTGCACATAGATGTTTGGAAACATTAAAAGGAAAATGGTCATTGCAGGACAAAATTGTTAAATAATAAGAAAACTTGATGCAAGATTGAATAATTTCGATCAAATTGAATTTTGTGGAATCTACTCTCTAACTTTAATCCTCTGATTCTTTTGTCAAGAACACTTGATTTGAAACTTGAATAAGTTTTGAGGAAAAGACTTGTGTTTGATCTTCCTTGAGAGTTGTCAGGTTCTCAACAACACTAATCTTTGGGTTTAGCACCACGATTTTGAATCAAATACTGGATTTAGAGACTTTGACGAAAAATACTTTGAATTTGGTGACGAACTCCTTGAATTTGACGAAGAACACGATGAACTTCTTGAATTTAACGAAGAATACAACGAATTTCTTGGAATTTGACGAAAAACACGACGAACTTCTTAAATTTGATGAAGAACACGATGAACTTTTTGGAATTTGAGGAAAAATACGATGAACTTCTTGAATTTGATGAAGAATAAGATGAACTTTTTGGAATTTAGCGAAGAATACGATGAATTTCTTGGAATTTGGCGAAAAACACGACGAACTTCTTGAATTTGACGAAGAACACAATAAACTTTTGGAAATTTGGCGAAGATCATGACAAACTTTTTTAATTTGGGAAAGAACACGATGTACATCTTGAATTTGACGAAAAACACTTTAAATGTTCTTGGGAATTTCAGAGAAAATTTGGAAAACTTCAAGTTTTCAGCTGCTTCACGTTCTGACTTCTGTCCCTTTTTCTATGGGGTTTGACTCCTATTTATAGTTATAGGAAAGATAAAGTAGCTGTATCAACCTATTGACATTATGCGATTTTATTAACCATTAGAGTTTGGACCATATCCAACAACTTAATAGAGTCTTTATTCTTTAAACTTAACAAGATTTTGCTACTTAGAATTTTCATTCCTTGAACTTCTAACGAGATTCTGTCATTTAGAGTTTTCGTATCTGAACTTCTAATAAGATTTTACCACTTAACTGTCATTTGCTTGATCGATAAAAATATAAATTATTTATTTATTTATTTTAAAAAAATTATATTTATTTAAATTCTTAAAATAAATAAAAATTAATTTAATTAATATATTTTTCACATGACATCACTTAATTAGATATTAAATTTTAATGTCTAATTAAATTTTAATATGTCTTCATTTTAGTGGTCTCCTAGAAGATAGGGTCTGCATGCCACACGACACGACATTTTCATCTCAGCATCTAGTGACTTTGTGATGACTTTAGTCGACAATAATAGCATGACAATTGGAGATCACTTTCAGGGATGTTAGGATTAGGGCAGAACAAAGTTTCTGAATTATTAAAATGACACGACCATTAATTATTAATTATGAATAAAAGTACGGTGGGAGTCAAAAGCACCGGCAAATAGAGAATACAGCAAAGGCTTGAATACATTTGATCCAATATTAAAGTGATGAAATGATTCAAGTATTTCACAGAATTCATATCCTAAACAGACACAATTGCCTGCACCAATCATTCAATCAAATTTTAGACATTCGATTCCAATCCGAAAAAGAAGCAGAACAGATCCAACAGTTCCCTGAAACTGAAACTCACTCTCCTCCCTTTCTCACTATTTCTTCTCTTCCTTCTCGGCTTCAGCAGCTCTCTTGGCCCCAACTCCGAAATGTCGCTCGTTCATGTGCTCCATACGGAGCTTGTCATACGCCTTAAATGATTTTAATTCTTCCGTGACCTTAACAAGCTCAACGGTTGGCTTCAAGTTAAGGACCAGTAACTTGTGTGGCTGTTGCCAACTCCTCAGGATTTGAATCGCCCGTCTGTGGAATAAAAGTTGTGCATTTGAGGTTTAAAACACATTAAGCAGGTCGACAGAAACAAAATTATAGTTGTTGCCTTGAATTTCCTAGCACGCCTTGGGAAGACAACGAGCTTGGCCTTGTATGTCTTCAGCCTCTGAACATTGGCCTGAAAACCTTCCAAGGAAGGGTTCCTACCTACACCGATGATCAACAGATACACCAATAGTTGGGGCAAGTTTCTATGGGATGCCCGCAGCCTGAAGTATACAAATCAAACAGAGGCAGCCATCAGAACACACAGATTGAGCGGCTATAACAAGACCATGCAGACCCTGATAGCTATAGATCAGCATCCCCGTGGCTAGTTCAGTAGGCCAATGAGTCACTTGGGCATGTCACCTTAGGACTCCAGCCTCACGGCTATGAAATTAGACGCCTCTAACTTCACCCGTGGGCATTTAAGGGGATCTCGTGATCATGTAAATTTTTGTTGGAAACTCGAGCACCGCCTTTTTCGAATTTGCAGGAACAAGTTGCCTTTTTATTATTTATGTGTTTTGAAAATGTCAGGACCAAAATTGCATTTTTTTTCGGCTGGGGTACTTGCCGGCTTTGTTGTTTCTTGGTAATTTATTCATAAAATTTTCTTCCCATGTAATGCCCTTTCATCCTCTTATTATACCTAAACGCCAACTTTCTAAACAACTTTGCGCTGTCCAAATGACTAAGATGGACAAAATGAGCATATTCAAGTTTTCTCAAGTCATGCTGTGAACCTGATTTTCAAATTAAACGTCTGTCATGAAACAAATAAGAGCTTGTTATATATTTGCCTGTCTATTCTGGATATAATCCCATGGAGACAAGGTGTGTCACGTTAACCAAAAGAACTTATAGGAACTCATCTTCATACACCAGAAGAAACGAATCTTGGGGATGCATGTTTCTTACCTTCGCTGAAATACTCGTACACCGGATAATCAAACTGGAGATTTGGTCTGGGAGCTCTGTCCTTATTTTGTGACCATTACATGTCTTGGTGGTTTGTTTGCTGTTAAGGAGCCACTTTTCCTGTTATCTTCTCTTTAACTTGTTGCCGCTGCCTTCTCCCAGATTTTGTTGCCAATTGTTGAAAGTTCTTTCTTACCCCCACAATGTGCAGGTTTACATTACATTGGTTACGGGTGCTTCTCTGAAGGACAGACATGGTGAAGAGAACTTGTACTTTGGCAAGTATTACTGCTACGTTGCAGAACCCGGACCCTTTGCTGGAGCTGCTGTCTTCTCGCTTGCCACTGTCAATCTGGGGCGCGTCGATTATCAGACCTTGCATTCAGAAAAGAATGGAAGTGATCTGTGGGTTGCATCTGTTTCTCCTAGCATTGCTGTGGGACAGCCACAATTTCCTCCACAGGGTCCTGTCTTTGTTCATGAAGACACTTACACGAGAAGACAGCTCACATAGACACTAATTCCTCTCTGAGTCCTGGAGTGTGCTTAACAGAACTAGACAATTATAATTGGAAGAGGAGGGGCTTGGCAGGACAGAAGGGTTGCAAGTTCTCACTTTCGATTTCATTTTTTCTCCTTTCTTATCCATCTTCTCTTGTCTTCACAACTGCTTATGTGAAGTTCGAAACATCTTGCTCTTCACGTATTTTATCTTCTCAGAAATCATGATAACTTGGCAAAACTTGATTGAGCACGCCATCAGTGGCTAAACGATATCCATCTCCAAAGTTAATCTGTGATTAAGACAGAGTGGCGTATCCAGCGGGTTAGATCCACAGGCAGGGGATTTGCTAAATTCATGGATTTTAGCGAACCAGTTCATTAAGCTACAATCCATCAAGCCGTTGGTTTGCAAAGCGATGACCCATCACCCATCCCTATAATAATAGTGATTTAAGCCATTGTTAATTGTGCAAGTCGTTTTTAGTTTCACTTTTTTGCTACTTAACTGTGCATTGCAAGAAGGTTCTTGTTTGGTCCATCATGTGCAAGGTTGCCGGGTTTTTTAACTATTTAATTTAAATTTTTTTTTCTATTTTTCAAAATACTCTTGTTTGAAAAGGGTATATGGAATTAACCCAATAATCACATAATTATCTTGATTATAGTGATTTTTGTGATTCAAAATCACATAAATGAACTTAAAAAATATAATAAAAATGAATCTCGCAGTATGAGTTCACAGAATCATTTTTGTGAATTTGCATCGCAGAAATTGCAGGAATTTGTTACGCCTTTTATCAGAACATTTATTGCTTTTTTTGACCGATTATCTTCTTTCTCAGACACTCCATCCTCATTCATCTTCTCCAAAGAACGCTGCTCGCTCCCTCCTCTCGTACAATACTTTCTTCTTCACCCACTAGCAGAAATCCGGTCAAACACACTATCTGCAACAACAATTCCCTCGCCTTTCTTCCGGCATTTACTGTAATCTCTCTCTGTTTTTTTTCAATAAATATATATTTAATTTTTATAGTTAAGATTCACAATTTTATTTATATTTTTAGATTATATGTTTATGATTGTATTTAGTATATAAATACTTGGATATTATTTGATAAAAAAATTTTGCACACAAATTTTGTATTTAGTAAATTGAAGATAAATGTTTAGTTATATAAATGTTTAAGGTTGGGTTTAGTAAATTAAAGATTCATTCAATTATCTTGTGATTTAGGGTTTAGGGTAGCCTAGAGGAAATGTTTGGTTTGAAATTAAATTTACTTTTTCAAATTTTATTTAAGACTATGTTTGGTTTATAACTTCGAAAATTTTAGATTTATATTATAAGGTATGTATTTAATTTTTTTTATGTGATATAATTTCAAATTTTTTTATTATATGTTTATATTTTTAATATTTTTAGAAATGTTATTATATTCATACATGTTAAATATGTGAGTATATTATTTTAGTGAAGAAATGTACTTAAATTAATTTAACAATTTAATAGTTTGACTTTATTATTGCTCTCTTATATTTGAATTAATCAACAATTTGTTTTATATTCAACAATTTGATATGTTTATGTGTGTATACTTTACAAAAATTATACATACTTTGTAATTTATTTTAATAATTTTAAAATATATTTAATCAAATATATAACAAATAATTAGAGTTTATTTTAAATATCTATTTATATATTATATATTATATGTTAGAATGTAATAGATTTATATGGTTTGAGTGTAAACACATAGTAGTTAGTTGATTTTGAAATTTAAGGCCACGTTTGGTTTTTAGAGTCAGGCTAAGTTTGATTGATTTGATTTAAGGTAACTTTAGATTTGAAACTTCTACACAACTTTTGTTATTTAATATATAAATATATTTGTTGATTATGTGTGTAAGCTTTTTGGTATATATAGAAATATTGTCATATTTATACATGTTAAATATGTGAATATGCTACTTTAGTAAGAAAATATTTTTAAATTAATTTAATTGATTGTCACAATTGATTTTTGTTATTTTTCGTTGTTTGAAATGGATATTTGAAGTAATTAGAATTTAGTAAGCTACTTTATTATTAGATATGTATGATGTTTGATATGGAGTGTATTTTAAAGATGTAATAAATACATTATTGTAAAGATATATATAAGTTTTATATGTATTTTATAACAATTAAATTATCTACTGAATAGTTGACTTAATCAGAAATATAATTAATAATTTAGTAAGCTATTTTATTCTTTGATATGTATGTATAAATTAATCAGAAATTTATTTTTTATTATATAATTTTCATATGTATGTGTGTATTTTTTATCAAAAAAATTAAATATGCCTTGTATTTTATTTTAACAATTTAAGAACACGTTTTAATCTAATGTATAAAAAGTAGATGTTATTTTAAATATCTATTTACATATTACATATTATTTTATAACAATCAAATCAACTTGAAAATTAGATTTACCTTCAAAATAATGTTATTAATAAATTTAGTTAAGTAAGCACAATGCGTATAATAATACATAAAATTTATTTTAAAGATATATATAGGTTTTATATATCATTTTATAACAATTAAATTATCCACTTAATAGTTTGACTTACTCAGAAGTATACGAAAAATAATTTAATAGTTTAAATACATAATTAGATAATTCAAGGAGTTGATAATATTTTTCTTTGTGACTTGTTTTATAAAGATATGCCGATTTGTGGAAATTATGTGCAAATCGTGCTTTATTGGTGTGACACTATTTTGCGAAATTTAAATTATGTTAGATACAACCACGAAATATGCGCGTTAGGTCTCGTGACACGAACTTAATGCAACTTTTCACAAGATTGTACCAATTGAGTGTTGTTGATAATAATAAATTTGAATTGAGAGATGATACACCATTTGTGTTAAGCCACAGACATGAATATGACAGAGCTACTGTAATTAACTTGAACACTAATAACAATCAACATTTCTCCCTAAACCCTATTAATGGATCCCATTTTCTAGAGTTATATTTGGAGTTCTATGAGACCCTACATCCTCCAGCAGATCATAATTTCTATTCGTACCACACAAATAAACAATTGAGTGAACTACCTCAAGTCACAGAAAGTTTAGTACAAATGAGGGTTCACAAAAATCCCAATGAGCATAATTTTGATGAGAAACCTTTACATGTGGCTCTGTAATTAGATGATACATTGAACAATAAGGATGACATAAGAACAGAATTGCATGATGATGTGTTCAAGACATATAGTGATAGTTTTAGACAATATTAGGGTGCCATAGATGCACCGCCAAATGATGATACAGAGGAAGATAATGACGAGGGACTTGCACATGTGAGTACAATGGAATCGACACATGAATAAATTAGCCAAGGGTATATTAGGGCATCAACTCAAACTTATTTTTAGGCAAATTTAGGTTTAGGGCAACCTACATACCTATCCATTAAGTTCTTACAAAACATCCTGGTGACTACGATCAAGATTTTTAGAATATTTCTTGTACTATGTGGAGCCGATTTTATGAGTATAGTGGAGAATTGCTCGCAAGTATGAATTTCAGTAATAAAAACATGTAATTTTGGCCGTTAAATAATACTCATTCAGCATTGCACAGCGTAAATACAAAGTGATAACTAGCACATCAGTTCTGTGAAGGGTGAAATGCAAGCAAAATGAAGAATGTTGTAACTGGAGTTCAAGGACAATTCTGAAGCCAAAATTAGGTTTCTGAAAAATTAAAAAATATAAAGGTTCATACACTTGCGTCTCGAGTATGATATCAATGGACCACAGAAACATAGACAAAAACACCACAGCTCGATTGCTTATGGGTATGGTTTGCCAAAACCCATCGTGTGAGATCAAATTTATCATTCATACAGTAAAAGACAAGTATGAGTTTGAAGTTTGCTATGCTAAAGCATAGCATGGTTTAAGGCAGATTGTTAAAATGGTGCATGGCACTTAGGAGAGTTTAGTTCAGAAGTTACTTGTATATATGGCTGCCTTTCAAAAATACAACTCTGGAACCATTGTGGAGGGGTGCCACATTGAGAGTGGTGTTTGGAGTTAATACACATTAGGATATATATTTTGGACCTTCAAACCGTATTTAAATTGGTACCAATACTACCAAAACGTACTTAGTGTGGACGGGACACACTTGTATTCGAGGTACAAGCATTAAATGTTGATCACTGTGACACTGGATGTGAACCACGAAGTATTATAATCAGCTTTTTCTATTATGAACGAGGAGAGTACAGAGTCATAGCACTAGTTTTTGAATTTGATCAGCCGTTGTGTTGTGTGTGATAGGGAGTACACCTGTCTTATCTCTAATCGTCATGCAAGCTTGCTCGTAGCTATGGAAAGGGTTCCTGCCTTTTAAGGACCACATAGGACACATGTCTATTATTGAGGCATTTTTACTCAAACTTCAGCAAGGAATTAGGAGCCAAACTCTAAAAGACCTATGTTGGAAAGCGGGGTCTAAATACGAGCTACCAAAATTTAATAGGAACATAAAAGAGATACATAAAATCAATCCTAATACACAGAATTGGCTTATGACAATTAGTTAGGTAAAGTGGACACTACTATATAATGGAGGATTGCATAGAGGAATCTTGACAACAAATATTTTAAATTCCCTTAATGGAGTTTTGAAAAGTGCAAGGCGGCTTCCAATAACTTCAATTATTCAACTTACATTTAATCGTATTGTTGGGTTTTTTTAGATAGACTCAGAAAGGTGATAAACATGAAGGCAAAGGGTTGTGATTGGGCAACATAACCTACAAACAAATACCAAAATATAGATAGGGAGTCTGTTAAACACACATCTCAATTGATTGACAAGCTTGTACTTTCCGCTAATGTACGAACTGTGAACTATGATGGGCGACCATGGGACTAATTATGTTGTTTGTCTTATACGACACAAGTGCAATTGTGGCAAATAGATTTTGAGTGAGATTACATGCTCTCGTGCTATCCATGAATACCATCGATATCGTGTTAACTCGAAAGAACTTGTCAGCGCCCATTATTTAATTAATGCATGGATGGGGACCTATAATGACGAATTTCAACTAGTATGGCTCAAGGACTATTGGGATCCTATACTGTTTTAGTTAGTACACAATACAGAACATCGACAGGTTTGACGTAGAGAGCGAGACCGAACAATTCGCATTACAAATGAAATGAATCGTGGACAAGTACGTGCTAGGTAGACTCTTAGACGTGTAAAGACAAAAAGTTCGTGTAGGAGAGTTTAGATAGTCAGTAGCGATGCCTTGTATTTTAATATGTTGTTCACCAAAATAAAGACATTTAGTTGAAAATGTATGAGTGTGTGAGTTTGTTCTATAACATAAAGGATCAAATGCCAATTTAACTCCTATTTAATGTAAATGTCTCAATATATCTATATTTTAATTTATAGTAATAAATATTAAAACATGGTATACAAAAATTTTATTAAAATAAGGCTAGATATTTTTGTAATTTAATTTCCACTAATAAATATATTTGATTGATATATATTTTGTCGTTTCAGTTTTATTTAATTTACTTGAAATATTCAAAAATATAGTTTTAAACTAACACTTATTTTTGCTAAAATTATAGGATGTCATCAGATACCTCAACTCATCCTGGTCTAATCGACAGTTCAGTGTTATATCTACAAGAGAATCGCTGCTCAGAGAACTTTTGGGCTCGCACCCTCGATAAATGCCTTACTCCATAAGTCCCTGATAGATATTGGTTGCGCTTTGAGAATGGAGACCCTAAAATGCTTCATATCCATTACTGCATCCACTTGTACGGCATATACAAATATAGCGCGTTGGGGCTAGATCGCTACCTGATCACAGCATTAGTTGAGAGATGATATCGATGACAAACATATTTCACTTCGTGCCTAGGAAGGCCACCATTACGCTATAGGACGTAGCACTGATATAGTATGTACCAGTAGAAGGCGACCCAGTCGCTAGCACAGAGTCTCGACTGACACGAGCACAATGAATGCACATTTGTATGGGGACATTAGGTTGAGCATCAAAAGATCAGGATATAGAGATTACACTCTCCCCTTTACACAGATCACACAACACATGAAGTTGTACCTATTGCATGCAAATAGTACACAATTAGATGTACAACAGTGGGCTCGTGGCTTCATTTCACTACTATTAAGTGGCAGTTTGTTCCCTGACTCATCCAACAATTGAGTTCGGGTGCTCTACTTTGATTTGATCATTGACCTGAATAGTGCCGACAGATACAGTTGGGGTAGTACAGTTTTGGCATGCTTATACCAAAATCTCTGTGTTGCTTGCCAGAGATGGCACTCCTCTATTTCTGGCTCATTGCCTCTTCTACAGGTATGTTTTACACACCTTGTATCCGGATAATAGGATTTTGATTTTAAACATGAACTAGATTGTGATGATAATTCTATTGTTAATAATACAGATATGAGCATGATCTCAAATACCAGAACTTGCACCATAGATTATGGGTCACCATTTTGACCTAGTCCAATAACTCTACCTGATGGTAAAAAGTTTCCGACAATGTCATATGATGCCACGGATAATCTTAACACGCATTTATTAATTTTTTAATCACTTGCTCTAGAATGCATAATTGTTTCTTTTGCCTTTACTTTTCTTCATAAATGTACAAATAGTTTTGTTCATGGATACAGATAACTGAGACCGGTAGCTATAGCATACGAATTTTTCAGAAGATTTTGAATTTTGAGGCACACACACTGGTTTGTTATTATAGTATATATTATGTCATATTTCTAGTACAATGTTTGATTGAAATAATCATTATAAGGTGTTTGTTGTAAATAATGTGTAGTTTAACTAGCGGTCATATGCTCTTGATTGGTATACCGCATTGCCAACGAGATCTAGTACCATATGTGAACGTACTCGAGTCCACTCATCTTGTATGACATTTTAGAGATGCACCAGCTAAAGCGAGTTCTACGACAGTTTATGATGGTGCAAGACATTCCACCTACTCCTCAACTCGATGAGAATTGCCTACACACCATTGACCGTTGCGAAGGGGGTTCGACGAGAGATTAGGTGATATGTCATCAGACATACGTGAATCATTGGTGGAGTCTAGCAATAGTTGTGTATAGACAAAGACACCACAGCTATATGCCTCAAGTAGTGAGTGGGTATATTGATTAATATTATCGGATCATTCATTGCACAATTACTCCACTGACCACCTTCGTAGAGTTTAGATTTCAACACGAAAATGATTCCTAAACTAATTATGTGGTATTTAATTTCAAATAATATTTATTATCTACTTATGTCTATCTGGCTGTAAAATCTAATATGTATTGAAACAATTATCTATTTTTAGGTCTATGAAATGGAATAATTCTTTATAGATGACGATGCCAGTCGTTGTACGCAGGTTCTATCATGCGGTCGTGCAAGGCAGGCCAAGAGATTATGTACCTATGCTGAGGTAAATGTCACCCTTGTCACACATGGCATGTTTGTAAAGATGCGCTCGTCTACGAGTAGGTCTAGGGTGGAGCTGTATAGCAGACGTTGCTCTATATCTCATATTGCAATATCTTCAGATCTTGAGAGATCATTCACTTCGGTTTATGGTACAACACAGGTCTCTTACACATCTACTGTGCTATAGCAGCATGATAAAGTTTACATACCTGCTTCACCAAATCCATTCATATAGAATCCATACTCACCACAGGTGATGCAAGCTCTTTACTATTCAAGAGATAGTATCTGGACGGCCATGTAATACTTTGGGACACCAGAGAACTATAGACGTACTTTTCATATATCACATATTCTGTGGAGTAGCTACCAGCTGCATGAGGAAGTGCAGCAGGACGATACAATGGAACAATCCATTACGTCGTTGTATGATAATACACCATAGTATGTGAATGATGATCCTAATTTGAAACCTCGTAAAAATCGACACCCTCCCAAGTGTGGCATTGAGGGACATAGGATATTCATATAGAATTATATTGTACTATTTATTAATATGCTTATTAGAAGCTAGTTGGATAAATATATTTATTAGAATTATTTTTAAATTATCATGTTTTATTATTCATTACTTGCACATATTTGTAAAATTTAATATTGTTACCTACTATTTAAGTACGATTAATTATAAATCAAATAGTGCATACATGATTGTAATTAAAGTAATATTGTTGTATATTATTTTAGTAAAGACATTTTGTACAATACAAAATTTTTTGTCAACAAAATTTTACATTATAATATTTGCTTTTGAATTATTTATACGTGCAACTTTTTTTATAATTATATGGTGATTAATTCTATTTTTGATATTAATTCTAATTTCAAATAAATATTCTATTTTTTTAAATTTGTACCCTTAATATTTTTATTTTTTCTCTATGTTAATAGCAATTACATATATTTGTGCTAAAATTTATAAAAGATAAATTTTAAAATATTTATTTAATTTATGGTATATATATTCGTATATTTTGTGCATTTTCATAATATTATATCACGGAAATCCATCATTTCTGTTATACAATATCACGAAAATGCTCAATATCGAGATTTGAAATCATGGAAACCAATCTCCAAGGTCGCCAAGGAGGCATGACAAGGGCTTGATCAATACAATTTTTGGAGACACCTGTCACTATCTTTGTGACTAACTAACAACTTTGGAATTAAAGATCAATTTGTAGCTTGGCGCACAAAAAACAACACAGGCACGTCAGATTCCTGATATCATTTTCAGAATATGATATGCTAGACACTGCATGATGAGAAGACAAGCATTTCTGTTATACAATATCATGAAAATCCACCATTTCCGTTATACAATATCACGAAAATGCTCAATATTGTTATTTGAAATCATGGAAACCAATCTCCAAGGTCGCCAATGAGGCCTGACAAGGGCTTGATCAATATAATTTTTAGAGATGCTTGTCACTATCTGCGTAACAACTCCAGAATTAAAGAGCAATTTGTAGCAAAAAACAACGCAGGCACGTCAGATTCGTGATATCATTTTAGAATATGATGAGAAGACAAGCATTTGGCTGAGCATTTGGTACATATAGCGTAACAGCATTGTTGAGCTTATATTGTAGTACATCATCATCTCCCAGGCAACTTCCTGTGATAGATACAAAGATCATAAATGACAAAAGCTGTTCAATCATTTTTAACTCGGAGGTGCAGAAAATCAGAAACGTCTATGTTTTTTAATTTGTTTAATTACCATGAATGGCCGCCACTCAAGGTATAAGGAATCATCATTTGATATATGCATCAACTTGGAATGTACAGACCAAATAATTACACTGCCACTTATCGGATGCGATTCAAGTGAGCAAATGGTTCTGAAGCTGCCTTTGGAGCAGGCTTAGCCAATTCAGGAGTTCCAAAAACATTCCAAAATCTGAGAGTTTCATCCCCTGCCGCAGATGCAACTGTACATCCTTCTGGACTCTGAAAGAATGCCAAAAGAGAGGGAATCAGAAAGAGTTACTAAGCTGTAGATTGTAATGGTTGAATTTTTAATGTGATATAATCAGTAGTACCTGAGCCATAAAAAGGACTCTAGATGTATGACCAGTGAGTTCTGCCACCTTCACCATAGAAGGGTATTTCCAGAGAGTGAGCTGATTCTGAGTAAAACCATGAGAGCTGAGCAGTTCACGCTCGTTTTTGTTCCAAAGAAGAGCACAGACTTGTGAGCCGGTATCTACTGAGTTCAAGCATGCACCGGTGTGAGTGTTCCAGAACTTTATGCACCTGTCACCTCCACCTCCACCAGAGGCCAGTAAGTTGCCCTGGAAAGGACACCACGCAAGTGCTTTAACAGCAGCTGTATGGTCCTCAAGCCTGTGAAGCCACTGTGTTGGAGCATTTGATGAAGCCACGGATCTGTCCCATATATGGAGGACATTATCATTCCCACCACTGGCCAACTGCTGGCCTGAGGCAGACCATTTAAGCCCACATACTTCTTGTTGGTGTCCTTGATAAGTTTCAACAATGTGTGCCCTCACTCTTACATCATTGTTAAAGACCTGACCATCCATTCCTCCTGTAGTCAAAATATGATTGTTCCAGTCCAAAGCACCAACTCGAGATATGTGGCCCCCTCTCAAAGTTCTCAGCTGCAGAAACAATAGAGCCAGCATTAATAAACGGAAAGCAAACACAAATTAATTGCCAAACATAAAAGGCGCTCACAAGCATTATTAAATGGAAAGTGAACACAAATGATTTGCCAGACATTAAGGGCACTCACAAGTCTGTTAGCTGTGGAGTCCCATATCTGGACATCAGAGTTGTTCAGACCAACAGCGATATGTCTTCCATCAGGAGCCCATCGGACACTGGTCACTGGACCACTTTCATCCTCAACAGTAACAAGTTCTGAGGTACTCCCATCTGAGGCATCCCACAAATATACTGTGTTCCCAAGAGCAATTGAGAGAATATTGCTGCTGCCCCAATCTAGTAAATTCAAATAATAATCATCCAGAAGGTCGGGGGCATCTAATGTCCTTTCTGAAGTCTGCATAAAGATATCCAATTGTGTCAACAACTTTGAAAAACACCATCTGAAGGTCCAATCAAAACTTTTCTTTTTCAGAAAAAGGAAAATCAGGATTAAAAATGGCACCAACCTGGGGAATGTGCCGACGAGGCTTGGTGGGTTTTACTTGGGGAGCAGCTGATAAAAAGTCATTTGGAATGGCTTCCACTGGAGCTGGTGGCTTGTTCTTGAAAGCCAAAATCCTAGTCCTATTCATGTTGAATGTTTCCGCAAGCTGCTTCCTATATGCCTCTCTGGATGGTGAAGAGCTCATAGCCGGATTTTCCTTACCTTTCTTACCTTCAGTAAGCATGTAATGTGCATAACCAAAATCCATTGCTGATCTATTGGGTATGAACCGATCCAACTGTAGAGAACCAAATATCAAATAGCATGAAAATGCAAGAAATAAAAATCAAAACGTAAAAAGGAAAATGGCAAGCCAAAGACATCATTCACAACATTTAAATCCAGAAGACTAAATTATTTAGCAACCAAAATCCACATATTATCTGAGATGAATCCAATTGAATCTCAAAACAGAATAGAGATTAAATCACATTTTAGTGGGAAATTTCTTTTTTCCTATATTGATCTCCCCTCCAAATCAAACCATATACTGCATCAAAACATAATTGAGATTAAATCACCCTATCTGGAAATTTCTTTTTTCCTTTATTGATCTCCACTTCAAATCAAACCATATACTGAAAATGGCCCCAAAAAAATCTTAGGGTAAAAAAGGAATTACGGTTCTATTAAACTTCTACATAAACAACACACGTACATTTTCCCGAGAATTTCTTCTTTGCACAAGCTGTTCTTGAAGTGGGGATCTTGATTTAGTCTTGTTCGAGGATGCAGACGAGTTAATCATTCCTGTTTCCATCACGTTAGCGCCAAAAACACGAGAGAAAAAGAACAAGAAAAATAGACTGTATATACTACTGTGCGTATGTGTTCAACAAATGGTAAAAAATCAAATTCCCTGCGAAAGTAAGAGGTTAGAAAAACAAAACAAACAAGGGCAACTAAATCTGCAAAACAAAGAATAGAGTCAGAAAAACCGATCAATGTTCAATTGAATTGAAGTAAACAAGCAAATAGCAATCAATCAAGTAGTTGAATGACAAAACTAGAGAGCGATGATCACTGCCGCATAGATGAGAGAGACGGAAGGGGGGGAAGAGAGAAGAGGGAGCAATTGATTGAAGGAAAGTCGTCGATTTGAGGGGTTTAAATTCAGCGATTAGGGCTTTTTATGGCAAATTTTTAATTTTCATACAAGAGGTTAACGGCCACATTTTCAAGGTAGCCGTTGAGATTTGGTTCGACGAAATTGCCTCTGATTCCTGAGGCGAGCTTCCATAATTTGAGGGGCATATTGGTAAATGTAACTCCAATTGGGCTGACGGGCTCAACCCACTGCGCAAGTTGGGTGTAGATGTTGGGCCGATGTCTAAACACTTCTATTGCTGCACAGGAGTTTTAGTTTGAATTCAATACAATTATCTATGCCACAACCAAATACAGCAATCAAATTAATGCCGTACGATCTCAAGAGGTCAAAACAAATTTCATTCTTAAAATCCTATTTACAAGAACGTTATCATGGTAATAACAATTCTCATTCATATGCTAAAATTAATAACAACACTAAATATTGCAAACTCCTCTAAAACAAGTATGTTTTTGAAAATGGTTTGATCAAGTTGAATGAAAATCAGTCGATTTCTAGGTTCAATTGCAACTCATATTTTCAAAATCGACTTGAACTGATCAGTTCAATTGATTCAACTAAAGACCAATCAATTTTGTAGTTTGATCACACCCAAAAAATCAGTTATTATTTAAATCGATATGAACCAGTCAAATCCATTCCATCAAAAACCGGTTAAAATTGAGTTGAACTGGTCAACCCAATCAAAAACTGATTTTCACTATTTTTATTAATAAAATTTTAAAAAAATAGAATTTAAACCTTTAATTAAATAAAATATTTTTATATCTACTTATAATTTCATTTTTACCTACAAAATAATTTATTATTAAATAAAATTTTCACTAACTATTTTTTTTTCTTGTACTTATTTTATAATTTCTATCTATATATTTTTCTAATTAAGTCATTGAAAATTTAAACATTATATCTTGAAATTAAAAATTTTCAGTTAATTGTGTTGTTTTCATTTTCCAAAATTCATTCTTCAATATTTATGTTTTGCTTTGAATTTAATTTAGTTTCTTTTAGATTTCTATAATATTTTATATTTATTGAATTATTAAATTTTTTTATTACATGTAAAACTTATCATTTGATATATCAATTGATGAACATGAATTAATTTTATAATATTATTTTAATACTATTATATATATATAAATATATTATATATAATTTAAAATAAGTTGAACCAATGACCCAATTAGTTTTTTGATTCAATGGCTAGTCCGATTTTGAAAACATTGGTTGCACCATGTAAAATGTTCATCAAGTGAATCAGTGAGGACCAATCAAACTCAAAATAAGGTTGAACAAGTTATAAATCGGTCAAAACTAATTTTAGGGTTTTTCTTAATAAAAATTTCAAAAAATCACATTAAAAAAAATAGATTCAATTTTTTTAGGCTTTCTTATGAACATTTTTATCTCCTAAATAATTTATTAATATATATATAATTTTCACTGCCTATTTTTATTTTGCAAAATTACATTTAGTTTATATTTAAAAGTCTATTTTGTTTTTGAAATATTTTTTATTCTTATTGAATTTTCAATATTACATTTAAAGCTTATCATTTGACATATTGATAAATAGACTTGAACTTATTTATAAATTGATTTAATATAATTACATGTGTATATATACTAGTAGATATAATTTAAAATAACTTTTTTTAAAAAAAGCTAAATCAACCAGACGAATAAACCAATAAATAAACAAATTAAGACTCTACAATTATTTAAGATGTAAAGTAGCTTCCAATTCATGACAAGTTTTTATCAATCAAACCAATAAAACAATTAATTTTTTAATTCGATAACCAATTCGATTTTAAAAATAATTAAGAACAAGTTAAAACTCTACAATCATTTAAAGTGTAAAGTAACTTCCAATTCGTGACAAGTAAAAACATGCACACAATGCTCATAACTGATAGGATTAGTTAAGTTTATTCATTCCTTCACTTAATAATGTAACACAACAGAAGAAAGCAAGTTTGCGGCACAAAGTAGTGAGGTTCTTACAAGAATGGAGTATTGTTCCATTTATGTTTTTGCCTCATTGAATTATGAATGAGTTCCAGATCCTCTAATTTGAGAATTTTGGGGAGTAAAAGGTGGAGTAATTTTTGGAGAGCAACATCATCTCCCAGTCTAGTGTACACTACAAAGAATTAATGGTTATTATTTCTCAAGCTTCTCAAGAGAAGATTGCAGCTCAACAGTTGCTGAATGGGAGAACTTTGGGGGTAGAGTCATGAGATGTTCATCTCCACCTTGCCTCTGCACTGCCTTTCCCAGTGAATATCCCAGAGCACGTCCAACTGAAACAGCTACTGCGTTCCCCACCTGACTGTATCTGTTAGAGGCAAACCCAAATACATCATATACCAGCAATTTTCAAACAGCTACAGCAGATTATATATATATAGGGGGAGAAGTTTAGGAGATTCACAAGCAGATAAATTGCAAAATTTCAATGCTTAGTCTTTTGGTTGAAAAATCTGAACGGTGATCAAATCAAAACTGCTTCTTGTTAAAATGGTTAGGAAACAGATTTCCTATGTCAGATAGCAATACCCCGAATGAGTACTTGCCTTTCTTTCACTTTTCCACAGAACTTATAGTAGTCATGAAAGCCTTGTAACCTTGCACATTCACGTACGGTAAGAAGTCTGTCTTGTTCAGGGTGTAAAATTGCCTGGATGGAGGAAAAAATATCGAAATTAGCTGAATTTTTCCAGCTACTTAGCTGCAGATAGCAAATGAAAGAAACAAGGCTGCAGATGCTGACCCGTGAGTGGAGGTCCGGGAAACAGAGGACAGTTGGCACAGTCTCATCCCACCACAATCGTCCAAATGGTCTGCATTTTTTTAGTTGAAAGAAAAGGACCTCATTAATGTGCAAAAAAAAAATGTATTTCCGAATTGGTTATATGTCAAGTAAGCTCACTTTGTGGACCTTCCATCGCGAAAATTAATGGCATAATCAGGCACCTGAAGACAGCAAGAAACAAGCAAGAGCAAATTTTAGCGGTCATACCATCCACATAAAATGCCCAGTATAATATTCTCATTGTAAATGTAAATTAAGCCAGGAAGATTCAAAATTTATCCATCTTGCTTCTCAATATCCAGTTAATCATCAACCCTTAAATCTCATACACAAAGGTTTCGCGAAGTAAGATGCATAAATCAATGTAACATATATAATAATTTTGTCCAACTTATATATATATATATATATGTATATATATATATACATATTCAGGGTGTTCAATCATTGAGAATATAAGCCACAGGTTCAATTACAATTATTGCTTGGCATTATGGTTGAGTTGAGATCTTAAAACAAGACCAAAATATTCTCATATAGACAAATTTTTAAAGTTGTCCTCTGGTAAGATTCTAATTGAAGGTTAACCACTATTTAAATATTACCCATGGCTTTCCAGATGGCATCAAATTCAGCTTATCTGCTCGTCGAACTGCATTGTCAGATCCAACAACGATGCCTGGGAGGTCTCTAAAATTTGCACCCTGTGAAGTAAAGAATCAACAACAGGAAGCCTAATCTATTGCAGAAAATCTCAGTGAGTAGACAATCAACAACAGGAAGACTAATGCATGGCATAAAACCTCAGCGAACTAACCTTTCTTTTTGGTATTTTACAAACACGCATATAGTCATCATCACCCAAAGGATGAGGCCGATGATCATACAGGACAGTATTCTTGGGCGTACTTGTGTCACAGGAAGGTGAACATGTCATAGCTCAAGAAAAAGTAAAAAAGAAGTCAGTCGAAACACATGCCCTGAACATGTCATAATTCTTTTTATTCCCAGAGCCATTGCTTGAGATTGTAATTGCCAAAATAGCTTAACCAAGTTTTGGTTCACAAGTTCCAAACCCTAATTTTTCAATTTCTAATTATCAATTCCTCTGGCCTATGATTGGGATCAAATTCATTTCAGACCATTTGCTCTAATCTCCATCATCAGTGAGCATGGGGGGCCTAAGGTCACTGGTCTTTTTAAAACTCAACTCATGTTTACTCAAGTAAACTTTTTGCCAAACCTATTTTTGGTTGGTATCCAGTATGAATATTTACATTTTTGCTCTTGCCCTCATAGATGTCACATATATCAAAATCATCAATTCATTTATGGGGGACGGCAACTCCATGTACCCAACTGCATGCAATTCTATGTGAATTACTGTATGAAATGACTCTAGAGAAGCCTGCATCATATGATGCCTTTAACTAAACCAAGCTCCTGCCTAAGATTGGCGGATCAATTAAAAACTGAACATTGCCAAAAATCCAACCAAGCCTCTGCCAATACTGAAATCTGGGTTTCACAAGCAACGCTTCTTGTTAAAGATTAAAATACAAATATTAAGTGCATTTTAAGTTGAACAACCAGCCAAAACAAATAATCATCTCTCTAGGGCATAAATATTAGGTTTGAAAAGCTTGGTTAAATATTTAAACGATTAAATTACTGAGAATGGACTATCAGTGAATATGATGTAACTGAAAATTTTATGCAGTCAAGTAAAAGCTTGGTCAAATTTTTAAAAATATCGATTTAATGAAAGTGGACCATCAGTGAAAATGCTGTAATCAAAAAATTCATCCATTCATTCAAGTGCTTCACATGTATAGCATTGACATCTCAGATTAGATAATTCTTCTCTGACAACGAAAGTTATAGGCTGTAGACTATAGCTTAATGCCAGAATAAATAGAGAGGTCGATGAGTATATGTCATACCACATTTAGCTGCTCTGATATACTTCTGAAACTCAGTTTCAGGTCCTCTTCTGTATGACATATTGTCACGTTTCTCATCATTTGCGACCTTAACATAGAAATGAAATATGAATCAAACTGTGTCATTAAAAAATAAACGAAGTATCAAACATACTGGAGGAAGATCAGAAATAGCATCACTGAGAACAATGATTTTTTCTAGATCTCGAGCTTGTCCTTCGTCATAAGCAACAACATTACGCTGCAAGACAAAACCAGATTAGCAATTCAAAATTATTAGATCATCAAAATCACACAATAGAAATGTCAAGCACCTCAAATTCACCGGGAAATCCATACTGGATTACCACATCATGTGTTGGAAGCGGAAACTCGGGCAGTACCTGCAAGCAAATAACAGTTCTACGCAAGTTAGTTAAATTTAAACAGAAAATGGAGTAGCCTACATGAAAAGCTTCAAGATGGGGTTGTTTGGCAACAAAGAAGAGCCACTTCAACCTCTAGATAGGCATTGGATGAATATAAAACCTTCCTGGTTTACAAAGGGAAAACAAATATATTTATGTGCATAGTATACAATTCTAACCTTTTCTTATAATCGTAGCATACTGCATAACTCCCAAGAAAATAGCTACAGTTGGCACAGGTATATTTGGTAAATAATTAATTCACATGACAAGAACAAACAAGGACAAGTATCCACATGATGTGAGGAATGTAGGCGGACATTTTAATCTGGAATCACCTTTAGATGCACACTGAGGTAGAGAAACCAAAAGGACAAACAAAACAGGGAAGAGAAAGGGCACGGAAGAGAGAGCATGCAAATATTTGGACACATAAGTGAACAATCTGGCAAATGAGGAGCTACTATAATAACATTCAGACAACAATTAGAATCTAGTGTGAGAATGATATCACCAAAGTAACCCAGAAGTGTTAGCATTAGTATTGAGAATACTTACCTCGTGAGGATCAGCACCAAACAAGAAAACACGCAAGCGAAATTGAGGAAGGCCATAACAACCAGCTGCCATGATCCCCAATCTTGCTTGGTAATGCATGCGAACCAAACGGCTTATAGCATATCTTCCTAAACAGCCATTGGCAAACCTCAAGATGTCAATTACATTTTCCATTAGAACAAACTTTGGCCTTAAGAAGTCAATAATATCCATGAAAATAATAATTTGACGATTTCTTTCATCATCAAGTGGAGAATCAACATTTCTGAACCGATTGTAGCCACTAATTCCTTGGCATGGAGGACCACCACAAATTACAGCAACATCTCCCTGTGATATGTTGAGGAAAATTTAATCATTATTCTGTTGTACGCAATTGCTATATAAAAACTTATTTCATCAAGAACAGTTTTAACAAGACTGTTTTCAATCACATATCTAAGGTGACCCAATACCAAAGCTTCCTACACACTGGTCATCCATCTGTGCAACAGGAAACATATGAGAACAAACACCTTTCTAGTGTCACTTCTTGGCCTCCCTTTGCTTCAATATTTTACCTTTTCACTTTTTTCAATTATTATTTTTCTTACTAAAAAATTGCTAGAAAACCATACATTTCACACTTGTCTTTAGCATCAGATTATTCAACCAATAATACATATCAACTAGCAGAACATATTTAAAAAAATCGAAATACATAAACAGATCAAGCGTACCGGACGAGGCAGTATTTTTGCTTTCATTCCTTTTAGTACAAAATCTCGTATCCGCTCCTGGCATTTACTATTTAAAGAACAGACAAAAGCTATCAATGAGGCAATTCTCATTTGACAATTGGAAATTGTAGATTATATTGGCCATGACATACCCCAAGCCCTCAATTGGCTCCCACGTGTCATCACTTGGGCCATATCCAACCCAGCGCACCTACAAGAAAGCAAACGTGGCATAACACAGTTACATATCGTGACATGTTGAAATGCATAATAACATTCAGATGATTCGGTGTAAATATAATATAGGCAACAAAGTGGCGCCAGAATTGCAGAGCAAATGTCGGAGATCTCATTCTTTGTCAAACGTTGGAAGATGTGTGAACTGGATGAAAATACAGGAATGATCAATCAACGGTTGAGTTTCAGCATGAAATACATCCAGAGTTGATTACAAGGCTGGATATTAATTATTTTTTTATATGAATTACACAGTATGCATCATGTCGAAAGGCTCCCATATAGTCCAATTTTTATGGGAGTTAAACTTCTCATTTGATATTGTTAGAAAGATTGAAATAAATAATTGTTTCATATTCTATCACTCAAGAATGACCTCAATTTATAATATAGTATAATGAACAATTTAACATAAAACTAATTTCCTACAATAGGATACCAAATATTCGACTAATCCTACACCGGGTAACAAAATATGCTAAATATCTAATAAAATATACTAAGCTATTTTTGAAAGAGGGGTTTTGTTGGGAGATGATGTTTGGTGGAAGTCATGTAGAATGAGTAGTATGTTTGGTTGAAAATTTTGATAAGATGAAAATTTTCATTTAATTGAACATTTGTATAAAATATATAATAATGATTGAAATATGTGATACTATATAAGAATAATGATCATTTTTTAAAATATAACTATATATAAATGTGAGCATAAGTGTTTATATATAAATATTTGAGTAAGCGTAAAGATTGAAAAATAATTAGTTAGTTATATATGTAAGAGAGAAAAAATTTAAATTGAAATTTGGATGAAAATTTTGTTAAATATTATGTTTACTAGTGTAAAGTTTTAGAGAATGTTGGAAGAAAAAGAATGTGCAAACAAACAATTTAAAACATTCGATCACTCTCCCTGAAGTTGAATGTGATATCTTTGATGGAAGCATTCAACTTGTATATTTTATGCAAGTAGATAAACTATTCATCTCCTGAGGAGCTATTCCATTAAGCCATACTGATGAGAATTTAGCTCCACAAGAAATTAAACAAAAAACCACATAATTGGCCTATTTCTTGCGTGTACCAAGAACATGTTAGATACCTATGACTCGATTAGTGAAATAATACCTCTCCCCTAAAAAGCATGTTTTTGTTCTACCGACACACAAAGAAATCACTCCCTCAAGGTGAATGAAATATATATGATTAAAGCATTTAACTTGCATATTTTGTCCAAGTAGATAAACCATTCTTCCTTGTTTGTAGTCAAAAGAATATTGAAATGTAGCTGCAATTCTTCACTCACAATGGGCACTACAGCTCTCTTTCATGCACCAAGGGCACAGTAACTCTCTTACACACGCAATGGACCTATGGGACCAAATTTGTGAGTTTGATAAAGTTACAATTCTAGCTCGGTTTAGACAAAGTAAAATAAAAGGTCTGTACAACATAGTATTCACAATCGGAAAAGTTCATTGTAATCTAATTTACTTTATCTTAATTAGGAAACAATATGGGTCGTAAACTAGATGTTACCCATGTCCTGTAAACTATATTTGCTGTCAACTAAGGATGAACTTAGAGAGTCACACACAAAAAGTTAAAATGCATGAGAGTATTAAATTAGTGGGTTACAAAAGAGTTTAGAGAAAACTCATAGAATAATTTATTTAATTGCAATTAAATTAAACTGAATAAATTGTCACAATATTTATCAATGATGTGATCATTAATAAAAAATACAATGAGAATTTAATTTAATTAATGAGAATTAATTAAATAAAATTAGACACAATTGGGCCTTAATTGTTAATAGAAATCAATAATTAAGGAGACTTATAGGCTGATTTATTAGTCAAATTAATAAATAAAAGTTCATAAGCTAATTTTAATTAAAAGGCCCATAGAGCCCATGTCTCAAACCCTAGTGTCACAACTATTTAAAGGAGTACTTGAAGAGTTCAAAACACACCTTAGAGTTGAAAAACTTGTGCATCCCTCCAAGCAAAAAACGAGAGATACGCTTGCCACTCTATCCCACTCTTTTCTTGCCAAAAATTTCTTCTAACCCAAAGAGTTTACATTAGAGCTTTGCAAAAGGAGTTTTGCAAAGAGTAGAAAGAGCTCATTGTCGTTCCAACTGTGTGGACGAACTAAAGATCAGAATTCAAGAACCACAACTCAAGGATCACAAATAAACTCATTGGAAACATTCCAAGAAGTAAAAATTCTACCTTTACTTATTATTGCGATAACTTGAGTATTTTACAACGAAAACGGATGGAATTTAATTCATTTATTTTCACTATGTTTATATAATGTTTTTATGCTTGAAAGTTTTAATTTTTACATATAAATTCTAACGAAATCCAACATAAGAATGACTGGAATTTGTAGTATGTAACTTATACAAAGTTACCAAATGCAATAAACAACTTGACAGAAAAGTAATCTCATAAAATAGGAAACCACATATTCTAAATACCACACAAGATAACAATATATACTAAATATCAAAAAAAATATACTAAAGTATTTTAACAGACTAAATATTCTCAAATATTAGAACAGCGATGAATCTCAATGCCTATTATCTTGTAATTAACAAGTACAGCTTGAAAATACTGCAAGAAAGCAAAATTTTTACTTAGCAACAAACTGCAAGGCAAAATACTCAATCAATGAATTTAGTAACATATCTTTTGCTTATTATGACGGAGTTTGGTTTAGTGGACAGTTTACACCACGCCGTGCATGCAACAAATCACATAAACATTAACCCACTCTTGGTCAGATTCACATTTTCCATATTTTTTAATCGGATAAACATTAATATCAACATCATACTCATATATAGATGATCAGTTTTGAAATTTATAGAGTTCCAACAAGTATAGGTTCACCTTAAACTTAAGGCCCTGCTTGCCTGTCTCACATGGATCACCATGACATATGCCCACTAGTTTTTCCACTTCATATTCACAGGAACTTTTGAGATGCATTTTTGGTCGTTTGTCTTCATCAGCTTCTCTAACTATTCTTGACCTAAGATCTTTCTCTTTGTGGATCCCATATTTCAGGCACATGGAGTCCCATTCTTTCAACAAAACAAGAAAATCGTCCGCAGATTCATTCCTAATCTGTTCAAGGAGACATTTGAATACTAAAATTCTTCCAATATACTTGGAGACATAAAAGTGAAAGACAATTAAATACCCACTTGTGTCTCTGGATGGTTTAGCTTCAAGCTTTCACATGCTGCTTCATCAATGTCAACAGCCCATCTCTTCCGTAGGTGAAAGGAAATTGTTTGCCAAAAAAATAACAATGTAAATTCTTAAGGAGATGATATTTGTAAAATTTCAACAGGAATTCTTGATATATTACCGTCACAAGATCTACACCACGCGCTTTAGCACCTAGGCACAGCCCCGTGGACATTCCTCCACAGCCAGAGTACATATCCAATAAGGCTAGTTCAGGTTCACAAATTCCATCACTGGACTTTTCATCTGTAGTACTGTTGGTGCCAGTTTTATGTGTTTCATATTTGCTTATGGTTGACAAAAGGTGGGGGACAGAGGACAAACTATTATTATCTGCATTATTATCTTCAGGGACAAGATGTTAGGAAGAGTACTAATTGGGTGCCCAGTTCCTAAACAATAATAGTAAGAGAATTGACCAAACTACCCAAAAAAAATGATATGATGTCAAAAAGACACTAATTAACTGCTCAATTCATAAACAGTTTCTGAAAAAAAATTGGCCAAATCTCAAAATTAATAGGAGTTGAAATTGTCAATTACACCATTGGATTCTATAGCATTTTTAGCTTGTTGCTACATTTTTAAGGCCAAAGTGGGAAGAAAGTAGTAAACCAATCTTTTTTCACATTTCATAGTGGGGCGTGACACCACGCAGTTTTTAGATAAGCACACAGGTGAGCAGTCATTTAAACATTCTACAACTTTAAAGCATATATATATATGCTTTAATTGAGAGCACTAGCAACAATTTTACAATGGATAACTTATATGTGTCCACCTTTGCTCAATCTAAATGAAAGCTACATGGTAATAGGACATGCCAATCTCTTCACATATGAATTCTTCATTTCATCAGCCAACGCATTTCTCATGATACTCTAAAAGTTCTAGGAAATCTATGTACTTACAGATCTTCCTTTTGAATATAATCCCTTGAATTCAAATTTTGGTTGTCTGCCTCCCTAATATCCAGCAACAAATTATGTAATTTACTGTAATATTTGATTTTACAATAGGTTCGGAAGAAACATTATTACTGCTACAAGAACATAAGGATTAGAAAATGAGTCTTGTCACTTTGCACAACAGTCCCTTTACTATAGGTGTTCAAAGTTCAGTAAACAAATTCAGATTCATTTTTGTGGAAATTTGGTATTTGATAAGGTTTTAATTTTTGCATCAATTTACTAAATCACACAACATTGCTGATAATTACATTTATACATTTATCTTTTACTATATATATTTTCTTATCTCTTGCTTATTTTACTTGCCAAAAATAAAATAAAAAAATAGCATTTTTTAAAACATGCTAACTATAGTTCCTAATGGGAATAACAAAAACAATAATAACTGAACCAGACCAATTAATTTGGTTTGGACTCAGCACAGTGTTTTGGTGCCTGAATTTATGGTTTATTAAAACTTCAGTTCAGTTTTACTAAATAAACATCGCTATTTATACAATCTAGTCTTAAAGATGATGAAAAACACTGGTATGTCAACTTACAAAAATAACCTGTCCCCTAGGGGATTTTCCAATGGATTGATATCCCTTATCCCAACCATAAGGCCATGGCTTCAAATATTTGGGTAGGGTGTGTGAGCAGGTAAAATTTAAAAATAAAAAAACCTACAAAAATGACTTGTTAATTACAAAAAATAGTGGGCATAGAGCAAATAAATCAAGTCGAGCATAACAAACTATCTAAAGGAGTCACACCAAGCCAAACTTTCCAACAATTTCGATTTACCTGCAAGTACTGTACTGAATGTTGAGTAATCAACAGAGTATTTCATATCAAAATAGAAGTCACAAGGTGGGATAGATTTTTCTTTCAAATAAACCTGCAAGAGAATGAACATTGACAATGTGTTAGAATGACTATAAAGAAAAACCTAATGTAATTACTGATCAATATAGGTATGATCATATTTTTGGTCTCTAACTTTGCTAACAAACAATTTCAGCCCCTTAGGGAAGAACTCAGTGGAATTGGCCCCTAACATTGAAAATTTATTGGCAAATCCACTCACTGCAATCAGGTCTCCATTAATTTTTATCAAGTTGCACAAACATAAAAGATTAAAATTGTAAAAGATTCATAGTTAAGGGCTATAGTTGCAATGTCTTTATCCTTCAAATTGTACAAAAGCAAATTTTTATGGCATGACAAAGTGCAAATGATCATTATCACTCTACATAAAGTTGGAACAAAAGAACTGAATTTTATGAGGTTGAACAATTGACTAAAGTTTAATTAGTAGGAAAGATGATAGATCAAGAATGTACTAGCCTATTAAATGTATTATTGATGTAATATATAAAGAAATAAATGGCGAGTATTTGTCAAAAAGGTATAAATTTGAAACATACACTTGGTGCTATTTGAACAACATTCACTTTTGAAACTATACAATCTAATAAGTTGTCGTTCATTAGAGTAGAATAGAATAACCGTCGCTTGTCATGGGATCTTCCATCTTCCCTAATTACCTGACAGAGTGGACTAATTAGAAAAGGAACGTAAAGAAAGCACCAAAGAGTATTAGTATACAATTATTTTTACCGTATCTGTAGCTCTGAAAAACCACTGAACCCTAAAATAGTCTTCACCTTCTACTGTGTCGAAAAACTCAAGAATTTTGCCAACATAATTGGAACCTCCCTTTGGGCCCTAGATCATTGAGACAAGGGCATTTGGGAAAGATAGGTAGTTACTACGATTGTAATAATAATCACAAAAGTTTGCCTTCATTTGGAAATAAGATTAACCTTGTAATCATTTGAATTGCCAACCGTATGAGCAATTTTCAATAGCATTTAACATACACACACACACACACACAAATTTGAATGGTATAGCTTGTAAAATAATTTAAATGCACAAAACTCTATTTTTAGCAATACTATAAAGTTAGAGGAAATTTGAAGTTCTTTTGAAGTCCAAGTACAATGCCACATTGAACAGTGATAGTGGATCAATAGCATGACTAGGTTATAACTCTGGGTTACTCCTACTTTTCAACACAAGTTTAACCAATTTAGGCCAATTTCTAGTGCCAATTATGAGCTATCCAACTTTGGTAATTTCCCAACGAATTTGCTCATTTAGATGGCAATCACATTTTCATTTGTTCATTTTGTAAACAGATACTGCAATTGTCTTTCCTAATCAAGCCATGCATTAACCTGTCAACCACTAACTCTAACAAACAAATGCTAAGAACCTTTTCAGTTTCTACTACTAAGTGTTAGTGCTGCATATTACGGTATTTACATTTTGAAATTACAGAATAATAATCTAATTATGTTGATTGGCGTAAAATCTTTCACAGTCCTTAGAAATAGTAGCAATGGTGGTATAATCCCGAATTAGTTTGCAGTAATTATGTAGATCAGGAAAATCAAATGATACAAAAAATATTAATCGTTCAAGTAGAGATGAGCATAGCGTCACTTCAGGAAACATGAGCTTAAGGATTATAAATTAGTTGGCTAGTGCCCATCAGTAGTGGGAAGGGGTAAGTCCAAACCAGGTCCATATATAAAGTGGTATACATAACTGAAATCTAGATAACTTTGAAAACAATTAAGTAGTAATATATTGACGTTACAAGATTATAGCTACCAACATCATAAAATATAGAATACATAACAAAAAATGCCATAGGATTAAGCCAGACTTTAACCAAAATTCAAGAGCACTCTCACTAATTGTAATTTAGTGTGAGCACTATGTTTCCACCAATAATTCTTTCCCAATTCTTTCAACGACCACAATAAAAGACAAACATAAATAAATCTTAAGTATATATTGGGTACACTATTTTGGTTAATGACTTTATAGGTGAGTGGTTAGATACATATTGCCAAAACATTGCTCATGTTTGTTTTATTCACTTTCAACCACATGCCAAATTAAATGCCAAATACTTTTGTCATGTCAAATATCTAAATTTTGCAACTCTCTAGAGGCATCTTATGTTCCTCAAAAAGATGGAGGGGAATCTTTTACATATGAACAATTTCATCTGATCATTAACTTAGCCACAATGTTGAAGCCGAAACTTACCTTTACATATGCACAATCACCAAGATTAAATATGGTCTTCAGTATTTCAGCTTGAGAATAATGGCACTTAACATTCAAAACAAGCTCATCATCATCATCACCAGCCCTATAGAAGTTGAAATATCAATGATGAAATGTAAGAACACACGGTATCTTATAAAATCTGCAAATGTACCTTAACAGCACTTACTGATGTTTTAATGGTTGTCCATTATTCAGTAGACCCTACAACGCAAATGCAAATAGTCAAGTCATTTTTTTATACTTACAAATAAACAAAATAACATGTGCAACAATTCAAAATTTACATTTTGAACAAGAAAAGCTTACCTAATGGTAGACTCTTTCTTTAGCAAAGAAAGTTGGTAAAAGGTGTCAATGTTGTTAAAAGCATTTGAACTTCTCAAAAATAATAGTTTGACTTCTCATAGGACATAGCACGTCAAGAGCTTTCATGAATTAACACTTTAGGAACAATACAATCTCTCCAAAATCTATTATGTAACAAATGTGAATGATTTTATAGTTTATGTAGTTTAGAATCAAATTTAACTACTCATGATAAAAGGGCTCAGTATCCTTTTCCAGTTTACTTGAGCTATGCTCCGTGTTATAAAATTACAAATTAAAAAAGAAAGTCTAAAAGTTGTGGACAATGATGCATGAACCATCAAAAAAAGCCATTTTTTCCTTCTTCTAATTGTATCAAAACACCACTATATATAGGATATCTTATTTGTCTCTCCAAAGAACATATGTTCAATGCAATATATTCCGACATGGGCATAATATATAGATCATTCATTCTAGTTGGAAACCTAAATATATATATATATATATATATTAGGAATGTGTTTGATTTAATTACATGAAATTATATCATATCTATTAGATTATGGGTATCTGCTATGATATGATCATCTAAATTTGTTTCCATTGGTATATTTTACATTTTACCTATAAATAAATGGCCATTCTAACATATTTAAGCCCTTTGGACTGTTTATTTGCACATGGAGGTCAAAATGGCCAAACAACGTAATTCTGATCTTGTTCTTCATTGTCTCTCTTTTTACCTAATATTCAATTTTTCCAATTTTTAACATAGTGTCATAGAAAAATTTGCTCGATGAGCGGTTTTTGGATTTTGTTCCTTTTTGCCCATGAGAGTAATTGTTATGGAGTCTTGTTTCCACATATTAGAGGCTAACTTTGTTGTCATTGCCACCTAGGCTTTGTTTATGGTCCTCAAATCAAATGCCCTTGCCAAAGACTGTTGCCAAAGTGCTATGAGTTTTCTGATCTAAACAACTTCAAAAAGTTTCCTTCTTTCAGTTTGGTACATTGTATGGAGTTTGATCTAGATGAACATGTTTTTGGTAGGTTTCAAACATGTTTGACAGGTTTTAGGCATGTTTTGGTGTTTGTTCTGTTCACTTTGTTGACATAAATAAGAGTTCGATTTTGTAGAAAGAAATATAAAATGACTATATTTCTCTATAGTTAAAAAATACAAAGCTTAGCCTCCATATATATAGTTAGAGATATTACAATTTACCATAATTAGAGTGATACATAATCTATACATTTAAGGTGTATAAAACTAAATCAAAACAAACATCCTAATAATCTAATTAAATCAAAACAAATATTTTATTCAAACACTCTCCCTCAAGCTAAACCATATATAACATTCATGCTCAACTTATTACATAGCTCCTTGAAACATTTGGCGCCCAATGCCTTGGTGAATAAATCAACCACATGCTTTAAAAAGGGGGTAAATGGAGTGACTACCTTATTACTTATGATGGCATCACGAACAAAATGAAAATCAACTTCAATATATTTAATTTGTTCATGAAAAACAGAATTGTTAGCAATATGGATAGCCGCTTTATTATCACAATACATAGAGATAAGTTTGTTGTAAGTATACCCCAATTCTCCCAACAAATCCCTTAACCACAAACATTTCACTCACAGTGTAGACCATGGCTCTACACTTTGCTTCAATGCTAGAGCGAGCCATAATTATTTGTTTCTTCCTGTGCCATGGAATATGTTTCCTCCAACAAACATGCAAAAGTGAATCTTCTATCATCTTTGACTCCTGCATAATCAACGTCAAAGTATGCATCTATCTTCAAGTGGCCATATTTCTTAGATAGTAATCCTTTCCCAGGTGATCCAATAAGGTATCGTAGAATCCTGAATGCAGCCTCCCAGTGAACCACACAAGGTTTATCCATAAGCTAGCTTACAAATCCAATTGCAAAGAAGGCATCAAGTCTTGTCATAGTCAGGTAGATTAACTTCCCAACTAAACACCTATATTTTGTTGTGTCCTCTAGATACAAGCTAGTATTGCTCTTAAATTCCAGATCAACATCCAAAGGGGTATCACCAGGTTTTAAACCAAGCAACCTAATTTCTTTAAGCAAAGCAAAAGTGTACTTCAGTTGAAATAACGACACTAAAAGCTTACTATAGGCTATTTCAATGCCCAAAAAGTATTTTAGACACCCTAAGTCCTTAGTAAAGAACTGTTGCTATGGATATGACTTGATTTCCTCTATTCCATTTATGCCACTTCCCAATATGAGTATGTCTTCGACATAGATGATTAAAATAACTATTCCACAATTTCTTTGTTGTATAAACACTAAGTGATTGGCCATGCACGGTTTGAAGCTAAAATTCCCATGATTTAAATAAACTTATTAAACCATGCTCGTGGACTCTGTTTGAGGCCATAGATTGCCTTTTGCAATCTACAAACTTTATGTCAATCCTCCTCCTAAGCAACGTGCCTCGAAGGTTGCTCCATGAAAATTTTTTCCTTAAGGTCACTATATAAAAAGGGATTCTTAACATCTAGTTAATACAAACACCAACCTTGATTTACAACTAAGGAAAATAAGACTCAAATGGAGTTGAGTTGGATAACTAAAGAGAACCTTTTAAAGTAATCCAAACCATAGGTCTGGGTAAATCCCTTTGTAACCAAACGGACCTTGTGCCAATCAATGATGCCATCAGCCTTATATTAACGGTGAAGACCTGCTACTATCAACTATATAAACACTAAGAGAAGGGTGTACAAGTCCCTAAGTCCCACGGGAAATGAGGGAATTCATTTCTTCATCCATAGCTACCTTCCAAATAAGGAGTTTCAGTACCTCCTGATACAATCGAAGAACATCTATAGAAGAAAGTAAGATAGAAAAGGAGCAAAAGTTGGGGTTTAAAACATCGAAGAACATATAATTTGTCAAGTGATAGAAGGTGCTTAACCACATGCCTTTATGAAGAGCTATTAGGAGATTAGTATCAGTCGTGCTTGGAGCTGTAAGAAAAGGACGAGAAGCAAGGGTAGAAGAGCTATGATGAGGACGTCATGTGTACACTTGTAATGGAGGTGAGGTTGTAATCTTTGCAAATGGTAATGATATAGGAATAAACAATGCTATAATGTTAGGTGTATGAAGAGAAAAATGGGAAGTCACCTTTTGGCTAGTAAGACTTTGACTCAAAGAAGGTAACATCCCTAGAAGCATAAGATGGCTGAAATATAAGATCATTATAAAGATACCTTTTTGTGTTCTCGGGTGTCCTAAAAGCAAACATTTGATCGATCTGGGTGATAGCTTATCCATACCTATAAAGAGATTATAGACAAAACAAACATAACTAGACCCAAAGAGGTATAGCGAACAGAGTTTGATTAAGGAAAAGACAAGAGAAAGGGATATCATTATTAAGCACACTCGATGGCATTCAATTAATTAAGAATGTGGTAGTGAGAATAACGTCTCCCTATTAGTATTTAGGAACATTCATGTAGGTCATTTGGGTGCGGCAACAATAAGGATATGTCGATGTTTGTGTTCAGCTACCTCGTTCTGCTGTAAAGTGTGAAAGCAAGATGTTTGATGTATAATTCCATGGCACTCAGAAAGATATAAGACATCTTTTTAAGTAAGTTCCAATGCATTATCAGTACAAAGAATGCATAAACTGATAGAAAAGTGAGTCTTTATTTCATTATAGAAAGACGTGAGTACAGGAAGAATTTCAGACCTATCTTTAAGAAGATACATCCATGTCATCCGAGAGAAGTCATCAACAAATATAATAAAAAAGCAAAATCCCCTACAAGATTTAACACTATTAAGACCTCATACATCAAAATAAACAATGTCAAATGGAGATTCACTGCATTTATTAACTCTGGATCGAAAAGGAACATGATGATGCTTACCAAGTTCATAGGACTTGCATTCTATATTAGACGATTCTATAGGAACTAGATGTCTTAACTTTGAGATGGAAGGATAACTAGGATGAAAGTGCCACTAATAGAAAGAGGTATTAGCAGAGAGAGTCAGAGCAAGCATAACAGGGCAAATAGTACAGGCAATCTTGCTCATGTCCACGACCAATCGTCTTCCTTGTCTGGAGATCCTAAAATACATAATGCAATGGATAAAATTACAATACAGTTATGTGATTTAGTAAGCCGACTAATAGATAGTAAACTAACTGGGAAGTTAAGGACAAAAAGGACATTATTAAGAGTGATGTGGTCATAGTTATCATGGGTGCCAAAAGGCTCTAAAGTTGCCGGCACAATGCCTTTTAAAGGGGTTTAGCATTGTCCTTCACACAAGCTAGCTATTGGCACACACCTCAACTCTTATTTTATAAACGCGAAGGTGCGTACCTAGGGCATCTATGCAGAGGCCCGCGTCTCATTTTTTTTTAAAGTTTTTAATGTGTAATCAAATTTAAGAAAAAAGAAAATTTGTTGCATTTTTAGTTAATCATGTGCCCATGCGTTTTTATTTAAAAAACAAAAAAGAAAGCCCTATAATTAAACACTTGAAGTTTCCAAACTTGCGAAGCTTTGTGCAAATCCATCTCTTCCATGCATCCTCCACGATTCGATTGAATTTGCCATTGTTCACCTCTATCCCATTCTTCTATGCCACGGCACACTGTTTGGTGTCTTTTCATTCTTAGCCCACCACTTCCACCATTCTCTTTTTAGCTACAAAGCTATGCTTATGTTTCTTTTATATTATTTTTTTTTTTTTTGGTATGCTTCTTGTTGCTTTGCTTCTATATTGTGCACTTGTCCTGAAATATGAATGATGTTTTGGTAATTTGGACAAAGCCTAAGCTCCGAACTGTTTAAATCTTGACTCTTGAATTGAACTGTCTTTTTCTTGTTGTTTACATTGGTTGCTTATATCCAGATTGCTTTGCTGCTTACTGCCATGACTACACTTTGTTGCTCAGCCTTGCTTTGTTGCTGTTTACATTACATATGCTGATGTGGTGCTGCTGTTAGGACTTAGATAAGACTCATGAGTTATTTTTGTCTTGCAATATGCTGTTATGCTCTTTTTTCTGCTGATTTTTTTTGTTGTTTCTGCTGTAAGTATTTTTTAACAGCATAAATTATTTATTTTGTTATTATGTTTACTAATTGTTTTAGTTAGAATTTGGAAAGTGAATTTTTTGGAACAGAGATGTCCTCTTCTAACATATCGAATTCAAACTGAAAAGACCTTCCTTAGAATTATACTTTGTTGCCCGATCTAAACAATACAAACGATGTTGAATGTAAGCTTTATGGAAAACTTACAAAATGAGGGATTGCACATCATAAAAACATATTATTGGAGGATTTCGGACCACAAAAGCATGTCTCAAGTGTCTGAAACATGTTAAGGATGAACTTAAGGCCTATATAGAAAAGGAGTTGAAAAAACAAATGAATGTGCTACCTCATTTTGATATAGTTGCTAAAGAGCATGCTAATTGGGAATAAGAAGCTGTAGCATCAAGTTGTGGGAAACAACCATCTACTACAAGCTCCTTCTTTGCCTTAACTTTTTAGTCAAAGCAAACAGGTCCCATTAACTTATTTTTGCACAATTTATGGAGGATGTGTAAAAAAAGAAGAAGAGAAAAAATATTACTATGAAAATTGATGAAGTTTCAAAGATAAAGAGGGATCATGTTGTGTAAAAATTTTGGAGGTGAATGTATGACACTGGAATTCCATTTAATGCTATGAAACATGATAGTTCTGCACAGATAATTGAAATGATTGGTTAGTTTGGCCGTGACGTGAAACCACCTACATATCATGAAGCAAGGGTCGTGTTCTTAAAAAATGAACTTGAGCACACCAACACAATTTTAAAGAGTCGTGATGAACATATATTGAAGTATGATTGCTCGTTGATGGCTGATGGATACACTAACAAGAAAAGTAGAACATTAATTAATTTTTTGGTAAATTGTCCAAGAGGAAGTAAGTTTATAGAGTTAATTGATGCATCCTCGTTTGATTACACTGGAGAGAAAAATGTTTTAGTTGTTGGAGAAGTTTATTCATGAAGTAGGTGTGGAGAATATAGTGCAAGTAATTACTAACAATGCTAGTGCGAATGTTCTAGCAAGTAAAAAAGTATTTCAATTTTGCATTCAATAAGTTTGTTATTTACTTATTTATTAAAGGGTTATTTATATTATTTTATTTTTATTTATAGCTTTTAATTTAGAATGAATAGGGAAACAATTAAAAGAGAAGTACCCATATTTATGTTGGTCCCCGTGTGCCACTCATTGCATTAACTTGATGTTCGAAGATATTTTCAAACACCAAAATTTGAACAAAACTTATAAGTAAGCGATAATGGTAAACAGGTATATATATGCAATAGGCCACTTCTTTTATATATGACAAGGCATTTCACTAGCTAAGAGGACATGGTTCATGCAAGGAAGACTCAATTTGCCACAACATTTTTGACCTTAAAATGCTTTCAAGTTCAAAAAACAAATTTTCAAAAAATGTTTACTTCCGATGAGTGGTGTAAATCAAAATATTCAAATGAGTTGCAAAGGAATGTGGTTGGCGTGATTCTAACGCTTTCATTTTGGAATTACATTTCCTATGCCTTAAAAATTGGTGGGCTATTAATAAATGTGCTTCGTCTTGTGGATGGTAAAAGGAAGACAACAATGGAAAATATATACGAGGTAATGGATCAGACAAAAAAGGCTATAATTGCCTCATTTAGCAATAATGAGGATAAGTATAAAACTATCTTCAAAATAATTAATGATAGATGACAGTTCTAGCTCTATCGCCCTTGCATGCGGCTGGTTATTTTTTAAACCCAGAAATTTTATACAAATCCTAACATCAAACAGAATGAAGAGGTGATCAATGATTTGTATAGTTGTATAAAAGAATTGGTACCAAATACAAACGTATAGGGCAAGATAACCATGGAGCTTGTATATTATAGAATGGCTAATGATCTCTTTGACAAGTCAATTGCTATTAGACAAAGGAGTCTTAGATCACCAAGTAATTGATATTTTTAAAATTAACATGTTTTATTATTTAATGTATTTGTTCTTTTTGCTTATTTTTTGGTTTTTTTGAAATTACCAACTAAATGGTAGACTACATATGGCTTAATACTCCAAACTTAGAAAAGTTTACAATTAAAGTGCTTAACCTCACTTGTAGTGCATCAGATTGTGACAAAAATTGAAGTATATTTGAACATGTAAATACATGTTTATTTAGTCATATAAAATTATGAAAATTAAAGTTTAATGCATATTAATTATTTATAATTCTTGCAGCTGCATTTTAGCAAAAGAAATCGGTTAGCGTAATCACACATTAATAACTTGGTTTATATCAAGTACAATAAGGCGTTAAAACAATGATATGATGCACAAGACTCTATTGACAATCATTTTAGACGAATTTGATAACAACAAGCAATACATGGGGGCTGGGGAGGGTGGATGAAGGAAGTGATGAAGCAAATGCTCTTGTATTTAGTGATGATGATTTGACTTAAGGTGATGTTGCAAAAGCTTCAGGTGTTAAGGAAACTTCATACCAATTTCAAACCAAGAGAGCAAAATGTGTCTCAAGTCTTTGAGCTTTATGCATGATTGATTCAAAAAAAACTTGAAAGACTTTAGATGTTCCAACATGAGGCAAATTCCTAAAAGTTGACGAGAGGAAAGTTACGACAATTTCAACCATCTAATGAAACAAAGTGTGACCTCAAAATATGACTAGCAACACACCGAACCACATAACAATGAGATTTGCTGAAAAACAGTATTCTTGTTGGAAGTCTTCTTTGTATTTGTTATAAGTAGCTATATGTTAGACAAAAGATAGATGGGTATCTCTTTGGTATGCATAAATGCCTTACATAAGAGAAGCAGAAAGGTTTGGAACAAAAAATGTGGAAAGATTTTTCACATGAAACATCTAATCATATTGCTTGAAATTCCTACAGCTATATTCCCCTAACACTACCGCAACAAACTAAGAACTTCACCTAATGTTTGAAACCTCACATATGAACATAATTGAAAATTACAAAGAGACACGTAGGATCAAAACTAAGTACTTTACTATTTTTGTTTGATATGTTCAAGCAAGGGTATATACAGGGATATGATTGAGGCAATAATACATGGAAATGCACAGCATTTGTTGCCTTGAACTTTTCCCTTAGTAAAAGAAAGTAAATTTTGAAAATATAAGCAGTTTCCCAACCATGTAACTTTAAACTGGCCAAATATAATTCCTATCTGATTTCATCGTGAATTTGGCACTCCAATATCCCCAAATTACTTTTTAACTCCACAAACTCTCCAACAAGTCATGGTTGAAAATTTGGGCAATAATGTATTAACAAATCCAAAATCATATACACATAGAAATGAAACATGAGGAAACTTATATTCTCCACAACAATGTCTACCACAAATCATCCAATAACTGTGAAAGAGGTCATGGAATATAAAACCACCAATATCCACGAGAGAAATCACAGAAATATATATCAACCAACATTCATGAAAGAAAACATGGAAATACATCTTAATGACATTACATTGATTTTTGAATGCAATTTCACTCAAAACAAAATACTCTTACCGCTGGAAAGTCCATTTTTTAGCACTTTGAACGAACTAATTTTCCTAGTCCAGATAAAATGTTTGTTCCAAGCTTTAATATTACCAGATTTGCGCGCTGCTATTTACCAAATTCCACTTAATCAATGTAATTAATTTTGCAGCACTTCAACGATAATTTGCGAACTCGCTGTTTAGTCTAAAGGGCAGCCACATTACCTCAAGACATGCCTCAGTTACCTCATACCTCCAAGGCCACCTGCGCCGAGCCTCGTCCTCGGGAATTGGATCGCCGATAAAGAATGATACCTTTTTCCCACTCTTATACTTCTTCAGTGGCGGAGATTTCTCCGTGAAACTATCCAATTTGGTAGAATGTACCTCTTTAGCAATGCTCTGACCTCCGGAACTCACAACCAATCTGGGAGACCGCCGGACACACAGATTTTCTGAGCTTCTCAGCTTTTGAATTTTCGGCGCTGACGATTTGTTCCCTGAAAAGCCATTGATTGGGGAAGGGTACTCCATAGTACCACTGGCTTCGTCGCTACTGTTTGGGTCAGAGTTCAGGGTCAGCTGCAACGTAGAAGGCGGATGTAACAGCGGATTCTCCGACTGGACATCGGCCGTATCCGCCATTGCTGAGGCTTGAAATGCTGGGATCCTTGAGAACTGGAGACCAACAACAGAGGACAGAAAATCGAAATCCGAGGAGTAAATATGGATGGAAGGGAAGGTTATTGTTGTAAATGTGCATGCGAAGTTTTGGATGAAAAAGTGTTTGGGCGGGACCGAGCGGTTTTTCCTTTCAAAATTTGATGCATATCACATTTTGAAGGAAACGATTTTTAAACACGTACGCCCTAGATACATCGCTTGTCGGCCGCCAACACCCGAAAGGGGACCACTTCTGTTGAGCAATCCATGGCAATTTTGCCTTTGGCGTGCCCAAAACAACGCAGAAAAGCAAAATAGTATATTTTAGTATTTGATTTGATAGTAACAGTGGAGAATTTGCATGGAAATGATATGCATGGAATGATTCGGATCGGTTGTGTGGAATAAGCACGCAAAGAAAGAATTAAAAAGAATTTTTGGATCAATAGATTTAAAGTGACGGATTTTACATTCATAATAATAAATTCATCCTACTTATTTGAGTGATGATAAATTTCAAATCCTAAATTTTTTTTTAACATTATAAATTTAATAATTCTAATGACTCTGAAATTCTTCCTATTTAAAGTGATTTAAAATCTTTCTATCAAATCTTTGAAATTCGAATCATTCCATCCAAATAAATTTGCATCCAAACGTAATCCCGACATTCTTGTGAAAGAAAATGGGATGTGGAAGTTAAAAATTAGGCCTAACAGAGGAATACATGCCAGCCAGTCCAAGCCCCAAGGAGGTTGATCTGACTTAACATATGAGGAATACATGAGCAATAGTGTAAAGATTTCCCTTAACTGATAAACAATAGGCAATACACTCTTCAATCAGAGTTCTCGGGTGCACGTATTCAGGGCCCAGACTTGGATACATGTTAACACCATCGAGACTACAAAAGCATCTAGAAAATCAAGAGAACAAAAGATTTACATTAGTCAGTATACATCTACAATGTTTTCCTATCTCTTGCAGATCAAACACCCTAGTTCCTTGGCCATAAAGCTAACAATCTACCTAAAACAAATATGGGCTGCTTCATTTCCCGTCATTCTGCAGCAATTAACAAATGTTGTCTCAAAGTTCGTAAAAAGCTAAGATCTTGACTTTCAACCTGGGCTTCGTAGAAAAAGTGGGCAGGGGGCAGCGATCTTAATAATATTATTTCTCCTAAAATTTACATAAAGCTAACACGGATCGATATCTATATACCCCACGCAGCCCCTGGATGTATTATTACTGATGTCGACCAACCAATTCCTCATGTAACCTACTAAATACCAAGTTAACAGGTATACATGGTAGGGTAGTGGGTGCATTCTCGGTTTTAATCAGCCCATCCGAATGACAGTTGCTGCCACCAAATGTAGGATCACTTTTGTGCTTCTCTTCCGATGCAATTGATGAAAGTGATCTTATCTTCTGACAGCTGGATGGACTCATTTTCTTAGGTGAATTTCTCGAGAATTTCCTATCGACAGGATATTGGGAAATGCTCTTTTGAGTCACATTTGCGTTTTGATGAATACTTCCCCGATATGATCCGGGTTGAAGCTCTCTGTCGTGATCAACAGATGGAGGACACCGCTTAATATCACCATTAAATGATGAAGACAAAAATGGGCGTGGAACACGGAAATTTGCTGTCCTACGTCCCGTCCTCCATACTGAAGTAAGTTGAGTGTGACTCTGTTCAGGGAAAAAATAATCAGTTGCAGAAAGAATGTTTTCGGACAAGCCACTTTCAAGAGCCTCAATTTGGATGGGATGACCAACTATAGCATGTCCATTCAATTTGCTCGTCAACGAAATCATTGGGACATCCCTTTTATAGTTGTTGGCCGTGACTTTCAAATCCACATCTACCAACATCATCCTACCACCAAGATTATGCCCACCAACAATATGAGGATCCACACACTCCTGCAGGTCCTCCCAATATCCTCTCATGGCAGATTGATTATTCTGAGCCAAGCCCTCCAGATCAACTATCTGGTTATAACTGTGAAAGCCTGTAGACCCATATCTGGAAAAATGGTACCTGAAATTTTTATCAACAAAATCAGCCTCGAAACCAGTATTGCTCCAGTTGGAATTTTTACCATTTACATATCCTCTTGAAACTTGTGCATCAATTTTGTCCAGAGACCTTTTCAAAAGACTGCGGCTGTTTCTTTTCCCTTTCAGCTGCCATTTGGAAACCTCCGCATTGGTACATTCAGCAAATGCCAATTCATCAAGGTCATCAGTACTGCTGACGCTTCCATCCTCTTCTTGCATATCATATCTCCTTGGATATTTAGGTTTCAATTCTATAGAAGCAGAGCCATCTGTAGAGTGCAGATCAAGAATAACTGTTAGTTACAACTTAGGAGGACAAGACCTGTAGTACATTCAAAAAAACATAGTGATGAAAGTACTCAATCAATGACAATCTCACTCAAAGGATTACAGTCTTCTGATAAATGATCTATAACTTAAGGCACCAAATATTGTGACAGTGGACCACAAATCCAAACTGGCTTTTATTTATCAGAGATTTTATATATACCATACATGCCAAAGCCAGCAAAAAATTACGCTCATATGTATTTGCTGAATAAAGAAAATGCAGGACCAACTTCTACATGATGATCATGAATGTCTTCTGAAGAACACAATGAACATAGAAACAGTGTTAGGTTATATTTTAGTTCTAGCTACATAAAAGAATTGACAGTGTCAAATGAAAGTTGGGGAAAATCTCACCAGATAGTTCACCCATCTCAACATCCGAATCTGAATCCAGCGAATCAGTTTCAGAACAATCTGTTTCTGTATCTTCTGTAGACCCAGAAATGTGGTCTTCGCCAGCATCAACTGGATAGCCACTTTCTTTGAATCTGGAAACTGGTATCTCCATATGGGAGGATAGAGCTTCTTTACCATTTAAACAATCCCCAGAATCATAAGGAAGGTAGGCATATTTACTCCTCTTTGCACGAAAAGCAACTCCAGAAGGCTCTTCTCCTGATAGATGTAAAATCATAATCAGGTTATCAGTCTGTTTTAGAAAAAAACAAGAGGACAGCCCCTAATATGCCTCTAATAAGAGATTCTGCAGCTTCTGTAACTTCTTCCTATTGATGTAACAAATTCCAGTATCCAACATAATTTCATCTCTAAAAAAAAAAAAAAAAAACACCAACCGACCAGAAAAACAAAGGAAAAGTTTTAACACAAACAGTTGCTGATAAAATTTGGAGCCGCTTTAGAAGAAAGCTTACTCGTTGATGGAGCAGTACAGAGACCAAAGTCCTGCAAACCTCTCATACGAGGTAGCACACCACCACTATCATCCTCTCCACTCAGTTGATTTCCCTCCCTCACTGTCTCATCGTGCACATGCTGGTCCACCATATTCTTCTCTACAAGAGATGAATCAAGCCTCTCAGATAATTGATCAGATCTGGGATTTTTGTGATTTTCACCAGCATTTTCCAAGAACTTTGAAGAAGTAACAGCTTCTGGTGACATTTTACTGCTACCACTAGTAGAATTTCCCAATTTTCCATATTTCTTCTCCAATAATTGCCTCTCCAATTCAAGCGCATGCAATATTGCATCTTCCCGCCGCGCATATTTTTCTCTTTTTTTTGGTGGCATGCCCTGAGCGGCTTCAGCCCTTTCAATACAGTCATCAAACTCACCACATCGGAATGCCTTAACACGTTTTGATTTCTCCAAATTGTACCAGTCCCTAGAAGTGCAATAGCCATAAACCTCACATAAAAATCCAAACTGGGCAAGAAATCGCGATCTCTATATTTCTTTCAAGCTACAAAGTAACTCAGCTCTATTGAACACATGATCAACTGCTAGGAAACAAAAATAGCTTACAACTAACCACAAGCATGCTCGGTTCTTCACATTGGTAGTACAGGAAATACATATAACCCTTGAGCAGCATTTCAGTTTAGTTATTAAATATTAATACACCTTAATCTCCAGCTTTATCTCAGTCATCCTTTGCTGGTGCTGAGACAATGAAAACCCATCAGAAAGAGGAAACCTACAAGGATTTTAAGCCTCCCCTGCATCACCAAATATATTCATGGAAACAAACCTCGCATTCAAGAAACAGGCTTAGACCCTAGTCGATACTCTGGAAGATCCTTCAAGCAAATATAAAACCTCTGACACCAAGCCCACCTCACACTTTACTTGCCTTGAAATTGATGCCTCAACTCAGTGACAAAACTATGCTCAGTCAGAAACTCCACTTTCACTATTGGCCCCTTTGCCGTAATTTTTTTATTCAATACAAGATGTATCATAACAATATGCAATCAAGCAGTTTAAACATCTTCAACCTATCCCCCAAGCATTTCGCCCATTAGATAATTTGTGCAATGTATCATCAACAGGAGCCCCCAACCAACCTCACCATCTCTAATAACTGATTTCAAATGAAATCAATTTAAAGCCCTGTCACAAAAAAGGATGAAAAAGAAGTGGAGCAGTTTTCTTGAACTCACCTAGACTAATCTGTATCTTTTTAAGAACTTAAAGCAATCAATCCATTATAGGTATCAATAATTCAAGTATGGACAACAAGTTCCTCCATTATATAAAGGATTCATTACCAACTCAATGTCGCTGCAAAACAATTTACAAGAAAGATAAATTGGAGAGGATATTTAAGTGTGTCATCAAACAAAACAGGTAGCAATCTTAAAAGCATGCTATCAGGATTGCAGACAAGAAACCAATACTACATTTCTATGAGTTCAATAACACTTTAACATAGAAAAATTCATGAAACAGAAGCATTTCCATTGTTGCTCTAAGTTACATCATCGAACCAACAATTCACTTGTGCAAACGCATAAATACTAATTCAAGCAATGGCTGGTCATAAAAATTTTCTGAACTTCAGACAGTCAACAGCAAACATGTACCCATTACCACAATAAAAGTTGTAAAAAGCTGAAACATAAACGAAACATTTTATTCTATTGAACTTACACACTTGCATCTTCCCTCCCGAGAAGCTTGACAGGAGTTCCGGAACGGGGAGATGTTATGTGAGAAGACGACAGCTCTTCAGGCCCAAGTATTTTCCCCGGCCACCAAGACCCATTTCGTCTTCGAACCCAAACTATACTCCCCACACTACAATCTACCACTCCAGCTTCTGAGCTGACCATCTCTTTTCCCCTCCACGCAGATATCTGATATAATGTTTGTGTACGAAAAGATTACAGGGAGGAGTGTATTGACAAATCAATAGTATTTCTCTAACCTGAACTTATTTGATGCTTATTTTTTTTGCTCACTCTTTTTTTATAGCATTCGACAGAAGCCAATATTGACGCCTTAAGGCCTAATTATTACATCTCATCACAGCTCTAGACACGATAATTCAAACAATAAAAAACCGTAAGAATTCAGCAAATTACAAAAAGAAAGCTGCAACAGTTGCCTGATTTAATGATTGCGAGAAAATCAGAATTCAATTGATTAGCCACCGGAAAAGAAGAGAGAAAAACGGGAATTCGCGACGGGGTTGGAAGGCAGTCGGCATTTTGACAATTCGGGTAGAACAATTGGAAATACACTTGGGGTTAGGGTTAGGGCTCCCATTCAGAAATTAGGGGAATGTCATGTTTGGTGGGAATTCTGGCACTATTGCAGGGAATTTGGCGATTAGATTACAGAAAAGAGGGGAATTTCATCTACAGAGACGATGTGTACTGTAAGATGATGTATGCATGTGGGAATCGCTGTGTGGACGCTGATTTTGGCGCACGAGTTGCGTGTGGCATATGGATATCGTGTTGCTTTGCTTTAGTCCCTCCCCGTTAAGGTTCCATTTTTTTCATCTTTTCTTCACAATAATAATAAAATGCCAAACTTTACCCTTACTTTTATTATGTTTTGATTTGAATACTTTTAATGCTGTCCCAAATTTTATGTTTGTTTATAAATTTTAGTATGTATTTTTTAGCATTATTTTATCAAACAATTATGTAAAAATGAGTGAGAGAAATAAGAAAACTTTAAAACTATAATGATTAAAGTGTTTATTTATTTATATTATATTATTAAATATTTGGGCCTATTTTAAGAACCTACTCCTATACCTTTACTTCAAATTCTTTCTTCTATTCTTTATTTTTCTATTTTTAATATAATTTGTATTTGTATCTTTTCTTAAATCTTTTTCCTTTTCAATTTCTTTTGATATTTTTTGTGTTTTATTTAAAATATTATTTATACTTTTAATTTTATATGATATTCTTTTTATAATGCAAAATATAATAATTACTTAATTTAAAAAAATAGTGCTAATTTTCCCAATTTATTATAAAAGGGGAACAAACATAACTAGGGTCCTTTTTCACAAAGTGGATGGATCTTTTGTTTGGGTAACGGTTTACGTGACATGAAAAATAATTGAAAATGTACTCAAAAATATTCTATAAGAAGTAGTTAAAGTTGTAACAAGATCGATCTTGGACAAGTAAATTAACAAGTGAAAACATCACACTCAACACGTGTGCATAAATATTTAGATGAATTAATGATACTCATTAATGAAACTTGTTATAAAATAATATGGGGTGATAAAAAATAATATAACAAATAATAATACTATGCCTAAATACTGGCTAAAGTTGTAATAGGACCAATCTTAAATAAGTAAATAACAAATAATATTATTTTTCATAAATAATATAAAATAATATTTTTTATATATTTTCTTTCATAACTTAATTCATCTAATATTTAGATGAATTAATGGTACTTTTAATATTCTCCTAATGATAAAATATATAAATGAAGCTTAGGAGAATAAAAGAAAAAAATATGCAATTCAAACTTAAGGAGAGTAAAGAAAGACATGTACTAGGTGTATGTACATGCGTGCACTAAAGATTGGAACCCCACCCTTTCCTTTAAAAGATTAATGGTTCAAACCCCATTACAATAATGGGTGGGTGAATGTGGGGTGTGTGAGTAGGGTTTAAAAAAAAGTATTAATTTGCAAAATGAATGATAAATAATTAAGTCCAGCAAACACGATAAAATAATTTAACAATATTCACTCATTTACCATATATGGTGTATATTCACTTTTAAGGATTAAGTTTAATAAATTAATTTATTAAAACTAATCCAATATTCACTTTAGTTAATTAAATTCAATGATAAAATATGACCTAATAGTAATTTAACAAAATGTTAGAAAAAATAGTCAAATCCAATAAGTATAATAAAATAATCCAAATATGTTGATCCACTTGATTTTATCCATAATAATGAATATATGATTAAACTTAATTAAATAATTTGTTTTACTTAGTCATTCAAATGGAACATAACCAAGTGAACAAGTCCATAATCAATATAAGCATATTCCTTTCTTTGTGAATTTGAAAAATGTTTATATGTATGATCATCTATAGCTTGATATAAATCAAGGATCCACGTATTTTTATTCATATTCAATTATTTTGCATCCATTTATGTGGTTGTATAGATATTCATATACACGGGTGTATTTATATATAAGGGTGCATGTTTTTATTTAAAGTAATGTTATTTATGTTTTTATAGTATAGTTGTACATGCACATTGCATACAATACAAGATATCTATGCTTGTTTTCATTTAATTAAAAAAAAACACACTTTAATCATCATATATTTTAAAATTTATCTATTTTTTTCATACAAAATTTCAAAAAAAAAAAGCACCAAAAAAAAAAACAAAACAAACGAAGCCTTATGATAATTCCGTATATATAAGTAGTTATACATTGACGTTAATGTTTTTTTTGTATTATGTATTGTGTATTTAAATAATCTTTATATATTTATATGACTTTTACATAATAAAATGTAAACATATACAATGGTTATATGCATAATTTTTGTATATTTTATATATTTACATAATATGTTTTTATGAAACGAAAATTCAGTCATGACTTAAATAGTTTTAAAAATATAAATATTTGTTTTGGTTTTTTAGTGTATGGTTTTAAGTGTATTTATCTGAAAAATTATGTAAAAGTAAGAAAAAGAAAAAGAAAAAGATAAAATTTTAAAAATATAATGATTGAAGTGTGTGTATTTTTAAGTATGAAGCAAAACAAATATTATAATATACATAGATGGTAAACCAACATTTTCAAAATTTACAATTACTATTAAAAATGAGTTATTTTGTTAAATAATAATATTTTGATGAGATAAAAAGAATATCACACATACATCATTTTTGTTTTTCTTTATGTACATGCTGGAATTTTGATATATTTTTAGGATAAAATTTTTGAATAAAAAGAAAAATTGATGCAAAATCGAATGAATTTTGATTGAACTGAATTTGGATCAAACTGAATTTTAATTATCTGATTCTTCTTTTAATAATGTTTTGCTTGAAACATGAACAATTTTTAGTAAAAAGGGTTTGTGTTTAATCATGTTTGAAAATTGTTAGATTTTTAGTAATGTTGATTTTTAGGTTTAACACTGTAATTTTGGATCAAAGGCTGAATTTGGAAACTTTGACAAATAATGTATTGAATTTAATGACGAACTCCTTGAATTTGATCAAGAACGTATTGAATGAGGTGACAGACTTCTTAAATTTAATGAATAAAATCTTAAACTTGATAACGAACTCATTGAATTTAATGAAGAATGCCTTGAATATTTTTGAAAATTTTAGAGAGAATTTGGATAGCTTTCATTGCTTCAATTCTTTAGCTGCTTCAACTCTCTTACTTATGTTCTCCTCTTTTATATAGTTTAGCTCTTATTTATAATTGGAAAAGAAATACAATAGTTGAATCATCTTATTAATGTGATGTTATTCTATTGATCGTCATAATTTGAACAATATTCAATAACTTAATAGATAAATTTAATTTTATCTAGTTTGAATAGGATTGTATCATTTATCAGCATTTGATTGGTCGATTAAAATATTAATTAATTTTTTAAATTTATTTTAAGAATTATACGCATTTAAATTCTTAAATGAATAAAAATTAATTTAATTGATATTTTAATGTCATAATTTTCACACGATATTATTTAATTAAACGTGAGATTTTAATTTGTCTACAATATTATTTTATAATTATTACATACATGTATTTATGTACTTATATGTACAATATGCAACCGTGCAGCACTACATTTATACATAGAAACACTCAAAAACTTTGAAACTAGAGAAAACAAAAATTAAAGTGTTTAATTAAAAGATAAGAGAAAAAAAATAAAAGGTGAAAGAAAAGAAATTAAAATAAAAATGATTCTATAATTTTACATTATGTAAATACTAAATTTTATTAACTTAATATATAACTAGTAAAATAGCACACCATATGTATGCACAAATTTATTAATATATTATAAAATTGTTGTACTTTAAGTAATGTAGATAAAAATATAAAAATATAAAAACAAAAAGTATAAAGAATATTTATAATGAAAAGCATAAAAGAACTTTAAAAGAATTTGAAATAAGAAGAAATTTTAAAGAAAGTATAAATAAAAATGGTCAATTAAAACATAAAGGTGCAAAAGAAATTATAGAACAAACAAAAGAATTTAAAATGAAAGTAATAATATAATTTTATATTGTATAAATTTTTATTAACTTAATATATATTGTGAATATAGATATACATATATATAATGGGTATATATAAATACTCAAATTCAACGAGTTTAAATTTTAATCCCCATCAAAGTTTTAATAGTAAACATAATTTGCATACCTAACATAATCTCAAGTTAGCGGCGAGCCCAACTCCTTTTTCCTCTTCCCCGAAATTTTACCCAAATCGCCAGCCGCATCTGCACATGGACACAACACCCAATGAGATTCTGGAGAACTCGACCGTTCCTGCGGATGTTGTTGAGCGGAATCACGAAAATCCAGTCTCTGAAATGCCCAATCACAGGTAATATAATTTTCGGTGTCTCTTTTAATTTCATCCTTTCTTTTTTTTGATTGGGGAATTGTATTGCCTTTTAGTCGTATGGAGTTTATGTAGCCAAGGAACATTTGTTAAAGAGCACAGGCGTCATTTGCAATATATTTGCCATTGGGACTGAATACACGAGCTCCTTGCTTGTCAATTTGTTGCGGCAGCAATGTTTGAGCTAGCCTTGAAATAGTTTTCTTGGTTAATGCAGTCAATTGAACTAGTCACGTGTTTCTCAACGTCTCTTTCGGAGCTGTCACCTTATTGGTTTAGAGCTTTTTTTAGCTGTTGGTCTCCTCTTAAACATTGAAATGACGTTTTATGGAGACAAAATAGATTATTGACCTTTTAGCCTTGCGTTTTGTTTCCAACCGAATAATAAAAACCAGAACCATTTTTGTCAATTAGTTATTCTCTTTCCTGTGTATAAAGTGTTTTTTCCCCTTTCGTGGTGGCGGGTGGCTTTGTTGGGGAATCAGGGAGATGCTGAGCCATAATACATGCATTCTTTAGATAATGTTGTGTCTAGGGATTTACTAGTTGGTTCTAGGTTCGAATTATTGCTGGGTTGTTCTGTAAGCGTATGGAGATGAGAAAGGGAAAGGGATGAATATTTTGGCCAAAAAAGCCTCCAAATATCTTGCTTGTTATTGGAAGACCTTTTTTTTCATCCACCTGGTTCGTGTTGTTGATGAATGGCAACTTCCTTTTCTTACTGGATGTTTCATAACTTCACTGAGTATGTCATCTTTAGTTTGATTAAATCTATATTGGTGTGAGATCACAGGAGCATGGAACCCCAGTCCGTTTTTTCAGCAGAGGAAGTAAGAGGCACATTGGAAACAAGTGCATTCACCGGGAAATTTTGGTATGCTGTTTCAATTCATAGAAATTTTTTCCTAGATATTCATGTAATATTTCAAACCCTTAAATTCTCTCTCTCTCTCTCTCTCTCCCTCTCACACACACATGCACACAAAATTGCATATATCTGTGTTAAATAGAAACAATCTATAATTTCTCCTAGCATTTATATTTATGTTTTGATCATTCAACTGTTCGAGTCTTTGGATAACAATAGTTTGATTTTATTGCTATTTGTAGCTTATATTTTTCCTTCATGAGCTTGCATGGTGCTTGGTTCTGTTATAGTTAATGTTTTACTTTGAATAAGACTGCATCCCAGTCTGTTCACTTGGGAGCATAGAATGTTTTGCTTTCTTTTTGTCCTAATAAAAATATGAATTTATTGTCAGATGCTTGTAATGATTAGCAGAACTAGTTTATCAGTTGCATGCATATTTTCTCTAATACCAGATTAAGAGAAAATGATATATTTTAGCCCTTTAGGCATTTTTATTTGGATGTAAGCTAAATGTTCAAATCATGACTACATTATATACTTGTGCTTCATTGTCTTCTCTGCTCTTTTGTCACCTTTTTTTAGATTTCAAGTTTCAATTTTGTTATGCCACATGCGGCGTGTGCTGACACGACTTTCCATCAGTAACATGGCTTATATGGTGAATTAAGTTGTCTACTTAATCACAAAGCTAGAGGGAAGTTATAGAGTCATGGCCTAGGTGGGAACTGGTACAACAGGAGGTGGTTACAACCCTACCATGGGCTATGAGAGATAGGCAACTGAGTGGAGAGAAGGGGGAAAACTGTCAAACTTATTATAAATATGCTATGAGAAAAAAGGGCTAGACTGTTTTTGGGACTTTTATAAGCTTGCATTCCCTCAATAATAAACATAGAAGTCAATATCTTGCCAAATCTGCTTCATGTGCTGAAGGTTGGGGACTTCGGATTATATTTGTTGGTTTTTTGATGATAATTTGATATTTTCCCTTTCAAGGGCATATATTTTGTCCATGGTGATCTTTAATCACTCTCCATAGTGAAGGAAAGAATCGACTAATTGACCTACCAAGGCGTTGACATCTGTATTTTTGGAAGAGGATGAAGGATTCATATTTGAATGGTGGTCTGAGAAAGAAATGATGATCATAGAATTGCTTTTCTATAATTGTCAAGATATATGTGAAACTCTTAATGAGTAAGATGGGGTATTTATAATCAAAGTAAGGTGGTAAGTAAACAATTGTGATTCTGATGGGAAGTTAGAGTGTATCATTTTCTAGATTTGGTGCCACTAAAAGGACAACATCTGTTGCTTCTCCTGTCTATTGCGAATAACACATGATTTCCCTCTACTTGTCCATCATGATAATGCATTGCTTCTATCTACCTTCTTGTCACAGGCGATATGGTTTTACCCGTCTAATTTTCAATCAGTTGTCTAGTTACAATGGAATTCGAAAAACAGTTTGATCCCTATATATTCAATAATTGATTTATTCTATAGTTATTGAGTTACAATAATGTACTTGATTAGTTATTGTGATATCATTAATTTGGCATTCAATTTTTATTAGGTGTTCAATCTGAACCATCTGAGATTTACTCAAACAATTTTATCTATTTTCTGAAGTTTGTCAAACAGCATATTTTTATCTTCCAGTGAATTGTTGCTTAGTGCATTGCATTATTTTATTTTTTGATGCTGATTTATTTAGAAATAATAAATAATGCTTGCTTTATCAGACAAATTTTATTTTATTAAATCCATGTATGATGATGAGGTGTTTATTATATTGATTGTCTATAAAAGACTGTTCCAACATGGCATCCTTACCACTGTTGCTGCAATATTGTCAGTACATATCCCGTGCGATCACCTGTTTTTGATCTTTTGCCTTATTTGCACACTGTAGAGGATTTACTCTCAATTTGGCGGTTACACTTTTCTTATTAATGCTATCTACAAGCAGTTGTGGAAATCATATGTACATGCAGTTAACTTAGAAAGATCATTATATTATAATCTCTCTTAAGATACTCGCACCATTTATATGTGTAAATTTGTAGAAATAGTCTTTGAATCAGCTTTTGTTTGATTGGGGTTGTGCCCATATCATCTCAGGCAAGATTGGGAAAAATTGAAGAGTATTCTGTCCTACTATCTTAAGCAGGTATGGGGAGGCATACCAGGTTCAGGTTGTCTACACATTAATTCTAAAAATTATTTATTTCCCTTTCCATTCTTTCCCCCAAACAAAAGGGGATAATATATTTTGTCCGTGAGAATTTCTGTCCGTGTTCTGATTTGTCATCATTCGTTTAATTCTATGTCAAAGGTCCTGTCAGAATATCCAGAGGCCGAAATGACCACTGAGCAGCAGATTTCCTCATTAGGAGAGACCTACCAGGAATTGGTGAAAAGGGTGGACGATGGTACATCCCAGTCACACCTTATTTTTATGGTCTGGTCTGAATGTAGGTCTGGAATTGAACTGCCCCCTTGCAAAACTTAAGCAACAATCATTGCATGAAAACATACCTAAGAAACCTGTTTCTTCTTTCTCTGCCTCAGCAGAGACACTCGACGTATCATTGAGCCCAATATGTTGAAGTAGGCTTCATACTTAATCTCTTTATGCGCATGCCTGTGATTGTCTGGTTTAGAGCTTGCTTCTCTTATTTTACCTATCATGACAACTTGAGTGATTTTGATGAATTTATCATTTACTTGAATTGGAAAATTTTATTGTAAGATCAGGGCACTACTTTTTGAAAGGTAAATGGCTCAAAATAAAATTTCTTAAGCAAATAATTCCTATGTAAATATGTAGTGTGAGATCGGGGAAAATTTGCAAATGTGGTATCTGTCAATTTAAAAAATAAAATACAAAATATGGAGATACATGATATGAATATTCCAACACCTTGAATAGGCCATTGTTTAAGTTGATTTAGGATTAAATTTATAAAAACATATATTTATTTAGTTTCTGCTGGAAATCCGTATCAGACTTGATTACAATTATGATGGCTTTCAAATCAAATCATATGATATCTGTAAATGTAAAATTTAGTGTTATCTACACTGTTATATGAAAATGAATTTCTCTACAAGATTTTAGATGTTATTCTTATTTCTTCATATGTATTTACCTTTATATATAGGTGCTGTTTGTAATATTAAATAAAGAGAGATCAAAAGAGAATAGTATGATTTAATCCTTTGGGTTTTTTGTGGGTGGATGTAAACTTGATCATTAAACCACGTATGTTTTCTTGTTATCTTATCTCTTCAGTATCACAATTTAATCCTTAACGGTTGCACTATTTTTGCAGCGCTTCATAGCTTTGGTGAAGGCCCTCCATTTACTTTGCAGAGGCTTTGTGAGGTGAGCGTGCTATGATTTTTTGTGTTGATTTTAGTTCTAGGCTGCTTGGCTTTTTTCTTTTTCTGGAAGCTTCATTTAGTTATTTTGCTCTTATAAGGGTGAATATATGTATTTTAGGCATTAGAGCAGGGCTAAATTTTTATGTGATCTCCCAATTGTTATTTTTTAGCATTTATTTATTATAGTCACATGTCTCTACCTTTCCAAATATAATCCATTGATTTCTGAACTTACATTTACATATTGTACTGGTATCTTACCTAACAGATTCTATTGAGTGCAAGAAGTATCTACCCGAAGCTGTCTAAGCTTTCTTTGGCTCTAGAAAAGGTACTTTTCCGTTTGATACGTAACAACCAATCAACCCAATCGAAGTGATGGAGAAAAATACCAGCCCATACGAGTAACACAAATTTGATTTGTCTAGTTGAGATTTGGTTGAGTTATTTCTTTGCTGTTGTATTTGGGACTATTGCTTAAGTATGTGTATACTTTTATACCTTAAGACTTACTATCTTCGAACATCATCTTACACCTTTAGCCATCTTTCATGCCCTATAGGAGTTGGAACAAAAAAAAGACTTTGTACACTTTGTGCTTGCATGTATAGAGGAGTGTAGAACAATGTAGTATGAACGTACAATTGTGTAGAATCATTTTATAATATGCAAGACTACGTACTAAAATGTTCTAGGCTGTGGAATAAACTTTTTATACTATTGGATTAATTCGATCACTGCCATTCATTAGGGGAGATGGATATTAGTATAAATAGGGCAGATTTTCATTTGTAATCCATCAGTATTTAAGTAATAAAAGAGTTCTTTCCTTGTCCTTTGCTAGCTTCTAAGCTTTGCCACAATCTTTACACTATCACTTAAATAGTTAAGCGAGAGGGGCTAACTGAGTTAATAGTAGGAGACAATAAATGAATTAAGTGCCGCACAATTAGACTTGTTAGAGGAACAATTTCGTGACAAGAGTGAATCATCCCACACCAAAGAGCTTTGAAAGCAAGCGAGATGCGAAGGAGATTGAGAACTTCTTTTGACAAATGGAGCTATATTTTAAAGGGCTTGACATCATGAATGAGGTGATGAAGGTATGTGGTGTAGATAGCTATATGCTTATAGATTGAAACATGACGGATAAGGAAAGTCATAAATGGAAGTGGCGGCTATTGGTGCTAAAGGTTACAAATCTAGACCTTTATTGACCCCTAGCCGCGTAGAAGTCAATAAATAGAGGCATATTGGTGAAAGGACCGCATGAGATATTTTCTATTAATAAGCACCCAAAAACCATCGAAAGATAATGTGAAAACTAAATTGGTGCTGTTTGTGGGAAACATGTAGAAGTTAAGACACCATTATGGAAAAGGAAGTGATGCAGGAGGAAGGAGAGGTGGTGTGGGTGGAAAGAAAGGGGGAGGTAGAGGTAACTCCACTTTGTCGCCCTTTAGTGGTGAGGGCTCGATTTGCTGACCTGATGGAAGCACCGTTTAGAGGGATAATTTAGGTGTTAATGGAATAATTAAATGAGATGGTAGGGGTAGTGATTGAAGCTGCCTTGCAACAGCGGCTAGACCTCATGCTTAGTAGGAAGGAGGGGAGCAACATGTTAGCTTAGTTGGGAACTGGGGAGACTAGTTAGGAGGCGAAAAGGAGATGGAGTGAAGAGGGAAAAGCACCTAAGGAGTTATAAAAGAAGATAGCCAAGTTGAATAAGCAAATAGAGGAAATGAAAAAGCAAGTGAGAGTGGAAACATCTAAGGAAGCTCTTTCGTTTGTGCCTGAAATCTTGGAAGATCCAGTACTGGATAACTTTAAGACAATCAATATATCGGATTATGATGGGGCCTTTAACCTAGCAAAGCACTTAGCTAAGTTTAGACACCAAGCTCTATTGCACTAATACTCCGATGGTGTAAAATGCAAAGTATTTCTCACTATCCTAGGTGGATCAACTTAGAAGTGGTTTAACCAGTTGCCCTCCAGAGTAATAGGAAGTTTCGAGGAATTTACGTCTTTGTTCCTTTGTCAATTTTCAAGTTGTAAAACATATGAACAAACTTCTATGGCATTGTTTATTATGAGGCAGTGAGGAGATGTTAAAGGAATATGTTAGGAGGTTTTCTTGGATAGCATTGGAGGCCCTATCAGCCCCTCAAGAAGTATTGGCTAGTGCGTCTACACGAGGTCTTAAAAGAGGGGGATTTCTTTAGGTTGGCAAAAATGCTAGCTAAAGATTTTGATGAATCTTTGACCTGAGTTGAAAAAATCATAAAGAAGGCTTAGCGAGAGTGAATAGAAGAAAAAAAGGAAAATCCGATGTTAAGAAACCTAGTAAGGCCCAGTGACTAGTTGGGGCATCAATCCTTGAGTAAAGGGCCAGACCAACTAAGTTCACGACACTAAAGTAAGCAGAGAAAAAATATTGGAAAAGTTGAGGTAGCTAAAGGGATCTTTAGGATTCGGATATGTTGAGATAGCTAAAGGGATCTTACCCCTCCCTCCGAGAAACCTTAAGAGTGGAAAGTTTTGCAAATTCTATAATGAATACGAACATAATACAAAAGCATGTATTAATCTAAAAGCATATATCGAAACTTTAGTAAAGAAAGGGGAGTTCACTAAGGAGGGAGTCGAAAAAGGACAAGAGCTGTATGTGGAGGTAAAGGAGGAGGTAGTTAAAAAAGGGTTTATTAGTATGACGAAGGAGGACACTTTAGTAAAGAGAGGAAAGGAGGCTTTAGAGAGGTGGCTACTGTCAAAAGAAAGAGAGAGTAATGGACTCAACTAGGCGGGTTGGAGATAACCTTCGGCCCCAAAGGACAATGCATAATTTATGTTCACTAGTGAGGCAATACAATTGCTAGGGAAGATTGCCTACCCATTGCAATGGGATGTAAAGCGATAGCACAAACTAAAATAATCCAGTTTTTTGTGGTGCCCTTAGCAACTGTGTATAATGCTATTCTAGGCCTAGCAAAGTTTCAAGCAGTAGCCTCGCGATATCACATGAAAATAAAGTTTCTAGTAGGGTATAAATGAGGAGTAGTAAGAGGAGAATAAAGTATCTTTAGGAAGTGTTGTGTCGATGCTCTGAGAAAGAGGGGAAGGAATATGAAAGAGAAAGAAGACTCCACTAGGTTAGAAGCCTGACAGATAGAACCAGCGAAAGAGCTTCTTAATGTTGAGATATGCCCAATTAAGAAGATTACTACCTGGATAGTGGTAGGTGCCTCAAAATGTGTAAAAAGTTAGTCTACTTAAAACAAAATTCAGATGTATTTGCTGCCACTTTAGGAGGACTTAGAGGGATATACCTCTTGGTCACAGAGCGTAAGCTAAATGTGGAAGGAGACAAGAAGCTAATAAAACGTAAATTGCAGCAATTTAGTTTTAAAAGATGGAAGTAATCAAGGAGGATGTGGCTAAGCTGCTGGAAGCAAGACATGGAGGAGATTCTTTACCCTAAATGATTATCTAATGTAGTTGTTCCTAAATTAGGGGAGAGATGGAGAATATGCGTAGACTTTAGAGATTTGAATAAAGTCTATCTAAAGAATTGCTACCCTTAGCTAAGAATCGATAAACTTGTGGATTTCACAACTGGGATGGAGCTGTTAACTATGATGGATGAGTATCAGGGATATCACTAGATTCCCCTCACTAGAGAAGACCCGAAGTGAGTAAGCTTTATTACCTATATGGCATTTACTATGATAAAGTTTTGCCTTTTAGATTAAAAAATGTAGGAGTCACATATCGAAGGATGGTGGACAGAATTTTCAAAAGCCACCTGGGTAGAAACATGAAGGTATACATGGATAACTGGTAAAATCAAAAAGAGGAAGGATCATGTCAATGACCTAATAGAGACCTTTAAAACTCTTATGAAGTATGTATTAAAGACCTCGCTAAGTGTGCTTTTGGCATTAGTGGGGGAAAGTTTTTAGGATATATTATCACCCAAAGAGGAATAGAAGTAAATCCAAAGAAGGTTGGAGTAATATTAGACATGTGGGCACCTAAAAGCATCAAGCAAGTGCAAAAATTGGCGGGACGAATTATGGCATTGAGCAGATTCATCTCTAAAGAGGCAGACAAAAGCTTGTCGTTCCTCCAACTATTGAAAAAAGCAAAAGCATTTGAATGGTTTGAAGATTATGAAGATTGCGAAGAAGCTATTAAACAGCTAAAGTAATACTTGTTGCAATTGCTAATGCTATCCAAGCTGGAGGAGGGAGAAAGATTACATGTGTATTTCACGGTATTGCGGGTGGTGGTCAGTTCCGTAATCATCAAGCACAAAGGAGAGACCCAATTACTAGTATATTATGTAAGTAAAATGTTGCAAGGACCTAAAGTTAGATATCCAAACAAATAAATTGGTGTTAGCAATAATCACCGTAATGAGAAGGTCGAGGTATTATTTCTAGGCATATCCTATTACTATTTTACCCAACATCCATTGAGGCAAGTCTTGGTAAAAGGAGAAGTGTCGGGGAGCATAGTAAAATTGGCAGTGGAGCAGGGAGAATTTGATATAATTTTTGAGCTAAGGGTGGTAATGGAAGGAGAGGGCTAGGCAGACTTTGTAGTAGAATTACAGGAAGAACAGGAGTTACTAGAATGAGGGGTGTATGCGGACTAGTTTGCCTCCCAACATGGTAATGAAGTTGGGATAGTACTAACATGCCTTGGGGAGAAGGAATTGGAGTATGCGTTAAGGCTAGATTTTGATGTGTCCAATAATGAAACTGAGTATGTGGCCTTAATATGGGGACTCAAAATGGTTGAAAGACTAAATATAATGAGGGTTAAGGTACATTTTGATTCACAACTTGTATTGAGTATTGAGGTAAGAATGTTAAAAAGAAAATTTTTAGTGTTCAAGTTGATGTAAAGAAAGAAGAAAATCAGAAGGTTGATAGTTTGGCTAAACTAGTTGGCTCGATGGAGGTTGATGCCGGAAGGAAGATAATATTGCAAAAGGCTAAGGCAGAGGTTTGTATGGTAATGACTAAGGATGATTGGAGAACCTCGATCATTAGATGTTCGGAAGGTAAGCTAGCAGACAAGAAGACTTAATATAGGTAGTAGGGTTTGTTATCATAGGAGAAAACTTATATAAACGGGCTTATGCATTGCCATTGCTAAAATGCTTAGGAAGTGAGGAAGTCATTACGTATACAGGGAAATCCATGAACGATCTTGTGGGGTCCATGCGGGAGGAGCAAGGTTGGTAAGGAAGGCAATAAAGGCAGGATATTATTGGCTGACTATGAGAGGGGATGCAATGAAGTTAGTGCGGGCTTGTGAAAAGTGTTCGAAACATGGAAGGTATACCACTGGCCCCGCACATGAAGCTAAGATGATAACGCTAATTCTTTTTGCTAGATGGGGCATGGATATAGTTGAACATTTCCCAATAGCCAGGGTAGAAGAAGTTCCTTGTGGTAGTAGTGAGTTATTTCACTAAAGTGGGTGGATGTGGAGCCGTTGGCAAGGACATTTGAGCGGGATGGAAGAATATTTTATGTAGATATGGACTACCATGAGAGTTAATATCGTACAACGAGAGGCAATTACAGGGAGTTAAGTTGTAGACTTAGTGCAACGAAATGAGGATACACTAAATGTTCAACTCAGTAGCAAACTTGCAGACAAATGGGCAAGTGGAAGAGATTAATAAGATAATTGTTTAGGCCCTAAAGATAAAGTTGGAAAAGGTTAAAGGGAACTAGACTGATGAATTACCAAGGATTCCATGGGCTTATAGAACAACACCAACCACGGTTACCCAAGAAAGCCCGTATAGCTTGGTGTACTGGGTTGAGGCTTTGATCCCTGTTGAAGTAGGGGGGAAGAATCGCACAGGGTAAAAAGTATGACCCCCAAGTGAATTAGCGGATGATGGCCGGGGATGTGGGAATGATAGAAGAAGAAAGAGCAATGGCACACCTGCGTAACCCTAAGTATAGGCAAACGATCGCTACTTTATTTAATGCTAAGGTAAAAAGGCTTTCAGGAATGAGAGTTTGTCTTGAGAAGAGCTGATGTCTTGCATCCCTTAGTTAAGCTAGAAGCCAAATAGGAAGGGCCCTTTAAGATCAACAAAGTTCTACTTGGAAGGAGTTATAGGCTAGTAGACATGAGAGGGAAACCTTTGTCTTGACCTTGGAATGTAGAAAATCTAAAAAAACTTTTTTTATAATTTATTGGATTTATGGTAGTTTGAAGATGATAAAATAGCCTCACCTTAAGCAAAAGCAAAAGGTAGCTCAGGAAACAGGAGCTATACGTGATCAACAAGCTATAAGTGGGCTTAGATGTTGGCCCCACCTTGAGTAGAAGGAAGCTTGGGTATAAGGAGCTTTACCAAAAAGATAAGCTCTAAACGAGCTTAAAAGTTGGTCTCACTTTGGGTAGAAGGAAGCTTGAAATGGAGCTCTGCTAGAAAGGTAAGCTCTAAGTGGGTTTAGAAGTTAGCCCTGTCTCAGGCTAAAGGTAGCTCGAGAAATAGGAGTTGTGCATGATTAACAAGCTCCAAGTGGGCTTAGAAGTTAGCCCCACCTTGGGTAGAAGGAAGTTTAGGTTGATGGAACCTTGCTAGAGAGGCAAGCTTTAAGTGGGCCTAGAAGCGGGCTCCACATTAAATAGAAGGAAGCTAGGAAAATAGGAGCTACGCTTGGTGAAGAAGCTTTAACTGAAATCAAGAATTTAGAGGCAGAAGGTAGCTTAGGTAGCAAAGATCATACTAATAAGCAAAGTGGGCTTGAAGGATGGCCTTTACCTAAGCAGATGATAATTGTGGCAACAAGCACCAGGATAATCGATGCCTAGAAGTTATTTACACCATAAGTGGAAGTAGCTTGGAGAAGCTACGCTAACTTGGAGGTTGAAAAATAATCAAATTCAAGTTAAAGATGACTTAGGAAATGAGGCCCATATATAATAATTGGGTTTAAGAGTTAGAGAATCCACTTTGATTTTATATGAAGGAAATAACTGTGTGCCTAAGAAAATACACTAGCGAAGTGAAAGGTAAGGTAAATAGAAGAGCAAAAGATGACTTAAAAGAGTGAATAATTAACAAAGTAAAGAAGAGAGTTTTCCGTTAATTAAAAAGGAGACAATTACACAACACCAGCCGATGGGCTAGTATCAGGAATGCTCTCCTCCTCCCCCTCACTACTTAGCCTTTTGCCCATCCCATGATCCCTATCAAAGGAGTGTCCTCCTTACCCTCTTGGTTGCTTGAGGCAGCCATGTCCCTACAATGGGTAGGATCATTGTTAGGTCTGGAAATCCATCCACCCTTCGGGATTTGGTCTGCCCCAACTAGCTTGTCTAGGTAGCTCAGGTCAATGTCTTTGGGAGTGTCTCCTTCTAAAAAATTTGGTTAAGGCAGGAATAGAACCCTTGCAAGTAATATCAAGCTGCCCGATGTACCAACTTTTGGTCGAACTTTATGGCATGCATCTTGCCTTTGGGACAGCATGACTCGAACCCTTGCAAGTAATATCAAGCTGCCCGATGTACCAACTTCTGGTTAAACTCTATAGACTGCATCTTGCCTTTGGGATAGCAGTCCCATTAGTCCTTCAAGTGTTGCTAACCCTCAATGGTATTGGGATACTCAGCAGGGGCATCAGTTTGGGCCGCGGTTGCCTTGTCGAAAAGGGTGCCTGCCAGGTAGTCACTTGGAACTACAGAGGTTTGTTTTCCTCCTCTAAAAGGATAGTTTAGTCTGAAGCTGACCTCTCTCTTTCCTAAAGACCCTCATAGTTGGTCTCTAACCATCTTTAGCCAGAGTGGGTATGAGATAACTTGGATTTCAAGGATGAAACTTTTTCAGTCATCTTCTCCAAGCAACGCAAGTCCTTGAAGTCGAATCGTCGGAGTAGTTCGCTATCCCAGATAAAGCTTTAAAAACTTAGGGGAAAAGGGTCAGTAGTAGTAGAAAGGGAAAAACAAAGTAAGGGGACAAACCAAGCTTTAGGTTATAGCTTGATCATGGGATGTTAAGCCACTAAGGAAGATGCCTCGTGTTAGGTTGGTGTTCTTAATAAATGAAATATGTTGTTTGGCACTAAAAGCCCACCAGTGGAGGGAGCGCCATGAGGACTAGGGATGAAATGACCTGAGGAGGACTCCTTGGCAGTAGAAAGGGATGCTAGGAGTTGACTCTCGATAGAGACACTATGAGGAGGTGAGGTAGGTGCCTGTACTAGAAGGTGGAAGCGTAAGTTGAGCAAGTATCTCAAAGTTGCTATTTTGATATAAGTAGGAGGGATAGGGAAAGTCAAGCCACAACGAAGTTGAGGGACAAAGACATGAATATAAACCTCATGAGGGAAGTTAGGAGGGTGAGAACTAGTATTGATGGCAACTTGAAATGAAAGGGTGATCTTATACATTCTAAGGGTATCTACAACTACTTTATCAGTGTAAGAAGAAATGATAGAAGTGTAATAGGGTATTTTCTTAGCTATAAAATTGAAAGAAAGAAAAAGAAGGAAGTTACCTGGAAAAAAGAATGGCTGGAAGACTGGAGGAAAAAATTAAGGATTTCTAGGAGGAAATCGTAGAGGGTAGAAAGTGGGAATGAAGAGGATAATGGAGTTTAATAAATGAAAAGGAACAAGTGGAAGCCGCACACATGGATAGAGGCGATGGACTAGGGAAGTTGAAAGGATAAAGTAACTATTGGATGGTGAAAGACGTCTAGAATGAGGAAGGTGATGTGATTGAATAACAAAGGGATGTCATACATGTGTACAGTGCATGATTAATAAAAAAGAGGAAGCAATAAATTAGGTGGGAAACAAAGTAAAAGTCCATTAATTTACTAGGTGAAGCTACAAATGTGCCCTCTTGACGATAGTATAAAAGCAAGGTTGACAATATCCCCCGACCCATAAGGAATGAAGGCACAAAAGAAAGGCTGACAATGCCTCGTGAGTGGTAGGGAATGAAAGTGTAAAAGCAAGGTCGATAATACCCTTACTTACAAGCCTAGATACAAAGACTAAAAGGACAACCTTAGCAATTGCAACTTTGCTCCCACTAGTCTGGTTGGGCACCAAAGTGAGGGTTAGGAAAGGGTGGGTTCACTGAAAGAATTAGGGCATAACTTGACAAAGCTTAGCAAAAGGACTAACCTCCTCCCTCCCTCTCTCATGGTAACTAAGTTTTCAGGTAAGCTCGTCCAGCTCGCCCTCTAGTCTAGCCAGTTAAGATTTGACATTGGGAGTACTATATCCTTACCTAAAATTTGATCCATACATTCAGAAAAGCCTAGATGGTAACCCTTAAGGCTTTGCGGATCCCTAGGTCTGTAAACTCTTGAAAAGCTTGGTACTCGGCCAACTTGTCTTCCTAGTAAGATGCTCTTATCAGGAAAGACTGCCCATCAGAACTAGAAAGGTAGTCGCTTAAGGAGTAACTTGGAGCTTTGTGAGAAAACTTTAGCTCGTCCAACAAGTGATTATACTCCTGGAAGATCTCATTGTGGGAATGCTCCAAGTCGGTACATTTGTACAAACTATTATTCAGTTGTTGATGCATTCCTATGAAGTTGCAACTCAACTGGTCCACCTCTTCAATAAAAAGGGGATCAACAGTAAAGTTGCGAGTGGAATTCGAAGGGCTAGACCTTATAAATTCCAGCTTGCATAAGGCTTCTACGATCTTAGACACCTTCTTGAAATGGGTAGAAAGTGAAGACAATAGATTATCAATAATTGTGGGACAACTTTTAGTGAGGAGATGAGCATACGAATGGGAGGATTGCTATTTATAAGAGATAAATAGAGTAAGCCAAAATGAAGTATGGCCAAACCTAGGGGGAAATGTTGTGTGGACAATTATATGCCTATAGACTGAAACGTGACAAACAAGGAAAAGTGAAAGTGGAAGTGGTGGTTGTCGGGGCTGAAGGCTACAAATCCAGACCTGTATTGACCTTTAGGCTTGTAGGAGTCTGGACGTCGGGGTATATTGGCAAAAAGGACCGCATGAGATATTTTCTATAAATGAGCACCCTAAAAACTATCAAAGGACAAGGTGAAAATCAGTACACATTAGTTCCTTTTGTCTTCCTAACACGACATTACTAACTACTCATGCTTCTAGAAGAGAATTTTCTCCTTTTCTTTGTGGATGACTTGAAGCGGGGTCCAAATAAGAATTGCAACTATGAGATGCTAAAATGGTGGATGAAGCAATTGTTGTTGTTGAATCACTTATGGAGTTCCACCACTCTTAAGGAAGTTTTGTCAACTCCTTCAAAGGGGAAGGAGAAGTGTACCTAATGTAAAGGTGACGGAGAGGCAAAGTTTCTACAAATGACCCTTGAAGGAGATCAAAGCAAGTTTCTTGAACTACAAGGAATATGAGGGGAAGAAAGCCTTTGTCTTTTGAGGATGTGGCGTTTCATATTCGAAGGATCCCATGTAATGAAAATCACCCAAAGTAGTTTGCTACCTAAGAGAAATGAGATGCTGCACTTGCTGAGGATAATGGCACAAGTAGGACGAGTTCTCTACAACTCTTTAATGCCCTAAACATTAAGCCAATCCTAACAACGACGAGCAATGGACTCATGTTCGTAAAGGCATAAGTGAATAGGTAGTCTACTAATGTGGTGTTATTAGACATTGGGCTTACTTATAACTTTGTGTTTAAAGGAGAGGCCAAATGGTTAGGCATTTAAGTAAGAAAAGGTGACAGATGGTTGAAAATGGTGAACACTACGCCTAAGCCACTCAATGGAGTGGCCTAAGGAGTATAGATGCACTTGTGCATTTAAAGGGGATGAATGGACTTCTTAGTGGTGTCCTTGGACGACTTTGAAATTATAAGTTAGTGTCATTTCTATGTTTTTTTGCGATGCCATGTGTATTTTATAGTAGAAGGAACCATGCATGGTTTACGTTGTGGGTATACATTGGAAGGAAGGCTAAAGGTAACTATTAGCCATGCAACTGGTGAAAGGCACCACAAATTGACTTGGGAGATAACATATTGCTTGTCATTAAAGAGGTCTTTGAGGAGAATGAGGCCATTATGCTTGCTAAGTTGCTAAAGAGGCTTCCATTAAGGTGAGAGGTGGACTACGAGATTAAATTAGACCTAGAGGCTAAGCTACTTGCTATGGCACCACAACCATATAGCTCCATTGGAATTGAAAGAGCTGCCAGACCAAGAGATAATCCTACTTGCAAAGGCACCTTTTCGGTGTGCTTGTATTGTTTTGAGCAAATCACGATGGATCACTAAAGCTTTGTATCAATTATTGGGTGTTGGATAAGGTTATGGTGTAAAACAAATATCCTAACCCTTTGATTGCTGATTTGTTATGCTAAAGTATGCATTAAAATGGATTTGCATAAAGGGTGTTACCAAGTTTATATCTCCAATGGAGATGAGCCAAAAACGATGTGTAAACTACTATAGGCCGTTTGAGTGGCTAGTCATGCCCTTTGGGTTAATAGGCACCTCTGTGACGTTTTGCATGTCTGTGAACTAAATTTTTATCCATACGTGGACAAGTTTGTGGCGGTATAATTAGATGACATCGTCATCTATAGCGATATGTTGGAGTGTGCTAGGCATGTTTGGATTGTCTTCCAGGTATTAAGGGATAAACTACTTTACATGAAAAATAAGCCTAGAAGGTACACTTGGGACATATCATTTGGCATGAAAAGTTGAAAATAGGCCTAGTCAATGTAAAAGTGATCAAGGTATGGGAGTTGCCAACTAGGGTAAGTGAACACAGTCAATTATTATTGGTGGTTTATCTCTACCTCCTTGGGGAGAGCAAAGCCATTAACCAACCTAAAAAAAGAATAACCCTTGGGACTAGACCAAAGAGTGTCAAAGAGCCTTAAAAAAGTTAAAGGCTACTGTACTAGAGGAGTCGATATTGGCATTGCCGATATCTCAAAAGATGTTTGAGGTTCACACGAATGCCTCGGACTTTGTCTTTGGAGGCGTATTGATGTAAGGAGGACAAGTGATAGGTTTTGAGAGTCAAAGGCTCAATAATGCAGAATAGCGATACACGGTGCTAGAGAAGTAGACTATCATCAATTGTTTATGAGCATGATGACATTACCTATTTGGTGCCAGGTTTTGTCACTTATTCTAATAATATTGCTAAGCGTTATTTCGAAGCCACAAGAAATTAACCTCCAATTAAGCAAGGTGGCAAGACTTTCTAGCCAAGTTTTATTATGTGATGGAGTACAAGCTAGGTAGGGCTAATGTGATTGTTGATGCCCTTAGTTGAAAGGTCGAGTTTGCATTAATTAGAGTTAGAGAAAATTATACAATAAGGCTTAGAGTAAGACCCACTCACAAAGAAGTTAGCGAGGCTAGCTAATGAGGGGAACACTTGCAAAGGACAAACTGCTCACATCAAAGGGAGGTGCCTTTTATGTGCTAAAGTTTGGGAACTTAATTAAGGAATGCCATGACACCAGGTGTTGGCGCTCTGAAGCCATTGACGAATGATGGCATTGTTAGATACCAACTACTTTTGACTACGAATGAGGGACGCCTTGGAGCAATATGTGAGGACGTGCGTCACATGGTAGAACAATTAACCGAGGTTACTCGGGCCTTTACTTATAGCTGAGCACCCATGGGACTCACATCACCTTGACTGCATTACTGCATTATCAAAGTCGATGGCTGTGGTTCCATTTTAATCATAGTCAATAGATTTTTTGATTATGGAACCTTAATTGGTTGCTCTAAGGATTATGAGTTGAGGAAGCTATAGTAAGAGGATTCTTTAGGAATGCGGTGAAGTTTTAGGGGCTGTAAAGAACCATCATAAGTGACCATGATTCACAGATGACAGGGAAGCTTTGGACAGATTTGTTTGAGCTACTAGGGATAAAACAAAGCTTCTCCACGAGTTTTCATCTCTAGACAGGCAGGTGGATGGAGAGGGTGAATACCTTGTTAGAAGTATACTAGAGGCATTTTGTGAGTGTAAACCAGATTGGGCCTAGCTATTTGATGTGTTGCAATTTTCTTATAACTTGTGAAGGAGTCCGTTTGTGCTTGTGATGGGGCAGCAACTGGCTACACCACACACGTAGGTGACAGACTTCAACGAGGAAAGGAGTGTTGGTGCATTGAAGATGAAGTTGTGAGAGGAGCAAGTTGATCAAACAAAGTCAAGCTTGAAGAAGGCCCGGCATGGGCTGAGGAAATGGGTTAATGAGAAGGGGCGACTATGGAAGTATACAATGGGAGATCTAGTCTTTGTGAAACTGTTTCCCAATAGTCGGCAGCGCTTTGAAGCATTCACAAGGGACTTATGAGGGTCCATTCTTGGTGATTGTTGTATTTTATGGATCTCCCATGTACTTTAATGATTCATTTAGTCTTCCATGTTAGCATGCTAAATCTTTGTCACAAAGACAAGGCCAACCTAAGCCTTGGACAATCGTATCGAACACCTCTCATGATGGCCAGGTCTTATGACAAAGAAATTAAGCGATGATTGTGGGGGAAGAGGGGCAACACTGGGAAGAGAGAGAACATGCATCTATGAATGAGCATTGTTAGGAGATATGGTCCTAATTGTAATCAGACATGACAAGGGAAGTAGTTATTTTCCCTGTAGGAAAGAGTGTAACCAATTTAAACGCTTATTTCTGTGTGATGCTATTTGAATCTTTCGAAGTTCAAAATAAGAAAGCTGTAGCGCACTACTTGGCTTACAAATGCAATTTGAATCATCTACGAGGAAGTTATGTCTGATTTTCCAAAAACTGTCAAAATATGCTCAGGATTTTCAGTTCTTTTCAGTTTAGTGACTTGATCTTTCAATTGGTTTGCTCTATTTGGGCCAATTAAAATAATTTATTAAGTTCTAATGGATTAAGTGATGGCTTAAATAATTGCTATTTTTTATCCTAGCACTCAATGTTTCTTGTGCCATGCAAACTTGACTCCGAATGGCCAAAAGCAATCTATTGATGCTTAGATGTCCCCATCAATTATATTCTCATGAATATATTAGTTATTCCTACAAGCAAATAATATATATATATATTCTTACAGTCTGAAGCTCCATATACTACTTGTCCTGTCCCTGTAGTATTTTTTTAGTTATAAATAATTAGCTTTAAAATTAAATAATAATATAAAAACAATTATCACATGATTCACTTGTTTTATTTATTTTATGACTCACTATTTATTTCATAAGAATAGTAATTTTTTATATGTAATTTATTTTTTTAAAATTTAGCTAATTATTGTAATTCTATTAGCACTTTTATTCTTTTTCTTGTAATTTTAAAATGTAATCATACAAATATAATGTAATCTGCTATTTATAATTTATATTTAAGTTTGCAGTATTATATTTGTTATGGATAATTGATAATCATAGATAACTATATAACTAGTTGGTTTAGGATTCTATTAATTTCTTCTATCTTAATTAATTTATAAGTAACTACTGTAGATTATTTAGGATGTCATTAGTTTCTTACTGCTAAAAGGTTTTATTTCAAATAGAATTTTGTTTTTACCTTAATCTTATTTGTTGGATACATTCAATTAGGGATATGAGTTTATTTTAACAATGTGGCAAAAATGCACAAAACATTTAACCTTGTACCTATGTAAAGTATAGGTAATTTAGATAACTATTGTTAATTGAATTAGTTGGATACCAATTTTATAATGGAATAATCACCTTAAATAGTCAAGTTTACTAAATATAGTTGCTAAAGAGTAATTAATTAGTACAAATTTTCATTTTCAAAATAATCATTTGGACTATAGTCTCTTCCAAACATGACTCGGGGTTAGAAGTGATGACGGTACTTGTTACTCTGCTTTGAATGTTTTATTACACCACTTTGTACTTTACAGAGTGTGCGCCTTCATTTTATAGCATGGTTCTATTGGTGGCTTAACTATATGGTCAATGTGCCAGAAAGAGAACTTAGCATGAAAATACATGCCACAAGTTGTCTCCATTTTTATTCTCTTCCAAGTGCTTCGTGGCTACGGTTAAGTGGACAAGCTGGAGAAGTATCGCTGCAATTGAAGGCGCCATGCTCTATTCCCTGTTCTGCTGCTTCAATTGTGTTGGCTTATCCAACGATTTTGTTTATGCAGAATTTATTGGTCACTTCTACATTGACAATCTCTACTGAGCCATATCCACTTCCGACCAAACAAAATTCGAATGGATCTTACGAAGAAAGTGGCAATAGCCATCCTCAGATCAGTTCTGCAGAAAATGGCGTAGAACCTTATGTAGCAGACACAGATGAAATAATGGCTGAAGTGCAGGAAGCTGAGGTTGGCGAGGAGATGACAATAGACATGGAGTCCGTCGAAGACATGGTAAGATCATCAGAAGCAAATCCTACTCCCAACGGTTGACTCATAGCTCATCACACAGAATGTGGAAGCATGAGAATTTCAGCGTGTGTGCGCCCTCGTTCAGACTTCGGATGGCTGGATTAGGGGTTTTAATTTGTAGCCTGAGTTTGGTGGACTTGTAGCAAGGGAACATCTATACATATTTGTATAAAAGCTAACATGAATTTATGCATCATTTATTGGTACCTGGTGCGTGCCCGTGAATTTTGTGCTCAGGTGAGAACCCATCCCGCACCGGCCCCCGTCTTGTGTCTGATGGTGGTAATTTTGGCTACTGATATGCTTAGCATTTTATTATATTTGCATTTTGATAGTACGAGGATGTTGATAGCTACAAATAATAGCGGCCTCATGCGCCCGACTCATAAAAAGGACTGGGAATGGGATCTCGCATAAACGAGGAACAAGACTTGCTGCTTGCCGGTTCCAATTCATTTGTCAGGCTAGCTTGAGTAATGAAAATGCAATTAATTTCTTACGTGCCTAATAATGCAATAGTATTTACAGTGAGGCCCACCTCATTCGGCATTACTGGCAAACGGGAGGCCATCAAGTCATCTCGTGTGGTCGGAAGATAAATTTACATTCTGACTTCAACTACATCACCATCTTTTAACTGTGTGTTGGGTACAACGAGCTGCCCATTTATTGAAACAATCTTCCCTTCAAGTCCTATCCTTCTAGCAGCATCAGCAGCCGTGCTACCTGTCCTCAATCGCATTATCCCACCATGGGGCCAACACACAATTGCAACTTCCCCCAGGTTACACGAATCTGAGTTCCTATACTTGTTCAATTGTCGAAACCCTGCTCCTGCTTCGGAGCGCAGTTGCTCCTCCCATTGAAGCATCGTCCTCAGCAGCAGCACCTGTTACTCAAACAAGGATGCCCACAGAAAATGTTACGACTAGTGCGTTGAACCCAACACCAACGGGAATTCTAGAGAGGCCCTGAAAAAACCTTGTTGTTGACCCGATTGTCCAACAAAGCTGAATTGAATCCAAAGTCAGGCTTCTCCTCGATATGAAAGCTAGACATGTCGGAAGCAATTGATTTTCCCTCGAAAACAGCGGAGACCACACCCCAGTATTCAGTTTCTTCTCGTTCGGTCAGTTCAATGACTTGGATGAAAGTTGGCAACAATCGCTGAAACTGATCTTGCTGTGCAGCACATAATGGCTCAAGATTAATTCTTCAAGTGTTTAGGATACAACATGACATTGCCAAGGGAAAATAAAAGCTATGTTTGTTCACTTTTTAATATGTGTTTTTTGAATTTTTTTTCAAAAATTATTTAAAAGAGAAAATTTTAAAAATATAATGATTATATCTTATGTTTTTTGGTTGTTAAAATGAAAACAAACATAGCCAAAAGATTGAACACAAATGCCACCCAACGCAACGAAAGGGGAAAACAACAAGAGTCCATGCCTAAATACCTTGTGATATATACCATCTCTGCAAAGAGTGTACTTTTCTAAGCAGGTACACCAATCTCCATGCCCTGGTTCACACCACCACTCATCAGAAACCTGGAATCAGCATTCAGTTAAATCGTAACAGACAACACCATGGAAGCTTTGTTCATATTTTTTTAGAAGAGAAATTCACATTTTAACAAGCAAAAACAATATCCAATTGTATAGACACTATCTGGTAAGTCTAGTTTTGACTCTTCCTTCTGGATGGTGTTGATTGTGAAGCAATGTGCCGTTCAGGTCCCAGGCAAGAATCTAATTTCCAGGACTGAACTAAACATCTTCATTTAACAAAGTTCTCCCTTGCCAACAGCCACCCTCTATTAAGTCAAGAGTAAATATTTATGAAAAATAGCACCTTTTTATACAAGTTTCCATAAGTTTCCCATCTTTTTATCTTGTAGGAAGATCTTCTTTCGGCCACTGCTTCAGAAGCTGCTAGTCCAAAGCTCACAGCAACAAGCAAGTCTCTTCCATCATTATCTACTCTGGAAGATCAAAAGTTTTATGCACAATCAGTGAAGTAAAATTATTGGGTCACGGCAGACAATCCAGCCATTAATACCTGACTATGACTGCCGCAAGCAACTGACCAGCTTCCACTCTGAGAACCGGATGGCCTGCTTTAAGTGCGCTGTATTTTAAGAACACATCATCCTCACCAGAATCTTGATCTTCCATTTCCTCCGAGAAATTTGAAGAGTCTTCAGAAACAGTTACACTGCTCTTGGAGGGCAAAAAGCTTTCAGTTTCCTTATAAAGCCAATGTGCAGCCAAACCATGTTCAGCATATTCATGCATCCTCTGAAAGAGAACAAAAGGGGAAGAAAGTCATGTAAGGAACCAAGGCATTGCCAAACTAGTTCCTGTGAAAAATTTTAGAAAATTTATACCTGTGTTCTTATTTGAACTTCCAGAGGAGAGTTGTCGGGGCCCTGTACTGCAGTGTGAAGTGACTGAGAAAAGGAAAGGCCTCAGCATGAGAAGTTCAGAAATGGAATGCACAATGCGTAATTCCAAAAAGTTTTAGCCAAGGCACACGAAACATGGAAATGAAAATTGACCTGGTAGCCACTCGGTTTTGGATTGACAATGTAATCATCAAACTCACCATCAATAGGTGTCCAAAGTCTGCACATAAAGGTACAGCCAATTGATATCACTTAGAACCACAAATCAAATTCAATTACATGTAAGACAAGGATAGAGGCAAACTATTCACACAAACCTGTGTATAATGTTAAGGAGATTGTAACAACATTGAACTGCCTGTCCATGCAAAGTTCCATTCTTATCTCCAACAACCACCCTTAATGCACGAGCATCATATACTTTATCAATGCCAACATCTTTTCTCTTCATCTATGGAGTAGTGAATTCAAAAATAGTGTTGGTACCAGGCATCAAAGCCAAAATGATAAAAGAGTGTATTTTGATTTTTGAGTAGTGGTACTTAGGTAGGAAAAGCACTAGTGCGCATAGACGTGCTCAAAGAAAAACTCTAACAGAACCACTGATAACAAACATCATCACAGAAAATAACTGTAATATGGTAACAACTGCAAAGAAAATTGCCATGAAATAACCAAAGTGGCTCAGCTCAAAGGAGAGCTAAACTAATGCATTTAGAAATTAATATAATATTGACAGCTGATTCCTGTCAAATTTCTAACCTTGTGGCCGCTCTCCATTTTGGATATACTTATGTCCTTGAGTAATTTCAACTCGAAACTCAATTATAATGGCCTAATTATAAACGAAGAACTTTCCACAAGAGAAATATCACATATAAAGCATTTGCAGTCACAAAACACTGGCATATATGATCATCACCAGACAGCAAATATGACCTTAATTGCAGTGTTTACTGCACTAGTTTACAAAATTGCAATATTTGAAATCCAGAACTCCATCCATACCTTGCTATAAATGCTATACAAGCTTTTTAGGCGTCCAGACAAAGTCACTTCCATCCCTGGAACATAACTGCAAATATAGGTTGATAAAACGGTAAACTTGTCTGTGTCTAACATGGTTGATTTGAGGGACATTTAGTATAAGGTTTCAATCATGTATTTAATTACAGAACCTACGATGTTGAAATAAATATCTCCCGCTCCAGTGCTTCTTCACAAACAACCAGAGATGATAGGGCAACGCCTGCATCCCTCACAACTTTTGGAGTTTTTCGTGTATCCAAGCATGTGAGATTTTTTGAAAAGTTTACACGCTTTTTTCTATCTAGTAAGAGATCAAATGGAAGTACAGCTTGAAGAAGAACCTGCAGATTGAATGGAATGAGAATAAACAGAATCATTAACAAAACTCTCCTGAGGCACCAGGTTATCATCAAGACTGTTACCTTCATGCTTGTGCTTTCCTGAAAGTCTGTGGTTTCTTCACATTCATGTAATTGTGCAACATTGCTGGACTTCATAGATAATTTTCTCAGGTTGTATGCCTTGTTTTCAGGACTCCACATGGAAGCAAGATCAGCTCGCATTTGGCCAAATACATTAGGCTGCATATGCAGTGTATATACAACTGGTCAGTAATGGATAATGTTTCCTGGCTTCCGTGCTACGGTATCCTTTCCTCCAAGTATCTCATATTCTTAAAAACAAAGTTCACAACCTGAAGGACAGCAAAACAAAGGTCTTCAAGTTCTGCTTTTAGAGCCCACAAACCCAATCTAGAAGCTAGGGAACACCAAATAGCTAATGTCTCCTGTGCCACAGCTTGGGCCTTGGAGGAATGCAGAGCATATCTGTAAGAGATTGATGATATTAAATAATGTGAGCTATGAACAACAATCCATGTTTCTGCAAGACAGTTGAAAGGCCAAAAGCAAGCTTTCATGGTAAGATGAAGAATGTGGAAAATTAAGAAATAAAAACATAGCAAAAACTAAATTAGTGCAACTTAACAGATTCGATTATGATATAAAGACAATACATTTAGTGGAGTATGTGCTAAAATAATAGCAAAGAGTAAGTATAAGGTAAATACATTGTTCTCATGTTATGAAGACGATCTGCAAGCTTTATGAGAACAACCCGTGGATCGTCAATCATACCCAGCAACATCACTCGCAAATTATTTGCCTGAAAAAGGAAGGCAGTAAAGGAAAGCAGTGAGGAAGTCAACAAGACATGAAGATGCAATCAGATGTAGTTTACCGCTTCTTTTCATCATTTTGTCTTCTTTGAATAGCTCTTAAAACACTCTTTATCCATTAGCGAGAGAAATTATACTAGCTGGATCTATGTAAATCAGTGATAATTTGGTATAGCTAATTAATACTCAGAACTGGAGTAACAGTCAACTTGTGCCTCACTAACTTTAAAATGTCAGGAAACCTGCTTCACTCTTGGTAGTTTTACAAAGTATGACAGATAAAACTTGTGAAACATGAGAAAATCTATTTCACTCTAGATAGTTCCACATACTATGGCATGCAAATACATCAGATCAACATCCCATACTGTAAAGAACATGATAAAGTAAACTTCCAGATATGGAGCAATACTATTGCTATCCTCCTGTTTTCCTTTCCATATTATTCGTGGTAATGTGGAACAGATAGTTTCTTCTTGCATGTTTTATAATAGGACTGCAATCAAAAACAATAACTGAAAATTAATCCTGTAAGGATACATCATTAATTTTGCTTCATCCTACACAAGTCCTCAATAAAAGGAAAAGAAAGAAAAACAATAATCTGACATGCCCTTGTCGCTGGGAATTACAAAGTCGGTGAGCTTGCCTGGCAATCAGGTTAATTCTACTGTTGATTTCATTCTCAATCATTCTAGTCACTTAATATGAGCAAATGAGGCTACACTAGGGCCATCACAGAGTCGATCACCCAAACGATTTTCTTTTCGCTAATAGTTAATAACATAGCAATATGCATGTATACCTCTTCATGGCTGAGAGTAGCTTGACTCAAATTCATTCTGCGGTGCCTGCGTAGTAACTAAAGAAAAAAATTATTCAGTGTTGAATCAATTAAGGCATTCACAAAGGAACAAATTGTGAAAATTTTGTAGCAGTCACATCAAGGACTAGATAGTGAAAGACTTCAAATGCCATGCTTATCTCAATATCAGCACACCAAGATGCACATAACTTTGGCAAGAGAACACCCTGTTGTAATTTGTGGTGATTATTGTTTTGTCTTACGAGACCTCCACTTGTCTGGCATGACCACAGGAAGGTTTGGGGATTAAATTTGAAATTCACAAATAACAAATTGTACCTGGTTGATATAACTTAGTCGGGAAACACTAGCCACCAACTTTGCAACATCAATATCGAACTCTCTCTCTATGCAGTCCAAACTCTCACGAGTGTCATCAATTATGTCATGGAGGATTCCAGCGACAACTGTGTCTACAGCCTACATAAAAGCATTTGCTACTTCATAATATTAACAGAATCAAAGACAAATTGGCTTTCTATTCTATGCTTTTTGGGAGTAAGTACCTAGATTGTTTCACATAAAAGAGCCGTGGCACACACGCGCACATATATGCATGTGTGTTGTGTGTGTGCGTGTACATATCACATTCACTTAACCAAAGCAACAAACATATAACTTCACAGTGCAATACAGTGTATAAATTACAGAAAGAGGAGAGGATTCACATACCTTTTTACCATTTGATGGAACTAACACTGCTAAAATTTTTCCTGTGTGAATACAGTGGGACAAGTAGGGGTCTCCTGTCATCCTCGTCTGACCATGATGAGCTTTCTTAGCAAACGCAATTGCCTTTTGCACCTGCCTTCGCATATTCAGACTCTTAGGGGCATTACAGCATATCATTTGGACTGCAGATTAACAGGTGCAAGTAGAGATGGTAAACCTTTGCATCATGGAATATGGGATACCCAGTGACATCTACGCCGTCCAGAACAAGAGATCCTGCACCAAATGTACAGTCGTGTTTATTATCGGAGCTCATCTGCAAATTGTCAACAAAATGGTGCCGCGCCTTGACCATTTTGTATATACATGGGAAGTAGTTGCAAAAGGTAGTTATGTCTCTCCTATTCCCTTTTCACCTCCGCACAGCCGATGATCATCAAATTCTAATAGAAAGCAAAAAGAGAAAAAAGATCCTATCTCCCAACTCAAATGAAAAGAAAAAGAAAAAAAAAAGTTAGAACATTAGATATTACCGGGTTGCTCCTCCATTTTTGGCCAAAAAAAATCGACCTTGGTGGAAAGGCAAGCCCCAGAAGCAATGGCCACTGCAGTAACGGCGACTTGCGTAATGGCAGAGGTAACCGCCCCGTGAACCGGTCCGGAACCAGCCGCGGCCGCTGCGGCGATGACATTGCCGGAGGTAAGGACTGTGGTTAGGGAGGAGGAGGCCACGAATTTGGGCAGAATCTGATCCAAGCCGCACCTGAATTTAGAGGAGGTGGGGAAGAGAAAAGGGTTTCTGTGGGGAAGCAAGGAAGTTTTGGGGATAACGAACATGGGGGAGGTGCGGCATGAAGACATCATGCCTTCAGCGCTCCGGTGCCGGTGCAGGTGCAGGTGGTTGAAAACCAGCAATATCAAATTTCATTAGGGACAAGGAAACGTAAGCATATAAATCTCTGAAAATAATTTGTGTCTCTGAATAAAAAGGAGTGGCTGGAAAGGGCAGACTAATGGAAAACGACGGCTTGGTTTCCGGAGTTGCTCTGGCCATTTGGGGGGCTCATATAAAAATTTCTTTTTAGTTGGTGTTAATAATGATAATAATGCGCGGTTTCATCCTTGTTTTGTTCTGAAACTGAAAAAAGAAAATTAACAATTACAATTTGTTAAGCCACTCCACAATGAGGACACTATAAATTAAACGCAACTCATCCACAAGCAGGCGTTCCATCATATCCTCAATACAAGGTGAAACATAACCTACGAAAAACGAAGTATCTAGCATTTGGGAGCATGGTTGCGGCCACAAACAATACTACAGCAAGAGACATACGTACGTTGCATTCTTCGCTCATTGAATTGTATATTTCATCCAAAAGGACAGCAGATTATTAGTCATCTTGCATTCAACGCTAAGTAAAAAGAAGAAACATCAGTAGAATGATTGAAATCTCAAGTGGATGCACGAAAGTAAAGTCTCAAAATCCAGCGTTTCCAATTTACAAATTTATCAATTCTCGTTTCCAAGTAACAAGTTGAGCTTCCACCACCTTGCTAGAATGATTAAAGACCCACCGTCTTGTATTCCTTCAAAGTGCTCGACAGCCAGTCTAACCCCTCACACAAACCATCCCCCTTGAGAGCACAAGTCCTGTGTATATTTCTAAGATCGTACAGGCCCAGGCTTTCGCCGCAAACTCCCATTGGTGTCATTGCTCCCCTCTGAAATGTAGAGAATTACTATCAAAGAAATTAGAAAAGAAACTCTATTGGCAAATTCCATATCCAGATTTTCTTTTTAATTTCTGTAACCCCCTAAAATCAAACATTTCTTTCTAATTTCTCATATAGAAATTAAGTTACTCAAATTTTTATCTACCAACCTACACAGAATTATCAATTGGCTCAGAAGTTGGACAGTTTTTCCTGATCTGGTAACATTTTGATCTCTATTTGGTTCAAACCAATTTGAGATCAGGCACTATCTAGTTATAATCCAAACTCGACTAGGTCAGCAACTAAAAAATTGCACCCAACCACTGAGTATGTTATCTGATCCTACTTGAACCCAAAATTTGGCACACCACATTACCACTCATAAGTCTAGCTATGACTTTATAAGATAACTAACATACAATGTCTTGTTTTTTGGCGAAGACCGATATACTAGTGTTAAGCATGAAAGGCTCCCTAATGATAGCATGAGGAAAAAAAAAAAAAAAAGGATAAATAATGCACGTGAAAACCCTTCTAGAAAAAGGAGAGTTTGGGACATAAACACACTGATATTGATATTTCGTGAACAAAACTTGACACTCTGCATTTGCCCTCCCAATTCTCTCTCGATCCAAAGACCCCACAACATAGATCTACATAACATAAGAGCCAAACACCAAGAGTCAGAATTATTGGAGGAATTAGTGCAAGTTTCATTATTGAAGAATGATCTTAATTTATAGTATGAGATTGCTAAAAGAATATCAAATATAACAACCTATAAAATAGGGCAAAAATATTCGAAACCTAAACTAACTAACAAAAAATTTAAAACATCAACATAAATATTTTAAAATATTTTAACATATATTCTAAAATAACTTCTAATACTCTCCCTTAAATAGAATATGGAGTTGTATTAAAATATTTAACTTGATAAAACAAATTGAAACCAATAAATAATAATAGATAGCAGTCTAGTAGTATCACCACGAAGATAACAAATAAAGTTGGCAACACCCAATAGTAAGAGGAAAACATCTAAAAGTAATAGCAAGGTAGGCAACACCAGTAAAGAGAGCTAACAAGGTAATCAACATTAGAAATCGTGATTGCCTGTCATAGACATAGAACAAAATTCATGCTTAATAACAACAAGCAATAGTAAACTAGCTGACTAATCTAATGGCAAAGGAGATGTTAGGTCTTGTCATAGTTAGCTAGATCAACTTTCCAATTAGACGCCTATATTTTGCTTTATCCTCTAGATATTCACTAATGTTACTCCAGAATTCCAAATCAACATCCATGGGGGTATTAGCAAGTTTTGAACTAACCAATCTAGCTTCTTTAAGTAAATCGAGAGTGTACTTTCGTTGAGATAATGACACTCCAAGCTTATTATGGGCAATCTCGATGCTCAAAAAGTTTTTTGGATGTCCCAATTCTTTAATAATAAAATGTTGTTGTAGATATGACTTGATTTCCTTAATTCCATTAATGTCACTTCCAGATACGAGTATGTCATTGACTTAGACGATTAAAATAACCATTCCATAGTTGCTATATCGTATGAAATTTGAGTGATTGGGGCTTGCACTATTTAAAGCTAAAATTCCCAATGATTTGACTGAACTTATTAGACCATGCTCGCAGAAGTTGTTTCAGGGCATATATTGTGTTTCGAAATTTGCAAACTTTATGTCGATCCTTCCCCCAAGCAACTTACCTTAGAGGTTGCTCCGTGAAGACTTTCCTTGAGATCACCATATAGAAAGGCATTCTTGACATCTAGTTGATACATACACCAATCTAAATTTACAACTAGGGAAAATAAGACTTGAATGGAGTTGAGGCAAGTAATTGGAGAGAATGTTTCAAAGTAATTAAGACCATAAGTTTGGATAAATCCTTTGCAACCAAACGAGTGTTGTATCGATCAATGGTGCCATCAGCATTATATTTAATGGTGAAGACCAATATATAATCAACTATATGAAAATTAAGAGGGGGATGCACAAGTTCCCAAGTAGGGCTATAATCGAGTCGAGTCAGCTCGACTCGAGTCGATTTTTTACGAGCTCGAGCTCGAGTTCGAGTCGAGTTGTCAAGCTCGAGCTCGAACTCGAGCTCGAGTAAAATTTTACAACTCGAGCTCGAGCTCGCTGGGCTCGGAGCTCGAGCTTATCGAGCCGAGCCCGAGTCGAGTTCGAGTTCGAGTTAAATGTTAAATCATGTTTGAAGAAAATTAAAAAAAAAAAAAGTCGAGCTCAAGCTACTCGATCGAGCTCGAGTATTTTTTTGAAATACTCAAGCTCGACTTGATAGGTATATCGAGTCGAGCCGAGCTCGACTCGAGCTCGTTATTGACCGAGCTCGAGTCGAGCTTTGACCGAGTTGCTCGACCGAGTCGAGTCGAGCAACTCGGTTGAGTCACACCCCTATTCCCAAGGCCTATGGGCAATATAGGCATTCATTTCTTTATCCATAGCTGCCTTCTAAGCAAGGAACTTTATTGCCTCTTAGTAAGACAGAGAAATGTTTGTGGAAGAAAGTGAGATATAAAAGGACTGAAAGGTGAGGTTTAAGGCATCAAAGGACATATAATTTTTCAAGAAATGGGTGGTGCTTGACCATTTACCTTCATAGAGAGCTATTAAGAGATCAATATCATTTGTGCTTGGAGCTGTACGAGGAGGACGAGAAAGAGGAGCAGACAAACCATAATGAGGACATCGCGTGTACACCTATAGTGGCGGTAAGGTTGTATCTTAGTAAGTGGTAACAATGTAGGAATAGACAATGGTATATTGCTAGGTGTATGAACAGAAGAGGGGGGTACACCTTTTGGGTAGTAAGATTGTGACTCAAAGAAGGTGGCATTCATGGAAGTGTAGGGCAGTCGTAACATGAGATCATAGCAGCAGTGTCCTTTTTGTGTTCGCATGTATCTCAGAAAAAAAAACATTTGATTGATCTAGGTGATAGCTTGTCCCATCCCGTAGACAAATTATAAACAAAAAAAACATAACTAAAGATACGAGGAGGTATGGTGAATAGAGTTTAACCAAGGAAGAGTCAAGAGAAGAACATCATTATTGAGCACACTTGATGTCATTTAATTTATTAAGAATGTGGCAATAAGGACGGCATCTCACTAATAGTATTTGGGAACATTCATATTGGTCATTAAGGTGTGAGCGACATCAACGATATGTCAATGTTTGGCTCAACTACCTCGTTCTATTATGAGGTGTGAGGGCAAGATGTTTGACGTATAATTCCATAGCACTCACAGAAATATGAGACATCTTTTTGAGTAAGTTCCATGGTATTATCAATATGGAGAATGCGTATACTGACAGAAAACTGAGTTTTTATTTCATTATAGAAAGAGTTAAATACATGAGGATTTTAGACCTATCTTTAAGAAGATACATTCATGTCATCTAAGAGAGGTTATCAACAAATATAATAAGATAGAAAGATCCCCCACGAGATTAAGACTCCACTATGACCCTATCCATCGCAATCGACAATGTCAAAAGGAGATTCGCCATGTCCATTTACTCTAGACGGAAAAGAAATACAATGATGCTTACTAAGTTTACAGGACTTGCACTTTACATTAGATGGTTTAATAGGAACTAGATGCCATAACTTTGAGATGGAAGGATGACTAAGACGACAATGCCATTAGTAGGAAGAGCTATTAGCAAAGAGAGTCAGAACAGGCATCCCAGCATCCAAATAGTACAAACTGTCTTACACATGTCCACTACCAATTGTCTTCCTTGTCTGCAAATCTTGAAATACACAATGTGATAAACAAAAGGTTACAGAACAATTATGTGATTTGGTAAGCTGACTAATAGATAATAAACTAATTAAGAATTTAGGGGCAAAAAGGGCATTATTAAGAGTGATATAGCTAGTAGGAGACACAATGCCTATGCTAGAAATAGTGAGTGAGACCCATCAACTAACCATACAAGGGAAAAGGGTTTAGAGGTAAAGAGAGAGAAAAATAAGGACTTATTACCAGTGACGTGGGCTATTGCACCAGAATTCAACATCTATGAATTACCATGTAGGCATTAAAGGCACTTATAGAAAAGGAGGCACATGACTGATAGTGGTAGCAACAGTAGCTTGCAACCGTTGGTCATATTTTGCTCAGTCTAGAGAAACTTTATCTAACATGGGGATAGAAGTTTCATCTCCTTTACAGCTTGCATTTACCCATTCAGGTTTTCCAAATTTGGTCCAACATTTGTCTGAATGATAATTTGTATGCCCACAATTAGTACATGGGCAAAAGCCCTTAGGGTTACAAGATCCATGACTTCGGCCATTTTGTTTTCTTTGAAACGGGTCTCTACCTTGAGTCACTATTGTAGAATAGTCAGTAAGGATGGTAGTTTTAGAATTGGAGCTCCCAATGGTAACATTTAGTACTTTGGACAAGGCATTTAACAAGGTTGATACATTTTCACTTCCTATTAGATTGCCTCTCACTAGTTAGAGAGAGGAATTAAGGCTTGAGAAGAATTTTGCCACTAAGAATTCTTCCTATTGACTTTTTGGATTCTGCATGTCACTGGTTAGTGGATGGTATAATAGAATCTCACCAGTAGACCCCTTCAAGAAGGCAAAGTAGTCACTAAAATTTTGGCTATTTTGCTTCAAGGAAAACAATCATGTATAAAGTTTTAAGACACATTCTTTCTTAGGAGTATGTTTCATATAGGGCATCCCACATTTCTTTGGCTAAACGTAAAAATAATACTCATACTAACAGACTCTTTTACACTATTAAGTAGCAATGTCATGATAGAGTAGTCTACCTACTGCCACATTCAGTATTTTTCATCCTTCAAGTTCGGTGGTCCAAAAAATGTGCTCTAGTTTAATTTGAAACCCAAGGAACAATTTGAAGGCATAAAACCATATAATGTAATTTTTTTCATTCAATTTGACTATTGTGCCAATAATAGCCTTATTGTGTGAAATGGCCATAATATAAAAACTTCCCCATTTCTCTCTCTTCTCCTTTTCTTTTTTATCCATTTTTTCTTTTTTCTTTTTTCTTTTCTTTTCTCTTTTCTTTTTGAAGCCCAAAATCATGCTCTAGGTACCAATTAGGGAAAAATATAAAATGATTCTCCATTGTTCAAAAATACAATGTTTTAACTCCTTATATAGTTGGAGGCGTAACAATTTACCATAATTAGAGTAATATAGAATCTTCCTATATATGTAAGGTGTATAAAACTAAATCAAAGCACGTATCCTAATAATCTAATTAAATCAAAACAATTATTTTATATTTCAACAATCATTTTCCCTAATTTTCTTTGTTTTCATTTTCATTTTTTTGTTTTTGTTTCCTTTTCATTGTTCGGTTTTATCTCTGTTTTTGTTTTTCAATTTTGGTTTGACTTTTATTTTCATTCATTTTTCGATTTCGTTTTTGTTTTTATTTTTTTTATCGTCTTTCGTTTTTGTCATCATTTTTCCTTCTATTTATGATTTCCATTTTTTGATTTCATTTTGATTTTTTGTTGTTGTTTTTGTTGTCATTTCTCGTCTTCAATTTCGTTATTGTTTATCATTCTTGTTTTAGTTTTTCTTTTTGAGATCGTTCCCTATTTTTATTTTTAGTTAAATTTGCATTTTTAGTTTTGGTAAGCATTATCGTTTTGAATTTTTGTTTTCTTTATTCATTTTCATTTTTCTTATTCATTTACGATATTTTTTTTGTTATCATTTTTCATTTTTGTTTTTGTCTTTCATTTTCATTCTCGCTATCATCCTATTGTTTTTTGTTTCTATTTTCATCTTTTGCTCTTGTTTTGGTTTTGGTTTTTCGATTTTTGTTTTTCATTTATATTTCACTTTTTTTTTTCTATTTTCATGTCATTTTTTTCTTTCTTTTTTGTTTTCATATTTCGTTTTAGTTTTTTTTTCTTTTCGTTATCGTTTTCTTTTTCTTTTTTGTTCACATTGTCATTTTTAGTCTCCGTTCTCATTATCATTTTCCATTTTCATTTTCATTTTTGTTTCTAATTTCATCTTCATTTTTGTTTTATTTTTCATTTTTCATTTTTGTATTCACTATTGCTTTTTATTTTTTGTTTTAATTTTCACTTTTGTTTTCGTTATTCGTTTTCATTTTTCATTCTCTTTTTTGTTTTTTGTTTATCTTTCCATTTTCAATTATTGTTTTACACTTTGTTTTTGTTTTTGTTTTCGTTTTGTTTTTGTCTCCATTTTTATTTTCGTTTTCGTTTTTGTTACCATTTTCATTTTTGTTTTCGTTGTCATTGTCGTTCTCATTTTCATTCTTTGTTTTTCATGTTCATTTTTGTTATTTTTGTTATTTTTTTTTTCGTTTTCTCTTTTTTTTCCTTTTCACCTTTTGTTTTACACTTCATTTTTGTTTTTGCTTTTCGATTTCTTTTTCGTCTTCATTTTGTTTTCTTCAGTTTCAATTTCGTTTTCGTTTTTCATTTTTGTTTTCATTTTTCGTCTTTTGTCTTTGTTTTTGTTTTCGTTTTTCATTTTGATTTTCTTTTTTATTTTTTGTTTTCACTCTTGTTATTGTTTTTGTTTCTATTCTCATCATCGTTTTTATTTCATTCGCATTCTCGCATTTTCTTTGTCATCATTTTTGTTTTTGTAATCATTTTCATAATTGTTTTTGCTCTCGTTATTGTTTTTATTATGTTTTCTTTCTCGTCTTTGTCACTCACTCTCTTTTTTTGTTTCTTGTAATCATTTTATGTTTTCATCATCATTTTAGTTATTAGTTTTCAATTTTTGTTTTTCCTTTTCTTCTCAGTAATTTTGTTTTCACTATCTTTTTCTATTTTTTTTCTCATTTTTATTTTCTTTTATGTTTTTATTTTTCGTTGTGGTTCCCATTTTTCATTTTTATTTTTGTTTTTCAATTTTCATTTTTTTCTTAAGCGTTTTACATTTTCTTTTTCCTTTTTATTGAAGTTTTTGATTTTTTTTTTTTTGTTATCTTTTTTCAGTTTTGTTTTTTTGTTTTCATTTTTCATTTACCTTTTTTGTTTTTATTTTCGTTTCTTGCTTTTGTTTTCATTACCATTTTCCATTTTCGCCTTCGCATTTTATTTTCTATTTTCATTTTTGTTCTAGTTTGCATTTGTGTTTCCATCTTTTTTGTTTTCATTGTTGGCTTTTGTTTTGTTTTCATTTTCTCTTTCCGTTTTTGTATTCATATTTCATTTTAGTTGTAGTTATTAACTTTTTTTTTGTTTTTCAATCCTGTTTTCGTTCCCGTTATTGTTTTTGGTTTTTGCTATTGTTTATCATTTTCATTTTCGTTTTTAATTTTTGTTTTCAATTTTTTGTCATTTCCATTCCCATTTTCGTATTCGTTTCTCTTTGTTGTTTTCATTTGTCATGTTATTTTTCCTTTTTTGTTTTTATTTTCATTTTCGTATATCTTTTTCCTTTTGCTTTATATTTATTGTTTCCATTATCGTTATTGTTTTTGATTTCATTCGTCACTTTTCTTTTGGTTTCTGTCTTAGTTTGCGGTTTCGGTTTTGCTTTCTTTTTTCATTATTGTTTTTTGTTTTCTATTGTTTTTTCTCTAGCGTTGTGGTTTTTACGTTTTTACCCTGCCTAACCCATGGCCAGCCACTAGGACTGTAATCTTTCTTTCTGGTTGGGTTGCTTCTCCCATGAACCCGAATGACGTGTGATTCACTGGTTCTAGCTCTTCTCTTTCTCACCCCATTCTATCAAAAGCCTAGGCAGAAATACTATCACTATCCACTGAGCACCTTACCGTGAATCTACTAAGGTAGATTATCATCTTTTTCAGGAAAAATCACATCAAAATCTAATTTCTACCTTTCATGTGAAGGCTGAGGAATAATTAGGAGCCTTAACTAAGATATTTCTCAAAAGTACATTATTAATATTTATACTTGTAAAAAACTGGACAAGATTAATATTTATATTTCTTCTTGAGTTAGCGAGTTATGTATGACACGTATATTATGTAGAATCATATTGTAATTAAAATCACGTGCTTAGACCACAAGCTTGACTAGATACAAGAATAGCATATATGGAATCATTTTCTTCCTAAATACAGGCGTCCCGTGTACATGCATAAATAAGTGCCTTTTTTTTCTGCAATGAGACAAGAAAATTTCTTGCTAGGATGGCACAACAAATGCAGGAAATGATTTCGAGGGTAAGATAACAACCAGAATGCTGCTTTGCTAAAGGGACAACTAGGAATCATTACTATGGGTGCATTTTGAGTGAAACCACCACTGGAATGTAAAATTCCTGAAAAGCCCAGAGGTATTACTGATTCTTACCAGCGCATCAGTATATTGTTGAAGTAATGCCTCCACAAGGGCCTTAACTTCTCTTTTCCCCCCACATTCCATATCACATTTTTATACTGAACCTCTTCCACATTGAAACGATGGCAATAACTTCATCATGTTTAATTCAGCCCAAAGATCTACACGCAACTCCATACACACAGATCTAGAATGGAGTATATCATCAACGACAGCAAAGACTAATCATACTTGCATGAGTAAAAAATTTAAAAGTCCTAGAGCAGTGACTCTCTTCAACACATGGGCCATGCACGACCAGAATGCTCTCAAAATTAGAGCATACACATTCTTATATTATTCTTTAAGTTGAAGAAATTACAGCTGGTTATATTTTATCTCCTTAAGAATATATGACATCCAAGTATCTGTTATCAGTATATGTAACATTCATACAGTTGGGGGATGAAGGAAGCGTCCCCGCTCCACTACCATCCTGACTTTGATCATATACAACAAACATTTCACTGCCCCCATGGACGCCACACGAGAATGGCTGATAAAACATAATTTCAGTTTGAGGGCGATGTGCAACAAAGCAGCATATGAACACACATCATTTGAAGAACAAATCTAATCCATGTATGAAAACTCCAAAATCCGTAATACAATCAACCAGAAAGGAAAGAGATATATTCTGCACAACCAACTAATGGGTATACATTAGAGCTATTCGTTTCAGAATAGCGAAGGTCAGTCACATCAAACGTGTCCTGCACCTATTCCTACATTAGAATCTACGTACTCTACAACCAGAGCATACAGTTGCTTTCGTGGCAAAGCCATTGTGCCTCAGTGGCCGGCTTCACCCACTTTACACGAGAGACCTGGAGAGAATTGAGGAAAATTACAGATGGAAACTCCATAAAATGTATAAATGAAGCCTGAAGAGTTTTGACAGGTAAAAAAGCCTTTGGCAGCAAAATTTGCCAACACTTATGAGTCGACCATCTCATCTTTTTTCTCATCTATTATCTCATCTTTTATCTCATTCGGAGCAATAAGCCCTGGAATTGACAGCATACGTTGTCGCTCCCTTTCCCTTTGAGCCGCAGCTTCCTCAGAATATAGGTCTTTGTTGTCCTGCATGACGAAAGTTCAAATGATCTAAGGATCACAATGTAGCACCCGAAAATCAGGAGTCAAACTCTAACCCCCGATGTCAAGCTCAAATATATCAAGATAGAAATTTAAATGCAACAATGCAGTGGGGGAAAAAGTTTTTAAATAGGGTTAATTTAATAATTTTACATTTAATTAAGCAAAACATATGCATTATTTTTAATTATGCATAGTGTATGTATTAAATATTAAATTAATGTAAGCTTACATATTTTAAATTAATTATATAAGAGCCAAGCTTGGGTCGTTTCCCAAAACCCTCCACCTTTTAAAGATTTGGTAAACCTTAAATTTTTGGATATAATTTCCAAATTTTAATTCCAACAGTAGTAAACCAAACAACAATTATAGATTTTATTTCAAAACTCTCTTACCAAATGCCACCTTAGAGAGGCAAATGGGAATCAACTCCTACAATGAAGAGTAACAATTTACCTGAGCTGAAAATTCTTTAGATTGCACAAGAAAGTCTCTTATGTGGTTTTTGAAAGAAGAAAGATCAGCTCTTGACTCAAATAGCCCATTCACAAATTGGGTAACCTGGAGACCAAAATTTAGGTAAGTGCAATGGTAGCACGTCAAATACGTATCTGAACCATGCAGACATTTCGCTTCAGTACCTCAGTCGCTGTCATGTTAGGGAATGATGTACTCAAAAGCTTAATCGTGTACTCACGGACAAACGTGCCATTATTTGGATAAGCACACGGAACTGTTGCAACATCCCACAGAGGCTCTGTCAAGACCCCAGATTCCACCTGCAAATGTCACACGATTGTGATGGTTAACAGCAAGCTAACTGGCAGCTGATGATAAACCAAGAAACAGTTCAACTTGTCATGAGAGCTGCCAGCAAGGAATTGTGCACAGAGGAGGTGAACAATATAAGAAATGACGTTACCAGGCAGAACAAGTGTTGTAGCACCAGTACATGCAACTTAAAACCAGGCTTATGGAATGTGTCTGTCAAAACAGCAAAGATTTCTTGTTCTATTGTCAAAAAATAAGTCCTGTAGAACTGATTACAGAACTCGGAAGCCTGTCAAACAAGCCAAGCAACAGTAAGGCACTGTGATGAATGATTATGTGCATAACACAAAAGAAACAGATCAAAAGCATACCTGGAAGTTTTTCAGCATCTCCAATAGAAGGTTTAGTCCAGTTTCTGCAATATTTCTTTCAGTATGCCGGAAAGCCCAAATGATGGAGTCCATGACAAGTTTCAGTTGCTGAACATAATCAGTAAAACACAAAAATCTATCATAAGTACATATATATATATAGAGAGAGAGAGAGAGAGGAAAGGGCATCTTCAAGGAGTTAAAACGGACATGTGAATATCAGTGCAGCAACTGCCAACAGTTCGAAGTACAACACACACCTCACTCGACAAGTGGATCAAAGCAGGAAAACAGTGTGTGGCAATGGCTCGAAGTAGCGAAAAGAACTTTAGCCGATGCTCAGGATAGTCTTCAAAATTTTTGGTTATCATCTACAATGAAAATAAAAATCAGCTTACATACAGAATGACCAAGTTGTGTGCTGTATGCAATCTAGTAAGATCAGGATGCCTACAGAAGAAGTTAAAAAGCTCAGGCAAAATGTAGCAGCTCACATTATAATAAGAAGTCTATCAACCAAACCACAGACAACTGTAGTAGCACAAATTACCACAAGCAGTCTACACCAGTAACTTGTTCACACATTTACAAAGATTTCTATTACATGTCAATCCAAAGGTGCTTGGAGGAGCAGGTGGCAACAGGATCATTTAATAATTAGGAAGGAAATGAATAAACAGTTGGAAAAGCAAATAAAAAAAGCTAGTAATCTCAGATAATCATGGGCTGAAACAAGGAGGAAAACTGCCTAGAGTTATGGGAAATCAACATTCCCATATATATAAATAATGTATGTAGACTGAGTATTAGAAGCTTGCAGTAGTATGTATGGTTTTGTAATTATTCTCTTTCCCTAGAATAGGTTTTATCTCTCATGTATAAACATATGCGATCACAATACGTAAGTATAAGCATATTTTGTCCCTCTGTTAAATGGTACCTGAGCCACATGAAAATAATAATAATAATAATAATAATCGGAACTAGGGTTTTGAGACACAATGAGCAATTTTGAAACCAAATGACTTTCAAACAATCTCGAGGCCATAATCTGTCTCACCACTACCTGGGTAGTGTTCGTCACCATGAGACAGGCCGCTCCCAACAGCTCATCGCAAGAATCCACGTGTGGAGGTGCCACACGCCACCTGATCCCAATGGAACTTCCCACACACGCCCGCGCATGTGCTGCCTACAGCCACCTGAAAACTCTTTGGCAAAGTCGCCGGGCAATTATCTTTCCTGTGGTGGTCTCAATTTTTGGGTTTGAGGTAATTTGAAAGAGACTCCTCTCTCTTGGTATTGCTGCTTAGTATTCTCAAGAATCTTTGATATTATTTTATCTAGTTGCTCTATAATGTTAATGGCTTATGACAAAAAACAAATAATTGTCATGGATGTCATCCCAATGATATCCAAGATTACTAAATACAAGTTGAATGGTTCTAATTATTCTAATTGGGTTAAAACAATAAGAATTTATCTACATAGTATCTCTAAAATCAACTATCTCACTGATAATCCTCCTCAGGATGGTTGTAAGGAGTGGTTGAGAGAGGATTCTCATTTGTTCTTACAAATTAAAAATTCCATTAATAGTGATGTCGTGGGTTTGATTAACCATTGTGAATCTGTAAAAGAGTTGATGGCATATTTGGAATTCTTATATTCTGAAAAAGGGAATATTTCTCAAATATAAGTTTGTAAGGGATTTTATTGTGCTGAACAACAAGACCAATCCCTTCATGCTTATTTTATGAATTTTAAGAAGACATATGAAGAACTAAATGTATTATTGCCCTTCAATAAGTTCAACAGGTCTAAAGGGACCAGATTGATGTGATGAGGTTTTTGGCAAGATTAAACTCCCAATTTGATGTGGCAAAGCCCAGATTCTCTCCAGTGCTAAGCTCTCTTCATTGTTTGAAGTTTTCACTAGAGTGCTCCATACAAATACTAGTAGTTTCTCTACATCATCTACTCATGAATCCAATGCCTTGGTAAGCAAGAATAACTACTCTGGATAGGGAAGATTTATGAGCAGGCCTAATTCTAAAAATGAATCAATTAATAACCAAGTCAGGAGACAGGAGTGGTTTGTTACTATTGTCATGAACCGACACATACTAAATGACAGTGTAGGAAATTGCAAAATAGAAACCAGAGATCTCAGTCAGCAAATATTGTAGCCAGTCCACCTTACTACCTCTGATCATACAGTTATCTCAACAGAAGAGTATGCCAAATTTACCCAATGCCACGAGGCATTGAAGAATTCATCCCATTCTGTCCCTGCTATTGCTCAGTCAGGTCACCTAAATACGTTTCTTTTTTGTTCTTCCAAACGGGTCATTGATATAGGTGCCAATGACCATATGACAAGTAACCCAAATCTCTTATCTACCTTTCAACCACGTAAATCACCCAATAATGTTAGGTTAATCGATAGTTCTACATCATTGGCTGTAGGATCAGGCACAATTAACCCCATACCATCCATTACTTAGCATTCAGTGTTCAATCTTTCAAGATTTTCTTTTAACCTACTATCAGCTAGAAAATTAACTTGAACCTTAAACTGTAGTATCTCATTTTTTCCTGACCATTACCTGTTTCAGAATATTATGACAAGGAAGATCATTGGTAGAGGGTACGAAGCACAAGGTCTTTATGCTCTAGATACTCGAGAGTCACCACCTACTGCCTTTTTAAGAGTTCACAACCCTTTAAAGCTCACCGCAGACTTGGCCACCCATCTTTACCGCTACTGAAAAAATTATCTTGAATTTCATAATTTGTCATCATTAAACTCTGAATCATGTCAGTTTACTAAACATCATCAAGTGTCTTGTCTTTTAGTCCCAGAGTCAGAAAAAGCTAGTTTTCCTTATGAATTAGTTCATTTCGATCCATTGAGCCCGTGTCCAATTGTCTCAAAGACTGGATTTAGATATTTTCACATTTGTTGATGATTTTTCTCATGTGACTTCGATTTATTTTGTGAAGAATCGTTCAAAGTTATTTTTTCACTTTTGTGCATTTTGTGTTGATATAAAGACACAATTCAAGGTCTTTGTGCACACACTTTGTAGTGATAATGCCAAAGAATACTTCTCTAATGCTTTTCAAAAATATATGAAACAAAATGGTATCCTTCATCACTCTTCATGTGTAGATACTCCATCTCAAAATGGAGTCTTTAAAAGGAAAAACAGGCATCTTTTAGAAACCACCCGCGCATTGTTATTTCAAATGCATGTTCCCAAGCAGTTTTGGGCTGATTTAGTTTCCACTAGCTACTTCTTGATCAACTGTATGTCTTCTTTAGTACTACGTAGTGATTCCTAACAGGTCATTTTTTCCGGTTGAACCTCGCATTTTGGGAGTACTTGTTTTGTGAGAGAGACCTATACCCACATCACAAAATTAGATCCTAAGTCCTTTAAAATGTGTTTTACTAGGATACTCTCATTCCCAAAAAGGGTATCGATTCTTCTGTCCTAATCTTGGCAAATATTTTGTGTCGATCGACATTGCTTTCTTTGAAAATTTTCCCTCCTTTCCTTGCACTATACCTAGCTCAAAACAAGATGATGATCTACTAAGTTATCATATTACTTATCTGGTGCTTCATCACCTACTTCACCATAGCCTAGGCCGTTTATTCGTGTATACCAAATAGGGATGCTCCTACAACATACCTTGAACTAGTTTCTACCTCACCATCAGATCCGCCTTGTTCAAACCTCGACCTCCCAATTGCCCTTCAAAAAGGTAAACGGCACTATACTTATCCAATTTCATTATTTGTTTCTTATTATAAATTATCTCCTCCCTCGTGCTTCTCTGCAACCTCCTTGAATTCTGTGACTATTCCTCGATCAGTCACTAAGACCTTATCTCATGCTAATTGGCGTGATGCAATGATATGAGGAGATGAATGCCTTAAATGCCAATGGTACTTAGGATTTAGTGCCTTCACTAACGGGGAAAGAAGGCTATCAATTGCAAATGGGCATTTGCTACTAAGTTCAATGTTGATGGTTCCATTCCTCGCATTTAAAGCCTAACTTGTCGCCAAAGGCTACACTTAGACTCATGGGATTGTCTATGCAGAAGCCTTTTCTCCCGATGCCAAATTAACCTCTATTCATCTTTTTATTTCTATAGCAGCTACTAATAATTAGCCTTTACATCACTTGGATGTCAAGAATACTTCCCTCCAAAGGGATCTCTAGAAAGATGTTTATATGGAGGAACCTCCAAAGTTTGTTGTTTAAGGGAAGTATGGTAAGGTCTGTCATCTTCACAAATCCTTCTATGGGTTGAAATAAAGTCCCCGCGCACGGTTTGGCTTGAAAGTTTTGGAATGAAGAAATGCAAGTGTGATCACTTAGTGTTTTATAAACAGAGCACATGCTATGGGTATCTTGTCCCTCACATCTTTCCTTCATACAAAATTTCAAACGAAAGACCTAGGAGAGTTGGTACTTTTTAGGAATTGAGGTGTCAAGAAATAAGAACATCTTCCTATTACAGAGAAAGTATGTACTTGATCTTCTAGCAAAAACAAAAAAAGTAGGGGCCAAACCATGTGGCACCGCAATGGCACCAAATCAACAACTCACAAAAGAGGGAGATCCACTCAAAGACCCAAAAAAATATTGGAGACTAGTTGGAAAGCTAAACTCACAATAACACATCCTGATATTGCATATTCTATAAGTGTTGCAAGTTAGTATATGCCAGAACCCACAGTTCAACATTAGATCGAGTTAGAGCAAATCTTATGTTATCTAAACGAAGCCCTGAGATTGGAATATCAAACAAAAATCATGGACATACTTGACTTAAGTATTTCTCGAATACACATCTGGCAGACTCTAAAATTGATCGGAGATCACTATGTCTTTGTTTGAGAAAATTTAATCTCATGGAAAAGCAAAAAGCAAAATGTTGTTTATAGATCCATTGAAGAGGAAGAGTATAGAGCTATTGCACAATCCATATATGAGATAATGTGGAGTCAAAAACTCCAATCCGAAGTTAGTATTCTAGTGTCTATGGTAGCCAGGTTATAGTACGACAATTAAACTGCCCTCCACATAGCCTCCAAACCAATATTTCATGAACCACACATATTGTAATTATTCTCCTTCCCTAGAATAGGTTGGATCTCTCGTGTATAAATAAGTACTGTTACAATATGAAAATGTCAGCATTTTTTTTCCCTCAGTTACAGTTTGCAAAACAAGGTCAGTTTACACTTATCTAGCAAACTAATAACATCCTTACTAGCATTAGGAAAACATTGAAGGACAAAGCAAATAAAAAATGCCAGCACTCCAGATAATCATGGGCCACAAGGAAAAACTCTCTGCATAACAAGGTCAGTTCAGACACTTAACCAGCAAAGTAATAACATCATCACTAAGATTAGGAAAACAGTGCTAGATCATACTGGGACATCCAAGTCCTGTTCCCAACATGATTAGACTCAATGGCTATGTTTGGAACACAACTTTCATTCTCCCAACACCATTTCAAACTTTATCCAACCAAACATACTACTCAACAAACTTTTTATCTAAATTCAAATTCAAATTCTCTCTTTTCTACATTTATAATTAAGTAATTATTTTTTAATATTTACACATGTTTACAATCAAATCAATTCCTAATACAAACACACATACATTCACATTTACATATACTTATACTCTATAAACTAATCACTATCCCTATATATTATCACATTATTCAATTATTTTTATACATTTTATACATATGTTCAAATAAATTAAAACTATCAAAACATCAAAATCGCACAACCAAACATACTATTTATCCTAACACAACTCATACCAAACATTATCATTTAACAAATCCCTTCTCCTAAACATAGTGAATAAATATACACAAATAATTAAAAGGAAAAGTATAAAGGCAAAAAAATACAATACATGCTTTCACATGTTTATAACATGTAAAGAAATATATTAATGAACCAATCAATCTGTGCTCGAGGACAACAGGCTTTCACATGTTTATACCATGTAAACGTATATATTAATGAACCAATCAATCTGTGCTCAAGGACAACATGCTACCAGCATCCTTAAGCAAGAGGGATTATGTTATCATACACTGGACAAGTGATACCTATCAACTAGTCGGCAAACAGAAATTCATAATTAACATGCTACAATGGATTGACCAACCTCAAGAGTGCACTGGAAAACAGCTTCAAATATCCGAGGAACATCTTCGATCATTGCCCCCTTATACCTAAATAAAGCACAGATCAATGGAAAATGAAAAGTGCATGAAAATTGATAGCTAAACCTAACAGCAGGGGCTATAACTGAAGTATAGATAATCGAAAGCAACCTCAAACTAAGCAACCAGCATCCACAAGAAATCACTGTAGCCGCACAATGCATTGGTTATGTTTGGAAGCTAACTTTCAATTCTAAAACATCCTCTCAAATATCACACTACCCATATACTAAACAAAATTTTAGTCCAAATTCAATTTCGATTTTTCCCTCTTAAATATATAACTAATTAATTATTTTTCAATTATTGTACCTATTAACAATCAAATCAACACCTATATATATCATACATATACTCACATTTATTTTTACAATCTAAAACTTAATTATTATCCATATAAATTATCATATCATCCAATTTTTATTATATATTTTATACATGTATTCACAAAATTCATATAACTCATCTCATCAAAACTTCCTTCCAAACATAATAATCATTCTAACATAAGTCCTACCAAGTATCATCTATAACAAAAACCCCTTTCCCAAACATAGCCATTGGGAACAATGTCATTAAAGGTAATTAAATTTGCTTTATAATTAAAAATGCTTCCAAAAAACCATTCAAACTACATCCATGAAAGCCCTAGAAAAAAAAAAGTTGGCCATGGACCAGGGGAATCCAAGTAAGTCACAAGACACAGACATACTTATTTATTATTGTGGCAAAAAGGGAGAGCACTTCCGATTCTCTTGCATCAGGCAAATTCCGGGCATAATCACCCAGCACAGGATCCATCATTGGAGGCACAAATTGCTTGCCAATATGTGGTTGATCTTCAGCTTTGTCTAGAAATGTCTCAATAAGCTTCAGTGTTTCTCTCTTGACTGAGCTGTTGAAAATAGACATGAAATATAAGTATTGATACAAGGATAAAGAAGGATAAAGGGCTCCCAAATCAGAATGTACCGTAGAAGTTTTACAATAGATGTCTTGGAAGCATAGGGGCCCCCCTGGGCAATGCTGGTGGATATGAGCTCACTGTACATTCTGTTGCAGGCAACGATAATCTTAAAAGATTGAGAAAAAAGCAAGAATGAAACCCATAAGACTAACTTTAAGAGGTTATTCTGAAAATACAAAATCCAGACAGACCTGTAGACAGTGAGCATATCCAGAAAGATAAGAGAAATCTGAGGCAGGAAATATGTTCCAAGAGAGCTAGCAGCACTAGTATTTGTCTGCAGGAAAAAATACATGCCTAAGGCTAGAGACAAAACATAAAAGATGAAACAATAGGCTACAACTTGAAAAGGAAAGGTCATGAAATTAATTTTGAAATTCTATCATGACCTTAGGATAAGATTAATCCTAATATCTTAAAAGTGAAAATTTCTCTATGCTTGTACTTCTTGTCAGAGCGCAATGTTTGAGCAATAAAAAGGCAATGTTTGGAACCTATAATTGGGATACACCGTTTCTGGGTGTCTTCCAGATCAGTGTTTTATGGGTTTTTCTATTATATTATTTCATCTTTCTTATTTATTTCTATTTACTTCTTTTCTTTTGAGATATTGAAAATGTGTGTTGGGTCAATGTTTTAAAGATTGGTTAACAACGACAAAATTTTTTTTAAAACATTAGATTGGCATTTAGGATGTTCTTAAAACATCCCAACCAGGGGAGCAAACATTAACCTTGCCATTTCAAGTGAAGAGTTTTCAACCATACCTTGGTTCGCTAAAAGAGAGATTAAATTTGTTAGAAGATCTTCTTTTCTAGTACTTGAAAAGAATAATAATCTTAACAAAGCCCAATCACATCACAATGGCATGTCATTACGTATGACAAGCGCCCTGGCTCATGGTGCCTTATGGTGCCAGCTCAGCACCATTCTTATACTATATCACTAGTCTTCGCTACGGCATGCACCACAGGCACCATTGCCCACAGGGCAAGAGATGCACCATGCGCACCTTTGTAATTCTCGTATTGTCATTTATTTTTTAAGAAAACAATAAACAAAAATTTGTCATTTTGACTTCATACCTTCTTGTTCTTTAATTCTTGGTCAATTTATTTCATTCTTTTTTGGAAAGGTTCTTCATTATTACCTATTTTCTTCTCTAATTCTAGCTTCACATAAGATTTTTCCTTTGTTTCTTTCATGTTTCCCTTTTTCGACTGAATTTCCTCTGTTCTCCAATTTTAGATGAGATTCTTTAGAGTTCTATTATATTTTTTCAGTTTCTCTTTTTTCTAAAATTTTCTGTTTCTTACTATATTCTTCTTCTACCATTATTTAATTTATCTGCAATCAAAACGCATGAATTTTTATAGCAGAAAAAATGCTCATAATAATAATTTCTTAATTTTTATGGCTGCAATACTACCAAAATAAATGGATTTTTTGTATTAGTTTTTTAAAGATATTTATAAGAAAGTTTTCATTTATTAATTTTTTAAGTTTTCATAAATAAAGACTAATATGTTATTTGTGTTTTTTATAAAATTAAAAGTTTAAAAAATATTTGTATTTGTTATCAATTATATAAGATTTGTTTGCACTTTATTCTTATAAAATTATTAATGACGCAAATGTATTTTATTTATTTATACAATTCTGCACCATGTGTCCATAAGACGCGCACCACGCCCCGCACATGCGCTATGGCTCCAGAAAATTTTGCATCATGATGTGCCACACGCCATTAATAACTATGCAATGGCAAGCCACATAAATCAGTTTCTTACAGGAGGTAACAAGAATAAAATAGTGTATATATCCTAGTGTCAGCTCTATCTGATTGACCTTTGTGCACAATTGCATCAGCTTGTGTTAAGCATCCATGATTTATTTCAAACTGTCACGCAACTGTTTAAAAATATCTGATAGCAGGTTTTATGATGAAAGAGTAGTGGTCCCTCCATTTTCGGCTATACACCTCACACAAATCCAAACAAGACCCATAAAGGGTTTTATGCTCGAGGATCCAACGTATACACTACACGGTGTCACAAGAGATGGCCAAGCAACTACACTACTATTCAGAAAATACAGATGTGCAATGCAACATCATCATATGACATCTGAGTTGATGCTCAGAAGAATGCAGAAACAATCAAACTAAAATCAATTGCAATACATAACAGCATTCCACGTTTATTCAGAAAGCAGACCTGCAATATATTAAGCACTGCCCTTATTACATCTGGATCTTTCAAGAAATCAACACTCTGGCGAGCCTGCCCGATGATTTCTGCCCATTTCTGCAGGAGACCATGCATTAGTAACATCTCAAGTCATGCAGGTGCTAACATTTGTACCAATCGCACAAAGAGACACAGGGGAGATGTAGGAACTATGAACACAGGTATCTTTTCAAAAACAGCAGTGATTATGTTAATTTACACCTGATTAGGAAGCTCCATCAGTCTCTGTAAATATTCATCTCTCTTGTGGTCAAACTCTGCTTGAATCATATGGCCCACCTAATAGAGAGAACATACCAATAATTACATCAGTCAAAGCAAAAGTCACACTATGTGATATAAAGAGGACTAACAGATTCATAAAAGGAGTGGATCTGGTGAGGTTCAAGATCTGCAATAGTTGCTGGAAGTGTTGTTAGAAGTTCCGATACAAATGGCTCATTTTCTCCAACCTGCATGAAAGGGATAGGTACAGTAATTTTCTTACAAGATAATCACAATGCGATGTATTATTAATATCAACCTGTATGATGACAAATTTACGCTTGCACTTCTGAACAATTTTCAAGAATGTATCACACGCCATGTCCTAAAAATAACCAGACAGAAGAAATGAAATTAGTACATAATAGAAAACCAAAAAATACTCAATACAGCTGGAAGAACTACAAAAAAATGCAGTTAAGCTGAGAAAATAAGGTGACTTCATACAAAATATGCACCCTTCATTCATATAGATTAGAAATTAGCACATTTATGATACTTGACCTGAACTCCTGGATGAGTTTCGTGCATGAATTCAAACAATTTGTTCACAACAGTTTTCAAAAACTTCCAATGAGCTCTCAAGAATCTTGGATACTGCCCGACTACATACCTGCACACCCAATGAATAGACACACAAGGGTTTCAACCAAAAGTCACACAATTTCAGTTTTCAAGCCAACTCCAATTTCCAAACATAAAGATAAATAATTACATTGCTCTGGTATAAACTTCAATTCAGCATCATAATCACAATTAAAAGTAAGTTCCATGATTCTCACATTATATTACTGGCAATTACGGCTTTGTTGTCCTTTCCTTTGGTGATTTCACAGAGGTTCAACAGATCACGAATGACCATCACTAAAAATTTGTTTTCCTGCCAAAACATGTAAGAGAAAATTGCATGAATATTTGAAGTAAAGAACAGAAGCCAAAACCTATTAATAAAAATAGTGAAAGCAGCACAGGCAAAAGTACAATAGTATCATATGAAAGAAAATATTGTTTTAAAAAAGCAAAACACACCAAAATAGAAGGTTTTTCATAAATCTAAAATTACAAACAGTATAAACTTGAAAAAAGCTAACAATTACAGACACACTTAGGCCATTCATACATCATGAACAAACAAGAAATCTAAATAGTTTCATTTCCAAAAATTATTAAAAGAGAAGGTGAACGAATGTGCAGAAACCATATACCAAAAAAAACGAATCACTCATTGACAATTGAAGTAAAATAACATGGAATTGGAGGTTAATATGGAATATACCCAACACTGTAATAATGTAATAAAAAGGGAAATTCAGGAAATGGCATATACAAAATCCAGCAAAATGGTAAAATAAATATTATACACCTGCTCTTCCACCATTGACCCAGATATAGATCCAATAGCCCAACACAATGTATTGAGGTTGTTCCATGTCCAGTCTTCTCCATTTAGTTGTTTACTCAATTTCTTCAGCATCTATACCCATATTTAAAGAATTAATTTCATGATAGAGTAACTTCAAGAAGTTAGCAAAGTTCAAAAAATCTTAAATCACCATTGAACATTCCCAAGAACATAGGGAACCCAGTTGACAATAAATCCATAAACAAAAATAACCTAATGCTTCCAGGCTGGGGCATTTAGCAACAATACTGAGCTAGAGTTACACATAAATTCTAAAGAGATTATGAATTGATAACCATCACACATCGAATTGCAACATGTCCAGCAGTCTTCAGAAGCCAACACACATATAATGGTTGGGTCAGAAATTCACACTTGAACCATAATTTTTCAAACAAAGAAGCAGGAAAGGACCTAAGCCAAGCATGGGATTCACATTTCTTAGCATACTGATACCAAAAGGAACCCAATTATATATGCTGAGCCAACCATTCCCTCACACTTAGATTGTTTATAATGTCCCATAAAAGCACAAACATAAGTAACCCCCTCCAGTGAACACATACCAGAGAGGCAGATAATAATAATAAACAAACCTGCTTTTCAGTATCCTCATGATCAAGATGCGCCAAGTAGATTAGCGTTTCCCTCATTATCTGTGGGTGTGTTGATTATTGAACATTACCAGAACAGGTCAAACAACTTTACAGGATTCTAAAAGAAAATGATTAACAGAGTAGCATCAGTTATTAAAGTTCTGAATAGATTGAGGACCTTATACTGCACAAGCACATCATTATCTTTCATAGTTTCACGAACTATATTTCCATTTTCATCCTCAACAATTAGAACTTCTTCAGGCTTGGCCATGCGAGATATCATCAGCACTCTCAACTTAGACAAGGGACCAGCATAAAGTTTACGTCTCTGCATGAGTTGAGAACCAATTCCATCAACCATACCCGGAAGCATTGGCATCTGCTTGTGCAATTTAAATCAGTTAATTGGACCGGCATAAATAATTTCCTCAAACTGTAATGAAAGGAGATCAAAGAGCAAGTGACCATATGCACAGTAAAGTCAGTGATCCTTGCAGAGCAAAGCAACGAGATTCCAAGTTTTAAAGTTAACAGAATGGGTTTGACTATCATAGCACCTGCAGTCCCATCATGTTTGCCGTGGCTACAGGATTATCCAAATTATGGTGAGTGTCAAATAGCTCCAGAACCAAGGAGTTCCAGTAGTCCAAGCAAACCTGCAAGTTAATATAGCACAACAATCCCACAAAATACTCTAAAAAATTTGGAAACCTACAATAGATAAAATCATAAGCGTACCTTAAAAACTTCAGTGTCGTCCACATAAGATATGTTGATGAGATACTCAAGACCCATTAGCAGTGCACTTATGTTCTCTTGAGAAGACTCCAGCACTTTTATGTGGGGCTGCACCCAGGAAACAAAATGCTCACCAGTTAACACCAATGTAAAAGACCCTAACAAATGTTCCCAAGTTATCTTGCAATATGACACTGCAAAGTTGGTAAATGACTTAGGGTTGGATATAGAAGAGTGCAAAATCGTTTTAGATAAAAACAGAATTACAACTGCACAATCTACACAAAAGATGGCAAAGCATACTCATGGAATTGACTACAAGGAAAATTGTAGAAATAAACCTAAAAATAAAGAAGCCTTCTTGTTTGTTATTGCATACAAGGACTAAGTCATCCGTCGAAGATATAAATATGGAGGAGAAAAATTTGACTTTGTGTTACATTATAAATCTACAGATTATCTTTTGTCATATGTGTCATTCCTGATTACGTCTTTCAACATTAAGTTCAGCTTTTTGAGTCCTAAAGCCCTCTCTTCTTACCTCAGTTTGTAGATATTTGTTGAAAAACAAGAAAGAGGAGCTACCTTGTAAAATGATGTTAAAAACAATGCCAAGTTTTGAATAAATGCCTGGAAAAATACCAACAGATAAAGCATTAGTTACTAAAAAACAAAAAGATCCGAAAAATTAAATCTCTTAATTTCAAACAACCACCTGCTCCTCACTAGAGCCATTCGCATATGCCTCTAAAAAGTTGGTCGTAGGTGGGAGGATGGCCTAACAGGCAACAATGAGGTATCAGGAATTGAGTTATAGCAAGTATTGTTGACAAAACTGAAAAAGATTTGACAATTTTGCAGTATCAAACACGACATTATCTATGCTACCTGTAATTGCCCCATGAATATCGTATACATTTTGACATACTGCATATTGTAGAAGTCCCCAAAACTAAGAACAGCAACCTGTGGGAAACAAACAATATGACAGCCAGTATTAATTTAGGCAACAGTTCATCATCAAGAAGTTCGAAGCTGAAAAGGACAGAGCATACACCTCAGTCAGACATTGGAGAGTGAGATTGCGAAAAGCTGGCACGGGGAAAAATTTTAGCAGTGTTTCAAGCTGACAATCAAAAACATAACTAATGAGCATCACATACTATTTCACATACAGACACATCTTTCCAACAGAAGATTTCAAATGCAGCAAGAATAAGGAGATCATATGCATTCCTTCATCTAATAATCAACCACAAGAAAAGGCAGAATATGCACCAGCAGTGATTCGAATATATAGCCTAAAGGAATCCAGGAAAGGAAGGCATGCAACGTAGCAAGGGTAGCCCTGATAAGCTCAGCTCTTTGTGATGCAGACAATACGTATAAGCACAACTCATGAATAAGCTGGAACTCCCTGTAGACAAACACAAATTACTGAACATGTAAACAAATGAAAAGGGAAAATATCTAAGTTTCCAGGCGTCAAAATGGGAAATTGCGACAAAATTAATAGGAACAGGTCCTATAAGCAGTATACAAGCAATTAAATATATCTGGAGATGTGAGCATATTCAATATGTGAGATGTTGAAATGAAATCATGGACATATAGATGAAGGTACCTGAAGGTACCTACAAGTAGACTCTGTGAAGCATGATTACCTGTTCAATGATTGCTTTAACTCTTTAATCTTCTGTTGAGTCATTTCACCCCTTGAGAAATCGAAGACCTCTTCACTTAAAAGCTAACAAATAACATCAAGTCAACTAGATATAGTTGATTAAAAAAATTCATAACAGGGCAAAGGCTGCTTACTTTCAGAATTGCCATGCAATTCTCACAAATGGTTTCACTAGTTTTCGCTGCTGCAACCAGATCAGGAATGAAGCTTCGCCACCTGGCAGGCCACTCGTGCTTCACGATCTGAACACACAGAACCAATGGACAAGTCATAGAATGAAACAAATGATTTATAGAAAGGCAATATCAAATAGCATCATTTGGATGAAGACAATATTACCTGAACCAATATAATGTTTAATTTATTGACATACAGCCTCTCGCGCCGGAAAGAGATTTCATCACTTGAAAGCTAATAAACAATACAGTGGTGGCATCAACATACATATTTCCAACTAAATGCAAACTCCAGAATGATGAGATAGAAGATAAATCATTCCTGAAAATGCAAAAGTTCAGTTACCTTGACTATGACTTCTGAAATATAATTCTTCATGCCATCTCGTTGTTCAACAGGCAAAGCATTCCATCTGTACTTAATAACACCTTCTAGGACCTGTTCATGGGATTTCAGCAAATGCTCTGTTTCATCAGTATCTCCAACAAAACAATAATACAGAACAAAAGCAAAAATAAGCATTTCTGCATCTGTCACTAAAAAAAAAAAAAGGCAAGAAATCATCTATAGTAACAGACCTGTAAAGCAAAAAATTTGGAGTTCATATTCTGTGTGTTAGATAAAATATGAACGACTTGAAGCCACATATCTGGATTATTTTGTATATCCCGCAAGATATGGTCTGCAGCAGTCCTCTGTCACAACTCACAAAGGCAACAGGTAGCGTAAATTAGGGCTGGGCACAAAATTGAAGCTATTGTTCATGTAAGCTACATTAAAGCAGAAATTATCATGCCAACTGCATATCCTTGCAAGCAGAACTTAAACACAATATATTTGAAATTTGGCAACGCCACTACCAAAGGCACATTGCAGGTCTGAGAAGAAACTATAGTGAATATGAACATTCTTGACAAAATAGTACTACCAAAGAATGTTTGAAGAGGAATTGTTTTTTTTTCCAATAAATGAAGATGTACTTGGTTATATGAACCCTGTCAAGACCAATGTTGACAGTCTAGAATTGACTATTTTAATAAATTGCATTACAGAGTGAATTTATCCCAAGTTCATTCTTAGCCCAGGATTTGACAGCATAAACAGTGGGAACATCCACCTTGATAGCTTCTAATAGAGGTGCAACCAAGCTGAATTCAAGTCAAACCAATGTAAAAATTTTAGGCTCAAGCTCAACTCATTAACTCAAGCTGACCTCGAGTCGAACCTGCAAAAAATGGTCAATCAAACTCGAGCTGACCTCGAGTCCAATCTGCCAAAAATGGTCAATCAAACTTGAGCTCAAGCTCATGATTTTTTAATTTTCTAAGAAATTAACTAATTCAAAATATTTTATAGAAAGCAAAGCATGTTAGAATATTAATCAAGCTTAGTATCTAAAATTATAAAATCAAGATTAGTTTGCAATTATTAACATATCTATAATATATTATTAAAAATTAATTGCACATTATAAATTAACAACATTACCTTTAATTATTAAATTTACACCAATACAAATCAAAGACAATCAAATATAATTACTAATATACCATTAATTCTTTTATATGCGAATACATATTTGCATATGTTATTGACCATAATACTTTTGAACTGCACATTGTAAAATTACACAACTACCCTTATTTAAATCTTTTTGTTTTTCTATAATTTTTCTCTTTTCTTATTATTTTTTTCTCACAAATTTTATCCATTTCAAATTCTTTTATCTTTCTTTATTTTCTTATTTTAAATATTCTTTACACATTAACATATATATATATATACTATATTATTATAGAAAAAGGTTTTTCAGTTGTAGATTGTAAAATTACACAACCATTATCAATTTTATTTTAAAATTTTTTATCCTTTCCTTTTCTCTTTTCTTTTAATTTATTATTTTTATTTAATTTCTCTCAAATTTTCTCTATTTAATATTTTCTCTCTTCTTTTCTTAAATATTCTTTAGACTTGTAAATATAGAACTATAAAATAATAAATATAAAACTTTTAATTAATTTTATAACTACATTTTATAAATGAGTGTAAACTGCGTGTATCAAAAGTCTTTTTTTGAAAACAATAAAAGAAGTTAATTGTAATCGTATATGCATAAAAATATGTTTCCAAATAAATTTAGTTATTACTAGTTAAAGTTTTTTTGTTTTATTTTTTAAACTATCGTTTTTAATTAAATTAGTAAGGAACATATAATTATACGGATAAATTATAGGAAATTTACATCATATTAAAATTGATTTGAAAATACACAAATATAAAGTAAAGATATCATGCTAAATAATATTTCAAAAAAATAAAAGAGTCATGAAACATGCACCGCTGGAGCATATTTATTGTAATTATATTCACATAATATTGGTAAAACCATTCCATTATTGTTACATAATTTAAAAATAGATAGTATTTATTTTATCAAGTATAACTTTAATATGTTATACATTATTTATCATATTGTAATTTAATGGTTATAAAATATCTTTGAAAAGATAATATTTGATAAATAAAAAAGACATGAACATTGAATACAGTAAGGTGACTCACAGGCTTTTCAACAAAGACAATTGAGCTTAAGCTCAACCCAATAAAGATTCAAGTCCAACTTGAGTTGGGTTTTTATCAGGTTGGCTCAACTCATCCTACAACCCTAGCTGCTAAAATGTTCCATATTGGCAAATTTGTTGTCTGCAATCCAATGAAGCATATATAAGGTGACTTCCTACATTTTTACATTGTGAAAATAATGAAAATAATAAAAAAAATAAAAATATTGAATGTGGAGTTCATAGGGTTATTCTTCGTGGAAATTATAGTTTTCAAAGGCGCTATAGCGTGCACCATTGCAAATGGATCTAAAGGCGCAGACTTTTTGCCATTTTTCAGTAGTGGCATTAGCCTTTCATTTGGTGCTCGCCGTAGCTCACTTTCTTCACCTTTTTCTGATGTGAAGGCCCACTAATGGCGTGCTTTTTGAAGGCCCATGCCACTTAGCCTTGTTATCAAAATAAAAAAAAAAAGGAAAAAAACAAGAAAAATAAAAAACAACAGGTAGCACAAGGGAGACAACAGCAAGGTTAGGCTAAAGCTTCTGCTAGTTTCCACAAGGATTCATGATGACAATGGCAGCAATTTGTGGGCAGGGGTGTTAATGATGCAAATTAGTCAACTATGCTCGACAATATTTCGGAGCCTACTCAAACTCAATTTTTTTTAAACTCAATCTCATTACTTAACTTAAATTTTAATTTAATTTAATTTTACAAAATTGAGACGAGTAATATTTGAACAATCATTGAGGTCAAATTGCTATTCGAGCTTGACTCAATAACACCCCTAGTTGTGGGCTTGCACAAATTAGGGTTTTCTTATTTTGGTTTTTTTTTTTATAATGTTTGAGCGCTACATAAAGAAGGGCGAGTGTCCTTTTTTTTAATTTTTGAGCATAACCCAAATGACACCACACCACATCTCTCTCTCTCTCTCTCTCTCTCTCTCTCTCTCTCTCTCTCTCACACACATCAGGTACACATTTTTCTCTTTCTTATTCTTTCTTCATTTTTAATATCTTTTTGGGTTCATTCTTCTCTTTTCTTTTCTCAATTTTCTCTTTTATTTCTTATTTTATTTTTTTGGACTTTTATGGCCAAACTTAATTAGCTTTCTTCATTCATTTTTTTAACCTTTTCCAGCCGCATCTATATGTTTTTTCAGTCTTTCTTAATTTTTTGTCAGGAAAATATATTATAATATGGAATTAGCATAAAATTACTACTATTTACTAAACTATAGAAATTACTGTTAAAATTTTAACAAATTTACAACTAAAAAATCTTATTTGCTAAAATAATACTTAAATGATTTCTGAATTACATAAATATTGTTGAATTTATAGAGTAATTGTTGAATTAGTTTAAATTGTTGTTAAAATTTATGTGATACTAGTTGATTCTTTATTATTCTTAAATGTGAGAATTTTAAATTCTGTGTAAAAGCCACTATTTGTATAAATATATAATTTAATTATTCATGTCATACTTCATTATGGTGTGCACCACGCCATGCGCAATGGCTCCAAATAACTTTGAGGCCGCACTATACCAGTAGCCATTGACAACTACGGTGGGATTTCTTTATTACCATCCACCGCATATGTTATTCTTTAGTCCATGAAGTGCATGTTCTTTGCCTTGCCTCACATGTCAAGATAATTGTTGATAGTGATAGTGGTATTATTATTTCCAAATTTGGCATGGGTAGTTTAACAAAAAAAAATCAACTTTGATTGATAAACTAGAACTACATGTTCCTTTTCACACTACAAAATCATATTGAAGAAGCTCCCAATCTCACTATTATAATAATAAAATATATGGCCTGGTCAAAAAAGAACAAGCATTCATAAGCCGCAATTAGATGATTTCTCTATTACACATATATAGTTGTTTCATGGATACAGTTTATCAGAAAAGGTGAAATAAAATTTTTTCAAAGATATGAGAAACGAAATTGTTGTTACATATATAATAGGTTGGAGTTCACGAAAAAAACATAATAATTACTCTGATATGAAAGATGGATATTTGTATGGACATGTGCTTATGTGACATGTATATATAATTAATAGTTGTATGGAGACAAAAAAAATGAGAAAACAGGTACAAATTTTCTTGGAGATTTTCTTTGGGATGTGAAGCAATAGGACAAAATCTCTGAAAAATGTCTCCGAAAATTGACAAATAGAAAATGAAAACCCATCCAATAAAGACCCTTCAATAGCCTAAAGAAGTGGCCCTCCAATGAGACAAAGCAACACTATGTAGCATTTTTCACATGAAACATTTAATCATGAAAACATATCAAAATATTTGCCAAAGGCAAATATTAACAAATTCCATATGCATGGTCGGAGAATGTAAACATTACAATCACCAAAACTTTCCAAAAAATGCTACTTACATTCCAATCATTACATGTGGGCTACAACTAAACTGACTGTAAAAAAATGCTCTAAATGTTTGTGCTCCATTCATTTCATGCGAGCTACAGATACGCTTATCATTCATCGGCATGGTTGGGCTGTAAGGCCCACTAGTTAACCAATTCATTGGAATCCTGAAAATGGAGAACTATTAACACATAAGCATGGCATGCCCTAAACCCCGAACAAAAACAAAGTTAAAATCTTCATGAAGTTCTTTTGTAGTTAAATATAGAAATCATCGTGCTAAAAAGAGAGAGGACGAAATGACCTATACAAAAGGAAGAAACAATGTGGCCTAAAACCCGCAGGCGTGACATGAGAAACGTCTTAATATTTAGTATTTATTGTTTTCAACTATGCTCGGAGTGGTTGGGGGTGCGAGGTTTTGAACTCGTCTAAATTCCATGGAATGGTGGGTGTTAATATTGCAACTAATGCCCTGTTCCTCGGAGGCATAAGGTACAGATTTTTCCAGAATTCAAGACAATGCCTCCATTCGCAACAATGAAATTAAAGTTATTAAAGTTGGTCCAGAGACTGGGCGAGTGACAAACTTCCAGATAAATGATATGCATGTGATGAATAGATAGAAACAATCTAGCTCCCCAACAGTTTCGGAAAACCAGATACGCAGAGAAGCATGTTTCAATGCCAAAAGACAGTCCAGGTAAATAAAAAGCCATGTGCATAAACTAGCCAAAGAAAAAAAAATGGGAGAGAACGGTTCACACCTCCTCTTTAGATCCAGTTCCATAGAAAGCATTAACAGTAGCGTCGAGCAGAGCGACATCTATGGGCTGACTTAAATCCCGTAGCTTCTCGGCCGCCATTGCAGAGATCGAGAGTGGCTCTAATCAAGCCCTAGTCCCAAAAGGAAAAATCCCGAGTTACAGAAAAACCCCGGCGTACAAGTGCACGGAGTAAACCCTAGTGTAAGTGAGATGAAAAAAGAGGGAGAGTAAGAGGAGCGAGTTGGAAACGAGAAGACAGCTTCAAATTGAAGCAAAAGGGATTTAGGAAAGAGAAATGGAGAACAGGGTTAGGTCCTTCCCTCCCGGCTTTTTAATACTGAGAGCTTGTGAGTCCTATTGTCGTGTTTCCTTTGGCGTCGGTTTTCATAAATGGGCCCCTCTCCCAGTTAGAGAGTTTTCTTGCTTTCTTAACTATGCTTTCTAATGACCGGACCAGAATGTCGCAACCCGCCACAAACCTAATTATTTATTCATTTATTGGAATAGCTAATAAACCAAGGCTATTTTCGGTCAGTAAATTTGTTGTGAGATGAAAATGAGTAAATTTTTAACGAAAATAAAGATTTTAATCTGCCTAAATTTGTGTATTTCCATGTATACATGTGTGTGCGTGTGTGTGATTGATTGAGTGATAGAATAAAATATAATGATTAATTTTTAAGTATGCATATAAATATATATATATATATATAAGTGCATGCGTATGCATCAGTTTCATAACGAATAAAAAAACGATGGTTGACATTTTAGTATTTATGTGTGTGTATAAAAGAATGAATATTTTAAATTTAAATTTTGAATAAATTTTTTGAGTAACGTTTTTGGGTTGCATGTATTTTGATAAGATGGGGGGAAAAGAAAACTTAAAAACAAGCTCAGCACAAATGTTTAGAGATTTGTAAAGATTGAATTGTCAAATGTGGAGTTCTAGCATAACTATTGTTGTTTAACTTGTCTTGGTTTTAATTTGGAAACTCAACTGCATGGTTGGAAATTTTTATATGAAAAATTTTATGACAATTAGTTTAATTTGTTGCATATAATTTGTTGGCCAAAGTCAATGGATCCATAACTAGAAAATGTAGTAGAATAATCATCCAACAACACGAGAAATTGGATACGGCTTGTAGCTACATTTAAGCATTCCACGAGACAATATTTCAATTTTAAGCTTCCACACATCAAAATGCTCTATCTCATTGCCTCCTTCTTTGTCTAACTCCATTAAAATTGACTTGTTGATGGGGTCGTTTTCATTTCTACAAATAAATATGGCTTGAGAATTATTGCTCATGATTTGTTTCGTTAATATATCCAACACCATATCAAATCTATCTAAAGTATTGTTGATTCTATTTTTAATAGAAGCGTGTGTTGCTTGACTTGCCACTAATGTAATTCTAAAAGCTACTACAATAAAGCATGTCATCATTGAAATATTATGTAAGGATCGCTCAAAAATTAAGTAGAAGAGAAATAGAATACATATAGTTTGACATCACAATTCAAGACATTATTCTTGATCTTCATTGATTTCTGACTCCAAGTTTGATTGTGTTAGACAACATGACAACAAAGTTGCTAATTCTCTCGCTGAGTTAGTTATTTAGCAGTATTTTTCAATCATTTAATTTGTTGAAATACATTATTTATGTTATTAATGATTATCTATCTTATTGAATTATAATAAATTTTTGGTTAAAAGACATAAATATTGAATTCACTATTGAAATGCATTAAAGTATGCCATGTTAAAAATCAATCGGTAGTTGATAAAAAAAAAAATCAAAATTTGTTTGATTGTAAAAAATAGTGTTTGTACTTTTTAGAGTTGACTATTGTTGTAAATAACACAAAAAATGACGATGAGATTTATTTTAGAATAATCATGAAATCTAAATAAATATCTTACGGATCAATCAATGATGTAGTATTCTATACTTAATAATACTTAGATTAATTTTGTAGAGCTAATCATTCTCGACTATGGGGTGGAGTTGTATTGGCATTTCTACAAATTTTGTGTACTAGTGTGTGTTTTTTTATGTGTGATGTATGATGTTATTGTAGGAGCCAAAAGATATAATAAAGCTGATGCAAAATAGGATCCCGCCCTTCTATTCTATAATATAGTTTAATCACATTATTTAGTAAAGCTATATGCTATCTTTTTTCAGACAATGATAAACAAATTGCTAGCTACACTTATATTGTCAAATAAATAAATTGGAAAGGGTTACAAGCTCTATTAAGTGGATTAGCCATCAAATATTCAACAATTAATTCAACTCATGTTAGCTATCTGATTTTTATTTTGGGTACAAATCAATTAAATAGTAGGTATTCTGGCTAAGTTTGTTTGGTAATTTTTCAGCCAAAAATATAATTATCGTATTTTTTAAATTTTATCTATTTTTCTTTCGCACTTTTACACAATTCTCGAAACAAAAATATATAAAAATACACATCCAAATTTAAAAGCAAACACATAATTAGTTATTTTAATAACCAGGTTTAAAATTTGAATTTTAGTGTAGGAATGTTATTATGTACAGGTGTTCCATTTTGTAAAATAAAAATTAATTTGAATTGAAATTTTGATACACTAGAATTTTAAAGTACAACTTGCATAGAGAATAATGAATCAAAAGTTTTCAGTCAAATAAATAATTCGTTAATTATTTTGATATATTATGTTTCGTATCTCGATAAATTGGGTTTCAAAAAATAACAAAACTCTAAAATTCATATTTTTTAAATTGCTCAGATTCTAAATCAACATTACAAATTCTTATTTTAACTAATATGTTATCTCTATTTAAAATTTTTAACTCAAAAAATACAATTATAATGATTTACTTAATTAATATAAAATAATGATATGGGAATTAAAAAAATAAATGTAAGAATTAATAAAGCCACATATATAAGTTTGAACTAAAATTCAAGAGAAAGATACAAGGTTATGACAAATACTAAAAAAAAATATAAAAATAGAATGTAGCTTTTGATTGAATTAAAAAGTTAAAGACTAAATTAGATAATGAATGTTCAAAATTTTATACCAAAAATCGAATTAAAATTCTAATTGAGTTTCCAGTAAATATTAAATTTTCATTTTCAACAATCAACTGGCTTACCAATACTAACACCCCTTTTTAAGCGGTTTTGTAAGCGTTTTAAAAGGACACACACAAGAATATAGCTATTTGAATTCTTAATGTAAATGCCATGTAGTTGTCATGTATTTGAGTGACAGGGTCCATTATTCTTCATATTAAATAAATGTATATCAAAACTATCACACATGCACACACACTATTTTTTTTTTTTTTGTAAAAATATAAATACATATGTATATCTATACTATTTGGAATTCATATGGCCCTCTTTTATTTTTAATAATTTTATACCATGCATTTGTTATTAAGTTCAATTTTAACCACTCATTCTATTCCCTAATATATATATATATATATATATAAAGTATGGTTTATTGGTAAAAATATAGCATCTTACTTTATCAAAAAAAGTATTTGTTTTTAAACTTTAACATTAACTATTTTTATTTTTTTTTCTGAAAGGCATCTATTAATATAATGGAATTATTCCAATAACACCAAAATACATTTTATTCAAATAATTTAATTATCATTTTTTTATTGCATTCAAAATGAGTGCGTCAAAAATGTTACTGCCAATAAAACGAGTGCATACGTAATAATTAAATCAAGAGAAGGTAATCAAACAAATAAAAATTAAAGGAGGATAGTTAAGAGAATGACAATTATAAAAAAAAAGATATGCTTGGATGTAAATTTGCATAAAATTCTCTTCCATTAAAATTTATATTTCAAAACATATTATCCAATACCATAATAGTCTTTAATTTTTTTCTCTATTTTACTTTACGCTATTCATAAATTTCGGTACAAATCTACATCCCATCACAATTTACTTTGAATAAAGTTAAAGTATTTTAGTAATTATGTATTTTAGAATACAAAAAGACTCTATAAATATGCATTAACAAGGTGGCATACATGTGAAATTTTTGATAAACCAATTTTATTCATTATAGTAATTTATTGTAAGAATATGAATATTTTAAAGTAAAAAAAGGAACAAAATTAAGAAATAAAATTTGAAATAAAGGAAGTGGAAAATATGAAAAAATACAAAACTATACTTAGAGAGAATAAAGAAAAACTATTTATTATAATAATTTAACACCTTTCAATCGTTTTTATTTAAATATAGCATTACTTTGACATATAGTATAAATCAATTATCAATTAATAATACAGTCAACCATAAAATGTTTGCCATTCAAATAAAAAAAAAGATAGGTATTAACAAAATAATTTGAAATCATGAGAGAATCAAAAGACAAAAACATAGGCTATGTTTATTTTCATTTTTTCACTCAAAAAAATACATACTATAATCATTACAATTTTTTAAATTAAACTTTATATTTCAAAACATATTATCCAATATTATAATATTTTTTATTACTCTCTCTATTTTACTTTACGGTATTCAAAAAATTTGATACAAACCTTCATCCATCAAAATTACTTCCAAAAAAGTCAAAGTATTTTAGTAATTACACATTTTAGAATGCAAAATTGCTACTATAAATATATATTAACATGGTGGCACGAATGTGAAATTTTTGACAAAGTAATTTTATTCATTGTAATAATTTATAGTAAAAATACATATATTTTAAAATAATAAAAGGAAAATTTTAAAACATAAAATTTGAAATAAAAGAAATAGAAAATATGAAAAATATAAAACTATACTTAGAGAGAATAAAGAAAAAAAATGCTTATTATAATAATTTAATGCCTTGCATCGTTTTTATTTAAATATAACATTACTTTGACATACAATACACATCTATAAATAAACATTTTTTTGATTAACCAAATAAGCAACCCATTACCAATGTTATGAACTCCGTAACTCATCTCGTCTATCTATCTTCAGCATTTTCCACGGCTTCTGATATGGAGCAGCCCAACATCTCCTTCCCTCCCAAGGTTTTTTCACTAAATCTATTTACTATTTTCTTAGAAAATATAATTGTGGTTTTTGACCTTTCGTCAATGTATAGCCATCTACTATTGTCTATTTTTAACTAAATTTTGCCTATTGCAGACACATATTAGTAATTTAAGTATGTGAAAGCTAAACTTCTTGGTTCTTGTAATGATTTTCTCCTCTCTTTTTTTTCCCTTATGGATTTTTAGATAAGGAAATTATTGATGGGATGAGTCTCTTCAGAAAAACCAATGTTGCAAATATGAGGATTTTTTGTGGTTTCCTCTATTCTTCCATCAATTTTTTTTAAACCTTCTTTTTGCCACGTAACCCTTGTTGCTCCTTTCATTTGATGCTTAACTCCCAACATTTTTTACTAGATTTGACTAATGTTAATTTTGGAATGATGATCTAGGTCAAAACATAGATTATTGTGGCATGATTGGTGTGATGAATCAAATAAAGTGTGAATGAAATGAATTATGTTGGTATGTGTTGGAGCCTCATTAGGAAACCTAGCACTATTCCATGAACCAATTGCAATTCAAGCCTATCACTCGTCCAAAACTCCGACCCAAGGAAGAAGAGAACTACTTGCCCACCTAAAGAACTATATCACAAATTAGTTAGTTTCTAGAATTATGATAAGTTTGTTGTGATGATTGGTATGTAATTAACCTTTTTATTATATGTTAGGGAGTGGAATTGATGTAATTTGTAGAGAATATAAAGAAGAATAACAAGTAGAGAAGAGGAGGCCTATTATCATCATTTGTCCTTCCTCTCTTTTTTTTCTTTAGGAAGTTTGCTTCTTCTCAAAGTAAAATCATCAAACGACTACCTACATCAATTGGTACTCTTGTTGAGAGGATTGGTTGGAATCACCATGGTAGATGGAATTGACAACATACAACAACAAGCTCAAGAGGAGTGGTATGAGCGTCTTGCTAAAAGAGCTCATAACATTGCCGTCGACAAACTTCAACAGATTATTAGCTCCCTTCAGTCCTTGCAATCTATCATGAATGAGTATATTCAATGAACTTTGCAAATTGATACACATTACCACAAACCAAAATAACCATCACAATCTTTTATTAGTTCATGTTAAACCCTTGAAATGCGAACTTACTAATTTTGATGGGACCAATGCTTCAAACTGGATCTTCTAAGCAAAGAGAAACTTCAACTTCTATGTACCAGATGAAGAGCAAAAAGATTTGGCTAGCTTTTATATGACAAGATAGGCTTTATGTAGGTTTTAAAGGATGCATTGTAATTGATAGCTATGTTCATGGAAGGCTTTAACTCAAGTGACTGAGACTATATTTGAGGTCTCTGTGCGTGCTAATCCCTAGGGCACTCTTTTCAAATTGACTCAAATGGGCATAATAGAAGAATACTTTGCAATAAAATTAATGGGTTATCTCCATTGGCTATCCTTTCTTCGTTCATTTTAGGGCTCAAACTGGTTGAGCTTGCTCCCTACTGACCATCTAATGTCAACACTGTTGTTAATCTCAACAAATACATTGAAGCTAAATTTAACTCCTCTACATTAGCAAGACCACCCTTAGCCAACAACTAACCCTCCAACCCAAACAATAAATAAACCTCCAGATTGACCTCATCTATTATCATTACTCCCTATACTTGCTTCACAAATTCTGAACTCTTTTGTACTTACTTATTGCCTTTCTCCAACCTAACAATAACTATGGTGAGCACAAGGGTTGTGTTTATGTTGTGATGAGTGCTATCATCTTGGTCATTGATTTCAAAACTGCTCAACTCTCTTATTAATGGAAGAAGTGAATCACAAGAGGAAACCTTAGACCCCACGCCCAATCCACATTGATTGGTTGTAGGGGATTAGGATTCACAAGCTTTAAAGATTTCACTCCATGATTTGGAAGGCGTTATAGGTCCCCAAAACTCTAAGGTTAATTGCTCAAGTGAATCATCATTTATTTTCTGTTTTAGTGGATTCAAGTGGCAACCATAACTACATCCACCATGAGGTAGTTCAGTTTTTAAGGGTTTCGATTGATCAATTGCTTCAATTCTCTGTTGTAGTTAGGAATGGTGCAAAAACTTTGAAGTGAAGGGAGGTCTATGAGGGGTAGAATTGGATAAATAAGGAACTAAGTTTATTGTTGATTTTCATATTCTCCAATTCTTGGAGTTAATGATATACTAAGGGTACATTTGTGAGCTGATTTGGCTTGGGTCACCACATACCAACATAACATGATGTTGGAATTCAAATGTACAAACAAGTCATTATCTTGCAAGTATCTAATCGATTAACCATGCGTAAGCTCATTTTCTTAAGCCAATTATGCCTAATGTTTACTAGTACCACGCTAGCCCAGTTGTTTAGAATTGAAGCCCAATCATCACCATATAACCTACAACCTCAGTTGCAACTCACACCATAATTTAGCACCTAATATAACCATAATCCTTAACTAGCACAAGTTAGTTTTTGAAGCCTCACAACACCTACCACCCTACCATTCACTCAATCACCACATTAACCTCATTCCCACAACCCAACCAATTAATATTCAACCCTAGATGAGATTTAGAAGCAGATTAAAGAGATGCTTGAGCTATAGATTATCAAACCCTCTATGAGTCTGTTCTCTTCTTTGGTTCTATTGGTTCAAAAGAAAGATGGTACTTGGCTTTTGCGTAGACTATCACACTTTGAATGCTATCACTATTAAAGATTGTTTTCCCATCCCAACAATGGACAAACTACTAAATGAGCCACATGAGGTGACATTTCGAAGATGGCTTTTCGCATACATGAGGGGCATTTTAAGTTCTTGGTAATGCCATTTGGACTTTCAAATGCACCATTTACATTTCAAGCTACCACGAACTCGATCTTCTGACCATACCTTAAGTGATTAATAATTGTGTTTTTTAATGATATATTAGTGTACAATAAGACTTGGGAGGACGATTTACAGCATCTACGCACCACTCTACAGATTGCCCACCAATATTTTGCTAAGTTGTCTGAGTGCATTATTGGACAAACTCAATTGGAATATTTGGGGCCCATTGTTTCTAGTGCTAGTGTGAGCATTGATCTAGCTGAGATTTAGGCTAGTTTGGATTGGCCTCAACTAAATTCCTTGAGCTCTCTTTTTGGTTTTTTTGGGTTTATGGGCTATTACTACAGGTTCATCTATAATTAAGCAATCATAGTTAGTCCTCTCATATAATACTCACGTAGCTAGGTTCTAGTGGACTGATTTAGCTGGTAATGCCTTCAAGACATTTAAATTTGCCTTGTGTACTTATGCTCGCATTACCAAACTTTAGTGAACTATAACTATTGAAATGGATGTGTCTTTCTTTTTGGTGCCATTGCATCTCAAAATAAAACATCCAATGGATACTTTAGTAAGAAATTGCCTTCTCAAATGCAGGTGGCGTCAACTTATTGTAGAGAGATTTATACTATTACATCAATAGTAAAACGTTCGTGTTATTACTTGCTAGGATGACCATTCACCATTTTAAGTAATCACCAAAGTCTTAACCAACTCAATTCTCAAGGCATTAATTGTTTTCAAATTTTGGTGTTGTTCTTAAGTATTATTGTTTCGAGAATTATGCAAATGTGTAAGAGAGAAAGAGAGATAAAATTTTAAAAGTGTAATAATTGAAAATGTATTTTTATAATTTATAATTTGAAAACAAATGTAGCCAAGTAATTTAGACTCCAAAACAAAAATATTGACCCATGAAACTTATGGGATTTAAGTTTTCAATTGTCTACAAGCCTAGGTTGAGCAACAAAGGGGTTGACGCTTTATTTATATTATTAGATGCTACTCAAAGAGAACTTCATGCTATCTCCATAGTTGATTATGATTTATTAACTGAAATTTGATCCTCTCTTGACAAGGATTCACATGAAAAATCTATCATGTAGCAGCTTTTTGGAGGTGGTAATTAATTCACAACAGGATTACACTATGTTCGAGGCTAATTGTGAAGGGGGAAGCAATGTTCAAGACAGGGGCCCAACCTTTACCCATGAATTGGACTGCAATTCAAGCCCATCACTCATCTAGAACTTTGGCCGAAAGAAGAAAAGCACTACTTGCCTACCTAAAGAACTATATCACAAATATTAGTTAGCTTTTAGAATTATGAAAAGTTTGTTGTAATGATTAGCACGTGATTAACCTTTCTGTTGTGGTTAGGGAGTGAAATTCATGTAATTTGTGGGGAATCTAAAAAGGAATAACAAATAGAGATGAGGAAGCCTATTGTCATCATTTTTCCTTCCTCTGTTTTTCTTTGGGTTCTCTATTCCTTCCTAAAGCTGAATTATCAAATGGCTATCTATACCAGCATACATGGATGGAATAAAACACAAATAGAATGAATTTAAAAATAGAATGAAATTAAGAAATGAATGATATCATTTACTATATCGCTTACTTGGTATACACAAAAATGGTATTAGAAATGAAAATTGAATGAGATTGCCATTATATTATTTTATTATATTAATGAATGATAATTAAAAACAAATACAATAAATTAAAGACATAATTTTTAAATAAAAAATTATTTCAAAATATTAAATTAATTATTATATTTTTTATATGATTATATATATATATTTCTATATATAATAAATATACAATATTTACACAACATCATATACAATATTTATACTGCATATAAAAATTATATATTTATATATATTTGAGCAAACGTGTATAATTGATATTTAATTTTTTTATTGTAAAATTAATATTTATATAATTTTTATTTTTAACTTTATATTGATATTCATTATACAAAAAATAAATATTCAATTGATATTATTATATTAGCTACATATACAAGTAATATACTAAATGTTTATGAAGTACATATATCTTCATTATTTTATGTTTATTTATTTATTACACCAACATATGACATATTTGAAAATATTTATATTATTGCTAAAAATTAATTTAGTACTTTTATAGGATATATTAGATTGTGTTAAGTTATATATTATTGTTTTTGGGGTATTTATGTGTGTGGATTGTGGATGCATAAATATGAACGAATATTTTATATATTTAGCATATATTTCAGTTATATTACAAATAAAATAAGATCATATATATTGGTAATACATATGTATATATTTAATTTTAGTTCTACTTGTGTAATATATATTTATATTTTCATGTATGACATTTTTAATATTTAATTTATTTATTGGTAATACATAATATATGTTAATACATATCTTATAAATCTTAATTTTAATAAAATTATTTTAATAGTGTAAAATATAAGTCATTTTCAATAGTATGAAAATGAGTTAAACCACGGGTGAGGAAGAATGGATATTCCTTGTTATTGGGAATATTGTTCCTATGGAATGATTATTCTCCAATAACAAATCATAACAACCGCAAGAATAGGAATGAGTTTAGGAATCACCATTCCATTCTTACCTCTTTTCTCCATATCAATCATATCATTAGTGCCATTCAAGGTTTTGGTATCATGTGATGTTTGTGGTACTTTAAGAACCTATGTTTATAGAGTTAAGGAGCATGAAAAGTTATTATTGTCTGAAACTCCTCTTAAACTGTTGGATAGTTATTGAATTGGAACTCTAGGTGTAAACTAAACAGATCTTCTTTTATTTATTATGAAAACTTATATGTTTTGTTATCCAGTCAGTATGATACATCTGGCATTTTTGTCCCAAGCTCTTATGAATTATGACAAGTGAATCAAAGTTTTAAGGTCTTTCTTTCCTGCTTTTGGAGGACTACTATTTGGATATGACATTGGAGCTACATCTTCTACGACTGTTTCCATACAGGTCCAGCTTGCACGTATATATTTTTATGTCCTGTAATTCAACCCTTCTTCATTGAATTGACTGTGACTTTATTTCTTTTGTAGTATAATTTTATGCTTATGAATAAATAAAATACGGTTCCTTATTGCAATCTAAGTTGTAAGCTGCTAGTCACTGTTGTGAAATGTGGGGCGAGGATAATGTGTGATAGTTGAATATGATTTAGCTATACTTACTATCTAAGAATGGGGGACTCCCATGGGTCTTTTAATTCATTCCCTAAAATACCCTTTATTTTTTTTCTCTTAATGCCATTTGAAGAATTTAACAAAAAGTTTGTTTTGTAAGTGTTAGCCATCTTTTCCCATGTTTATATATATTTATATATTAAGGTTAAAACCAAATTTTGGTCGCACACTATTAAGTTATTGTAATACTCTTTTATAAATATTTTATAAAATTTTCTTTCTTTTTCATTATATTTTAATATAATTCTATAATCTTTTCTTGAAATTTACTATGTGTTTCACTCTTTATATATTTTTTTGTTAAAATTTTTCATATACTTTTAACTTTAAAACGAATTTACTTAGTATTATAATTGTTACAATGAATAAAAAGTTATAAAATTTTTTGCACACCCATTGGATTTGTCATTGTTACTAGTTTAACATTATTGAATTCTGTCACATGGTTGTATAACGCTTAATATTTTTACTTAGTGGTATCTAAAAGAAAGTCAAGTAGATTTTTATGACAACGGAAAATGCTTCTTTGAAATAATTACTCAACTATTGTTGTGTAAAATAACTTAATTCTGAATCTGGATGTCTAATTGATCCCGATGTTATTCTTCTGCAGTCGGCCTCACCAAGCTGGATTTCATGGTATAACTCGTCTTCAGTGGAAGTTGGTCTTATTGTAAGCAACTTATTTTTTCCCAGTTTCTACGACTCTATCTTAACATTTTCAGATCTGGTGCTTCTATTTGAGCCACTTCACTTATTTTCCATTTTTTGTCTCCTAAAATGGCGGACCAGTGGCTCATTACATGGTGCATTAATAGGTTCAATTTTGGCATTTAATGTTTTTGACTTTCAGGGTAAATAAATTTTTTATGGCTGACCTGGTTGAATAACTCTACTATTGTTTCGGTGTCCATATTTAGTTACTGCTTGGTACTGCTAGAAGAAGAAGGGAATTGATTCTTTCATCGTTGTCGTACCTTATTGGAGCTCTGCTAACAGCTTTGGCACCAAATTTTCTTTTCATGATGTTAGGACGTTTCATTTATGGCATAGGGATTGGTTTGGGAAGATATTTTTATGAAATTTCCAATAGGCATATTCATATAGTCGGTTTCATTTAAATCTTGTTTTCCTAAGATTTATCTGTTCATTAATATGTATGTCTGTGTGGGTGCAAGCTGTATTTTGTCAACAGTAATAACCTAGGCTTTTCATAGGCCATGCATGCTGCTCCCATGTACATGGTGGAAACTGCTCCAAGTCAAATACGAGGGCTGCTAATTTCTCTCAAAGAATTCTTTATAGTTCCCGGGATGTTAGTAAGTAGTTCTTGCCTTAAAAGAACAATCCTGACTTGCTTGAGCCATATTTATTCCATTTAATAAGTTTAGACACCACAAAATAAAACCTTACTTCAGTCGCTCATCATCAAAGACTGCTTGGTGGTTGTATATATTAAGCACACATGTGTTATGGCAGGTTGGCTATATAGCTGGTAGCCTTTTGGTGGACGCCATTGATGGTTGGCGGTACATGTATGGAGTTTTCCTCTGTCCCTCGTAATGGGAATTGGGATGTGGTGGCTTCCTGCATCCGCCAGATGGATTCTTTTAAGAGCTATACAGGGTAAAGGGGAACTGCTGGCTTTGAGAGAAACTGTCATAACATGCTTGTGTCAGCTGAGAGGTGAAGCTATTGGCGATTCTGCTCCTCAGAAGTATGTCTGAGCTCTCTTATCTGTGTGAAGAGGAAGAAGCTTCATTAGCAGAGATGGTCCAAGGTAAATGCTTGAAAGTACTTATAATTGGTGCTGGTCTTGTTCTATTTCAACAGGTATCTTTCGTTGTTGTCAGCCTTTTTTTGAACATGACATTTCAAGCAAAAGCTTACAGCACTTATTTCATCATCGTAGATAACAGGGCAACCAAGTGTGCTGTACCATGCTGCAACAAGTTTTCAGGTATATCTTCTGCATCATTTGTGAAGGTTAAATGTACGTGGTTGGGTTTTGGCAACATTTTATGTGTTTCCTCCTTTTCAGTTTCTCCAATCCTAAAGTTATAACTATGATGGAGTGCAGGATTTTCTGCGGCATCAAATGCAACAAAGGTCATGATTTTACGTGGACTCTTGAAGGTCAGATTCTCCAATAGTGCTAGGACTGCAGTTCATTCGATAAAAGTTGGGCAGGTCTGGATCAGTAATTGTGTCCGCAATTAGAGGCATTTATTTTCACCTTGGAAGAAAGTAAGATGTCCGTGGTGGACCTAGCAGTTAGAGGGACGGATTTGCACGGTCGACGTTCCTAGATGGAGCCACGTAATTTTTCTAACCTTATTAAGTTGGGAAATTAACAATGTTAAGATCTAGTTTCATGGCAGGATTGTTAGGGCCCGCAACTCTCTTCTTCATTTTCTGAGGCATAGCTGTTTCTTTCGCTCATATTTATTTTCTTCGTCATGCCAGAGACGACAGGGCTCGCCGAGGCGAAACTCCTCTGGAGTAGTCTGTTTTGTTTGTGCTACTGCAAAAGTGTATCTGGGTCCAAGGTTGTCTATCGTCGGAACTAAAACTATTCACAGGGGTGGGTGCTACTTGTAATCAGAGTCAAGCATGCAATCAAACAATTAGCTTAGATACTTTTAATCGAACTTGAAATAATGCTTGAATTTATTTCTACAAGGCAACAGCATTTATCTCATATTCCACTAATTTCACTTCTACCATGATTTGCTATTTGTCAACTTATCCTGCCGTGTTTGCAGTTCAAAATTGTGCGTCCAAGAATATAAACAAGACAACAATAGTCCTGGGTAGTTGATACAGAGCCCGTGGTCACGAGCCAAGGATACCAACTAGTAGCAGCGAGCCAAAACAAGACTGAAGGTGGCGTATTATCAATACAAATAAAATATGGTAAAATAACAACAACAAATCCATAAATAATTTCACACTTCAACTTCTACTTCCTATATAAGCCAGAACTTTGAAATGTAGTGCAATAGTCAGAGATAACTGGAGAATTCTTGATGAGCTCCCATATCCTGACAGAATTTTTCAACCAATCCCGTTCAGAAACAGTCCTTGAAAAAGAGGGCGTACTCATAGATAAAACCTGCCAAGTAATAAACAGTCATCTGCTCTGATGGCGTGGAATTACAAATCTTCAAGGTGACACTAGTATTTAAATTATTAGAACTCAAAAGGTGGCGGCAATGAACGTGACAGCTAGTGTTTCTTTGCATGAGCACATGGTAGCGTGTGCACAAAACACACACACACACCCGAGAGAGAGAGAGAGAGAACCTGGTCTCTTAGCTTCCAGAGCACAGAAACACAGCTTTCATACTGAGGCCTGGAGGAGGCGTCTTTACCCTTTGATGGAACAAGAAACAGTTTCAGCCCGATATCTGAATCTTTGTCAGTTTCAGGAAACACAATGGAAGAGTGAGCATCTTGGCCTTGCGATCTTATGAATGACGAAGAGCAAAAATATTGTGCTAGTCCCTTCTTCATTTGTTCAAAATTGCATGGTGTAATGTCTTGGCCATGCAGCCTACAAAAAATAAATTCTTGCTTGGAACATGCTTTGTAGCCCGTAACTCTTCAAAAATGCACAAAAAATACAATTCCTAAAAGCAGAATACTTCAAAAGCAAATCTTCCTCTATCTTTTATGTGTGTGTGCGTGTATGACATTATTCAAAATCAAACCATTTCATTCACACACTCACACACTAGTGAAATAGAGCATCAATTTCCATCTAATAAGAAACTAGTACACGTGCCTTCTACCAACTATTAATATTTTTTTCGTGCATTTGGAACATAAATTGCAACATGAAGTTGAATTTGTCAAAGTCACCTTGCATGCACAAAAATTGGAGTAGCAAAGTATTCCTCTCCGCTCTCCAAAAGTTTATTAATGTTTTCTTTGTCAGAGCCCATAGTGGAGCTCTGCAGATGAGAAAAAGTTACTGACGACGGGTCAGGTATGCCATGTTTTAATAAATCCACCTGCTTGAGTGGCAATGACATCACAACATTATATTAGTGCAAAAGTAACATCAGAGAAAAGAATTTGACAAATTCCTAGTACAGCTAAATAACCAAAAAATAAAAGCATTCAGAGTTTCAATGATAAATTGTGTCTCTCACAAAATGACTAAATATTTGCCCTATATGGCAAGTTCTCAAGGCATAAGAGAATACTGTCATATAAGCTCAAAACATAGATCCCCTAAAGTTGGTCTACAAACAGTTCAAATGTTCGAATGGCATATAGGAACTAAACATTCTAACTGGTCATGAAATAGACAAAGAGAGCCTGGTGTTATGAATTCACAAAAGTGAAGTCAAACAAAGTGCTTTACGGTCTTAACAGCTCAAAGTATGAAATAGTTTTAAATGATTATAATGAGAGGCGAAAAACTCTAATGACTGACAATCCGATAGTATTTTATGTAAGAACCTGTAGCACATAGAAGGGGAAGAAGTGACTACCGTCAACATCAAACGCCACATGCTAGCATCATGAATTCCCTCGGATACCACAATGATTATGTGACAAATGGATACTAGCAGAACGCCAAGCTAGAATTATTCCTTGCACCACAGATCGAAAATGTTCAGAACCACATGAGCTAACACATGCATATAATTCTAAGAGGACAAAGGTACAAGCACAAATGAAAATAAAGTCCCAGGGCTGCAATTTGCCGAAGCAGTTACCTGGATACTCATCATCTCATGAGCTACCTCTGCTGATAAGGATTCACCACTTATTACTGGGACAGTAGAGGAACCATCAGGCCTAATCATCTCTGCTAAAACTGAAGGGCTAAATACAGGCTGCATATCATAAATAGCATAGCACATTTTGAACTATTACTTGATAAAAAAAATAAGACACGAAGAACTCAATGATCAAACAAAATGCACAACCTGCGTATCTAGAAGTATGATTCTTTCAGAAGAAATTCTGGGCTCAATTCCTTGGGTAAAATGCCTAGCCAGTGCCCTCGTTTCCTCTGATTCGACACCAAAAGGAGGCAGCATTCCTGCCAAAATAACAAATTCAGCCATCTCTTTCTTGTACAATCCTACTCACATTCTAGGCCTTACCAAGTTATATAATTCCTAAAACAACAGCAAAGAAAAGTCTCCATTTCAAAATTCTCAGCCAATCTTCATCGTTTCTGACAATTCAGGAAAGATTATATGCACATATATGAACATATAACCCCCTTCTAATCAATGAACAAGCACCAAGTTCCAATATTGGACCATAACTAAAAAAATTGACTCACAAACAAAACTCACGCAGCAATGCATACCGGGTGAAGAAGAATCAAAGCCATAAATTTCATTCAAAATTGTTGATTTTCCCACCCCTGGTGGACCAATTACACCCACCACGGTAAACTCGGTGTTATCCGTCAAAAACTGCACAACATTACAAACCCAAAACAATTAGATGGAAAAAGATTCGGTCGAAATAAAGAAAACCCATCTCACTTGTACATTTTGAAAGAAAGAGTACTAACAGGTAAAAATCGATCGATCTGAAAATCCCACGAGTCTGAGAGGAGGTTGAGAGAACCAACGGATGGAAGGCGTGAGCGGAGCGCCGAGGAGTCGTCGTCCCCCGAGCCGCTGCGATTGAATTTGCTGGAGGAGACGAGTCCAGGCTTTGCCAACAAGATTTTGGGAGCTAGGCTCGTGTTTGAGGAGGCGCCGCCACCGGTGCTGGCCATTAATCGGATAGGATGGTCAACTGTTGTATAAAGTATTACAGTAGTATTATATCATTCAATCAGAGCACCAGTATTGCGCTCCTAGTACTCCATCACTTGTTCACAAACTATAAAGAGCAACTCCACAACCTTTTGGTTATGTGACCACTGTCATCGAATGCAGAAAAAGAGAACTACGGTAATTTACGACAATTCGCAAAAAAGAATAATTCCCAATAATTTCCGAGAACGAAAAACGAACCCTCGCCGAAATCGTTGGGGGCCGCAAGAAGCAACTAGGCGGAGGATGAGGAGAAGTGAAAATGGTCTCCGGCGCCTGAACTGGGCCCAACTAATAAAAAATGAAGGCTGCTCCAATCTCCAGCCGTTTGTTTTGAGTTTTGGGGTTGGATCGCCACCAAATCGGCCCAAACAATATGGGCCAGTCCCACAAAGTCGACAAAAATCCGTTCCGAATTTGACTTCACCACCACAAACGAAATGATCAGTCGGTTTGTAGGTTGAAGCTTGCTGCCCGCCCTCCCTGTCGAAGGATGGAATCCCTGAAATCCTCGTTTCTCCACTCCACCCCGTTAAATCCACCTTCAAAAACCCGTAAACTTGACAAAGCAGCACCTCCCACAGTTCTCTGCTGCCTCAAGCCTGACCCGTGGACACTTAGCTCCGGCAGTCCCAAGGGTCTCAATAAACCAAAGCCCAAATCCAAAAATCCCAAGAATCCACTGTCAGACGACAACGCCCGCCGCATAATCAAAGCCAAAGCCCGATACTTGAGCGTTTTGCGACGAAACCAAGGCTCGCGCGCGCAGACTCCCAAATGGATCAAACGCTCCCCCGAGCAGATGGTACAATACTTGGAGGACGATAGAAACGGACATTTGTACGGACGCCACGTGGTGGCGGCGATCAAAAGGGTGAGGAGCCTTTCCGGGATGCGCGAAGGGGACTACGATATGAGGGAAGTGATGAGCTCGTTTGTCGCCAAGCTTAGTTTTAGAGAGATGTGTGTGGTGTTGAAGGAGCAGAGAAGTTGGCGCCAAGTCAGAGACTTCTTTGCTTGGATGAAGTTGCAGGTGGTTTCGTTTCCTTTGTTGTCTGCTGGCCGTGCTTATATGAATCGGTGTTATTTTGGATGCAAGTTTAGAAAGAATTTCAAATTGACCGCCTGAAGCTTCTTTTTTTGTTAATACCTAACATGACGTTTTAAATTACGTGCTGCTGAATATCAGTACGAGATTCCATATTCTGCTCACTTGGCTCGCGTGATAGTCCTTGATATAGTTCGTGGTTATCTTGACGTGTTTTGATTCGTTTATGGGTGAGGTTGAATGAAATTCTCATTAGAGTCTTTGCTTCTTCATCTTATTATATTTTTATACTTTTGTTCTTGTTCTTTGAGATTGGCTTATGGGCATTATATGGGGTAAATTCTATTCTTTTACTTTTCCTGAATCAGTCAGTTGCCAAGAAAGGGAATAAACATAATTTGCATGTCAAAAAGATTTTTAAAATTTTTAATTTTTTTTATTTGCACTCTTTTGCTTTGTTTATGTTTGCTAGAACTACTTCTTGCTATACTTTCAAATAGCAAACTGCTGCTCCTTTTCCAATATCTTTTGGGCCATCATTTTACATGACATGATGTTCTGTATATGTTATAGCTATTAATTTTTTGTAATGTAGATTTGTGCCATAACAGTTATGCTACCGCCCAAGTGTTATAATCTACACAATTGTTCTCCGTGCATATGGCCAAGCTGGAAAAATTAAGCTAGCTGAAGAGACCTTTTTGGAGATGCTTGAAGCAGGGTGTGAACCTGATGAGGTTGCTTGTGGGACTATGTTGTGTTCGTATGCCAGATGGGGCCGCCACAAGGCTATGCTTTCATTTTATTCTGCTGTGCAGGAGAGAGGGATAATACCTTCAACTGCTGTTTTCAATTTCATGCTATCCTCTTTGCAAAAGAAATCACTTCATAATGATGTTATATATGTCTGGAGAAAGATGCTTGATAAAGGGGTAGCCCCAAACCATTTTACATATACAGTTGTAATTAGCTCACTTGTGAAAAGAAACATGCCTGAGGAAGCTTTGAAGACATTTAACGAGATGAAGAATCTCAGTTTTATGCCTGAAGAGTCAACTTATAGCCTTCTGATTAGTGTGAGTTCTAAACGTGGTGACAAAAATGAAGCCCTGAATCTTTATGAAGATATGAGATCCCTTGGAATAGTGCCTAGTAATTTTACTTGTGCTTCACTCCTGGCATTGTACTCTAAAACCGCAGATTATTCTAAAGCCTGCTCACTTTTCGCTGAAATGGAGAGTTATGGTGTTATTGCAGATGAAGTTATATATGGCTTAATGATTCGTATATATGGAAAATTGGGTCTTTATGAGGATGCAAAGAAGACTTTCTCAGAAATTGAGAGATCAAGGCAACTTACTGATGAAAAGACATATATAACAATGGCACAAGTCCATCTCAATTCTGGGCATTTCGAGAAAGCCTTGGATGTAATGATGCAGATGAAAAGTAATAACATTTCATACTCAAGATTTTCATACATTGTATTATTGCAATGCTACATAATGAAGAGGGATCTTGCATTGGCAGAAAGTGCGTATCAGGCTCTATCTAAGACTGGACTTCCTGATGCCACATCTTGTAAAGACATGCTTAATTTATATCTGAGGCTTGGGCTGTCTGAAAAAGCAAAAACTTTTGTTGCCCATATCAGGACAGATAAAATAGAGTTTGATGAGGAGCTTTTCATGTCAGTTATGAAGGTTTATTGCAAGGGAGGTATGGTAAGAGATGTGGAACAGCTGATAGAGGAGTTGAGTGCTAGGGAAACATTTGACAGTTTTTCCTCTTTTCAGATATTTCTTTTGGCTATGAATGGACAATACAACACATTAGTGGAATATGAAAATTTGCTTCATTCCTTGGGTCAAACTGGAGAGCTTGCAGCTGAGCTCATTCTGACACTGTGTTTGGCAACACGAAATGAAATGAAGATGAATGAAAAACTTGTGTTGTTGCTTAGAACCAAAATTGGAAAATCAGTAGGCAACCGAGTGATTAGAAAATTTGCCAAGGAAGGTAAGTTTTTTTGGTAATCCATGGCTCAAGCATACACAATATGTTTCACACTTCAAGAATTGTTCATTAGTTTAGCACAATGTTTGTCTGAAGCGCTGATGTGCATACCTATTGCAGGTGACCTGTTAACTGCTGAATACCTTTATGAGCTAATGATAAAACTTGGTTGCCAATTAGAAGGTGCTGCTGGGGCATCTATGATTAGCCTATATGCAAAACTAAAGAAGCTTGAACAAGCTCAGGAAGTCTTTGAAGCAGTGACAGGTTGTGCAACAGATGGAAGTGTTATATATAGTTCGATGATTGATGCCTATATAACATGTGGTAGAGAAGAGGACGCATACATGTTTTATAAAGAACAGACATTGAAAGGACACAATTTGGGTCCTGTTTGTATCAGCATACTCGTGAAAGCTTTGACAAGCTCTGGTAAGATTTGTCAACTTTTCGGTTTTTGGATATTTTTGGGAGCTTTTGGCTTATTGAGGATTGCTTGATCGTATTCATCACTGTCTGTCCCTGTCTCTGCACTCTTGATAAGCTTCCTTTCTCATCATTCTACTTTTCAGTCAACTTAAGTTTTTTGTGAATCTAGGATGGTAGTAGTGCTTATTGTTGGATCAAGAGACTACCACTGTAAGAGTAGACATGATTGTTGGTAGTAGGGCAAGTCAAAGTTTTGAATTTTACATCCTAAACCCCACATTATGGCTATTCCTTGGGCTCTCTTTGGGCCTCTAGCATGACAGCAGTTCTTGATTTTACCATATCTGGTTGATGCAGAAGTACTGGTGAACAAAAGGCCTTGAGCATGGGGATGTTTTTTTGACTTACTTTAGGTTAGGTGTTCAGGTTGGAAGGTCACGAATGAATTTGCGGCTAAAATGCATTATTTGCCTCATTATAGAACATGTTATTTTATAATCTTGGACACTACTCCATTATTATACTCAAGTCAATCTTAATTGGGTTTCCTTGGAATTCACATTGGACAAAAGAGTTTTCCTATGGAAGTGATAGCATTCCCTGGGTCATGTGGAATTAAATTTGGATGTTTAGACAATGAAGTTTTGAGGTCTTTCTGAGTGTCTTATTACTTGGTAGGTTTAACAACCCTTTGAAACTTATATTGATGGATCTAGACTTGGTCCAAGTGAAGAAGCGGTTTTAGCATGGAATAAAATGATAATTTTTCTTCTTGAAGACATTATTGCTACAATTTTCAGGTAAATGTAGTGAGGTGAAGGAAGTCATTCATAACAGTTTCTATGAGAATTTGGAGCTTGATACAGTGGCATACAACACTTTCATAAAGGCGATGTTGGAAGCAGGTTGACTACTCTCTATATATCTCTCTCTCTTTAAGTCTTGAAATTTTTCCCCATATCATCTAGGGAATAAACGGACATTTTGATGGGCCAGGCAAACTTCGTTCTGCTGTCAGCATATACGAGCGCATGATTTCCTTAAACATTTTTCCATCAATTCAAACATATAACACCATGATCAGGTCAGTCGGGGATTTTTGACTGTTAGAGGGATGTGTTGTAAATTCAACTAATTATGAAAAGAGATTTTGATCCGTCAATTTACAGTGTGTATGGACGAGGCAGAAACCTGGATAAAGCGGTGGAGGTGTTTAACAAGGCTCTAAGCATGGGTGTACCGTTGGATGAGAAGATCTACTCTAATATGATTTGCACCTATGGAAAAGCTGGTGCAACCTCAACTCTCTCAATTGTGATTCATTTAACCCTGAGGGTCGTTGGGACCTTATAGTGCTTAATGACCACACTTTGTGAAGTATGGTGACAGAGTATTTGTTGGCAAGCAGCTATTCTTTTTAGTTTTTAGTGCATATGTGGAAAATAGCAAGTTAAAAACTCACTACCCTACCAAATCAAGAAACAAACCCAAAAAAAGAGCCAATAAACTCTGGTTGAGTAAATTACCTGCATGGATTGCAGTTCAATTTTTATGCTTTGCTATGCTTAATTATTACTCCACTTGACTTTGCAGGCAAAGTTCATGAAGCATCTGCTCTATTCACTAAGATGCAGGAGGAAGGAATAAAACCCGGACTGGTAAGTTAATGGTGTCTACAACATGAATATACCCTCTCAAAGCTGGACATACTTTCTTGAGATCGTACATTTGATGGCCAATGGCATGAAGTCTCCAAGTTCATACTCCATTCGGCTTTAATGAAATTCCAAAATGAGGGGCATGCTTTGTTGAACAACTCTAACTATAACGTACAGAAATCAAATATAAGAAAGATTAATTGTAAAATTAGAAATAAGCTGAAGAATAAATCATAGAAGTATGAGCCCAAGTAGTATAATGCTAAATATTCATGTCACCAGCTATTTGATCATTAAGCTGCCTTGGTGTTACAACATGCAGGTGAGCTACAACATTATGATGAATGTCTTTGCTGCTGATGGGCTTTACCACGAAGCAGAAAAACTTCTGCTAAGCATGCAGAGAAATGGTTGCTCACCTGATTCTGTTACATACCTTGCCATGATTCAAGGCTATAGTGAGAGATTGAAACATTCTGAAGCAGAAAATGTCATAATGCTAATGCAGAAGGAAGGGATCTCTGTGTCTTGTGCTCATTTTAACCTCTTGCTCTTAGCGTGTACCAGAGCAGGGTTAATGGGGGAGGCGGATAGGATATACAAGAAAGTTTTCTCTGCTGGGTTGAATCCTGATCTTGAGTGCAGACGGATAATGCTTAGAGGTTTTATGGATTTTGAGCATGTGGAAGAAGGAATCTACTTCTTCGAAAGAGAGTGCTGCTCCATCAATCCGGACAGGTTTATTCTGAGTGCCGCAGTTCACCTTTACAGGTCAGCCGGCAATGAATTGCAGGCCGAAGAGCATTTAAATTCTATGAACAATTTGGGCGTCTCATTCTTGAATAATCTTAAGGTCGGATCAAAGACAAAATCGCATGATATATTGGCACCGATCGCATCTTAGAATGATAAGGGCACTGAGAGAATGTATGCGAGAATCCATGCAAATTAATACGGAATGAGCATTGGGTATCTATTCTGGTTTTTGGATTAGATATGGTGCATTAGCGTCATCCTCATGGATAAGAACTAGTGCAACAGAGGACCGTTTTTCCCCTCAGCCTGTCTCCAGTGCAACGTGGGCACCGATTAACAGGAGGAATTTTTATTTTTTGAGATAGGATCTTTGATTGATACCCTTAAGCGTTCAGTTTAAATTTTTTCTTTTGGATTATGTGTTCGAAACTTTGTTTGCACAATTTTGTGGAGTAAGAGGCATTGTATTTGTACCATCCTAGAATATAAAGTTTTAGCTCATATTAATATCATTATAATCATTATTATTATTATTATTATAATTCTAAGGGAGCATTCAGCTTCAGAAGGCAAGACTGACGACCATCGTCAAAATATGTTACCATTCTAAATCCATCTAAGCTAACCAGGATGATTAAATAAAATGTCATTATTTCACAGTAAATTACTAATAATTATTGTCGGCATGAATTCTATAAGCTAAATTGGCCAAAACTCCCTACCCCTTGTAGGGAAAACCTCTCAAAGAAAAAACCTGGCCATTAAAGGATCAGTTAGAGATTGCCTATTCTCTCATTTAAATTAATCATGCAAAGATTACAAAAGAAAAGGTTTGACATCACGAGATTTCAATGAGCATGTTCAACCTTCAGTTGCAGCAAGTTTCCTTCTTTGTTGATGCTCTGCAACTTTATAATCTACCACTTGGCGGAATAGATTTGGATCCAACACACAGTTCTCACTACCATATACCGCTGCCTGAACACTAGCCATAAGCTTTGCTATCTCTCTTCCAGAAAATCCTTCCGCCTTTGCTGCAGCTTCCTTAATAATATCATCATTCAAACCCCAGATCTCTATCCTCTTCTGCTGTTTCTGAAACAGATGTGAAAACAATCCTGGTTTTCTTGCGCCAGCTTGCGCAATATACTTGTCTAGATAGAGTCTCAGCAGCTTGAAGCGTTCATCTTCACCCGGAAGAGGAAACTCAAGAACTTCATCAATTCGATCTGCCACAGCCAAATCAAGGTCACCAGGTCGGTTTGTAGCAAGAGCAAGTACTATATCCTTGGACTGGTCACCCGTTCGAAACAGAAGTGCATTGAGTGCACTCCTTTGAGCTTCGCTCATATACGTTTTATTCCGCCTGTAGTACAGCACAAAAAAATTTAACTTCATAATAATAAACAAGTTCATGCACAGAAAGCTCTGGGCAATTTTGGAAATCAAAGCCTACTAGACTAGATTTGAAGATTCATCCAGCTGATGACAGTCAACTGATATGATTGAGCAAATCAAACTCGGACAGAAATCATTTATTTTATTGGGTGAGCACAAGGACCGACAGATAGAGTAAACATTAAATGAGTTACAGCCAGAGAAGTGCTCAACAAAAAAATTGCTAGTTTAATACAAAAACTGCTGCATCAAATTATGCTGTTATTTTTAGTACAAATGCGGGTAACTTGAAATAAGTACATAGAATAACAGATAAGTTTTTTTCCCGTTTACAAAGGGACATTTTACTTACTCGCACAAGAATGCATCTGCTTCATCAATGAAAAGCAACAGGCCCTTGTTGGACTTCTTAGCCCAATCAAACAATTGGTGTATCTTCGTAACAGCCTGAGAACCCAGTGGTGCAACATCTCCTCCAGTCATTAATGCATAGTCAAGGCCCTATAAGCAAAGGAAACGAAGAAATAAATATCAATCTTGCACATGATCAAATCCTCAAAAGCATAAAATAGAGCCCCTATAATATCATGACCAATTAGATAATAAAGTGATTCTTTTCAGGTTCCCACAAAAACTAAACTCAGGAGCACAAACCGTGACATTGCTTAGATATTGCTTCTCACACATCTGCATGCACAGACTTTGAATTTCCCATATACTCCCCACTTACTAATGCAGCCAAATAAAGCCAGGAGGTTATGGTAACTTACAGATTTACGGGCAAGCTCCCTAGCAGCCATTGTCTTTCCTGTCCCTGGTGGCCCATAAAAAAGCATGTTCCTAAATGGTGCCTGATGAGCTTTTGTATTTGCCGTTGCATTTGCTAATTGTTCAATCCGTTTCTGAAGAGAAGGGTGTAAAATGACATCACCGAATCCTTTCCCGTTTTGGTAGCCAGAACTCCTATTTACACCATGGGAGACAATGTTCATGGCACGTGCAAACAAACCAGACCATGGGTACTTCCCTCGGGAAGATTCTCTTATCAGAGATGGTTGTCCTAATATTCGGTCCACGTAACTCCAAATTACCCGAGCACCTTCTCTGAAATCAAAAGGGGAAACATGCATTAAGTGCTACAGGTGGTGAGGAATTCAGTAATAGCCACTACTGTCAAAGAATTAAGATAAATCAGAACTGTTGCCACCATATTTACAAATTTTAGAGCAGACACACTTTTAAGGCTCAAGAACAGAAATAAAATAAAATTGGCTTGTGCATTAATGTGAGCGGCTCATATAACCAAGATTGCATAGAAAATGATAAGGAAAAAAAATTGAATGCAATAAAAAACTATAACACCATGCTTATTATGGGCACTCAGAGAAAAGATGAATGTAGGGAGTGTTTAAATCACTAGGAAAGGGGAGCAATAAACTTGAAAAGTCCAAAACTATCAGAGCAATAGGAAATGAAAGTTTAAAAGATAAACTAGGGATAGCTGAAAATGTGGCTGCATCCTACGTCCTTGGCTTCATAATCCAGATTTCTATTCAAAGTTCTGACACTCACCATCACCAGGTATCCTTGCTGCCACCTTATCCTATGGCTATGAAACATTACTTTCCCTTTCTTCTTATAGAACAAAGATTTCACCCATCTAAATTGTTAGCATAGAAGTGAATAAATCTATGGAACACATTCAACTGACAATTATGTGTTGTATCCAACATAACAAATTCAAGAAGAGATGAGATGTGCAAAAATGTTATTTTTATTTTTATAACACATTAATAATAGCCAAAAAGGAAAAAAATAAAAGAGTCTCCACCATGACAGTACCTTGTAGTGTAGACCCCCGCTGCAAGAGCTGTTATGCCTCCTACAGCTACAACCAACTTATTCTGATCAGTTAAAATTGCTCGCAGACCACCTACATTTGATGGAACGGTCAATAGGGAGCTAGAACAAGGGAAAAAATGTTGGTGAAAAGGTTACACTACCCTAAATCTATTAAAATGTTGGCTCAAGCCAGACACAAAAGGTCAAAAAATAATAGAAGTAAAAGTCCATCAAATGTCACAATTCACTATTCTATAGTTTGTTTTGCATAGTCACACAACTAACTACAGGGCTATAATTTTCAGCATATTGGTCATGTATACTTTGAGGAAAAAAAAACTTAATCATCACAATAACAAAACTGAAAAAGCCAATTCTCAATGTCAGCAGAATACTCAAAAGGCTGAAAAACTGAATAATTAATCTAGAATATTTAATAATATAATGAGACGAATAGCCCATGGTGCATGGCAACAAAAACCAATAGCAAACATAAAAGCTTTTCAATCACAACTAACTTTTCTTCTATCATATAGCATGGTTACAGATTAGGCATTTTTTGAAAGATAACTATTCAAGGAAAAAGACCTCCAATGTGATCAAAAGTTGTGTTAATTGCAGCAATCCATTTATCTCGCTCAGCATTTGCACGTTCAACTAGCATTCGCCTATTAACATCCTCAGCAAGCTTGGCTTCATGGGCTCTTCCCTCTGCTTCTGCCAAGGATCTCACCCTGATAGTCTCACGTTCTATCTCGGCCCTCTCTCTTTCAGTTTGACGACGCTGCGCTTGAATTTGCTCTTCAGTTGCTCGTCTAGCAGCCTCTTGCCTCATAGCTGATTCCTCTTGCATTTTAACAAGTTCTTGATTTCTTGCTCTATGATGTTCATTCTCTGCCTGCAAAGATTCAAGATGTTATATGCCATTACAACTGGAACTCCTTTGTTATAGAATATAAACCCCAAAGATCACCTACCTGCATCCTTTTCCTCGCCAATTCATCTTCATACCTAGCCATCTGTGATTTTATTTGTGCCTGTTGCTGAGCTAGCTTCTTTTGTTCATCATATATCACCCTTTGTCTCTCCTACCAAATTCAGAAAGCCAGTTTCATGTTGTTCAATATGAAAGAGTCTAATATAATGCTTTCAGATCTTTAAAAGCAATCAGTAACATTAGAAGAACTCTAATAATGTCTTCAAATCTTTGGAACAAGCTTAGGGTCTTTACGAGGAATCTAGTTGGGCAGTCTGATTTGCATTAAACTAATTAATGTTGAAAATGAAGCCAAAGTTCAGCTTTTCAATGCAGTAACAAAAACTGTTACTTAGGGTCTTCAGAACTTAAAGTATAAAATTACTTAAGAGTGGCATAATTTCACACTGAGTACCAGATATTTAAGTTTCTTGGCTGCTTGCAACACAAGAAAAAGCTCATATCAAACTGAACTAGCACCAAATTATTGAGCCCAAATTCACACATACATCCCTAACACACGCACACAAATGAATGCTATCTGGCATATAAATCATAAGTAATGCATATAGATTGTAAAGAAACTAATGAATGTGCATTGTAACAAAGGCATGTTCAAGATGCTACCCACAGCAACCAGCCAACAATATGATAATGGTAGTACTGGTTAGACTAAAAGTCTTCTTGTGCTAAAATGGTTTACACGAAGACAATGTCAATGACAATAATCAGCCATTTTCTATAATGGCTCAACATTCAGAGCATCAAAAGGGACATATACTCTTAGAAAGAGAAGTAGTAATGATGATCTTGCAAAAGCAGGTGACAATGTCATTCAACCATGTCAAAATGACAACCATTTACCTGTAACCTTAGATCCACTAAAGTCATTGAAAGTTTGAAACAACGTAATCATTCAGACACTGGACATGTTTCAGAACAAGTGAAGCTTACAGTTTCAGCTTGAGCTTGCAGTGCCTTGAACTCTGCTGCTTTTGAGGCTAATTCTTGCTGCCTTGTTTCTTCCTGCTTTTTCATTACTTCGAATGCCTACACCAAGAAATTTTGCTTCTCTAATGAATTCTAAATTGCGTCCATAACCAATAATAAACACTTTTCCCAAATAGACATCGACCGCATAAAAATGTAAAATTACTACAAGGTAACCATCGTAACCACCTACAAACACATGCATCCACAAGTCACAAAAGAAGGAGTAAAAACACCATCTCCTGATTACTACAAGCTTCATTCTTTCAAAAATGAAACAATGAATCGCAACACGATGAATAATAAAAGATCCCATATCTCCGAAACCTTTTTAGCATGTGAAGAGCTACTAATCTCCCTCAACGCCTTGGCACCCCTCTCCAATGCCTCGGGGTCGAATCCAGCAGAAGTTGTCCTGGGATTGTCATTACGAACCCGCGTTGGCTCTGGTTCAGCCGGTTGGGCTGGCGGCTTAGGCGGGTCGGGAGCCATCGGCGGATCCCTTGAAGCTGCCGAAGAAGAACTAGTGAAAGGAGAAAAATTGAATGGGCCATCCGCATAAGCACGATCTACACCAAAAGCCGTATAAGCCACAGCCGCCAAAACGCCTGATGCACAATTTTTAGCCATTTGTCAGAACTTTTATTCAATTAACCCAACAGGATGGCCGAGGCACGACGATAGGAACTTTTAAAGCTTAGAATGCCAGAGTACAGAAATTTAACATTGCAGAACATTGGCTTGAGAAACAAGATAATAGGGCTTTATGAAAGGAGCCATTGGAGGTTGGCGAGACAGAAGTTTCAGGGTTTATGTAGGGTTTGTCAATTTTCTTTCTTTATTTATATTTATTTTTGTCAGACGGCGCCTTTGGGTTTCATGTTTGTTTTACGATTTTCCCCTTCAAAACACAGGTTACAATTATGGTTGTTTTTAAATGTTGGTGTGGATTTTTTGTATTTTTATTTTAAAATTTATATAAAAATAAAAATAAATAAAATTTTTTAAATGTAATAATTAAGTATATATTTTTAGATGTTAGATTTTTTTACTTATTTTTTTATAAAAATAAACTTAAAAATACAAAACTAAATTAAAGCAAACATAAGTTAACCTGCAATTATCTGAGGTATCCTTGAGTCCTTGAAGTTGTCAATTTTCCCTGAGAGAAGCCCCTTTCGATTTTGCTCGGTTATCTACCCTAAACCTTAAATTTTAAACTAAAAAAAAAAAATAAATAAAATTTAAAATGTATAATAATTGTAAAGTGTGTTTTTTAATTAAAAAAAACAAAACAAACATAAAATATGTTTGGAACCCTACTTTCAACTCTAAAATATCTTTTCAAACTTTATCTCATCAAATATACTATTCAACAGCATTTTTATTCAAATTCAAATTTATAACTTCTTTCTCACATATATATAACCAATTAATTATTTTTCAATTATTACACATATTCACAATTAAATTAATACCTATATATCATATATAATACTAACATTTATTTTTATTTATAACTTAAAACAAACTTATTATTCATATAAACTATCACAACATTCAATCATTATTATATATATATATATATATATTCAAATAACTTTACTATTTATTTCATCAAAATTTTTACTCCAAATATATTACTCATCGATGATGCACAATTCCTATCAAATATCATATTTAACAACAGCCTCTTTCCCAAACATAGTCATAGCTTTTGTAAACATTGAAAACTATGCTTCTCCTACACAAGTGTGAATTCAAATGGTACAAAGGATTTCTTTAACCGATTATATGAGTTTAGGAAAGAATGAAATTATTGAGAAATAAAATTACTTTTCACATTATTTGAAGAGTTCCACACTTTTAACGAGATTACGGAAAATCGAAAAGTCTACTAAATTCTATCAAACTAAAGTACTAAACAACTTACGAAATATATAATAAAAAGTGATACACAATGTGATATTTTGTAGATGAAATGACATCCCTATAATTGCCACCAAATGTGTTCTTCGTCTATTATTGCATGAGGCGTGGGCTCAACATTTACTAGTTTGTAAATTGACAGCATTATCAATGACAACAGACTTAAAACAACTTGCCTATCAATCAAGGCTATGCTTAATTTACAGAAGAAGCATGTCTCCCTACATCTATACAAACATAATAATAACAATACATAAATACCCATGACAAATAGAGAGTCAATCAAATGACAAATAACTGAAGTGTTTGGCTAATTTATTTTTAAAAATTTATAAGATTATGTAATTAATAAAATAACATCTTATTTTAAAAATAAATTAAACTGTGTTTAAATAAAAATAATAATTATCTTGTAAAAATATTTACTAAAATTTATGATATAAATGATTGTCAATTTTGATGTATTAACCATAAAAATGAGCTAAACATCATTAATATAATATAATTAAAAATGTTAATACTATTATTTATACACAAACTTAAAAATAACTTATAATATGTTGAATTTAAAAAACTAACTTATCTTTAAGACGTTCATAAGTTTCAAATATTTTATATTTGAAAATTATAAATTATTTTAGTAAATGTTTTACCAATAAGCTCTTCAAAACATTAAACGCCCTCTAAGTCCTAATCTAAGTCTTCCCAAAAAATAAAGAATTAAAGAAAAACTGTAGTTCACTCTTGAAGGTATAAAATTTTCAAGTTTTACTGCAACAACACAAATAAGAATATGACCCATAATTCAAAACAGTTGAGATGGAGTCGATCGAGTGACGGAGGGAACCAGGGAAAAGGAACACCACGTCACAATTCACAACACAATTTTTACTTTAAGATGAAACAAAGAAAGTGTTTCTTTTGAGTCTGAGGACCGTCATAAATAAATATATCAACACTGGTCTCGCATAACAAAGAATGTTCAAAGAGGCATTTTAAGTTTCTATATATCATCAAAAGGAGATTAGATCATCTTTAGGGGGCTGCCGTTTCTTTGCGTCTTGTCCCGCTTCTGATGTGCCACCTGCTTTCTTACCAAAAATCATCTCATCAAGATCATCCATCATTTCATCATTGTTCCCTCCGGGACTTCCACTCCGACTACCTAACGGTTTTCTCTTCAGAGCTTCTTCTTTCCCTGCACGAGGTGAATCGTCAGGCTCCACTGCAACAGGAATCATAGCAGGCTCGGGCTCTGGCTGTGCCACTAATGGCTTTTTCATGTCTTCGTATTTAGACAAAACTTTTTGAATCTCATCATTCACATTCAGTGCTTCAAAAAGCAAGGCCTCATTATCCCCAGCCGTTTCAATGATTCTTTGAACAGTATATTGGGATTGACGACATTGCGTTAAGAGTGTTGTGGTCAAATCATCCTGCACGGACGTTCAGACAAGGAAAACAAAACAAGCACTAAAATACATCAGCAATACGAAACAGAAAGTAAAAATAATGTGAATCGATTGTTGGAGGAAGGACACACTGTCGGTGCAAACATAACTCACATACTGCCTTGTGATCCGTCCTTTTCTCTTAACACGCAAGTCAGACTATACTGTTCAGAAGTTCTAGTGGAAGAGAAAAGAATAAATCACAGAAATTTCAACTTAGCATTCTACTCAGCCAAATGTATTATTTTCAGACATCTTACGTGTTGCAGTGACTTCAAGTATGGCAGATTAAATAGCTAATTGGCTATTTGCAGGTCAAACTAATCTTCAAAAAGAATTTCAACATAAAATTTTCAAAGTACCTCAACTAATAAAATTTAATAACATTGAGAAGGTTCCATATTAAGTTCCTGAAACATCTTCCAGGTCGTGCCATGTGGAACGCAACGAGATGACAAAACATATAATAATGCACCTGCTTTCTCAATTTTAATCAATAATTGTACTCCTATTCATAACTAAGAATAACAGATTTGAAAAGGCAAATTTGACAAGACAGGGATGGTACCTGCAGAGCATCTTTCTGAGGGGAAGAGGATAAAACCGTGCCCAAAAGCTCAACGCTGTTCCTTGCCACATCAAATGCTTCCTTTGTTTGTTCGGCTGAAAAGCTTTGTGCAGGGATATCATGATGGACTTCTCGTGCATGCGTGGCATTCAATTCTGAAGCTTCCACAGATCCAGCAGGTGTAAATACTGGAGCCAAACTCTCATTATCACGACCAGGGAACCGTACTCCTCTTGACTTCAAACTCTAAAACGAGAGAAACAATAGTTCAAATCACAAAAAAAAAGAAGCTTGAGCGACACAAACCAATAGCTGCTTCGTGCATATCACATTGACATACTGATGTAAGCATGTAAATTGACTAGATGTAACAAAATGTAAACATTCAATAACAAGGAACACAAACAAAAACCCAAAGCAAGCACAATCCATTCAATCACAACCAAAGACGACAAATAAGATAATCGAAGCATTTAATCACACCTTGGTATTTCATGTTCAAAGCTATTCTACCAAAAATTAAACAAAATTTTCAGGTCTTTCAATTTCAAATCCAAGCACATATTGATGTAACAAACAACAGTTGTTTAAATTAACCAACTGCTAACTGTTTATTATACGTGCTTGCATTAAAGAACTTAATATAAATTACAGAAAATGTCATGGAATATATGTTAAAAGGCTTCTGAAGACATGGGAAGACTATCAGATAAATATATAAGTATAGTCAATCAGTTTCAGTAATGAAAAACGGCCAAAGAACAAAAGAAATTGGTTCCACTCAAACTGCACAAGTACCTTGTACGTCTCTTCATAAACAGGCAAGTAGCGCAGCTCATCTGAGGACTCTCCCCATGATTCAATCAACACCAGAGCCTTATTCCGATTATTGACAACAGTCTGAGGATCATCAATCAACTTCACCATCTCATCCAGTACCCTCTCAGCTGCGACTTCTGAAAATGCCTTCTCGCAATTCTTAACAACAGTTTCAAGCAAAACCAGTGCCAAATACTGGATCCTAGGGCTCTTCTGCACAATTCTTTTCTTCATACCCCTAATCAATTCAACACTGTTGACCCTGTCATTGTTGATCATATCACAGAGTTCAAGATTCGTGGCCCAATCAGGCTCATCAAGAGTCTCAGCTGTTGCTTCCTCGACAAGCTTGTCTACCTGGTTAGGGCCTTGGAAAAATTCCTTCATTTTGAAACTCATTGAACTCACACCGGCACTAATCTTTTGCCCGACCTCAGTGCCTCCAATTTTTAAGCGCTCGCCTAAGGCACTGACTTTATCCATCAAATTGTCGCTCATCTTTTTAGTAACTGCTCCACGAAAGCCTGAAACAAATTTAATATTCTTTAAACCCTTGTCAGTTACATCGTATGAAATGTCAAAGGTACTGACTTTATTCATCAAATTAGCCACATCGTTTTCTACAGAAGTTTCACAAGACCCTGAAGCCAATTCTCCAATTCTTTAGACCCTAGTGCTTAAATCATAACACTGGTTCAGCATCTTCGATCAACGATAATTTTTCAAACATAAAATCTTCAAACAATGGTCAACACTTCAAAAAATGGTTCAGCATCTTCGATCATCGATTCAGTAGGTCAAAATTGAAATCTAACATCCTCTAGAAACACCTTGTCATGTCCCCCTAACCTAAGCATACAGCAAAACTTGTTCTTTTTCTTCAAAATCATTTTCTTAATATTCAATATTAAAAAAGTTACAAAAAAAAAAGGAATGGCGGAAAATTATAGGAACAGAAGAAAAGATAAAAATATGTATTACCAAACTGGTGCAAAATTAATCAAAACAGAACACATGACCTTTATGTTACACAAATTAGATGAATCAAAGAAAAACAAAAAAGAAGAAGGGTTTGCGATGGAGAAAGGAGGACGGGCGTGAGTACCTTAGAAAGTGAAGGCGAAAAATCGTTGAGAAGAAGAGTCGTTGCGTGACTCACAGTCTAAAGAGGGTCCTCTTCAAAGCTATTTTCCACGCCCGAGAGTCGCCATTACACTTTTCTTTCCGGGGAGGGCCAGGCCCTCGCTGTGGTGGGCGACGCGTGAAGGCCCAAGTTAATGGGCCTTTCCCTAAAAAATTAATTTAATATCATGTAAGCCAATCACTAATTTTTTTACATAATTATTACAAAATGTTAAATTTAAATATGCCTACTATTTTCGAGAACGATAGGCTTAGAAGCACACGTCTAAATAACTGAGAAACAAACGATGAAAAATTTTATATTTTAAAATACAAGTGGTTAGTGATTTTTGGATTTGAAATTGTTTTATGACACTTTTAGATGGATTGATTTGAATTTGTAAAAAGAATTTAGATGAAACAGTTTCAAATGATTCCGAATGTTTTAAATCAATTTCAATTATTAAAATTATAATTTAAAAAGACATTTTAAAATTTTGAAATTTATTAATATCTAAATAATTATTATATATTTATTACTATAAATTTAAGATACACCCCCTCAAATCTATCAATTTTACTGCATAGATTAATTTGTTCTGGTCCATCGATGACTATTATTAGTAGGGTCATCATCACAATCAAACCATTTATTATATCATATAGGGTAACAAAATGGTCAAAAAATAGAAAGGAAAAGACAGCATTGGCATAAGCTAATTCAGATATACTATGATTGGTACAAATGATTAGAATGAGATGGAAATTGAATGTATTTAATAATTGAATGAAATTGAGACATGAACGTAATGTTAGACGTTTTACATGCTTGTTATACACAATGAACAATATTAGGAATGAGAAAATAAATGAAATTATCACTTCATTTTTATGTTATATTTATGATGATAATTAAAAATAAAAATTTTTAATCAAAAAGGATATTTTTCAAACATAAAATCGATTATGATATTTGTTGTTATATGGTTATATATTTTTAGACATTTAAGAAATATTATTTATTGATATAACAACATTATACTTCACTGTTTACGTTGAATATAATAATAACATAATTATATGTATGCTAGATACTTGAACAAACTTATATAATTAATATTTAACTTGTGCATTATAAAAAAAAAGTATTTCTATAGATATATTTTAAACTTTATATTGATAGTCATCAAGTGAAAAAACAAATATATAATTCATATAATTTTACTACCTGTGCATGTCATGTTGTAGGCTAGGCATTTCTGATGAAAAATTATGTTTCTGTTGCATTATATCTATTTAATAATTATATATCAATGTAAACAACAATTGAAAATATCCATATTATTATTAAAATTTAATTTAATACATTTAAATAATATTGGAATATATTGAATTATACATTTTTTCTAGGGGGCGTTGGTGTTTGCGTGTGATGCATATTTATGAATAAATATTTTATATATTTAACAAATATTTTTGTTATATTATGAATAAATATAAATAATATGCATTGGCCATTCATCTGTATATACTTAGTTCTATGTTTATTTATGTAAATTATATGTGTATGCATTTAATTTATATAATAATATACAAATTTTGTTGATATGCCATGTAAATCTAAAAATAATGAGATTGTTTTAATAGAGTAGAAAATAATTCATTCCTAAGGAGGTGATTAGTGTGCAGGAATGAAGAAATGAAATGATAATTCTCATAGTCATCCCCGTTGGTATGAATAATTATTAGGGAATCACTATTCTATTAGAATTCAACATTCCCAAAATTAAGAAATATTAATTCCTCCAACCCTTAGAACATGGTTGATATGCATAAATAGGATAATATATGAATGAAATCAATATCAAAATGAAATAAATATAAGGATTGCATGAACATTGCATAAGTTATCCTATAATTGGTATGTACAAAAAATAAGAAATGAATACAATTGTCATTCAAAATTTTATTCCTATAATTGATAAGTAGAAATAAACATATAAATACTATGAACTTATTTGTAATGATAAAATTTTTCTTAAATGATAATTTTTATATAATTGTACATTAAAATTTTAATTGACACTTATATTTTTTACAAAAATGTTGATATAAAATAGTAAGTAAAGACAAAAAAAATAAAATGTGTCATTCAAAAAGCAAATAGAAAGAAAAAATAGTAAATAAGGCTATAATTGTTGTAGATATGATTTTTTTGTGTTGGCATATAATTTTTATAAAAGGCAAATATATTCTTGATTGTATAAATATTATTTACATTATTTATAAAATAAAAAATAAAGAATGGAATTTCAAATAGGAAAAGCAAGAATAAATTAAAATTGTAAAACAAATTGACAAAAAAATATAATAAATTAAAATTTAAAGACACCCAATGTCTATGAATATAAATAAATAAATAAATTAAATAATAATAATAATAATTATTATTATTATTTACATATAAATTTCATACTGTTTACATGATTAATAAGATTATATAAAAGAAAAAAAACTCAGCAATAGAAAATATAGAATAAAGATAAATTTAGAGAAGTAAATAAAATAATTAAAAATTGCTGGAATATAATGAAAAAAGAATATATAAATAATTAAAAGTATTTTAATAATTATATGTTATAAAACCATAGTTGATTGTAGAAATATAAATTTATTCCTGAAATATTAATAATACATAAATCTACAGTGCCAAAGAGGAATACTAGTTCCTATACTATTGGGAAATAATATTCCTTCAAGAATGGCTATTTTAGTGTAAAAATAATACTAATTGTGTGATTTAGAATAGAGTTTGAAAATATCCTATTGGTTTTACTCATTATCACTGTTGTGAATAACTTATATTATATATTATTAAAATAATTTTATTAATTTTTAGATTTACAAGATATGCATCAATAGATATTATATATTATCATTTAAATGTTAAAAATATCATTTGTGAAATTAATGAATATATATATATATATATATTACTCAAGTGTACCTAAAATTAGAAAAATACATATGTATTACCAATATATTATCTTACTTTTTATTTGTAATATAACTAAAATATGTGCTAAATAAGTAAAATATTTACACATATTTATACACCACACACACAAACACCCCCTGGATGACAATATATAATCAAACACGACCTTTATATATATTATATAAAAGTACTAAATTAATTTTTAGTAATAATATAAATATTTTCAAATATAGCACAAGTTGATATACTTTAAAAATAAATATAATACAATGGATATATATACTCATATATTCATATTTTATAAACATTCAATACATTGTTTGAAAATGTGACTAATATAGTAATATCAATTGAATATTTATTTTTTATATAATGAATATCAATATAGTGTTAAAAAAATTATATAAAATTTATTTTACAATAAACAACTAAATATCAATTCTACATGTTTATTGAAGTATCTGCTAAGGATATACATATATAATTTTTGCACATACTGTAAATTTTATATATGATGTGGTGTAAATATTAAATATTTATTATATATAAAAAATATATAAAGTCACATAAAAAAAATATGATAATTAATTTAATATTTTGAAATGATGTTCTTTTTATCAAAAAATATTTATCTTTAAGTATTTATATTTTAATTATAATTCTTAAACAAAAATAAAATAATTAAATAAAAATTTCATTTTATTCTTAAAATCAATTTTTGTGCATGTCAAGTGAGTGATAAAGTACATCATCTCGTTCTTTTCAAAAATTTATTTAATTCTTAAATTAATTTTATTTTCATATCATTTTATTCATGCATATCATAATAGGCTGGGCCTGTGAAGGTGAGGTTGAATTTGTACTCTTTGTTTTGAGGAATTAGAATTCCTGAATGAATGGAGATTGTAGGTTCTTTTTAAAGAAAATTCCAAATTAAATAGCCAAGTAATAAAATAACAAAAAAAAACGTTTACATATTTAGCCGAATGCCGGCGACTGGAGAAAGCCGAAACCCAGTTTTCGGCATTTGACTAATCTTTACTTTTTTTAATAGAGAATGCAAAAAATAAATAAATAAAGTAAAAGAAAAATATGAATAATTTATATTAAAAATGATAAATAAATAAATAAATATATATATAATGTTTTATTTTTTAAAAAAATAAAATACCAAACCCCATAATTTTTTAAAATATAAAGTTTTTGGCTCTCAATTTATACAATTACCCTTATGTTAATTATTTTTACTTTTCAATACTTTTCAGTTATTTTATCGAATTATAGAATTTATATTTATATTTTACAAATTGTATTTTTTGTTAAATGATTTTGATATTATGTCGAAATTAAAATATTTATGCACAAATAAAACAGATAATGAAAAATGAGCAGAAACGTTTATGAAATGAATTAGTAACGAAATTTTGATTTACACATGTAAAATAAGATAATAAATTACATAAAAAAAAAAGAAATCTTAATTGCAAGATATACAATAAGAACTGTGCAACTTGGGAGAGATGACCCTCAATCCGACATCGACAATAGTGCATTGCTCGACGAAGTCATGCAGGGGCCTGTCACTGCCGTACACATCATTTAGATATGACTAAGGTGAATGCACTTGTGAAGGCTAAATTCTATCATGCTATCCTAAATCTGATACCTCATACGCCATGGGATGGGTGACGGGTCAAATGTCCGCATATATGACATGTGCATACTCAACTGCTTCATCTGGAAGTTCACTTTATGTCCCTCAACGTATGAAATCTCCACTGTGTATGCATACGGCATACGTGGTGAGTATGACTATGGGTTTGACGGTGCAGGAATATAGATATCGTTTAGAGTCAGATGGTATGAGGACAATGGCATATCTTGTAGCTGCGACGATGGTCCAAGCATGCTTGTCAATGACTGTGGGACCGGAACATCCACCTGTACGTATTGACCGAATGACCTAATCACACAGTCATTGATAAGTTTGTTGACGTCAAGTATTATGCTAAAGTCCTCTGCCAAATCAGCACCTCGCAATCTATAGCCCGTAATAGCAGTATAATTCAAGAATATGATTGCTTGCTTTTATACATATGACATAAAATATGTAAGGGAACTAATATGCACGTACAACATATTACAAAAAACTTTATTCTTCCTACCGAAAACCATTGTGAACATGTAGAGTAGGGGGATTGATGATCTGTCAAGTGACTCAGTGATACCAATCTAGGTATCCGTGTACCACGTGAGGCACGCAATCATCATAAGTGATACCATCATGAATGTTGACTTTGCCCTTCCACATAGCAACGTATTTGCGATACTACATCTCTTAATTCTTATCATGAGTGCCATTGTGGTCAATAGTATGCAGACTGTTCTCTTAAAAATAAGGATAATCTGAGATGATCTGTAGTATCCTGAATTGTCATAACACTCTATCTACGCAATACATCTTCACCATATAGTAAAATATCAATAGTCCTTGGTATGTTCACATATAGCATCCCACGGTGGCAACAATGCATAGATCTTAAGAGTGTAGGATTGCTACTCAAATTAGGCAATTACAAATTGTGAAAATTTTAGGCAACAAGTGTAGCAAGAGTACTATTGAATGCTAATTATGCTAAAATACTGTCATACGTAGGCTTAGGTCTTGAAGTCTAAAATCTCTCGGAATATGCATACACTATTAATTCAAGTCTCCATCAACTGCCATTTGTAGCCCGTCCACTTGAAAAGAATAGAAAAAGTGTAGTCATGCACACATGCATGAAATCTATTAAGATTACAAATTAGTATTTAAAATATTTTAATCTAGTGACTTAAACGGAGCCATAACATGCAGCCAAAAGGGTAGCACCTTTGTCTATCTCCAAGGGCTTTGTGTCGAAGCGCTGTACCGATAGATATGGACACACCCCTGGAATGCATGACCAAACCCATATCTACACGTAAATATGCAAGTAAAATTTCAATATATTCTTATATAGATGATATTAAAAGTAGTCATAGTATGCGTATTATTATTTTTAAATTTAACTACAGTAGTAAAGATGGTCCTGTAAGTGTAGACCTTTATCACATGCATGTGGCACATAACCCTTAGTAAAGGCATGCTAAGGTTGCACTCCGCCAACTCTGTAACAGCTCGCAATCTCATCGTATAAGATGACTCAGCTACATCAAGCTAACCCAAGCCTATAACACATTAGGGAATACAATGCCACCCAACATAAGCATAGCAAATCTTTATGTCCACTACTTGACCTCTACCTGAGAGCTATTTATGCATATATGGTGATCATGGAAGTAGATGTAAATCATCTTCAGGGTTATAAAGGAACCCCTGAGGTGTCTAACATTTGTATGTCATCTCAAGCATCCTCGCACATGGTCTGCTAGTTAGACTGTGTGTGCTCTCATTGGCTTTTAATGATCGATAAGTGCCAAATGACTATGACATTTTCTAGAGCAATGGCTTGGTACAAAACAAAACTTGTGTGTTTCCCAACGCCATATCGCAACAAGAGCAGTAATGAGATAATGATCTAGTGGTATAGTGCCATATCTGTAGACGCTATATAAGCCAATGCAATGCAAAATGTCCAGTACATGAAGGTCAACTTTTTGAAACCTCGTCCAATAACTATTTGCATGTGGCCAGTGTCACTGTGTCATCAATCTATCCTATTCACACGTCCTCTAAGTGATACTCTGACTACAATTAGAGCAGCGATCCATCAATCGGGTTGGGGTACATATAATGGTCAGTGGATATCCTATTAGTCAAATAATATTTGTTGGTATTAGATCACGTAGTGAACTATTGCATTATTCCTCAAATGTACAACAAGAAAAAAAATTAAGGGCCAATTGACATCCTGATCATCGAATGATGTTTGTTTATGTTAGCTAATATACTGAACTATTATATAATTGCAAAATAAGAATAAATTATGAAGGACTTATTGTTATATGACAAACGATGGAGAGTTGAAAAAGAAGTTATGTCAACTTATATATACCAAATGGAATACATAAAATACATAAAATATTATCAATAGAAATAATTAGCTAAACTTGAGATAGTCAAAATACATGACATATCTTACACAAATCGACATACGTAAAAACAAGAAGTATGTCTATAGATGTTAGAAACTTGGTGTTCTAAGATCAATATCTCCACACTGTACTCTCTATTTGGCTCACACTTTACCACAATCCATCTCATTATGTATATGTGTTGTTCGGTCCCAACCTCATCATTGCCATCGTCGACGCTCAGTGTTGTGTAGTATGGTAAAAATGATGGAGGGTCGTAATACTCCTCACTCCACACAACCTCGAACTGGCCTAAATATATGACAACCCGTTAATCAACAGAGTAAAAAGAGCTCATAAGTTTCTTAGGATTCACATTATACCTTCTACAAATGTGCACCACATGCGAGCATGGAATTTCATATGCACTCCATTCACAATTGCACATTTTCTTTGTGATACTCACAGAATAATTAGTCTCGCAATGCCCCCCCAGGATACTATGCGCACATCTGCTAACAAGGTGTGCCAACCAATAAATTGCGATGTGTGTCGAACAGACTCTTGCTCTGCGTCCCTGTACATCTTAGCCAACCATGTGGGTTAGTCCAACCATTTACCTATATGCCTATGGTCTTAGTCAATCTATTCAGAAAGAATGCAATGACACGCTCAAATGTAAGCTGCACAATAGCAGAAATTAGGAGTCGCCATGCATATTTCAATATTCTATTCAAGGACTCTGAGATGTTGATTGCTAGTATTCTTACTCAATATCCACTATCATGTATAAGAGTCCACTTCTCACGGTCAATCGTCATCAACTGGTTATACACAACAAGATTTTAACTGTTAATCTCGACCATACACCTGTCGAACTTGATGAGCTTGTGGATCGAGCCGCCCTCCAACATAAGTTCTTCAAAGCCCAACTGCGGAAAGTCTTAGTGAAGTTGGGGTCCTTGCGTAACATGCCAATTTAATAGAGTAAGAAACTAGTACATGGAGTCCGTGTTCTCCTCGTCAACAATGCCAAATACTAAGGACAACACTTTATAATTTGCATCCAAGACCACAGCAATAAGCATCTTATGCTGGTATTTGATATATAAATGTGTCCCATCAACAGTTATAACATTGCGGCAATGATAAAATCCATCCACACATGTTTTAAAGGCCTAAAAAATATATGCTAATATGTAATGGTTGGGATTATACTTTTGGAACACAACCATGAATGCTGGAAACTTTTTTACTGAATTCTCCCACGTCCTATAAACCTTCTCCAAAGCCTACCTCAACCTATGCCATGTCTTAAAATAGGAACGTTTAAACCCATACCTGTCTTTACCTATTTGCATTGTGAACTTTATCTCACATGACAAGTTTTGCTAGACTATCTCCACAAGTAATCATACTATCGTGTTTATATCCAAATTCTTGTGATGCATTGATATCAAGTTAGGGAAACAAGTGTGAGGCCCTTGTATTTAGTAATCTTCCAAAAACTTAACACTAGTTTCAAGATAGGCCGCAATTCTCACCTACACCTTTCATCCATCTTTGCTTGCACTACACTTTTCATACTTAAGAAGTGCTCTTCACAATTTTGTATTCACATTGTGCCATATTGAAAGAGCACTCTTTCATAGCTACAATAACATACCCTTTATTCCTAAAATTCATCCCAGCAGCTAACTCTCTATTATTCTCCTCGTAGAATTGGCTCCGTGCGCTTTGTGGAATATCTATACTATCTTGATCATAGCCCCCAGATATGCGCTGTAAGAACTTAATCAACTGGTATTTTGATGGCATGGTACCACTTTGCATGTCTAGCTAATTAGAGAGTCCTCTTCATCTTACTATATACCTGACCTCGGCTATATTGTGGCAATCCCATCATCAATCTCGTCATCATCTTTCCCATCACCGTTTGGAGGGGCATTTGTGGCTTCCCAATCTAGATCAAAACTATCCCTATAAACACCTGTGCTCCATCCTGTAATGTCAGATCAAATTAATATTCTGTCTCCTTATCCCTTAGCTTGTCTCCCACGGTTTATTCATCATGAAAGTTAAGTCCTACACTCCCACATTGTCTTGAACCCCCATTGCCAGAAGTGTTTCTGTCATTGTTGGTAATTCATTAACATTTTCTTTATGTTTTTCATCTACTTCGTTAAACGAACTTTAACCCCCTGGTTGCTTGTAAATGTCTTAAACTCCATGAATAATTCTAGAAAGTATAATCCATTAATGGGATTCAAACAAAATCTCAAGTGGTACTCATCGTCAAGTTTTATTAAAACTATTTTTTGACATCCATATCCATAATTAAGAACAAACGGAGGATGCAATACTAAGCCGTACTGATGACAATCAACAACAATTAGTTGATACACCTTTATACACAATTGTGGTAGACTGATATTACAACTTATAATATCAAACTTTCGTGGTTGTCAATCATAATTATAATAATTTTTATCACGCACAATGTATCTATCTCAATACAAGACAAGTTGTACATAGTCTCTCTTAATCGATGTGTCTTTACAAAAAAAAAAAAAAAATAAAATTTGACATGGCATTATTATGAATTCAAACTTTATATAAATTACATCCAAGTATAAATCTAAGTATAAATTCAACATATAATTTAATATATTAATTTTAAATTTTGTATACAAATACAAGGGGATCTATCTATCTTTCCTTACCAAATATTTACTATGTGCTTGTTAGATATTCCCATTATTTTTTTACTAGCTAAAAATTATTTCATTAACGAATAACTATTTGTTCCTATAAGAAGTAATTATAAAAATTTCAATTTCTCTGTAGGATATTCCTATTATTTCTTTAATTGTTGGAAATTATTATAGTAACTAATACCTAATTATTCTTATCAAAAGTAATTGAAATATATTTTAGGTATGTTTAATAGTTCCACTAAAATATAGAATGTCGAATATTTAATAGTTCCACTGCAATATTTTTGGTATATTTAATTATTCAAATAATATAACTAAAATATAATATTACTAAAACATTCATACAGTATTTTAATATATTGCTTTTAACATACTTGTCAGATATTCCTATTATTTTTTTACTTACTAAAAATTATTTCATTAATAGTTCCACTACAATATTTTAGGCATATTTAATAATTCAAATAATGAAGCCAAAATTCCATATTACTAAGAAATTCATACAATATTTTAATATATTGCAACCTTCAGATAATTTTCATTATTTGATGTGGTATCACACAAATAAATATTCAATGAATGTCAATTAATAAAAATATATTCTTTATTAATTGGTTCCCCTTCACAAGTTTTTCACATTTTTTCATAAATGTCAATGAATTAATTAATATATAATAAAAATATATCATGGGTATTTAATTTCTAAATAAATATTTTCCTTAGGTGTTTGTTGACATTTAATTATATCTAGTAATTATTAACTTATGGTATAACTTTTTTTCTAATAATATTTGTTCCTATAATGTGCATACAATTATTTATAGCAAATAATTACTTAAGAAATCTAAAATTTTTTCATATTTAATTAATTGTTGCAATCGTTTACTACTATTACAAAACTAAAATAATACTATTAAATAATTAACAGTAGTGTGACAATTTAACATCAAAAATTCTAAGTCAATTGGACCACATAATAAATAAATATTCTATTCATAAGCACTGAATAATAAAAACACAAATTGATAAATATATGAATCAATTGAACAAACATACATATCATAAGTATATTAACCTAATACATATAACACAATATAATAAAAATAAATATGAACAAATGTATATACTTAACATAATAAAATATATCATGTTGCCTAAATCTATATAATCTCAACACACTATAGAATGAACAAAATATCCAAGAATATGAAAAATAAAATTCAACACTAAATAACTTTTAGATATATGTTTAAATATAAAATTATAACAAATACAATATAATAGAGATTTATATAACTAATTTTATAATTAAACCGTACCTTAATGCTCTTCTCTCTATCTATTCTTTGAATGATAGAAAATGAATAAAAATGAACTTGCAAGTAATATTGAAATAATATATGCTGCTATGCACAATATATAAACAACCACGACACTACAAAACTTTAATAATACTCAAAAATCTCATTTCAACAACATTACTAATAATATGTAAATTTACAAATGAACAACAAATTTAACAACTCCCTAAAAATTTAACTAACACTCAAAATGTTTAACAACACTTAAAAATCCAATTTGAACAACATTATTGAGAATATTTAAATTTACAAACTAATAACAAATTTAATAACACTCAAAATGTTTAAAAACATTCAAAAACTTTCGCAACGCTCAAACATCAACTTTCATCCACAACATTATTAAGAACATTTAAATTTACAAATTAACAATAAATTTACTAATATTCAAAATGTTTAACAACACTATAAACCTTTAATAACCCTAAAAAATCCAATGTCAATAACAACATTATTGAGAACATTGAAATTTACAAACAAACCACAAATTTAACAATACTCAAAAAATTTAACTGACACCCAATATATTTAAAATTATAAATTAACAATAAATTTAATAACACTCAAAAACTTTCACAATAATCAAAAATTCAATTTCATCAATAATATTATTGAAAACATTTAAATTTATAAACTAACAACAAATTTAAAGAATAAACAATTTCATCTAATATTTAAACCATATTTTAATTTAGATTTCTTCACAATCAGATGGCGGCGCAGCGGTGACAGTGGTGAATGGTGAGAAAAAATGACCTGAAAATGATGAAATGACCGGAATGGGTGCTCTTTAGTTAAAGAAGAAGAAGAAGAAAACTAAAAGAGGTAAAAGATTTAAAGAGAAAAAGAGGAAAATCGGTAGGTCGGTGATGGAGAATGCAGTGCACGACGGGGAAGATGAAGTCTATATCTGAAAATGTTTAGGCCATCTTTGGATTTTTGGAAACTCACTTCTGGCTTTGTGAATTTTTATTTTTATTTTTATTTTTTATACTTTATCAGACCCATTTAATTATTATTTTTTTTAATTTTTCATTTGCTCGGAAACCAAGTTTCTGGCATTAGCCTAAATCTATAAACGGTTTTTTTGGTAATTTCTTAAAAAAAAAAAATAAAAGTGGATTTAAAAAAAAAAAACCTTGGAGATTTCTTAAAACTAATTATATCAATGACCATTTCTTTATATGTCATTTCTATGGCGATGTTTGGAACTCACTTGTCAACTCCAAAATATTTTTTTAAATTTCATACTATTAAATATATTACTCAATAATATCTTCATTTGAATTCAAATTCAAAATTTTCTTATCTCATATGTATAATAAATTAATTATTTTTCAATCATTATATTTATTCATAATCAAATATATATGTGTATATATCACACATACATTCATATTTATTTTCATTTGTATCTTATAACATAATTATTATCCTTATAAATAATAACATCATTTAATCATTATTATATATATTCAAATAAATTATACTATTTATTTTCTTAAAACATTCATTCCAAACATTTTACTCGTTCTAATACAACTCTTATCAAACATTATATACAATAAAAATTCCTCTCCCAAACATAACCTATGGGATCACCGACTTGGTAAACTGATTGGTTCGCTTCAATATTTTTCATCACACCAATTGATCGTCTCTGTCGTGCTATTATTTTTTTCCATTAAATTACACCCATGCATCTATGCTTATATATTACGGCTAAACACTTAAGTTTGACTGTGCATTGTCAAATTAATTTAATACCTCTATTTTATTACTTTATAGTTTTCTTTCTTCTTCGATAAAATTTGTACAACTAATTTGTACAAATAATTACAACACCTGTTCAAAATATTTTAGAGATGAAGAGATTCATAGTTCTACCAACACCGTAAACAGCGTAAACTGTGCTTGGAAGAGGGGTTTTGTGAAAGAACGATACTTGGTGTAAATTATGTTAGGATAGGTAGTATGTTTTGTTGTGTAATTTTAATATTCTAAAATTTTTAATTTATTTAAATATAAATATAAAATATATAAAAATAATTGGATGATATGATATTACACATGAGAAATGATTAATGAATATAAATATAAATAAATGTGAGCGTATTTGTGTTTATATATTGGTGTTGATTTGATTGTAAATAAGTATAATAATTAAAAAATGATTAATTATTTATATATATATATTTATATATGTAATAAATAAAAATTTTGAATTTGAATTTGAATGAAAATTTATTCATTAGTATGGTTAATTGGTAAAATTTGAAGATAAGTTGGGAGAGTGAAAGTTGTGCTCCAAACATAACCTATTTCCCCTTTTCTTTAAAACTATAAAACGCCGTAACATTGCACAACGGGCATACAACATTCATGTTATTATTGTAATTAGGATAATATATTAAGTGGGTGTTTGAGTGAGTTTATAAATTACTTAAAAGTATTTGATAAATTTTTATTGAAATAATTTATAAATTTTAAAATAAGATGTTTAAAATTTATAAATTTTTTAAAAATAAATTAATTTTTTTCGACTTATTTTAAATATTTTACAATACATTTCATTATTTATATTAAAAACGGTACAAATATTTTCAATTACATTTAATCTATTTTCTTTTGTGTTACAACAAAAAAATTATAATCAATTATGCTTATAAAGTTTAATAAAATTTTATACGATGATTTATTTAAACAATTTTTTAGTTTATTTTTAAAATAAAATATATGAATTTTTGTAAATATTATTAAGAATAAGCTTGGCCAAACACCCTCTAAACATGCACATATGTTAAAATGCAGTAATATCATTTATAATCGAAGAATTCGGCTGATTTCTTTTACCGTATTCCATCGATTAAAAAGGTAAAGCACTGCTTGGCAGTACTCCAAAGTTCAAGCGAAATCAAGTGTAGCGGAAGACTTTGAATGGCGCAGAGCCAAACGGAGCCGTATTGGACGTTCCTCTGAGTCGCAGTCTTCGCAGGGCAGAATCACTCTCGTTGCACCCTCGTCCCGTTTAGCTCAGAAGACATATCTCGCTCCGCTGCTCTGCTCATGCAGTTTCTTTGTCCAAATCTCATCGCAGGTAATTCTTTGTTTTTTTCTATTTTCAGTTTTCTTTCTCTTCTGTTGCTGCTCAATCTGTTGCGAATTGTGTTGTAATTGTTGCCTACGCTCTCCATTTTCGTTCAAAACTTCCGCTCCGCGCCACTCCCTACCCCCCTGGGGGTAAATTCCTCACTTGATCTGAACAAGTGGTCATTTGTATACAGTGGGCAGTACTACTTTGGGGTCTGATATGATAGAGATGACGTGGCTTAGCGCATTCTTAATCGGGGCGAGTTGTTTTGCTTTGGGATGCCTAATTGGGATGCGGCACGTGTCTCGTGGTGCTTTTCGTTTATCGAACGATACTGAAATTGCTGACGAGGGGAGGAAGAAGAATAATCGGGGTAAACAACCACTTGAGGTTGAAAAACTGGCTGATATTATCGAAGATTTTAAAATGGTACTGTTCAGGTCCTGTTCTTGTATGTATGATTTTGAGAGGAAAATATTGTTTAATGCTATGATATTGCGTGCGAATCTGTTGGATGTGATGACCGAATGCAGGTTTTGGTTGTGAGGAATGACCTAAAAATGGGAAAAGGGAAGATAGCCGCCCAATGCAGGTAGGGACAAATTTGATGATTGCCGTGAATACGAGGCTTGCATGATATGCTTCCTGCTATCGAAAAGATTAATGGTTTTTTGTGTGGATTCACTTATTGTTTATAGTAAGAGGTGTGATTGTTTTGTGGTTATGATTGATCGACTGATAATCTCACTCCATTCAGACGCAAAAATATATATGTAAGAACATTTTTGTAGGACTGGTGTTTTTTCATGCATTTTAGTATTTGGTTGAAGGGAAAAAAAATATCAGAATTTAGTCCTAATCTGCTAAGGCATATTTTTCTTGGTATTAAATAATATACCTTCATCTTGGTTCTGCGCATTGATTGTTCTGTTCTGTTCATGCGAATGTTCTTCCGGTGATTCTTGTTTGAAAGAAAAATAATTCGTACTTACCTTGTACATTTCTATATGGAAGTTTTCATTTCGACTTGTTCAACTTAATATTGTTGGTTGCAGCCACGCAACTTTGGGGCTGTACAAGAAAGTCCTAAATCGGGCACCAAGATCGTTAAGCAGGTACTTCGAAACCTATTGGTAAATGATTCTTGTATTATCAGAATCAATGTCTATATTTGCATGTATAACTTATTACAGTTATAAGTTTTATCTTCATGTAGGTGGGAGATGTGTGGGCAGGTGAAGGTGGTTGTGAAAATTGAAAGCGAGGATGATATACTAGTTCTACAGGTCAGACTGGCATCTCAAAAAATAGTTGCATGAGCTTATCAGGGGACGCGTGTTTGTTTTAGCTTTAGCATCACCTAACATAGAAACACCGCCAAGCAACTTGTACCTTTCCTTTATCACATACCGACCCAGTAATGGAAGCATTCTGTACACATGGTAATATACTTGTTATAAAAGGAACCTATAATAGTATGGAGTTTAAATATTATCAAATTTAAATTTTAATAATCAACTTGATCTCTCAAACATAAGCATGCTGCAGAAGAAATCCTCTCACATGTAGAACAAATGCAATTTCTTTCAAATCCTGATAGCTGCTATTGCATGCTTTCTTTCAAGTGATAGTAAAAATGTTGTTGATCTGCTTAAAGTTCACAAATTGCATGCCATCTTATCTACAAAGTAATAAAAATTTAAATTATGCAGTCACTTACTCTACATATGGAAGCTTACAACAAGCTATTTCATTCATGAGATCTTGTACTGCAACATCTTCTTGTGGATCATTATTGTAGTAGTTTATGTGCATACCTCAAGTTAAATTTTTGTCATCTTTGTTGAGTTTTCTCAGTAACTTGATGTACTGGATTCTTAATATATGTATTTCACTCAGTGGTTGCAGTTATATCACCGGTGTAGTATATTCCTTTTTGTTTCTGTCTAATGATTTATTTTCCCCCATTCAGGAAAGGGCAAAATCACTAAATTTACCAACGCATATTACAATTGATGCTGGTAGAACACAGATTGCTGCAAGTGAGGGCCATAGTTATTTGTTGTCTTATGACTTGTTTTTATGTTAATTTAGTGGCTGATAGATAATCTTCAATCTTCATGAATTCAATGATTGATTCCACAATCTTTTCTTAATGTGTTTATGATCTTGAATCTCTTACATAAATAAGTGGCTATTTTGTGTTGGTATCAAGGAAAGTCAAGAAAGGAAAGAAAATTCAACTGGAAAGAGTGAAAATCTGACTTTTCCCCTCTTTGATGTTCCCTCTTAAGGGTTAATGTTGATAATTGATCCTTCATTTAGGAATAAGGGGGTGAATTCACTATGCTTCCTCATGCGGTTGAACTATGGGTGATTCCGGCTAACCTCATAGTAAGCAGGGAATATAACATTTTACTTTGCCAGTCGGCATGAGCCAATGGATAGCTTGAGTTTTGATTTACTGCATGAAAAAGGGAAGCAAGAGTGTGTGGAAGTGGAAACCGTCACAAGAAAAGATATATGTCGATTTGTACTGCATCTACAGTTCATTATCTTTGTGTTTAAAGTTGAAGGTTGTCAGTGGTCATGCTTCCAAAGTGTGCAGAGGATTGTATACATCACTTGAACTTATCCAAAAATGAACAAAATTATTGTGCGATTTTGATTGCATTAGCCCTAGGACTTTATGATGGAGATGTTGAATAATGCTTGCATGTGCATTTGGTTGTATCAGCGTCGTAAAGATGAAAATGCGATTCCAAATTTGAGATAAAGACAGAACATTTTGCATAAATCTAGCATTTCAGAGTAATTGATAACTGTAACCTCTTACAAACTCTGTACTGCTTTCTCTTTATTGGAATTTGTCCTTCATTACATTATAGATATGGATCAAACTACGATATTATATTCTTGGCTAACAACTTGTTTCCTAATTCTTGTTGTCAGATTCAAAGACGGTGATGGCAATCCTAGGTAAGTACTGAGTTTTTGTTGCCTATACATGATATTAATACACGTAAACATGATTCATTTAGAACAGTGTAAATTATTTCGAGTTGTGCACCGTGCTTTGTGGATATTGTGTATCCCGCCAGACAAATAAAGGAAATTACTTGATAGCATGCAAGTGGCGTAAATCCACTTTGTCCAATTTGTGTGTGGTATTTTGCAGGACCTTCTGACCTGGTCGATGATGTAACTGGTGGACTGAAGCTTCTGTAGTTGTATCAAGACTTGGCCTCGAGACAAATCAAAGATGTTTAAAGGTTCTCTGGCCACATTTTACAGCTTGCAAGGGGATTAATGTTGATAATGATGACATTTTTAAACAAACGAACCCTTTTTCTGTGGGAGATACCCATCGTTTCTTTACGATTTGAGCCAATTGAACTGTTAAATATTAGCTGACGTATTATTGTTTCTTTCAAAGGATAACACGCCTTGCATTTAAAGTTGAGCAATGCTTATGGGATGACTTTTATCTGGCTCTCAATCAAATTTGAAAATTTTTTTTAATCGATGGGTGCTGCTTCAGGCCTCGGAATTTGTCGGCGCACCTGCTACACATTGATCTCCAGAGATTAGCGTACCGTCTGTCCAACCACCACTAGCTGAGCTAAAGTCCTTCGCCAAGAATTTTTGATTTAAAATGGCACGGGCACCTTATTGCTTGAACGAAATTTCGACTGCTTATTATCATCACAAGATTTGGACATTAGCATTCTATTGATTCATACCACAATTGTATTCTCCTAATCCATATCACCATCTCACATTTAAAAATTAAATTCGTACGTTGTGCACCACACACTACCAGACATCCTCAATTACCTTATGAGAAAAATGAAAGAACATAACATACAGTGCTCCAATCCAGCATCCACCAGGATTTTCATGGTAGCAGCTAGTTTTTAGTTGAATGGGACCCATCGACATTTGCAGCAGCTCTCGGGGACTCAGAGGAGCCGTCTAGCTGGGTATACCTCCAGCTGCATTCCTTCCATGTTGCTCATCAGCCACCTTCTCCATGGTTTTCTGCCCAACCTCCTCTGCAGCCTTACTCACCCTACTGAAAGCACCAGTAACCCATGAAGCCCCCGTCAGAACGTATCTGTTTTTAATGATGGCAGATCCAGCACTGCTAACAGTCTGCTCAGCAACCGCAAATGCAGACTTCGTCCTTTCAGAAACCTGGAACTTCTGGTCCACGTCCTTTACTTTGTCATTCACTATCATTGCTCCAAAACCGATTTTCTCACTCAAACCAATCTTTTGGTCCAATAATGCCACTTTTGCTGTGGCATTGGAAATCAACTGGTGCTTCTCATCAAAAGCCTTCGCTTTATTAATTGCATCCTTACCCAAGATAAAACCTTTTGCCAACATGCTGCTCACAACATCTTCCGCATTTTGGACAGCAGATCCGGCACCAATGCCTGCATTGTTGTTTTCTGATGCCGAGCCTGAGGCCTGAAAAGATCAAAACCGTCTTCAGATATATGTACATATATGTCTGTGTATATATATATATATATATATATATATTCTACCAGACAGAGGATCAAAAATAGGAGGAAAAATTTTGCATACAGCAAATGATGCTAATTCTGATGCTGCAGATGGCAGCACATAATCTGGTTTGAGTGCGATTGTAACCGATTGGTCAACTATAGTAGCTCCCTGCAAAAACCAGAAAAGCTAACTCCTATATGGAGGGGATTAAATATGGTGTCTGAATAAGAAAATTTTATTCTGCAATAGAGCAGGAGTTCTTTCTTCTTCTTCAACTTGTAAGGTAAACACAGCAGGAAAGTGAAACAAAAAATAGCCAACAAGCAAAAAAATAAATTAGGCAGATCTTAAAAAAACAATAAGATAAATAGATTATGATAGGTTTTTTTAATATGGTGCCATCGTTTATTGACAACACGAACTAAGGATAAAAGAAAGAAATGACAATAATCCATCACCTAAGCCATAAAGTAGTTACTTAATCACACCATTATTTCTTGCGAATGGCTCTGCAAACAGCATACTGCTTCACTAAATTAGGTCACCAGTTAAATCATGGCAAAGAGTATCTTTCAAGCAGTTAGTCCAAAAATTTCTGATATGTCAGGTAGCTACATATTCCATGCTCAGTTTTATCAAATTAAATCTCATCTGTCAGAAAATTCAAATTAAATCTCATTTGTCAGAAAATGGGTTTTTCTTAAAATCACCTCTAGCCAAGCAATATAGCAATGATACTTCCAGTTGAGTTTACTGGAACATATCGTGTTCATTCCAATGATTTTAATGCTAAGTTTCTTGATAGAGAGAATTCAGGAGATTGAGAAGCATACCGACAGAAGAACTGCCGTCTCTGCACTCTGAGAATCCTTGAAAGTGACAAATGCAGTTTGAGATCGCCCATGCTCGCTTGAAATCAAAATAAACATGACATGAAGCAATGGTGTCCATAAATTTGATAGTCAAGTGAATCAAGAATTTTTGATTGAAACACCACATATCAAATGGGAAAATAATCTCAGAAAGACTTGTGTTCAAACCTCTTCATTTCAACGTATTCAATTACCCCAGAGAATGAAAAGAATTCATGGATGTCTTGTTCAGTTGCACTTAATGACACATTGCTGACTTTCACAGTTCTGATCTGCCATGACAAAGAGGCCAACTACGTTGTGTGAGAGATGAAGAAGTGGTGGGATATAGCAATGTGAGAACGCTGAATGGACAATTATAATTCAAAATCCCAAGTTCAATTATCTTTGATAAACAATCTCTCTGTAACTCCACTGACAAAGTGCAAATCATATACATCCCAGATGCTTACTGGCGAAATTAAATAAAGAAAAAAAACCTGGATCTTGAGTTACCAGTCGCTAAAAGTTAACACAGCAGCAGCGACTGATGAAGTTAACCTTAAACAACTCATATACCGAGATCATTAACCATAAAAGAAAACACCATCACCAACATCAACGAAAACAGCAACAACAGGAAAATATATATTCCGACAACATGCAATAAAACGTTAATTCCAGTCGAATTTGAGAAATACTGCCGCACGAAAAACTTCATGATTTACTAGTACTTCAACAAATCACCACAGAGGAATTAGACATATAATTTTCTCCATATAATTCCATTGTACCAACAATGAACAAAAAAGCATTTGGGAAATAAAACATTTGCACAAACCTTATTGGTAAATCGTATTTCAAGGGCAAACCCGCGACAAAGAACAAGGATAAGCGATATTCCGTAAATTTATTTAACAAGTAAAAGCGAAAAATTAAAAAATTAAGTAAATTGACATGCAGGTAATAGAGGTACTAACCGGCATTTGCAGAAACCGAATTTGATTATTGGAGAAAAAGAAAAATAGCTTTTGCTATTTGTGTTAATGGTTATCGGAGGTACGACGGTTTCTCGGCTTTAATGGGGAGTGAAGGCAGACACGTACGGCTTACAGAGGGGTTTTTGTTCTCCCTGCAGTTAAAATGCTGATGCGACTTCATTTAAAAGTTGCTTTTTGGTTTGACCAGGCGAGAATTGGATTGAAGGAACAGGAGAGGATCCGCCGTCCCGTTATATCTATATATTATATATATATCTATCGATTTTTCACCTTAATGAACAAATCTTTGTTGCTATACTATTTCGCAGAGTCCTCGGGGGAAGAAGAAATAACGCGGGTGAAGCTTACCACTGAGCGTTGCATTCTACACCTCGTCATTATCATTATCCAAAGCTATGGCGGCCGCCGCTCCGTTCGTTCCACTCACCAATTCCATGACAAACAACCGATACTTTGCCAACCACCCCACCATTACACTCATCGATCGATGCTCCAATGCTCGGCAACTCAAGCAAATTCACGCTCAAATGCTGCGTTTGGGCCTTTTCTTTGATCCATTCTCCGCCAGCAAACTAATTCAGTCCGCTGCTCTGTCTCATTTCTCCAGCCTCGACTACGCCCAAACCGTGTTCGACCAAATTTCCCAACCAAATCTCTACTCTTGGAATGTCCTTATTCGTGCATATGCCTCCTCCTCTCAATCCATTCACTGTATTTCCCTTTTTATTCGCTTACTTCATGAGTGCACCGAAAAGCCCGGTAAGTTTACTTACCCTTTTGTGATCAAAGCCTCTGCCAAGCTTTCCGATTTACGGTTTGGAAAGGGGATTCACGGAATGGTGCTTAAGGATGGCTTTAGTTCCGACTTGTTTGTGAGCAATTGTCTAATTCATTTCTACGCTGAATGTGGGCGTTTGGACATGGCGCGTCAGGTTTTCTTGAGTATGCCAGAAAGGGACGTTGTTTCGTGGAACTCGATAATTAATGGCCTCGCCCAAAATGATTGTGTTGATGAGGCGGTGGACTTTTTCCGGAAGATGGAGGGGGAAAGTGTGAAACCGAATGATGTTACGATGGTGGGCGTTTTGTCTGCTTGCGGGAAGAAGTCGGACGTAAATTTCGGGAGGTGGTTGCATTCTTATATAGAGAAGAATGGAATCACAATTGGTCTCATTTTGGGTAATGCAATCCTGGATATGTACACCAAGTGTGGGAGTATGAAGCACGCTAGAAAATTTTTTGACGAGATGGTTGAGAAGGACATCATTTCTTGGACGACTATGCTAGCTGGGTATGCAAGGTTGGGCAATTTTAACGCAGCTAGAAACCTTTTCGAGTCACTGCCTTGTAAGGACATCGCCGTGTGGAATGCTCTGATCTCAGCTTATGAGCAAAGCGGTATGCCTAAGGAAGCAATAGCTGTTTTTAACGAGTTGCAGGTTAGCAAGGCGGCTAAACCTGATGAGGTCACGCTTGTTAGTGCCTTGACAGCCTGTTCTCAGTTGGGGGCAGTGGAATTGGGTGGGTGGATCCATGTTTACATAAAGAAGGAAGGTGTGAGGCTAAATTGTCACCTTGTTTCTGCACTGATTGATATGTACTCCGAGTGCGGAGATCTGCAGAAGGCGCTTGAAGTATTTCATTCGGTTGATAAGAGGGATGTGTTTGTATGGAGTGCAATGATTGCTGGACTGGGCATGCATGGACGTGGCCGAGATGCAATAGAATTATTCTTGAAGATGCAGGAAGCTAAGGTGAAGCCTAGTTCTGTTACTTTTACCAATTTATTATCTGCCTGTAGTCACTCGGGGCTAGTTGAGGAGGGTAGGGAATTTTTCCATCAAATGGAGCAAATTTATATGATTTTGCCTGGTGTGGAGCACTATGCCTGCATGGTGGATATTCTTGGTCGAGCTGGTCAGTTGGAGGATGCCATGGAGTTGATCCAGAACATGCCAATGACTCCTGGTGGTTCTGTTTGGGGGGCTCTGCTTGGGGCTTGCAGGCTTCATAAGAATGTTGATCTAGCTGAATATGCTGGCAACCATTTACTTGAGATCGAACCAGATAATCATGGAGCATATGTACTATTGTCTAATGTCTATGCTAATTCAGGAAAATGGGATAAGGTTTCAGAGTTGAGGAAGCTTATGAGAGATACTGGATTGAAGAAAGAACCAGGTTGTAGCTCAGTTGAGGTTAACGGTATTGTTCATGAGTTTCTAGTTGGAGATAACACACATCCCCTGTCACAGGAAATATATTTGAAGTTGGAGGAGATTGCAGTCAGACTAAAATCTGTGGGATATGTATCAAATAAGTCGCAGGTGTTGCAACTGGTTGAAGAAGAAGAGATGCAGGAAAAAGCACTACATCTCCACAGCGAGCGTTTAGCTCTTGCCTTTGGACTTCTTACTCTTGGCCCATCTCAACCGATTCGGATTGTGAAGAATCTTCGTGTTTGTGAAGACTGTCATTCTGTGTTTAAGCTTATATCCAAGCTTTTTGATAGGGAAATAGTGTTAAGAGACCGGTATCGGTTTCATCATTTCAAAGTAGGATGCTGCTCTTGTATGGAGTATTGGTGAATGTTAGAAGGATTAGAGCTGCGTGAAGACCGATTCCGACACTGGATGAATCTTGACAATTTCCTAGAGATCGACAGATGTTTCTAAAATTAGATTTTAGGGGCTTGTGTTGGTATTTTGGAGAAAGGATTATGGTCGACAAGAAAATTGTATCAACTGTTCCGTTTGCACATTTACTCTCGCAGATCAAGTTATTAATCTGCTTCTGGTTCCATATCTGTAAGAAAAATTGCCAAGACGTACAGTTGAGGAAAGTCCCTTTGAAGACTGTTCGGATGAATTTTTAGTCCCCACTTGGGTGGCGTTGACAAATCCAGGAGTTTTATTCCAACATCCCACATCCGCGGACTCTGCTCGAATTGACAAATTCCCATCACCAAAGTCAATGTTCTTTTCCGGAGACAGTCCTTGTGCCCGAACAACGTCTGGTAACCCGGTGTGTGTTTGCTTTGGGAAACAAAGTACCAGAGCCTTCCCATGTGCCAACGCAGAAGAAGGTTGAATCTCAGCAAGGGCAGCCATTTTAGGTAACACATCTGAGAGAGTTACTCACTCCAGACTATTGGATGAACTGCCGCAATCTAACATATAGGATGGAGGATGCACATTGTCGGTTAAGGAACCATTAGCTAGCATTGCTGAATTGAGACTCAAGCGTAGCTGATGTTTTCCTTTTGGAGATTTGTCTCGGCATAGCGTTTGCAAGGGACGGGATCGTTTGTTGTTGGCGCTGCTACATAACACGAAAAGGTGGGCCGAGCCGACGGTTCGCACTTGATCATCAGTTGATTGTTGCTGCTGCCTCAACCTGCAAAGTTCATGCTTAAGAACAATTTTCTTTCTTTTTCGATCCCTCAACCTCTTCTCTATCTAAAAGCTTCCTACTTCAAAACAACAAATGAACTGTCAACTTGGGCAGGTTGTTTTACGCCTGTTTATGCTGTCGAGGAAATGTGTTGCAAACTCCCAACGGTCTGAGTCAACTTTCCTGAAATTCGAATTGCAAACCAAAATCAACGCAGACTGCTTTCTGCTTAACTGCACGCTCTCCGATTAACGTTATTTCACGAGGACATTACCATAATTACTCATGGTGATTCCAGGAGGCGGTTCTGAGAATACTGTTCTCAAATCAGAAAACAATTGATCTGGCTTTATATCCTTGTAAGAATCCATAAATAGAATCCTAATTATGCGCGTATCTCGGACCATGTAAATACTTGTCTACTAAACAGAGAAAGCAAAAAGAAAATTGCGATTTTAAGATTAATAGGTGAATTTAACTGTCATTTTTTCTTTTCAAATCATGAACTGTTTCTTAATTATAAATGGCAATGGACTAGCTTATTGATTTCTTAATTATTTCGTCAAACAGTTAAATGTTAACAAAAATAATTGGATTAAAAAATAAAAAAGTTAATATCATCCCGTGCTCACCCCCACGTCTTTACGGGTTTTCCATTTGTAACTCCTTACGTATGATAGCGTCTTTACCGGTTTTCCATTTGTAATTCCATTTGCCTCTTCCTAATTTATGCTGTTTTTTATTATTGTATTTATTCTGCATTCAATTTTTTTCGTTTGCACACTCAATGTTTGCTGCTATAAAGAGAAACGCGCAGCTTCAGGCACCAAAATGGTGAGAAACACAAAGAAAAGACTGTTGTGTGTGCCGAGGCTTTATTGCTCGTTTCCTGTTGTATATCCACCATCTGAACCAACAATGGCGTGAAGGTTTGTCCTGGGCAGCAAGATGGTGGCCTGGAAGCTGACTTGATGACTGCAAATGAGGCCGGTGCGCAGGCTACCCTTCAGCCAGTGCGAAGTTCTTCGGTGTCCAGAGGCTCCACCAGCCTCCCTTCTCCTTTTATTGGTTGGCATTACAGATGAACCGAACCCAATTTAATTAGTACCTTAGTGGTAGACAAAGACAGAGGAGCGAGAGGAATGGCGTCAATTAAAAAGCTAAAAATCGCTGAAACTAACAGCGCGAGTCTCTCCCATGCCCCCAACTCTCGACATTTGACGACTAGTTTAGGGGTTGCTCTGGGAAGGGAAGGCAAAGGAAGGAGGGAACGCGGGAGCGCTGTCCGTTTCCATTTAGAAATTAGAACCCCCGCCGAATTGTATGCGTCTTGCAGGAGAAGGAAAGGAAAGAATCCTCCTCCTCCTCCTCTTTCCCTGTTGAATTTCATTCCTTCCATCTATTCCTCTCAAGTGAAAGCTACCCTCTTCAATTTTTTTGTTCCTTCTTATCGAAATCTAACCTGGGTTTCTCTGCGTTTATTCAGATGTCGTGCGATTCGATTTACCATTTTCCAACCTCAGCATTTTTCATTTTATATTTGGGAATTCTCATGTCATTGTTTTTGTGAAAATTAAAGACCACCGTACATTGTTTCTGTTTCTCTCCTGTACAATGAATAATAATAATTTGGTTCAACTGGTAAGATGTCAATAATTGTTGGATTATCATTTTCCTTTGGTGAAATTAGTTGTATTCTACACATTCCCCGTTATTTGGATATATTTCGCAGTTTCCGTATTCCAAGTTCTTTTGTCACGATTTTGATTTGGTTAAATGTGGATTCATTCCCCCCTCTTCGAACACCCCCTGGCGTTTCAAAATTTATAGCTCTTTCCACGTCTTAGCAGCGTATTAATGTTGATTACTCTGGAAAAGCTCTTTTATGTCGCAAGATGTACCACGAATGCCTATATTTGTATCAACCAGTATTTCACTACATTTGTCAACGGTTGTCTCGCAGATTGATGCTGGGGCAGCAGTTATACTATGAACATCGTTCTAATTGCCAACGCCTAGGTTAAGATACTAAAAAATTAATAAATAAAAAATTTTTTTGGTAGTATTCCAGGGCTGCATGGCTGCCGTGGCTGACGCCACATAAATGGAAGAAACTATTGGCCTACCGAGTTTCCAAATATATCAAGTATTCTCTGGGGATTGATTCTGCTTTCCTCAGTGGTAAATCTTAAAGTTCCCCGCTGTCCAATTATAGCTTATAGGCCCATACGGCCATCTGACCTTGTGGTTCTTGAGAAAATTCATGGCGATCTGTTTCCAATAAGGTCAGAATGATCTTCTCCTCTTCTCATTGGAGAAAGGTCCAGATTGCTGTTTTATATTACTGAGAATCATCTCGGGATCCATCAGGTATGAATCTGAGTTCTTTCACAATGTTGTCCATGGTCGTGATATTGTGTCCTGGCGAGCTGTTGATTGCAGTCTGCCAGGTGCGCAGAGCGATGAGCTCATTGGATTTGTTGCTGCAAGAGTTCTTCCAGCAAAAGAAAGTGAGGTGAGCCTTGGTAGGCTTAGTCGCCATTAGCTGCTTGGACGGGCAGCCTAACTGTGAAATGATTGGCTTTGAAAGCCTGTCGTTTTCACAATTATCTATGACTCTCTATGGAGACTGTACTTCCCGTGGAACTAAAATTCCTCTTATCTCACAATTAAATTCTCATTTTCTCTCACAGATACAAGATTTGCTCAGCTTTGACTCGTCAATAACAGACCAAACATTGGTATACATTTTAACCCTGGGAGTTGTAGAATCCCGTCGCAATCTGGGAATAGGCAAAGTTGTTGGTTTTCCCGTGCCACGCGCACTGCTCTACTTTCATTTAGAGATTTGCGCTGAATGTTCTCCAATCTTGGATTTTCAGCTGGCTCACTTATCCAGCAGGTCATAAAGTATGCATCAAATATTCGGACTTGCGTTGCTGTTTATCTACACGTAATCTCATATAACAATCCAGCGATACGTTTGTACAAGAAAATGTCATTTCAGTGCTTACGGAGGCTGTACAATTTTTTTTTTTATCAATGGGCAGCTTTATGATTCATACCTGTTTGTCTACCATGTGAAGGGTGGACGATCTCCTTGCTCACCCCGGTAAGCGCTTACAGTAGTGGTGCAACATAAAACAAGAATCGCGTACTAATGTTTGTGGCTAAACATGTATCTTTTATCAGTTAGTGATATAATAATAAATGTTGGTTGCATGTCGCAGAGAACTTGTGGCACCATTTGTTACTTGTGTAGAGAGCGGATCTAAAGACTTGGCTGGAAAACTCTGGAAATATAAGGGAAGGAAGAGTTCCAAACGGTTGAAATGTAAAGAATCGGGTTGCCTTCTCTCGACGGTGGTGCACAACAACAGAAGGCTAGCTGACATCCGAGGGTCGTAGCTCTTTGTGTAATGAGTTTGTGTCGTATGAATATTTTTATAGACAAATCCATCAACTTTAATTAATGAACTCCAATTACTTTTACTTAATTCTCAAAACAAAATACTTAAAAACATATATTAAAATTTAAAAATAAATATAGCCATTGAAAGCCACTTTTAAATTGGTTTTCACTCTTATCACAATCGCAAGTGCTTACCAGCCATCACAAGTCAACATTTGGCACTAGTGCTTATCAAAAACCAGGCATAACTACGAGAAGCAATCATAACAGAGCTCCAAATATTCTTTTAGTAGTCCAATTGCTAGGTAAACCACGTCCACCCATGTCCGCTTCCTTTTACACAGCGATTTATGTTCAGCATTATCTTTCACAAACCACTGCCGGTACCGGAATAAAAACTCATCTTACACACACCACCAACTATGAGATCACCCCTTCATCCTGGCATGATCGAGGGATCATACTCATCCAATTAATTTTCAAATCTTATAGTACGAACCACTGCATAGAACGACCCTGCCTTATCACGATATGGAACAATACATTCTTTCAGAATCGCACCAACACCCGAGAGTAATTAGGATAACAAGGAACAACTTCGGCATAATGAAATTAATATCACATATGTATGATCTAGAAACAAAGGAAAACAAAAACACAGAAGGCATCAGCATCTAACGGTTTTAGCAATTCACTTTAGGCAGGCAAGAAACATGCAGCTTTTACTGCAGTCTTGAATAGCAAACGAGGCAAAAGGACCACGATTGGGTACAATGTATAGACATACAATCAGCTTTCCATGGGTGAATTTTCCACAAGTGCTTGCCCAATCAAAATTAATTGCATCAATCGCTTCCTATCACGAAAATCTTAAAAACATATCTGCTCCACAAGTCAACTACCAAGATGAACCCAATGTCAAAGTCATTGTCATTATCACCAAGTTGGGAGAAAGAACAATTTAGCTACACTGGCTCACAAGCCTTTGAAGCCACACCCTGCTTTTGTTGTACGATGTCAAGGAAAAAATCAGTCAATATTGTCTCATAACATGGCATCTTTGCATAACCTGGAAAGTAATTTATATCGATCACAAGATACCGGCAACCTCCAACCCTACTATCCCTTATCATGTCAAAGTTAAAAAGGTTCAATTGCAAAGCCCGCCTCAATTGACTCGCTACTTCATTCACAAAATCCAATGGGGGTAACTCAGCAGCCTCCATCAGCTTTGAGACGCTATCATCGCTCTGATCTTGAGCAGTCACATTCGATATCTGTGAAAAAGATAACACGTTTTCAGAAACACCCAATTTCTCCTCCGAGATATCCGGCAGTGACCTCCTCTTTACGCATTGAATGTGCCTACCGGCCACGTAAACTTTGAAAATCACCCCTCCATGATTCACAAACTCCTGCAATATAAATGGAGGGTCCAACTTCAACCCTCCAAGGCCCTCCTCGTTAAAAACCAATGACATTTGATGAGAGCCGGCGGTTCCGTCCGCGACCAGTGGCTTCGCAATCACTGGAAAATTGACGATTTCTGAAGCAACGCTGTTTAACGAGTCAGGATTTTCCACAAATACCTGGATAGGAATCCCAAGTGAAAGTGGAGGAGTGATGTTAAGCTGGCTGACAACTTGGAGCATGGTAATTCGATTGTGTAGACGCTGGATTGCGTGGGGAGGGTCGATAACGATGACATTCGGGTTTCGTGAAAGGAATCTTTGCAATTGATCAATCCAATCGGGGTGGGATAACTTATGGATGAGGCAATCGAAGGGGCCCTGATCGACCAAGGGTTTGGTGAGCTGGACGGGAACAAGGTCGATTCGTCGCTCCTTGGCGAAATTGAGGAGGGATGGCTGAACGAAGCTCTGGGCTTTCTTTGGCGAGAGAGCGTATCCTACGCGGTATCTCGGCACTTCTGCCGACATCGGAGTCGAATTTCTGTGCTGCGCGGCTGAAAGAGGAATAAGACGACGACGAAATGGGGCAAACAAACAAATAAATAAATAGAGGTCCTAATTCAGCGCGCTCTGCCACATACCTGGTTATAATTATAATGGCTATGCTTGTTTTTATCTTTGCAGTTAAAAGATTATATATTATAATTATTATATTTTTAAAATTTTTAATTATTACACAATTATTAAAAAAAATATACTTAAAAACATATGATCAAAAATAAAAATAAACATATTATATTTATTTTATATGTATCAAAAAATTAAACATTGTAATGAAATTTCATTTTATACGTATGAAAATTGAATATGTTATTTGTTTAATATTTAGTTAATCGAATGAACTCTTTACCTAATTTCTAGTTTAAAATTCTCCTAATATCTTGTCGTTAAGTGCGGGCTTGGGTTTATAACTCTTTGTTTGTGCATGGAATATGAATGTTGGTCTTCTTAATTAGTGGTATGATTTTTGAGGTGGGAGGCTTCTTAATTTTGATTTAATTTTCAATGGTAAATTTGAGATACACCCACAAATAGATACAAATAGAGACGACACAATTTACATGGTTTAGCTAACATTAGCATACCCACAATATGAAAATTTCAGTTAAATTGATTATATGCAAGTGAATGTGTTTTTTAGTACAGAAATTTCTCCTTTTATTCTACTATAAAGAACAGTTCAACTTCCTCACGATGGCACGTTGACAATATCACGCTACTGCCAATAATATCATTGGCCATTTCTTCCATCGTGACAACAATGCAATTTCCATCCCAAATCTTCTATTTCTTAAAGCTGACTGACCTGAGCTGCTTTACCTTAATGACCATATGGGATGACTGAGCCGAGCCACTTGCTTGTATGGTTGAATAAGATGACTGAGCCAAGTCACTTGCTTGACTAAGATGCTTGAGTTAGACCCTCCTTATCTTACTTTGTCAATTTGCTCGCCTGTATGGCTTACTTAGCCGCCTAACTTGTCTAGCTGCCCAAGTGTTGTCCTGAGTGGAGTGGCATACCACTTCTCCTCTCTCCCCTCTGAGACCTAAGGCACCTCTTAGTTGCTGGATAAGATCAATTTAATGCTGCAAGAATTTAGGAGACGTTAGTTTCTCCTTTGGTGATGAGTTCCTTCTTGATGCACCTTTTTCCTTTATAAACAGCAAGAGTCAAACTAATTTCCCATATTGTTTTTGCACGCTTCCTTCACTGTCTTCTTATGTTGTTTTGAATCTCAATTTCCTTCCTCTAAAACTCTTTGCTAAAATGTTTGCTATTGGGAGCATGCTCCCTAGGTCTATATACTTAAAATTTATCAAGTCATGCACTGGACATACTCGGCCATGAGGTTGATTGAGTATCATTCTGCAACAATTTTGGGATACTTGGCCAATCAAGGGCTGTGTCCCATGAATTTCATAACTTGTGCTCTCTCGGCCATGAGGCGACTAAATATCATCTTACAACAATTTTAGGGTACTCAGCTAGTGGAGGACCAAGTCATTACGAATTTCATCCTTTTCCCTACCTTCGATTTTCTCTATACACTTCCCATGTCCCCAGACATCTCAGATGCTAACACGTGTCCCCTGATACTCTACACCTCTTTTAGAAGAAAGCCATTGCTTCATTTCCTCCTTTCACTCTCTTAAATTTGCTCTATAATTTCTTCCCTTCCGATAAGGCATGTTTTTCTCCCCCTCACTAAAATCTTCAACAGTTCATCCCATTCCCAAAAAAATGGTGTTTTCCTTTGATAGAGATCTAGAAATCCGTTTTATCTTTTCATTAAAAATAAGTTAAAATGTAGCCCAATAGAAATTCGAGAAAAATATTCTATCTATGAGGGTTACGAACTAATCATTACCAGTGAGAATGACTCTCCCCATCACCCTCATGACGGCTTCATCACTTTGTTCACTCAGCAACTATAGTCAGGATTATCCTTCCCTTTACACCTTTCCTTTTCCTTCGTCTTTGATCACTTCGAGATGAATCTATCTCTATTTTCTTCTAATTTCTTTAGAATCTTTTATAGTTTTTTTATTGTGTATTGAGCTAGATATTTAGTCTTGAGTTGACCTATTTTACTATTCCTTTTTTGTTCACTCTCTTGTCCAAGCAGTCTTTTTACTTTACCATAAAACCTAAGTTTTGCTTTATCTAAGCTCTTCCATTACTAACAAATGATTGAAGAAACTGTTCTTCTTCATTCGATGTCCTGATGGTCATTACGGTTTTCCCACCACCTATGGATGAGTTGCTGGCTGACCTAAAAGTTTGTAAGGAACTCATTCTTTCTAGTATCGAATAGACACTTTCTTACCTTAGTAGCATCTAGATGTAAAGCACCATTCTTTTCGAAAAGGGAGTTCTTTACGACTATGACTTATCTTCTAAAGAGGAAGAATTACCCTAAGATATAGATATTTTTTCTTTTTACATTCCACCCCGATCTTTTCTGCATAATTATGTATCTTATGTTTTTGTGCAACTACACAAATGGATTGATAATGTCCCACCTCATTGGAGACCACATAGCTGCTCGTGTGGTTGGGAAAAAGAGGAAGGCGCCTGGTGCATCAAAGTCATCCCTAGCCTTGAGGTTTCTCGTACTTTAGCCATCAGCAACCTTTCCCTGGCTCCTTTTAGCTAGAGTGGAACTCATCCTAGTAGCGCGAGCACCCTTTTTGCTTGTGCAGAGTTGCCTGTATCCTCAGAGGCCTTTGAAGCCACTCAGCCTACATCATCAAAGCACCTTGCTACTCTTCCGCCTTCGGCTCCTCATGTTCTTGTGCCCAATGCCTTCTGTATGGCTGGGAGCTCAGTAAGCTAAAATCTTTCTCCAACTTGTGAATTCCTTCGCAGTTCTGTCACATTTCAAGATCGTGAGCTGGCCTCTGAAATGCCTCAAGATGATGTTCATAACAAGCTTTCAGGTATTATGATTAACATAAGTCGACATCTTTATCTTATTCTTCCTCCTTGATTTCTCATTTTAACAAGCCTCTTCTCATAGACTATGATCTTGATGAATGACATCCTGGTTAGCACAGAAACTGCAAAGAACCTTCAAGAGGCCAATAGTTGATGAAGGAGTGTGTTCATGCTTTGAGAGAGGAGAACAATATCATTATGGGCCATCTCTGAGCCCTAACTGGGGAGTTGGAATCTGCAAAAGGGCAACTAAAGACCCCTAAAGCTCTTTCACAAATATGTTAAAGGAGACATGAAGGCAAACTCTTTGCAATTTCCCTTCCTTTACCAAAGGAAGAATCTTTATTAAAGAGCACTTGATTAAGTACCGTCAGCCTCAAGAGTTTGAATCTCTTTTGACTACCAAGGTTGAAGAGTGGTTGACCAAATACCAGTAATCTTATGAGTTTGAGGCCCTTTTGGCTAGGTTGAGGGGCTAGCCTTTGTGAATGAGGGAACTGAATTTGATCCTATAGGCTTCGTCGAGGGTTCCAAACGGCTCCAATCTAACAAGATATTTAACTTTAAGCCTTTTTATCTAAATACTGAGCACCATGGTTCCAAGTTAGCGGCCCATAGGCCACTTCCACTACTCACCCAATTATTATGGAAGAGATTCGAGACTTCGAAGGCATGTTAGAGCAAACCTGTGGAGGTTAACTGTACCTTGTTTTTAAGGATCGCCTCGACAAGAGTCCCTCCCCCATATCTCCATTCTATAAGCTTTTCAACTTTCCCCCTTTTTTTTTTTTAATGATTGCTTTGACTACCTTTATATCACTTTATTTTGGAGAAATGAAAAGAAATTTCAGTCCATTTAATTTGCACGTATTTATACATAAAACTTTTTTAACAACTGAATATTAAATGATCTGGGTAATACATGCCCCTTAAAATCCTTGTGGTGGTAATCTTCTCTAAGTAGCTTTTCTACAATAATATACAGACCATCCCAAGAATAGTCCAACTTTCCTATGTGTTTCAGTGAATCCATTCTTCTTAGCACCTAGTTTCCTACCTCAAAATTTCTTAAGACCACTCTTCTGTTAAAGGTCGTGATGACCCTTGTTGGCGCCTAAACATCCTAAGATGAATTGCTTCTCGATCTTCCTTGACTAAATCTAAGTGTTCTCTTATTCTCATTGCATTGTCTACCTCAGAATAGAAGTTGACTTTGAGGGATTCTTTCGCTACCTCAAGAGAGAGAATAGTATCAATTTCATAGACTAAACTAAATTGTCTCCTGCTTTATGCCCTATTCTTGACACCAGTTTATGATTTATTTCCCTTGAATCTGCCACCTATTGTCTAAGACCAACGCCCCAAGTAACTTTAATCGGCACATGATATTTCTCTCAATAAACTTAATCATAATTGCTTCAATGATCTTTGCTAATGGTTTAGCCTCTACCCATTTGTTGAAATAATCTATAGCTATTACCAAAAACTTCCTCTATCCTAAACTAAGTGGGCAAGGCTCAACCTAGTCGATTCCCATCTTATAAATGGCTACGCTGGAATTGGAATCACTTATCCAGTTTTTAATAGCAGATAGGAGAGGTTTGCATGTCTTTGACAAATTTCTCATCTCCTAGTATACTTCGTTGTTTCATCCTTCAAAGTGAGCCAATAAAACACAACTCTCAAGACCTTCCCAGCCAATGATTGGCTCCATTATGATTCCCACATGTTCTTTCTTGTACCTCTTTCATCACTTGTTCTCCTTCTTTAGCCCCAAACATCTTTGTATTGATTGGGAGAATCCTCTATGGTAAAGGATGCCCTTTATCAACATGAACTGAGAAGCTTGAATTTGTAATTTTTTTGTTGTTAGTTTGCCCCTTCAAGGCTTTGATTATGGAGCTTCTCCAATCATTCTCTTCTAGTGATAAAACTTGATTCTTGGGGGTCTAGAGACCATTTTTGTCATGATTGAGGAAGCTGTCAAAAGATTTAATAATCCTATTGTCCTTGTTAACTTATTTGCCCCAGTGTTGTTACTCTTGCTTATTTGCCACAGCTTGAATTCCTCAAATTTGGTCACTTCCATCTATATTGCTTCCAAATGTTTTTTTTTCATTTGGTAATCTCTTGCCAAATATCATCCCTAGAGCTATTGATACATGAGTTGTGAATCTGTATGTACTACAATCCTGAGCGGATTAAATTAGTGAGCTACTCATAACCCCTACAATAAGGCCTCATATTCTACTTCATTGTTGGTTACGTTGGCATCTATCTAGGATCCATATTTAAGAGTATCTCTCTTAGAGCTAATTAGTCATTTCTGCCATAAAATCCACCAACGCTTAAGCTTTAATAACTGCTCATGGTTGGTAATCAATGTCAAATTCTACCAACTCTAAGGCCCACTTAAGGACTTTACTTTAAGCACTTTCACCATTCAATATCTTCTTAATAGGGTAATTGGTTAGGACAACTATGGGATATGCCAAGAAATAAGGCCGTAACTGCCTGGCTGCCCCGACCAAAGATAATATTAACTTTTTGATTTCAGAATATCTTTCTTTCGATCCCTGTAATACTTTGCTAACGTAATATATAGGGAATTATAGCTTTTCCAACTTTTAACAAGAGTAGCACTAATCGTGACTTCTGATATTTCCAGGTAAAAGCATAAACTCTCTTTTGGACTCGGCTTACTCAGTAGGGCCAACATCAACAAACATTCCTTTAATTGATCAAAAGCCTATTGACATTCTTCATTCCAATTGATCTTATTAGCTTTCTTTAAAATGTCGAAGAATGGTAAGCTTTTATTCGAGACTCAAGATATAAACTGAGATAGGGTGGCAATCCTTCCTACCAACTTTTGGACTTGGAGAATGTTGGAGGGTAAGGGCATCTCTATAATAGCCTTAATCTTTTCAGGATTGGACTCTATGTTTTTTTGAGTCAACACATACCTTAGGAATTTTCCACTCTTGATACTAAAAACGCATTTTTCCAGATTCACCTTCAAATTATACTTCTCCAAAGTTTAGAATGGCTCATGCAAATCTTCCACATGGTTTCCCACCCTTTCTAACTTTGCAAGCATATCATCAAAATATACTTAACATCCAATCTACCATCATTTGGTAGGTTGCTCTTGCGTTCTTAAGGCCAAAAGGCATGATACTATATGCAACCAAATAGTGTAATGAAGCATGCCTTCTTCTTATTCTTAGTTGCAAGAGGAATTTGAAGATAGCCTTAAAGGGTGTCCATCAAAGATAAGGCTTCCATTCCGGTGATTGCATCCACTAATTGTTTGGTGTGTGGTAAGGGACAACAATCCTTATGATAGACTTTATTTAAGTCCTTAAATTCCACGTACATTTGTCATTTTCCTCTCATCTTGGGTATTATTCCTACATTAGCCACCCACTAAGGGAACTTGATTTCCTTTATCTGACTTGCCTTCAACAATTTATCCATTCCCATTCTCATTATTTCCATTTTTTATGTGTTGTAGGACCATAACTTCTGTTTTATACGTCTTTTTCTTAGGTCTATGTTAAGTCGGTGTTCAAAAACTTCAAGACTAACTCTTACAAGGTTTTGCATTGAAAAAGTAAAAACATGAACTTGCTCCCTCAAGAAACGAATAAGGCTTTCCTTTCATTCCCCTAGCAACTAGGACCCTATACGTGTAGTATTGGTGTGATTTCTTAGTTTTAGCTTTATAGTCAAAAGCTTTTTTGAAAGTTTAATGCTTCCCCCAACCCTTTTTCCTGCTCTTTTCTTTTCTCCTGGACTTCTGACATCTTGGAGCCTAAATTCTTTAATGGAATCTATATAAAAATGTTTGGACATGTTTTGATTACCTTAAACCTCTCTAACTCTTCTTATAGGAGTTAGAAACTTTACTACTATATGAACTAGAGAGGTAAATACTTGGGAAGCTGCTAAAGCTAACAATCTATATCTGACATTGTATAATTTGAGGGTGTCTATCATATAAAATTGGATCATCCTAATCTGCATGGCACCCTTTTCTTCCCATGTGACTGGTAATGATATTTTTCTTTTGGAGGAAACCACCTCTCCCGAAAACCCATGCAGTGCCAATGCGCTGCCTTCTAAATCTTTTTCCTCTGGTTCTATTTTCTTGAACACCTTTTTTAAAAGGAAGTTGACAAAACTCTCTCAATCAATTAGCCATCTAGCTACCTCGTAATTTGTAATAGTAGAAGTGATCATTAATGCATCCTGATAGGGAATTACAATCTCTTGCAAATCTTTTTCTCCAAATGTGATCATTGGTCCTATCGAGGGGTTCTTCGCAAATTTGATCGGCTTCTCTTCATGTCTCACATTGTGAACGAACTATTTCATTTATCGGTTTGAGGACCCTCCTTTAAATCCCTCCATGATTATATTAATGTATCCCTTCCTTAGTTGATCGTGTAGGGGTTAGTTATTCTGTCCTTCTTTTTGTGTGGGTCCCATCTTCTGATCTTGCAAGAATTCCTTCAATTGGCCTTTTTAGGCCAACGCCTCTACCTGCTTCATTAGATTGCTGAAAGCTTTAGTTGTGCGACTGAATTCATTATGAAATTTAAAAATTTAGTCTCTGACGGGTTTCTAGGAGGCTCTCTAGATGACTCAGGCCACCTAAAAACATCAATATGCCATAAGGTATTTAAAATATGTTCCCTACTAACTTGTAAAGGAGTTTCAATTAGTCAACCTTACTCTTACTTTCTTTCGCGACTCTTAACTCATACCTCATCAGACGATTGACTTCGCTTGGCCCTCTTATTGGTCTCCAAGCTCCTTTCACCTCTCTCCTTCTTGGTTTCCTTTATATTGATCTATTTTTTCACTTATACAAGTGTTTCGTCAAAGTCTCTAGGGGGACTTTTTAGCTAATGATTGAAAAAAAATTCTCCGTCTCTTAATCCTTGGATGAAGGCACTCATCAATACCTCCTGGGTTGCTGTAGGTGTATCTAAGGCTCCTCACATAAACTATCTAGCGTACTCTCTCAAGGGTTCTTTTGAACCCTGCTTGAGGCTAAAAAGAGGCAGAGAAGTTTTTTCATACTTTTTGCTACTATCAAATTGATGTAAAAATAAAGAGGAGAAATCCTTGAAACAACAAACCACTTTAAGTGGGAAGTGAGTAAACCACTGTCGGACAGTTCCTCCTAAAGTAGTAAGAAATACTTAACACTTCATCCCATCAGAATATTGGTGAAGTAGAGCCTGATGCCTGAATCTAGTTAACTGCTCAAATAAGCTAGAAACTTCTGTATATTCCACCATTGACACATTGCGGAAAGTCTTTGGCAAGGAGTCAATTAAAACTTCTTTAGAAAAAGGGTTACTTTTGATTAGCTTCGTTGCCTTTCCCTTTTGGATGACGGCTTCCTCGTACTTTTAACCTAACTATTTCCCTTTTGATTAGATCATCAGATAAATTCCTTTAGTCCTTAAGGGGCGTTGAAACTGTTCTCTTGTTAAACTAAAGGGTAGTGAAGCTGGCCCATGCTCTCCCCCTTTTGCAACAGCGGGTCAAATTTCACTACCCTTCGTGCCAACTGCTCTAGGTTCTCCGCTATCTACGACTTTTTAGATATCTAATATGGTGGATTCCCATAGATGGCGCCAAAGTGATGCAGCTCAAATTTAGGAATATGCAAGTGAATGTGTTTTTTAGTACATAACTTTCTCTTTTTATACTACTATCGAGAACTTTTCAACTTCCTCATGATGGCATGTCGACAATATCATGCAACCGCCAATAATATCATTGATTGTTTCTTCCATTATGGCAATAATGCAACTTCCATCCCAAGTCTCCTATTTCTTATGGATGACCAACCTAGGTCACTCTACCTTAATGATTGCATGGGATGATCAAGCCAAGCTATTTACTTGTATGGTCGAATAAGATGATTGAGCCATGCCACTTGCCTAACCTAGATGTTCATGTTAGACTCCCCTTGTTTTACTTTGTTAATTTGCTTGGCTATCTGGCTTACTTAGCTACCCAACTTGTCTGGCTATCTAAATGCCATCTTGAGTGGAGTGGCATGCCACTCGAGATAGTTGAATTGTAATTCTATACTTCATTTTTTTTCTTAATTTTTTTTAAAAAGCCCGTCAAAATAGGCATTTGTTATTGTCGTATGGTTTTGAATTCAAAGAGGTTTAGGTTTCGATTTCTAAAATGCTTTGAAGTGATCTATTGTCATCCTCAGGCTCGAGCTCGAGTTCGACTTAACATGGTACATAATATGCTAGAGTAGCTAATTCTTGACAACATTGTCCTTTGCTTTTCTTTAATCTATTTCTTTGTCGTGTAACTCGCTATGTTAGACAGATAGGCTAATGTTTCGTGTAATTTCAGGTCGACATACAACATACCTTGTTAGTGGCTACATGCTGCGGTTCAGTGGTGACTTGGGTTCGTAACCACATGGAAACTGTATGATTATAGCTGTGCAAGCACTTTACCAACATACGACGGACTAAAGGCTTCGCGAGTACTTGATTTGACATCTCCCTTCGCTCCATGCTTGTCATCATATAATATTCAAGAAACGTGGCGAAAAGAAGGCGGATCAGTCCATCAGTCATGTATTCAACCTACAACTGTTGGTGAACGTGGGATTGTGCGGGTACGAACTCAGATGTGTAGGTCATGGAAAGTTATGCAGGGCTGCATGCGTTTAAAGGTTTCATGAAATGATATGTACTGGTAGAGTGCACGCTTCATATCGCCTTGAGGGATATTGATTTGATGCACTATAACCATCTATTATTTGAGGCGCCTGTCTGCGTGCATCGATCATTTAAATGTTTAATTTGTTCTATATTAAAACTTGTACTTGATCCGAAAGTGGGCGGTTCTCCTTTATGAGCAAAAGTGTTCTGAATTGACAGTTCCGATTTTACCTCTGGCCATGAATTTGTGCAACAACTGAGCAGCAATTTCTTGTCTATGATTTGGACAAACATGGTGCTCAATGCAGAGAAAAGAAGGCCCACTGAATACGGTGAAGAGATTTCAGATACGAAGGTTTTGGGCGAAGAAACGAACAATTTCTGGCACTTGCTACAAGATTTGAACGAGCAAGCAAATTTTCACCTGCATCTCAATTAATCTTGACAAGATTCATGTGTAACTCCAGAAATTTATTATTTGCTAGGTTTCTTTGTGCTCTGTTGTTTCCTGTAACCAACATACATGCCTCAAACATGACGAATTCTCTACTTTGTCTAAATGGAAAGTTGAAACATGTATATATTATTAATATATAACGATGACGTGGTGTGTTATTAAATGAGATGCGTACTTAGGTGAATGGTTAGATGAGAAGGAAAGGGAAGGTGGGATTACGATCGGGTTCAGCTGAATCAAACGGCCTGTTTGTTCTGTTGGTTCTGCTTCATTAATTAAAAAATAAATGACGAAAATGTTCCAGAAGCCTGCTGTTCTCAAGTAATCAGTATGTTGCAAACCTCTTGTCTTAGGTTCGTTTGTCCATCTATATCTCTCTATCTATCTATAATAATAGTAATTATTATTATTATTATTAAATTATCATCTATATGTATCCAATCAAACAACTGATTTGGCGTGGCTAACTACCAGCTTCCCAACCATCAGTTAACCAGACGCGCTTTCAACGCCAACACCCACCTTTCTTTTTTAGCTTTTCTTCTTCTCTCATCAGTAAATAAGATGATAAATACCACAAAATTAAAGGACACCACGCGCGCGCGCGCGTATAAAGAGAAAGATAAGGCTGCCGTCAAATTAAATGCGACTCTTCCCTGATTAATCTGATTCCCATCTAAAACAAACACACATATATCGATCCAGATCTATTGTATATAGTTCTTTGCGAGCTTTTTTGAGAGAGAGAGAGAGATGGCAGCTGGTGCAGCTGCTACTTTTTTGAAGTCATCGAAGGCCGTATGTGTAATGGATGCATCGGGGAGGTTAGGGTCTGCTCTGGTCGACCGCCTCTTGCACAGAGGTTACATAGTTCACGCTGCTCTCTACAACCACCGTAAGTATTTTCCTGCCTTTCCATTCATCCCACTGTAGGACAAAATCTTGCTTTGGAATTTCCACTAACAAGAGAACTTGTACAAATTGATTACAACTCGAATCGAATGAATTTTGTGTGGGCTCTAGTCTCTAATTTAATCCTCTGATTCTTCCTTCGAAATTGTGGCGATAATTTGGAGTATCTTCAAGGAGAGAGCTTGTGCTTGATTTTCCTTGAAACTTGTTGACTTCTTCAATTAACGTTGATCTTCAAGCTTGGCGCCTTAATTTCGGATCGAACGTTGACTTTGAAGACTGTTGACGAAGAACGCCTTTGAATTTGAGTTCAGGATCGAAGCTGTGGCTTTAATTTGTCTTCAAGGAAAGGGCTTGTGCTTGATCTTCCTTGAAACTTGTTGATTTCTTCAATTAACGTCGATCTTCGAGCTCGGCGCCCTGATTTCGGATCGAACGCTGGATTCGAAGACCGTTGACGAAGAACGCCTTGAATTTGGAGATGAACTCCTTGAATTTGATGAAGAACGCCTTGAATGTTCTTGAATGCCTTGAGAGGATTTGTGTCTTCCTTGCTTGTCGACCTCTCCCCTTTTTGTGAGGTTTTGACCCCTATTTATAGTTGTAGGAGAGATAGTGTAGTCACCTAACCCGTTGACGTGGAGCGCTCTCATTGGCGGGGGTTGTTGGCCTCTCACTAGGCTGCGCCATTTGTCGCCTTCTGGTTGGCCTTCTTGATCATTTATTGTCTCCTTGCTAAATCGTGCCATTTGTCGTCATTTGATTTGGACAATTTTGTTTGATTAAATATTTATCAAAAAGGTGTATTTGTTTAAGAAATTCAGGAATAAAATTAATTTATATTTTAATTTACTTTTATGGTATTTATTTATTTATTTATTTATTATTATCATTATTATATATATATATATATTTTATATGTCTACAAAATGCCCCCTCGAGACTCGTTCATGAATTTTTTTTTTTTTTTTTTTTTTTTTTTTTTTTTTTTTATTTTATTTTTTTATTTATATATATATATATATATATTTACTTCATTTTATCTTATTTCATTTATATTTTAGCTATCATCATTATATATATTGTCTTCTTCTTTTTTTTTTTGACAATTTTTTCTTAACGTATACAGATGTATATGTGTGTGTGTGTATATATATATATAGATACATTAATCTATTTTTAAGTTATTAATATTTAATAAAATGCATTAATGTTTTATCTCGGAAATCGTCCACGTCGATTTCTAACTCCTGCAGTTCATCCTTTTTTATAGTCGTTGAAATTTTATTTTCTGTTCTTCGTTTCCCTTGTTTACCGAAGCTAAGTGGTGGTGAGTCGCCGGTTTCTCTTTTTTTTTTTTTTTTTTTTTTTGGCTTTTGTTTTCATTTCTTCTCCTTCCTTTTTTTTTTTTGTATTGGCCACTGCTGTCTCCGCCACCTCTAGCGAATGAGGTGTCGTGCGGTTTCGGTGGCGGGCTTGATAGTGATGGCTCAAAACAGTGGGGCAGATGGCGCAGCGACGGCGCGCGGCGGTGGATGCCGGGGCCGCGGGCTCGTGCGTGTGCGATGTAGCGTTCCATGCGGCATCTTGCTCCGTTGGGGGGTGTGTTTGGGCCTATGGGTGTGCGTGCGCAGTTGGTTGCGTTGCAAAGTGGTGCAGCTGGGTCTGTGGACGAGGCTGCGTCGCATTTCTGTTGACGGTGGCGTTCAGAGCTTCTGGCGGCTGAAGCTTCGGGCGTCAGTGGCATGGCTAAGCTTGCAGTGGTGCGGCCCTGAGGCGGAAGAGTTGTTCTCGCCATCGCTCGGCTGCATCGTGGTGCGGGCGATGGGAGCTGGGCTGCGTCGAATGGCAGCGGAGGCTGTGGTCTGTGACGGAGGCGCGAGACGCTGGTCTTGTAAGCGCACGAGCGCGCAGTCCAGTCGTGCAGCGTTAGCCGTGCTCTGCGCGGCCCTACGGTGCTGCGGCCTATTGGCAGTGGCGCTACGGGCTGGGCAGAGTGGGTGCTGAGGCGGACGAGGGTGTCGGTTGGTCTGCCATAGAGGTGGCGCTGTTCGGCGGAGGCGTCGGTGGGTGATTGGGCTGCGTTGCATATCTCGTCGACGGCGGTGGCGCGCGGAGCTTCTAGCAGCTAGGGTGTGGCTGGGCCTGTGACGTCGGAGGCGCTGACAGCCAGACGCGGCAGGCGGGGGCAGCGCTGGGCGGTCGGCAGAGGCACGAGGCGTTGCTGGCCGTCCGGTTTCCCATACCTGGGAAATGGGTATAATTTAATGTTTACCCATTTCCCAGGGTAAGGCCGTGTTTGGGCACTAATCTGGTTTTGGGGCTAAGGCCCTGTTTGGCGCGGACTACTTTTTTTTTTTTTTTAAGGTCAAAATCTTGGTTTGATGTTTAGCCCATGTATGCTAATTGGCTTCAATTTGGGCTTTCGAGTACCAGGCTTGACCTTAGCCCACGTGTACCAATTGGGCTTCAAATTTGGGGCCTTTTGAGTACCAGGCTTGGTCTTGGCCCACGCGTACCGATGAGCTTCAAATTTTGGGCCTTTTGAGTACCAGGCTTGATCTTAGCCCACGTTACCGATTGGGCTTCGAATTTGGGCCTTTTGAGTACCAGGCTTGACCTTAGCCCACGTGTACCGATTGGGCTTCAAATTTGGGGCCTTTTGAGTACCAGGCTTGGTCTTGGCCCACGCGTACCGATTGAGCTTCAAATTTTGGGCCTTTTGAGTACCAGGCTTGATCATAGCCCACGTGTACCAATTGGGCTTTAAATTTTGGGCCCTTGAGTACCAGGCTTGATCTTGGCCCACGTGTACCAGTTGGGCTTTAAATTTTGGGCACTTTGAGTACCAGGCTTGATCTTGGCTACTGTACCATTGGGCTTTAAATGTTGGGCCCTTGAGTACCAGGCTTGACCTTGCCAACGTGGTAACAAGTTGGGCTTTAAATTTTTGGCTTTTGAGTACCAGGCTTGATCTTGGCCTACGTGTACCAGTTGGGCTTTAAATTTTGGGCCCTTGAGTACCAGGCTTGATCTTGGCCCACGTGTACCAGTTGGGCTTTAAATTTTGGGCCCTTGAGTACCAGGCTTGATCTTGGCCTACGTGTACCAGTTGGGCTTTAAATTTTGGGCCCTTGGGTACCAGGCTTGATCTTGGCCGACGTGTACCAGTTGGGCTTTAAATTTTGGGCCCTTTGTTTTTTTCTTTCCCTTTTTTTTTTTGTCCCCTTTTTGTCTTCTTGTTTTTTTTTTTGGAATCTAACCAATCTTCTCTTGCATTTCCCTGCAGCTATCATCATGGTGCATTTCAAGAGCAGCTTCTCTCCTTTAGGCGTCGAGTATTTGGTCATCCTTGATGAGGAAGGCCAACCCTTAGAGCAAGGCACGTTGCTAGAGGTTTATCCTCCGCTTCTCCATCGTCCTTGGCCCCGACTAAAAGCCGCTGATCGGATGGATCATTGGACTCGGGAAGTGCCTTTTAGCAAGACCTCCAAGGCATACACCTTGCGGTCGTCCCATCATCACGCTGCCGTTAGGCCGGTCCTTCTTCCGACTTTGGGGCGCCGAATTGTAGAAGGGAAGGCCAAGTGGGGTGATGTACTTCCATGCGTCGGGGAGTTCCGTTTCATCGCCGGTTATTGGGAATGGGCCGAGGACGTGCTTAGCCGTTGCGAGCGCGACTTGAGGGCAGCCCACATTTATGACGCTGTGTACGCCTCGATGTTTACTTACGATCGGTGCTCTAACATCTTGCGGGCCATTTATGAGGCGTGGTGTCCGTCTACCAACACTCTCTTTACCTCTTATGGCGAGGTGTCTATTTCACTGCAGGATTTACGGAGTTTGGCCGGGCTCCCGATTTATGGGAGGTTCTATGACGAGGTCGTCCCGAGTGCGAAGGAGCTCGTGAGTCTCAATGATCAAGGCAAGAGGCACCTTCCCCAGTCTTGTCAATACTTGTTTCGTGCTTACCGGTTGTTGTGCAGCAACTCAGGTGATGTTCAATCTTCGTCGGTTTCTGTCGAGGACTGGGTCAGCTTCTGGTGTAGGAGGGGGGCGAAGTATGTTGAGCCCCCTGCTCGAAAGGAGAAAAAGTCGGTTCGCCCTAAATCTTCTGGCAACCCATCTGGTGAGATTGGTGTTCATCAGCAGTGGTCTCGGGTGGATGAAGAGCCCTTTGTACGCCTTGGCATCCCTGATACTTTGAGGGTGGAGACTTATTTGGCGGCCTTTCTGGCTTGCTGGCTCAGTGTTTTCGCCCTTCCTATTGCAGATGCTGGTTCTGTGCGTCCGAGTACTTTCAAAATGGCGTGCGTCATGGCGACTGGGAGGACGGTAAGTCTGGCGGTACCAGTTCTTGCGAGCCTTTATCGTGGCTTGGATCGGGTTGCACAGTCGCGGAGGCCCTCGCGGGTACTTCCCCCATTCCCACTTCATTATATTTATGTGTGGGCTGCGCACTTTTTCAAGACCCACTATGCGATTCGTAAGGATATCGATAGCCCGAAGATGGTTGTCTACTCGGGTGAGGGTGGGGCGAGGTATTATGACCCACGGGAGGCGCGCCGGAGAATCCATAAAGGCGACCTTTTCGGCTGGACTGACACCATGATTACTAGGGAACAAGAGATCTTCTATCTTGATGATGGTAGCCGTAAGCGTCACGAAGATGATTACTTTGCCGCAATTCGTTCGGGCTATCTTTCGTTGAGGCAGGGCGCTCAATGCATTGTTGAGCCTTATAGTCCGCACCGGTTCAGTCGTCAGTTTGGTTTTTATCAGGAGACGCCTGGGATTCTTACACGTGACGTACGTGAAATTTCTCTGGAGGAAGGTCTCTACTTTTGGCGGCTGTTGACTCTGTCTGGGTCGAAGGCCAAGGCGTGTTTTCCTCGCATCCCAGCGGTTGTTAGGAAATTTCACTCCAAGAGCTATAAGGAATGGTGGACCGTGGTTCATGGGAATTACTTTGAAGAACACGCAGCGAAGTTGTGTGCCGCCTCGTCTCAAAGTGATGTGCCCGAAGCGAGGGGTTCACCTCCCCATGTTCCTGATCATCCCGATGGCCATGCTGCCCCGCTTGCACCTGAAGGAAAGCGACTGCCTCTTCCAATTTTAGATGACAGTGTTAGCAGCAACGGGGACCGTCATTGGAAGAGGGCTAGACAGGATCCTGCCCCCTGTGGTCCGAAAGAAGACAATGCTTGCAGCTACCATGAGTCGGTTGAGGTCCTTGCCAAAGAGGTGATTTGCTCTAACAGATGATCCTTTTCTCTTTCTGACTTGCTCGGCTTTAATGTACTTACATACTTATGCTTATTTTCAGATAGAGAAACAAGTGTTCGGGAGCGATGGAGGGGATTTCAGCGGTGGCAGAAAGTCTTTGGAAGGATCCGGCGTGGCATCCGCCGTCGTGCCTGGCGGTGTTATGCTGAACGGAGCTCACTCTTCAGAGAAGCCGAAAGAGGCCCTTCTCCCGGCAGCGGTTTCAGTGTTCGAGGCAGAGAAGTTCCTCCAGAAACACGAGAGGGAGTTTCTTTGTAAGCTGTGGACGGGTCTCCGTGAAAGATTAATGAGCACCTCACTTGGTTCTGTTTCCTCCCTCAAGGACGAGGTCATGTTGGTCCTTGATCTATGAAACGTTTTGGACATGCCAACATCTCGTGCATCGAGGAATTCTTGGAGAATCTGTTCGTCAGAGCTGCGGTGTATGACGAAGCACGATCCGCTACGTCAGATGTACTTACCGAGGAGGTCCTTGCCCGCCAATTGAAGGATGCTGATGACCGACTTCGAGAGGCGCTAGACAAGGAGGCTAAGGAGGCTAAAGAGGTCGAGTGTTCTGAGGGCGAGCTGAGGAGTGTGGAGGAGCAACTCGAGCTATTGACGAAGCGGAAGCAGGAGCTTTCCTCATTTCTTGTGCAGCAGAGAGAGTCCTTGCGAGAGGCCACGGCTGAGGTTGGGGAAATTCATGGGGAGTTAGTCACCCTGCGGTCCTTGGAGCCTTCAGACGAGGGAGCCGTTGAGGCTTTGCGTGTCGCCGAGGAAGAGCTGGTAGCGGCCAAGGATGAGCTAGAGGGCTTGAACCCTTTTTCTTAGCTTTTAGATAGGATTTTGTTTTCCCTTTTCTTAGATTCTGATGTTGTTTCTTTCATCAACTACTAGATTTATTAATAAAACACAATTCTTTATTCCCTTATTTGCTGCTTCCCTCCTTTTTGATGCCCCTCAAAGCGTGATCTGTTACAACTTCGTGACTGGACTTAGAGGATATCTAAGTTGCCTACGTACCCGAAGATGGGATCAAGTCAAAACGTAGTTCAGAAACTTCTTAAATTTGCAAGAAGTAAATGCCGTTCACAGTTTATACTCTTGCGGGCCAGGAGTGAGTACAATTTGTGTTTTCGTTTTAACGATTTTTTTTTCTTATTTAATTTTTTTTTAAGCATAATATTTTTTGAGGAATTTGCCGTTGATTGGACCAACATTCACGCCATCTTGATCGATCAACTTGTAGGCGCCATTTGTATAAACTTCTCGGACAACGTATGGCCCATCCCATTTTGAAGTAAACTTCTTTCCAGTGCGATGAGTGATGATGATGGGTCTCCTTACTGCAAGCACCAAATCCCCAATTTGAAAGGATCGCGTACGCACCTTTTTGTTGAAGGCTTTAGATAGGCGAGCTTGATAGCATTCCAGCCTCTGCTGCGCATCGAGCCTCTTTTCATCCAATGCCTCCAGTTCTTCAAGGCGCAAGCGGGCGTTTTCTTCTTCAGTTAGTCCTTCTTGCATAGCAATTCGTAGCGATGGGATTTGCTGCTCGAGCGGGACGACGGCTTCGACTCCATATACTAGTGCATAAGGGGTTGCTTGTGTAGGCGTCCTGAAAGTAGTCCGGTAGGCCCACAGGGCCTCTCCAATTCTCTCGTGCCAATCCCTTTTTGACTTTGACACCACTTTTTTTAACAGGTTGCATAGGGTCTTATTGAAAGCTTCTGCAAGACCATTAGCCGGAGCGTGGTACATCGAGGATTTTCTTTGTTTAAGACCAAACTTCTGGCATAACTTGTCAATGGTACTGTTGACAAATGGCTTCCCGTTGTCGGTGATGATGTGCCGGGGGACCCCATACCTATAGATGATGTTGGCACGGATGAAGTTGGCAACGTTCTCCTTCTTTACTTCTTTTAAGGGAATCGCTTCCGCCCATTTGGAGAAGTAGTCAGTGGCTGCCAAAATGTAGAGGTGGCCGGCGGATGATTTTGTCATAGGTCCGATGACATCCAATCCCCATGCGTCAAATGGCCACGAAGCTACTGTCGGGTGTAACGGCTCAGGTGGTTGGTGAATGAAATTGGCATGGTATTGACATGCTTGGCATCGGCGGGCGAACTCCATGCAATCTTTCACCATTGTTGGCCAGTAGTACCCCATCCTCTTGATTCGGAAATGGAGTTTCGGCCCGGACTGATGGGCCCCGCAGATCCCGGAGTGTGCTTCCTCCATGGTCTGAGTGGCTTCGTTGCTGCCTAGGCAGCGTAGGAACACTCCATCGAACGAGCGTCTGTATAGGACACCCTTAAAATAGATGAAGCGGGCTGCTCGACGTCGGATGTCGACTTTTTGACGCGGGTCATCTGGTAATTTCTCGTATTTTAGATAATCCACAAATGGTTGGCGCCAGTCTTCCTTTTCTACGTCAAAGACTTCTACTGGGCAACTTTCTTCCCCTTCATCATTTTCAATCGTTGGCGGCGCCAGCCATTTTTTACATATGGTCACCTGGTATTTTGCATCAGGTAACGATAGGGTGGAGGCAAGCTTAGCCAATGCGTCAGCTTGCTTGTTTTCGCTTCTTGGGACGTGTTTGATTGTGACGTCTCCGAGCCAACTCATGATTTTGCTTGCATAGTTGTAGTATGGAAGCAATTCGGGTTTTTTAACTTCGTATTCCCCTAGCAACTGGCTGACCACTAATCGAGAATCTCCAAAGACTTCAAGGTGTAACTGCTTGATATCCATAGCGATCTCGAGTCCGAGGATCAAAGCTTGGTATTCTGCCACGTTATTTGAACATTTTTCTGCAAGGGTGAATGAATGAGGTAGTATTTCTCCTTCGGGTGTTACGAATACCACCCCAGCACCGGCTCCTTCCCTATGGGAGGCTCCATCGAAGTACATTTTCCATGGAGGAGTGACTTCTACAGACAGGGCGTGCTCGTCTGGTAAGTCATCAGAAAGATCCCATTCAGCTGGGATAGGGTGATCCGCCAAGAAGTCCGCTAAGGCTTGACCTTTCACTGCCTTTTGTGGTACGTATATAATTTCAAATTGCTGAAATTGGAGGTACCATCTTGCAAGTCTATCAGATAGGACAGGCCTGGACATAACGTATTTTAACGGATTTGCTTTGGACACTAGATGAATCGTGTGAGCTTGAAAGTAGTGCCTCAACTTTTGGATAGCAAAGACGAGCGCCAGACACATCTTTTCTATCGGTGAGTACTTCAGCTCATTTGGTGTCATCATTTTGCTGAGGTAGTACAAAGCGTTCTCCTTCTTTTTATCGTTTTCTTGTGCCAGCAGAGCCCCCACCGAGCATTCCTGTGCAGCAATGTACAGGATCAATGGGCGTCCGATCACCGGGGCTGCCAACACGGGAGGTCTTGTTAGATAAGACTTGATGCTTTGCAGAGCCTTTCTACAGGACTCATCCCATTCAAAAGGGACGGCTTTCTTCATGAGGTGGCTAAAAGGTTGGCAGCGCCCTGCCAGATTAGAGATAAATCTGCGAATATAAGCCAGTTTCCCTTGTAAGCTTTTGAGCTCACGGATGTTTCGAGGTTCCGGCATCTTCAAGATGGCGTCTATTTTTGCTTGCTCGATTTCTATGCCGTGGTGACGGACGACAAAGCCGAGGAATTTCCCAGAGGTGACCCCAAACGCACATTTCAAGGGGTTCATCCTTAGTTGGTACCTTCTCAAGCGTTCGAAAACTTTCCTTAAGTCATGCAGATGGTCTCCTCGTCTTTTTGATTTTATCACGAGGTCGTCGACATAGCACTCAACATTCTTGTGTAGCATATCGTCGAATATTTTCTGCATGGCCCTCTGGTATGTAGCTCCGGCATTTTTGAGGCCGAATGGCATAACCTTGTAGCAGTATATGCCTTTTGGGGTGCGAAAAGCCGTGAGTTCTTCATCTTCGGGCGCCATTCGTATTTGGTTATACCCGGATGATCCGTCCATGAAAGAGAGCACCTCGTGCCCTGTGGTGGCATCGATCATGAGCTCCGTGATGGGCAGGGGGAAGTCGTCTTTAGGGCATGCTTCGTTGAGATCCCTAAAGTCAACGCAGACTCGAATTTGCCCATTTTTCTTTCGTACTGGGACAATGCTAGAGATCCATGTTGGGTACTTGACTTCTCGAACAAATCCGGCTTCAATTAATTTGTTGACTTCAGCCTCAATTTGTGGGAGGAGTTCGGGTCGAAAGCGGCGTTGCGCTTGCTTGACGGGGCGAGCTGCCTTTTTAACGGCCAGGCGGTGTATTGCTACTTTCGGGTCTAACCCAGGCATTTCTTTGTATGACCAAGCGAAGACATCTTTGAATTCCCGTAGCAATTCTACGTACGCGCATGCCTCTTCGTCTCCTAGCAGAGTACTGATATAGATAGGGCGAAAAGAGTCATCATCTCCCAAACTTATTTCTTTTAGCTCGTCCATTGTGGACTTCGTGCCTGCTTCCATTTGGGGCGGCGCGACTTCAGCGTCCTCCTCGATGGGTTCTCCTTCGTTCACAGTTATATGATTAGATGAGCCCACGCTTTCTCTGTCACTGTCCTCTTCGGTTTGAGCTTTGGTGAGGACGATTGTTTGGAACCTGGCTTTGAGGACTCTGTCACATGACATGACCAAGTCCGTCTTTCTTTTCATGCGGGAGGGAATTCGACTGTGGAGCTTTTCTTCGAACTTTGGTGCTTTGGCAGCTCTATTCTTTATCTTCCAGCACCTTTGCTTTTGGGTCGAGCCAAGTCTTTCGAAGACTGACGCTCGTGCTGGCTTCTTTTCAATCTTTGAAGAGCAGTCCTCCGTAGTGGTGTTGTTAGTGGACGCTCTTTTTATGTTGTTAGTAGGGGCTCTTCTTATGGCGATGCGCACAGGGCCCTTTGGTTGTTCGTATCCGAGTCCAGCTCGTGGGTTTTGATTTTCAGACTTTTGCGGGAGCTTTCCCAATGGCGACTCTTCTTGAGGATTGTATCCCGCTTTAATGAGGAGTTCGTATGCCTTGGGGCTAAAGCCTTTTGCAGTCCTCAGTGCTCGGGCCTCAGGTCGTTCCTTTATGATCCTTTGAGATGTGTAGCCGTCGATTTGAGTTACAGGCAACGTTAAGCCCCTAAAAACATCATGCGTGTGTAGTGTTTTGCTTGAATGGTTCTTAGGGCGTACCTCACCGGCTTCGGCTCTCTTTGCCAGGATAGCTTCTGCCTTATTGTTTTGCTGAGAGTTGTTAGCCTCTAGCTCCTTGGTTTTATCCACGTAATATTTTGCATCTGCGAAATGGGATTCAGCTTCGGTGAATGGTTTGCAATCACCTAGGACACTTTTGACTACACCATTGCGGCAATATTTGAAGCATTGGTGCCAAGTGGAAGGAACTACCCCGTTCTCATGGAGCCACGGCCGACCGAGCAGTACATTGTACGAAGTTCTTGCATCAATGACATGAAATAAGGTGGTTGATTCCATGTCGTCTATGAGCAGGTTTAGTCTCAGGGTGCCTAAGGCTCTCTGCCCCCCTTGATTGAATCCCTGGATCATCAAATGGCTGTTTGAAAGTTCATCCATCGAGATCTCTAGCTCTCTTAGCGTCCGTAGTGGTAGGATGTTGACTGCTGATCCGCCGTCGACTAGCATTCGGTTGATTTTCTGCTCATGAATGTAGCCGGTCACGAACAAGGGCCTGTTATGGGGCTGGGATCCCAACATCAAATCTTCGTCTGCGAAGACAACCGTTGTCATGCAATCCTTAGAGGGTTGGCCCTTTCCATTGGAGCAACCAGCTCTGTCCAAGGAGTGGTTGTTTTCAGAAGCGTCTCTTATTTGGTCATTGGAGGTGGTAGCGTTGACGTTTGCGCCATCATCTTCCAATGTGATTTTTTTTTGGTGGGTAAGTTCCATGATCTTCTCTTTGAATATGAAGCAGTCGTGGATGGGGTGCCCGACCAAGCGGTGGTACTTGCAATATTTGGGATCGTCAGTCTTCCCGGCTTCTGCAGGCCTTTTCATTTCAGGGAGTTCGATGAGGTTGGCCTTTAGCAAGTCGTCGAAAATCCCGGGAACGTCTGAGTCGAGGAAAGGATAAGATTTGGCTTGCATTTCCTTTAGCGTTGGCCTCCTTGACTTTTGCGGGGCTTCTTTCCGCTCGTCAACCTTTTCCTTGCCTTTGATCGAGACGGGCTTGGCTCGTATAGCCATGGATTCTCTTATTGAAGCTTTAGGGGGAGGCTTGCCCCCTTTCCTCAATTCTTGTTTATCCTTTGCTTTGCGGAATTCTGCAACAGGTGGGGCGCCTATGCCACTGGCAGCAATGCTTAATTCCATATCATGGGCTCTCGTAGCCAGCTCTTCGAAAGTTTTAGGCCGAATCCCTTGAAGGATATACCGCAGTCCCCAATGCATTCCTTGTATGCACATTTCGATGCCCGAAGCCTCGGAAAGTCTATCTTTACAATTTAGACTTAGATTCCTCCATCGATTGATGTAGTCAATGACTGGCTCCTCTTTCCATTGGCGAGTGTTGGTAAGCTCAATCATACTGACGGTCCGCCTTGTGCTATAGAAGCGGTTGAGGAACTCGTACTCCATTTCTTCCCAACTATCGATGGACCTAGGTTCAAGGTCAGTGTACCAATCGAACGCGTTTCCCTTTAACGAGCGGACGAACTGTTTGACTAAAAGATCTCCATATGTTCCAGCGTCGTTGCATGTCTCTATGAAATGTGCCACATGCTGTTTCGGGTTTCCTTTGCCATCGAACTACTGGAATTTAGGAGGCTGATAGCCCGTTGGCATTTTCAGATTGTCGATCCTCATTGAGTAGGGCTTGGCGTAGGCCAGAGTCGGCTTGTTGCCTCCATCGAGCC